>JAOTON010001150.1:0-600000 GCA_034440635.1 Lepas anatifera
GCAGAAAAAACGACGAGGTGAAGCACCACGGTTGAGAAGCTCTACTCTAACTACATGATTTTCCCACCATCCTTACTAAAATGTTTTACCCCAGGTCTTTAAAGTTAGGTCCCGAATCGTCTGGCTTCTGCCACAGCAGTAAAACCAGTTCCGCAAATTTACAAACTCGGGTATTCAGTCTCAATGTCTATTATAGAAGTGCGTACACTTTGTCTTTAAACTTGAAAATTTCAGTTCATTGCGTGTGATCCATTGCAACATATTATCGTCAGGGCTAAGCTGCAGCCGCCTCTGCGCAACTGCTGTAATAGACGCTGTCACACATATTGTGAAGTATTCAACGAAAAGCACATGACGTATGTTTGCGGGAAGTTTCTGCAATATCATTGGTCATTAATTGCAAAACAAAGGCTATGAAAATCACAGAATCCTGGGCTATGTTATCTTTTTTCTGATACAATCCGATACGACTCAAAGAGTTTCACGCGAGAAATCTAAAAAATACCTATTTTTCGGAATATTAAGAAATAAACCATACAAGTGAAACTCCACCCTTAATCCAAAGAGGTTCTGCAGAACGCCCATGGATAACAAAAGCCACCCAGAAGATGATGGCGCCCCTGGGGAGGAAGGCGCCCCCTCCAGAAAATCTTGCACCACTTCTCGAAAATGGAATCCGCCGTCTCTGGTTGATTCTCTTTTGGATGGAGTCGAGTCTTCTTAAATTGAGAGGTAGAGGGGTCATGGACACCGTGGGTAAAGACGGACACCCCTGTTTGGGACGAACTGGCAGCGCCGCGACCGGGAAAAGCGTGTAATGCGCTTTCTTTTATCCAGCACATCGGTCGCAGAGCAACGTTGGGTCCGGTAAACTCCCGCGGTTTTATACAATTTTCATAATAGTAAAAACTGCAACTCGTGTGTTTTTCATAATCGATTATTAACAAGTTTATTGCCTGGTTGATTCCATGAATACCTTCTTGGTATGGCGTAATATGACTCTTCCAGATGTTTATTTGTTCTATAGTCGCTGACTGTGTGATCGCAATGGTGTCCGATTCATTTCCAGGTTTGTTTAGGAAGAGCAAAAGTGGGGTAAAGGCGGACACTACGTATGAGGCAAGACGGACGCTGATGTTCTCCATGTTGCCGCACAAGGGTATATTTAATTTTATATAATAGGAAACTGAAGTGAATAAATTTATCAAGGGTTTTGTGGTTCAGCGATACCCCTGAGCAGAAACGGATTTGGCTGATGGTTGGGGGGCACCAGGCCCGAGAATTCTGGAGAAAACATAATTAAATTTGGAAGTTATCCAGTGATGAGTGTACCTCTCGACCCTCAGCGCGGCCTGAAATGGTCACGGTGCCCCCTAAGAAGTCGATGGACCCCCTAAAGTGCAGCACCAGCCCCTCCCTAAGGAGCCGGGACAGGCGCTCTTAGCCTAGAGAGGTTGGCACACACCGCTCGATTGTGTGTTCCGAGGGTGGCATCCTGACAGGCGCTTCCCAAAGTTTTATTTGGGGGTAGGCCCGGCTGACGAGAGGGCAGCAGACTGGTGGAGGAGGCGGCATGTTCCCTCAGAGTGCACTTATTCACCGGGGCGGCCAATTTTCTGTATCCTATGAGGGTGGGGTGAGCAGTGAGTGCTCCACCAGACCTAGATGCCAAGAATTTGCAGAGGCGATGTGTTAGGTGCAGGGGCATCACAAAAGCCAATCGCCAGGGTGAGAGACGGCATGTTAGGTGCAGGCCATAGTCAGTGTAAGCACTGCCTCTAAAGTCGATGAAGCTCATCCTTCCTACTCAGTCGGCACCTTCGACACCGCTATGGATGAGGGCAGCACTTTCAAGCCAAGGCGTTTGGGGGCCGGGCCCACTATTCACCCCACCCTGGGTGCCCCCCGCCCCTGATCTGGATTGAGCCACCCCCCGGACGGTGTCCCACCCCTGATCGATGATCCTGGATCAACCTATGCTGATTCACGACAGTCGCGATGTCATTAAAATGATTCATTTTAAAAAAAATTAAAAATCATTCAAAATTCCAGAAAGGAGCATGACCCCCTTTGACCCTTTGACGGAAAAATAAGAAAAATGCCCCCTCCCCGCGGCGAACAACCTTGTGCTAGTGGAGTGGATGCAAAGGAAATCTTCAAGGCCTGGTTCGTCACTTTGTTTCATCTTGTCCATCTTTCCCCATGGGGTGACCATGTTACCCCATTAGGTGAGGCGAAAAAGGACTTTTGCTACTTTTTTAACATTACGCAAATTTTGATATGATAATTACCCAGACACATAGATGCTTGCACATTGGTAGATAAATGTCTGAAGTATCTCTACAGTAATAGGAAAAGAAACAAACTCATTAAGTCATCCCAAACTCCCGGACCAAATCGTTACGATCGTCCATGACCCCCACTTTCCCCTATAAGTAAATCTGGTGGATGTTTCGGTAAAACTGGCGATGTATTTACGTCCCTCAATGCATGCAATAGCCCGTTTCGATAGCTTCACGGAAACAGAATTTGGCGGGCAACATTGGTAAATAATAAATCAAACACGGTTGCTTTTTCATTTTTTAAACATTCATTAATTAGCTATGTTCCCGTGAAATATGTTCGAGACGGGTTGATACACCGCAGACTAGGAAGTTGATACGGCCAGAAAGTACCTCAACCATTTATCCATATTTTACTAGCAGGGTCATTTCCATAAAACTAACATGGGCGGCGAGTACCTGCCAAATGATTTCTCAATGAATCTTAAGTTATCATCACAAGCATCAAATGCCGTGGCTTTCTTGGCGACCTCCTAACCCCGGTTCAACTTAATTGATACAGGTGTAAATTCTGCAAACATGACATCGCTGAAAACTTAATTTTGACCCAGAAAAACTAGCATACGTGCGGAGCATATCGTGGCTGCCGCTTGACACCGCTGCTGAAGAGACTGTCGCTGGCTTCCGGTATCCGCTAATCATGATGCAGCCCTAAGGCATCTAGTCGTCATGGTTCTGGGAGCTATCAGCGTTGTATCAATTACGCCTGTAACAAAACTCCACTCCTCACCCCTGCTCAGGAACTGCCCCTTGGGCTCTTTCCCGAGGAACCCACCATCTCCTGCAAGGGACTCAGGAATAGACGAAAATGAGCAAACCGGCCTGAAAATAGCCCTATGGCGGTGTCTCCACTTCTACAAAGTTTAAACTATATCCATTGACATGTGACGTCTGAAAAGAGCCCAAATAGATTAAATCTAAGACCGTTTGGGAAATCATTTGCGGCGCGGTAGCCCAGTAAATCTAGAACAAACCTAAAGATGTTAATGTGTTTACATATAGGCGGATCCGGGGTCCAGGAAACACCTTCCACTACTGTGTGGCCCGCCTGAAATAGCCACGCTCCCCTAAAATGTTTGGCTTCTTCTCCCTCCACCTAACAAAAGGCGCAGAATCATGGGGACTTTTTTGGTCTGTGGTGTCGGGTGTTTCAAACGTTTGCACGAAATCTGTAATGATTTGTGGCCATCTGAAGTACTACGCCAAATCTGCCACAATATTATTCATGCACCTCTTCTGCGGCGTTACTGCGCTTCTTCTGGTTGTATAGGAAGCGCGCGACATGGAAGCAGCCCGCGGAAAAATCGCGACATCTTAATACCTAGTAGCGAGGTAAATACCTAAGTCTTAACCAAAAATGTAAAACTGGGACGCCAGTTCCGCACTGCCTGCTCGTTAGCCGCACTCATCAAGTACCTATCAAAATCCGGGATGGCATCACTACGCAATATGCAAACACTGGTTTTTGGTTCTACTCTACCACATTTTGACCCCCATCCCCAGCACATAAGGATACTCCGTGAGTCGTTCAACAAACCCTCTTTTAAGCCTTTTGGCAGGATAATTCAAGACTGTATGATCCAGGAGCCTGTGTTTAACCTTCCACACCACCAGTACAGAGAGAGATGTAATCCTCGGACGCTATCCCAACAGAAGAGTGGTTGACCGTGGACAGAACACAGTTTTTCTACGACGACACACGGAGAGTCCACTAGCATCTGATCAGTCTCCCAAAACGAGAGGCCAATGAAGGTCCGAGTACTTCCGATGGATTGTTTTTCCCCACAGAAGAGGTCATCTGTGAGTTTTACGACCCCTTTCTTTACCTGCATAAGGTCACCGATGACGCGGCACATCAGCTGCTTAAATGCTGATTCTGAGCCAGGGATACCGCATGGCACTACGTCTGGGCCACGCATTTGGTCCCCTATACGGTGTAGAGCACGCCGCAGGAGAACTTCATGGACGAGTGCGCTAATTCAGGGTGTTGGTGAAAGTAAGCTTTGGTGCGAGGTCTGTGGATATGAGAAAGCGCCATCCACCGATGGTGCCAAAGGCAAGGCGGATCCAGGGGGTAGCCCCCCTTGTTGCCGAAGGCGACCTCTCAGTGGTAAAGAGGATGCCCCGGGGCCAGTTCCATCTCTGCTTCACTTTTGCATGCTCTAACGGAAATACCGGCGCCCGGCGGTAAAATGTTGCCAGCTTAAAAGTACCACATTTCGACCAAACAGCCCTGTATCCCTGCCTCCCCATGCGCCATCGCATCCATAAGTACCTTCATTCGTACCATTGGCGTCCCCACGCTTCGTGTGGGTGTTCTCACCTTCTGACATTTCGCTGTATACCACTTTCGCCCCCACGTGGTGCATCATCGTTGTCTTTAGCTTTTGCCTCCTCCGGCGTCCCCATGCATCACTGAGGGGGTCTTGGCCTTTTTAACAGCCCGGCCTCTATACCATGGGAGCCCCCCTCCTCGCGAGGCACATCAGCGGCGTCTGCCTTTGGCAGACACCGCTGATGGAAAATCACTGCGTGCCATTCCTTTGCTCCACTGCTTCTAGTCGTCGGCTTAATCAGGGCGCCCCACACCTTTTGACAAACTGTTCTGAGTGGCGCCCACATAATACTACACTAGGATTTTTCTTTCGCTCTGCACGGTGCCCCCACGCCTCACTATGGGTGCCCCCATATTTCTGGAAAGTTCTTGATGCATCAATGGTACCTACTTTTGCTCCACCGGCGCCCGCCTCCCCTCCAACTCGTCTGCTGTGGGTGTCCCAACTATTGACATTACGCTTTGTGCCTACAGTTTTCTCCATGATGCGTGATTGATGCCTATTTCTGGCTCCATTGGCGCCCCAACACATCACTATCAGCAGCCCCCATGTAACTGCTGTTCATTTTGAAATTTGCATCCTAAACGATCCACTGCTGTCTTACCAGCTACCACGCACTTTACCAAGGATCCCAGTGACAGCGTCCCATATCTCCACTAAATGCAAACGGCCCCGAAGGTACTCCACGACATTTCAAGCACGCGTGATGGTCGATTTTACACCCTCATGTCTTCGATTTTGTTCGACAATTTCTTTATGGGCTTATTGGCAGGCCATAACAGGCCTCCGACATTTTTAGGTTGGCTTGGTGCAACGGTTTTAGGAGTTATGGCCTCCGATAACTTTACACACTTAGCTCTTTTAGGAATAACTTCTGCACCAATTTCATCTAATCTAAATAATGATAAATAGAGAAATTCACATATATATATATATATATATATATAGTTTTATACATATTATATTTATCAGAGCTGGCACCACCGAATCAAATTCGATGTTTCGGTAATTTCGGTACTACCGGCCGGTAGATTTATCTCACCGCTAACAAATCTTTGGTACCGAACCTCTACCTCTACCTCTACCAATGCCGAATGGATCTACCAGAATCAATTTCTTTGGTAGATTTGAATTTTCCCGCGACGACAAAGAATCTTCTTAGCAGATACAAGTCTGGATTTTCTCACGCTGCAAGCCAATCACAGATCTCACCGCAATCGACTACATCAACAGGACAAGGCCCCATTTTCACCATCAAGAACAGGGTGATCAGGAGATGGTGGATGTTGCTCAACCTGACAGTGTTCCAAAGGGGAAGCTGCTGATGCAAGCGACAAGCACTTCTTCTACGACGACCTCACACTCAAAACTGCATGTATATAGGGGGCCTGGGGGGCCGTGCTACCGACATACCACCACCCCAGCCAGCACACTCTGGAGGAAAGCATCAATTATTCAGCCATCTGGGCGAGACCAGGGATATCTGGTCAGGAAGGAGCACTTTCCCGGAGGCTATCCCAGGAGGCTCCGGGAGGCCAGTCCGAGAGGCTCCCAGGGGATCAAGCTGTTCATCCAGTACAACACCGCCCTCCTTAGCTCCGCAGCAGCGAGGCGGTTGTTCAACACGCGGGCAACATCCTCCGTCCCGAAGAGGTCCTCCTGGACAGCCAAGCAACTCGAACAGCCGGTGCTGCTCAAAGGGAACAACAGGATGTTCAAGACCACCCCTGAAGGAGGACCTCAAGAAGGGCCCCCGACACCGACCAGGACCAAGTGTAAGAAGAAGAAAACAGCAAGCCCAATACAGTTTTATTTGTGTTGGACATTTTTTTTAGTTAGTTTTTAGGCGTTTAATTGTAATAAAAACGTACTATAATAGTTTGATTAGCAAAGTTGTATTTTCAAACATTTTTTCCAGCTGTTAAGTAGTTCTATGAAAGTGTTGCCGAAGATAGTTTATGATTTTTACGCTTATTAAGTCTTTATAATCTTGAAAACATTAAAAAATGGTTGCAAAAGACTAAAAGTAAGATGCTTTAGAGGCTCCAAATGTAGCTAAAGAGTGTTTTATGGCCTCCTAAACATGTATTAAGTAGCGTTTAAATGTGTTTTTTATACATAAGGGTTTTTAAATCTACCGAACTGAAATACCGAATCATTCGGTAGATTTTTGAAAAATATTAAGAAATACCGAACCGATTGACCAGTTTTCATTACCGAATACCGATACTGCCGGTAGGAAAAATCCTACGGAATCCCAGATCTGATGTACTTTAATATGCAATATCATACTGATTTATATATCGTGTATATATCAAACGTTTTTTGGATGAGCCACTGAACTCCAACCGTGATAGTTTTTGAAACGTTAAATATTTACTGAGTTATAATTTTCAAAAAGATAAATAAAGTTTAAAAATATATTTCCTCGGTGTGTATTCGAAAAGCTGACGGTAGCACGTAGAAAAACACTTCTCAAAGCATTTATATCAAGAATAAAAACCGTGGGTTTTTGTTTCTAAACATGGAACACTAGCAGAATATATCATAGGTATGTATGTATGTGCTCCTTGAATAATTGGTACGTGAACGGTTGGTGCACCCCTGCGCTATGCGCAAGGCATGTTGCCCCTCCCTTTACCTCAGACGCCGTAGCCTTGAAGATGATCGCTGATAGAGCAAGGGTTGGGCGTTGACTGAAGTGATTTGTTTCTTTTAATTTCGTTGGTTTTCATTCCTTGTTTCAGCGATGATAACTGTTGTCATAAAGCTCACAACTTATGAAGGGAAGCTCAACCACTCAAAGTTTATTATAAGTATGTTCTGAAGTGTTTTTTTAGAATTGAGAAAAGGGTGTAAAAGACAACGTCTCAGAGCACTCCCGTTAAAAACAAACGCGAGTATTTGCTTCTAAACATGAAAAACCAGCGGCATATATTAAGGGTATGTGCCGTTGGCGCACCCCGCGCAGTAGGTAGCGCACGTTCGCCTCTGCCCTTGCCTGGTGCACCCTGTCCGTGACCTGAAGACGATAGTTGACGTGATCAGCAGGGGTGTGGATTTCCAAAATCATTTGGGGTGCCCAGATTTTAAAAGAAGACCACCATATAAAAGGAGATAGCGTGTTATTATCTGTGCTTTCACCATCACATAGTTCCTTTAAATTCTGAAAATTATCAACAACAAAATTCAAAGAACATTCTAACCAGGGCTGGCAGCAGCCAGCAGAAAGTGGTTTAAACCACTGGTTTAAAACGGTTGGCATAAACCCGGTGAAAAAAGTGGCAAAAACTATGAAATACTAAATATTAACTGATATTCGCGTTGGATATGAATGTAAGGGCATCTTCTGGGGTGAAAACGTATATTTCTGCATATTGGAAGGTCTCAGCACTCTCTTCTTCCATTTCATCAAACAACTTCAATAATATGCTTACAAACCGAATGGCCTTTTATGGCTGGAACCAATCCATTGGCAGATCCAGGGGGATAAAGATAAAGTCGGAAATAATGTTTTTACCCCCTCCCCCACGGCCGGCAGAAATAAATTTTAGAAACGGTTTCCATTTAGACTGTGAGACATTTTTTGTTCATCGGCTTTTTGCCAATCAGTTTGCTCCGCCCCTAAACGGACCGCCTGGATCCCCAAGTGACCTCACCTTTCTGATATGAAGGGTTTGTACAATGGATGAATAGTCGTTGCTTCTATTGTTGGTTTAGGAACCGGTACATACATTTTAGATGACGCCACAAGCGAAATACCACATCAGAAATGTAGGTACGTCAATATAAGGATTTGTTCTCTAATCGCAAGCAATCGTGTCCATATTATTAAACAACAGTTTGGTCCATTCAACCCTATTTTATTTTATATAATTTATTTCAGATATTTTATTTCAGATATTTTATTCGAAGAGACCCAAGGGGAGAGGCAGACGCAGGCACCCATGGAGGGCAGAAATGAACCTGATCTGGCTTTTAGTACCAATTCTACTCTCACCTTGCCGTCCCTGCCCCTAGCGTGCCGCCCGGGCGGCACGCTAGGGGCTGAGAGGCACGCCCTACGTTGAAGCATTCGCCAATATGTGATTTAAGCCGCCCCTGTTCCGAAACTGCCGCCTCCTCACCAGGGAAAGAAATCCTGCGCGTGACATGCCGCCCCCTCCATCAGCCTGCCGCCCCCCAAACAAAAATCCTGGGTGTGCGGCTGCCAAGAGATAAATGTATGGTATAACCGACCACTGGGGTACAAGCCATTAGGTTTGAGAGCTTATGATCAGAAGAGACGAGCAAAGTAGCTCGAGGAGACAGCATGTTTGAAAAGGGGAATGTTTTAACCAGAACAGGTCAGTCAATGCTGATCTTCACTTGATAGGCAGAGCTTACAGAAGCTCAAAAGTACTGCTAATAATGCAGTTTCCATGTATTCAGGCTGGAATGATGTCCTTCGCCGTAAAAGATCCAGTACACCAGTCACTCGGAGGGGCTTGGGAATCCCCAGTTTGTTCCCTTTCTAATGTTCGCCACTGTTCGGCGTTGAAGAAGACTCAAAATGTCACCAAATACGACACGTAAAACAATAATGGTCTTCGCAGTAATATATCGTGCACCTAAAAGGCGCTTGCCTTGCCTCCGATGGAGAACTGCATCGGAGACCCCAACGCATGGGCTGGATTCTTACTGAGCTCGAGCGGCTTGACTTTCTATTCAGGAAAACCGTCTTATTTCATCTAGACTACCACCAGACATCAGAATTAGCCCCTGTTTGATTCAGCTGATAATATTATCGAGGATTAACAATTGAACTGATTAAAATGTGGATAGCATGCGTTTACATCTGCGTTTGCTGCACTAAGCCTTAAGACTAAGACTAGAAAATATATAATGCTAAATAAGATGATCAGAATACCGGAAATACAGTGTAATTATCGGCATGATGTTGGTAACAACTATTGGAAAACGCTTAAAGTTCAGTTTCCATAAATAATGGCAAATTTGGTCTCCCCGAGTTTTTGCCATTTTCTGCCACTTATTGCCGGTTTAAAGCGGTAAAAACCGGCTTGCGGCAGAAACCCCTCTCAACTGGCAAAAAAGTCAACCCTGATTCTAACACTAACTCAATATTTCCTTCCGCGTACCTGGGAAACCCCGAAGATATATAAGTTCACAACCCTGGTACCGCTCATTACGGTCTGAGCAACAACTCATGCCACTATTGGTGACCGTTCAGCTGCCGGTTCCACTCTCATGTGCCGTGCTGTAAATATTTCACAATGAAATTAAAAAACAATTGAACATTCTTTAGAAACGTAGCCCTTCAAACACTCCCGCCGTCCGAAAACATTTATTTAACGATGCTTAGTGTTTCATTAGTGCCTTCTCCAATCCTTGTACCCAAGAACATAGATTTGTACGTTGTGTTGTTTCCGTCACTACGGCCGTTTTGGCCTGAAAAGTTAACATTTACCAAAAAGGTATTCATTTTGATAGGATTCGCCAGTTTCAATGCTTTCCATGACCTGTGATTTCACTCACTGTCTCAGTCCAGCCAAAGTAGGAATAATTCTAAAACTGAGTGTCGATCGTCTTGATCTTATACCGATACACCACTATCGACAACTAATGATAATAATAAACTAATATAAAGGTAACGTCACCCAAGAGATCAATATCGAAACATTGTAGCATACAAACTACTTTGTAGTCCTAAGCATAGAAAGTCGCACAATCACGGTTAGGCGGCCGTGCACAGAGGCTTCTAACTATCTGGAGGCCGGGTGGCGGCGGCATCGAAAGGATGTGATTAGGGAATGGCCCATGCTAGAGGAATACAATAATGTTCATCCCATTAAGATCTACTTATGTACTCAGTTAACCGGTGGCGAATCCAGCCGGTCGGTTTGGGGCCAAGCCAAAGCCGAAAAGCAAAAACAGCGCGTTTTGAGGATGTCGCTGCAATTTAAAGGGAGATACACGAACAAATTTTTTATTGGCTAGGTCGAAAGGTCACAAAAGTTGTTTCAGAAGTCCTATTCTCATTTTGCGAATTCGGCCTGCAAATGCCTTAAAATAGCTCTCAAAGTCAACATTTCTAGACGACTTTACCGGTACACACTATATCGATGTATATGACGTACACACGGCTAAGGCTATCAAGTTCTCTAAGAATAAGGTCATATCTATCCTAAACAGTGACGTAAAACTTTGGACTACTACAGAAAAAAATTACTTTAGAAAACCAGCATTCCAAAACTATTATGAAACAGAAATATAGTGCTTAAAAGAAATCACAATTAACCAATCAGAATCCTAGGAATTCTCAAACCAGGGTCCACGTGACCTATTTGACGCAAAAATTTTGTCATCCTGGGGCTGAAGCAGAAAATGACTCAAGACCCGAGATACGAAACCACCGAAGACTTGAGTAATTATGTTTTTACGTTTCTAGGGCAAAGTAATTCATTTTGTAGTTTTTAAAAGCTTTTTAAAATTAATTCAAATACAAATACAGGAGAACAGACATTTCTATTACAAAAAAACATTGTTTTTCAACTTTAAATAGTTTTAGAAAAGTAAGTGATGGTTGAAGGTTTCAGCACTAAATCGGAACTGGTAATCTATTTCGATAATAAGTGAGTGGCCTCCCAAAATTTTGCCGAAGATACAAAAATAATTGATAGTTTCGTAATCAGGATTTTTCAAATAGCAAGAAAACACAAAAATAATTTTTTTCGCGTATCTCCCTCTAAGAGGGCGGTAGGTTAGGTACCTAAACCGAACAAAAAATGTCACCGGTTGAAAGGTGTGCCCACAAGATATTTGTTTTTCCTATCCAAGGCCCAATGCTCACACTGAAGTTGAGAGTTGAAGCACCAAAACCTTGCGAATAAACTAAAAAGAGGCCGGACAAAAAGGAGGTCAACAGCTGAGGGGGTGCGGGGATAAATAACATAGTTTAACCCCCAGCCTTTCCGTTTTGGGGAGATGCCTTTTTGTCCCCCCTGGATCCGCCACTACAATTAACTGTCCCGTGCACTCTGTGATTTGCCTCGGACTCTCCTTGTTTAAACGGTCAGAACTACTTATCCCTCCGCCTTAAAGGGAATGTGGCACCTTCATAACGTGATTTTAACTGAGATAGCCAAGTTGTGAACCAAGTCGGAAAACCCGGTACTCCATACGTCATTTGTCTTGGAACTCGATATTTCCGTAGAAAAAACTAAAACCTACCTGACACCAACTCCCTCATCAGACCCTCGCCGAGCGGCCATTGTTGTGAGCTGCTGGTGTGACGAAATATGCTGACGTCATGATGAGCATCAGCCAATCGAAGCCCTTGAAGCTTTTCAAGCATGGTAGTGGTTGCCAGATGGTGACATCATCCACAGGCTGATATTTATTTCTTTTTCTAGAGTACTATTCTAAAAATCAAAATATTGAGCTTATTGTACAATTTTCATGGAAATCATGAGTGGTTTCATTATTTTTGGCTAAAAGTACGCCTAATTGCACTAAATTCAGGATTCAACCAAGGTGCCACATTCCCTTTAAATAATCGTTTTAAGCATTTATCTATTTGTTAGACTTCAGAGTTCCATACGCATGACATGTCAGCTAGGCATGTATGTCACATTAGGGTCGTTCAGAAAAACATTGTTTTACTTTTCAGACTCGAACCCACTTTTTCCCATTATATATTAAATTCTGATTTCAATGAGCCACATTCCAAGCTTCTACGACAGCGGGAAAGATCGCCTTAAAACGGTTAAAGGTTTCATTTTTCGGGCGCGATTGGCAGCCCGGCGTTGCAGTCTCCCCTTGTTACATTGGGATGAAAGGGGTGCATAACCTACCAGTAAAGACAGCGTGGCATGTGCGTGCGTATAAGAGCGGTAGATGGGATTTTACATGCAGCCATTTACTTGTCAGGATGCACATGCAGCGCAATACAAATACATGTTATTCCACAAAAGACCTTAAATTAAATGGCTCAGCACCCTAGTACTCTAAATCCCGCCAGAACAGGAATGCCTTCCAGAGGCGAAACTTTCTCTGGTAAAATTCGTTGGAGAACGTCGTTGGGGCAGGTGCTTCTCCCTATTCTCCTGCGAACTATTTCAGAGCTCTGATACTGCTAGAAGAAGACCCTGCTGCATATTTTTACCCTTTGGATGGCTCACGAAATCTTCCACCAGCTTCATACCACGTTCTGTGGGACCGTTCACGACAGTAAGTCCAGAAATACCTTGAAACAGGGGAAGCTATACCAGTCACCAGCTTCTCAACGGAGCCATTTTATATCAGAATCTTTCAGATTCAGGCGCTCGAATACCAGCCAGCTTTCAGGAATGACAAATTGACAGAGGCTTGGTACCGAGCCAAGCTCTTCATAGCCTCTGTCGGAAACTTTAGCCTACCCAACTGAAAGGTGGATGGTTTTGCTTTTTAGGCCAGGTACTGTGTCACTGCCTTTTTACCTTCAGCATTGTGATTCTTATTTGCGAGGCAGATTACAACTTTCTGGTCACAAATAACAGTTGCGTTTGCACATTGACTTCAGCGCCTCTACACAACACCGGAGTATTCTTATTGGAAGACCCATCAGGGAACATTCATAGATCATCAGGCCCGGCTATTGCTTTGGTTCTGGAAGACATGCCAGCTCTGTTTCCCTTGAGAAGATAGTCACGAATTGCGCAAGCTGGTTTACGTGTGGCTATCAGGAGAGGTTGTCTCCAACAAATGTCTGTTTAGAAGACCCGGAGCCCACCAGTGAGCCATATTCATGGAATATAGGACATTTATGGCATGAAGTGCGTGCTGCTACCGAGTCAGATTCTGTTCATCATTCCAGAAGATGCTTAAAGACTGAATATTATAATTTTTGGAGAGTAACGACGTATCAACTGCTCAGGTCATATGGTATCAAGGCGAGAGGGAAAGAATTAAATTGGGCTAGAGCAGGGCAACAGATTCCGCCTCTGACTGGGCTCGAACTCACGACATCCAGCACATACAGAATGACATTGGCCTAGCCGAGCGCAAGCGCTAACCGACTGAGCCACTCAGACCACGAAAGACTTATCGGATTTCCTTGTGAGTGGTTCTAAACCATGTATTTGGGTTCCTCCGTCGCGGATAGTCAGCTTTAGAGCCTTTATGAGCCTCAAAGCTATCCATAAAATGCAGTACAGTGCTTTCATTAAGTTAATATAGAAATCACACTGAATGTGCTGAAGTCAATTTGCCATCAGCTGTGGTATCTGTGCACAGAAAGTTATATTCTGTCCCGCTGGTGAGAACCACCATCTTGAAGGTAAGGAGCCAGTCGCACAACAATTGGCCAAAATAGCAAACAATTCACATTTTACTAGGGCAAGCTTAAGTTTCCGATAAAAGCTATGAAGAGCTCGGTGAATGCTCGGTACTAAGCCTCTGCCAGCTTGTCACTCCCTGACAGCTGGCTGGTATTCGATTGCCTGAATCTGAAATATTCTGACCAGAAATGGCTCCGTTAAGAAGCTGGTGACTGGTATAGCTTCTCCTCTTTCAAGGTATTCCGGAACTTAATGTGGTGAACGATCCCAGAGAGCGTGGTGTGAAGCTGGTGGAAGATTTCGTGAGCCATCCAAAGGCTAAAAATATGCAGCAGGGTCTTCTTCTAGCAGTATCAGAGCTCTTAAATAGTTCGCAAGAGAATCGGGAGAAGCACCTGCCCCAACGACGTTCTCCAACGAATGTTACCAGAGAAACGTTCGCCTCTGGAAGGCATTCCTGTTCTGTCGGGATTTAGAGTACTAGGGTGCTGAACCGTTTGACGTCAGATCTTTTGTGGAATAACATGTATTTGTATTGCGCTGCAAATACATCTGACAAGTAAATGCCTGCATGTCAAATCCCATCTACCGCTATTATACGCATGCACATGCCACGCTGTTTTTACTGGTAGGTTATGCACCCCTTTCATTGCAATTTAACAAGGGGAGACTGCAACGCCGGGCAGCCAATCGCGCCTGAAACATGAAATCTTTAACCGTTTTGAGGCGATCTTTCCCGTTGTCGTAGATGCTTGTAATGTGGCTCATTGAAATCAGAATTGAATATATAATGGGGAAATAGTGGGTTCGAGTCTGAAAAGTAAAAAACTGTTTTTTGAACGACCTTAATGTCACATGCACTGGCTGAGTCTGTTCCCAATTATACTCACCGTGTGTGTTGTATTGCCAATAACTGTTTGTGAATTGAAAAAGTCTTGAAAAGCTGCATCATGTACCCTGGTGCCGAAAAATACGAGGAACTCGAAATCGGTGTATGCTATTTTGCACATCAAGCATATTCACATACCAGACTCATTTAATGAACTCATGTTTTTTCCAGTGCTATCGGCACAGCTCGCTGCACAAACATCTAACCCATATATCCTTCCACGTGCACAGGACGTCTTGTACCCTGTGCCCCTCAGTCCAACAGCAAGCATAACCACCACCATTCTCAACACACGCGTACGTTTTATCATCCGCCTTCCCAGCCAGCAATTCCGGGCGATTCCCGTACGGGGACGCTAGTGCAAAATGGCGGGAATTGGTCGGGGAAACCCAACCGGAGGGTTGGGGAATCACGAGCGTTTGCTTGGGATTTGAGACACTTCGTACGGGGAAATTTTGAATGGGAAAACGGCAGCTTTCCCCACTCTTTTGGTTGGGGAGTTCCCAATCGTTCCCCACCACGGTATGCTAAATTAAGGAAGGTCTGTATACCGAACCCGTACGGGGATCCCCTACCTATCCCCGTACTCTAAGGTAGGGTTTCCCCAAACCCCCCCCATCGCCCTAATCCATTGGGTAAGGGGATCCCCAACCGATTCCCAGACATTCGCTTGTGATTTCCCCAACTTTCCCCCACCGCGATATGTGAGTTGAACCCCGAAAATGGGCTGATCCCGTTCGGGGAATCCCAACCCAATCCCACTCGTCCATGCGTTACTTCCCCAGACGTTTCCTCACAGTTTGAGGCATCATTTTGATGAAATATATTATAAGTGTTATTCTGACTGCCAAGGAAACGCCCATCAACTATAATATTTACTGTCAGACACCGATTCAGTGGGATTATCCTTATAAGAAGGTTCGCAAGAATCACATGACTTTTAGCCTGATCCATGGGATAAAATGAAAAAGATATGCAACAAAGTGTATTTCACATCATTATGCTTTTCTATACAATGTTTTTTACACAAGATTTGTCTCACCAACAGTTTCATCGTCATGTTCAGGAGATAAACATCAATTGTTGTATTTGAAGTGGTAAAATTACGAGAAGAAGTTATATAGAACGATAACAATGACACTGATGTTCAATGTATTTTTGCAATTCACAATTCACAGATGTACGCAACGTTCACATCACTACCGTGTTAAAAAGATGAGGGAGCAGTTCAGGGTTCAGTGATAGAGAAGTGACAGTGAGGCAAATTTCAGACAATCAATTGTTCTGAACTGCGCTGAATCATAATATTCCTAGCGTGAGGTGTGTTCACTTCTTGACTTTGACCGTGCTGTGCAGTACAGATTTGCTTCACTGTTTTGTGCATCCTTTCCCGGCTCTGCGTAGACAGCTGAGATTAATGTCTGCTCTCCGTATCCCCGTCGGCCTATGCTTGGCCTGCTGCAGTTGAAGCGCTGCCCCTTTTCTTACGTGCCAGCTTTGAGCCAGCGCGCCGGTCTCGCGATACAGATATCCAGCGCGTGACACGTTGATTGATCTCCGAGCGAGATCCCTTGCTGTCCTTATACAGTGCATCTGCAAAAGATGCACCTAAGCACCTAAGGCTAGTTATTCGATGATGCCTGTTTGATCCTGTACTTAGACAACGAATAGCCTGACAACTCCTGCTAACAATGAAAAGAATAGAACACTATAATATTTTGGCAGATGTGAAATAATAACAGAGTAGTATCTAAGATAACAGCGTTAATCAGGGTCAGGGACGTCGTCAAAGACAACACCGCTCCCGGAAAAAGGGGGCTGCTCTGATTATTTTATTATTTCTCAATATATAGTTGAACGAAGTTTTGTAATATACGCTTTGGAAATGTGGCATCTACGAAATACACTTGTGTTGTTTTTTATGATATTGTAGTGTCATTTATAGCAATAAAAATACTCAAGTGTTCACCCACCACATATAATTTCAGGAGGGTCATCTCGATCAACTAGCTCTTGTCGTTCTGTCCATTCAGGGAAAACTGTCGGCACAGGCTGGTGCTAAAAATCTGGGACATCATCAGGTGCAGACTACTGGCCAGGCAGCCAGTGGCGCTCTTCCGAAGTTCTAAGAGCCGCAGAAACCAACGCCAAATTTTTTGTAGTAGTAAACCCTTCCATGCATAGCAGACGCTTTTTTTGTTATTGGTGTTTCAACGTAAGTCGAAATCATAATATATTTAGTCTCAGTGGTGGATCCAGGGGGGACAAGAAAGTCATTTACCCCCACCCCCTCAAACGGAGAAGTTTGCGACAAAACTATGCTTGGGCCCTTTCCCAAAACGGTTGACTTGCCTTTTGCCCCGGCTCGTTGTTAATTTATAAGCAAGGTTTTGATGCTTCAACGCTCAACTTCAAACAGAACCAGTCAACTTCAGGGTAAATATTGAGCATTGGATAGCAAAAAAACAAGCATCTTGTGCCGATATCTTCCACCCCGTTATGTTTTTCGACTTTGGCTGGCACCCCCAAACCGACCGGATAGATCCGCCACTGTTTAGTCTATGGGTTACCATTTTGGTGTTTCACTACGCACCTGCAGTAATGTTTATGCAGTTATACTCATTCCGACGCATATGAAACAGAGATATGCTGTCAACATATTGATTGGAGCTCACATCACTGGGATACACTCACATACATAGAAAGCTTTTGGGCCACACAAAATATAGATAAGGTGTCGATTCAAGGGCCAGAGGAAAGGACTGTGTACATTGCCGAAGAGACTTAAAAATAAGTGCCAAGATAAGAATATTATTTATTGAGTTGTTCTTCGGAATGAGTAATGAGTTAAGAGTGCGACACATGATCTTCAATGAATATGGATGAACTTAGAGTACTAGGTCAGAAATTTGTCTGTTTTCTATCTGCAGTTAGAATCCAAATAGTTCAGCGAGTTTTACCAGATGGTCGTCATTCAATTTTTCATACTTAATGTATCTAAATTGTGGGAAATTTCACGAGAAAACAGTTTAATTGGACGATCTTGAAATTTGTAACTTCATGAAACATGTATAACATACTATTTTAAACGTGATGTTAGATATTTTAAAACCAATGATAGTGCATGAAGCCCAGAAGATAAAACAAAAATTACACGATCCACAAAACGCCATCATTAGCATAATCATGACTTACCCACATCCTCATGTTTGCATCGTTGGCGAGCTGCCTCTCAGCCTCCTCAAAGTTGCACGTCGTGAGCAGACGCCGAAGAGAAACGCTCTCTTCATCAAGTCACAACTGCCTCAAGGAGACCTCTATTTCATCGAGGGAGCATTCCACGCATTCGAGTCACGTTAAGATCTCGGCGATCCCCGTCATTAATCGACTGCAATCTGCCGGTGAGAAAATTGTCTCTGAAAGAAGAAAATACCACACTGCGCACAAGAAGCATATAAACAGCAAGTGCAGAAGCAGCTAGTGTGCAGAACCATTGGCGTAGCCATGCTTTCCTGAACTTGTAGGGACACATCCAGCCTCTTGATTAGGTACCCGACGGAAAATTTTAAGAGGGGCCAAATGTTATGTGTGAGCTAGCCAGCCTTCCCTTCTTACATTTTTACACGAATTTAGGGCAGTGTAATTTTAATACTTAAAGGGAGTGTGGCACCTTGGTCGAATCCTGGAATTTATTGTAATTAGGGGTACTTTTAGCCGAAAATCAAGGAGGCGCCCATGATTTCTCTGAAAAAATGTACGATAAGCTCAATACTTATATTTTTAAAGGCTCCTTGAGGGAAAGAAATAAATATCTGCCTGTGGATGATGTCATGATCTGGTAACCACTATCATATTCAATACGCTTCAAGGGCTTCGATTGGCTGATACCGTGACGTCAGCATATGTCGTCACACCAACAGCCATGAGAACTGTGGCCTGTTGCTAAGGGTACATGAGGGGGTAAATTTTAGGTAAGTTTTAGCTTTTTGTACGAAATTCTTGATTTCCAAGACAAATGATACATTGAATTCCAGATCTTCCGACTTGCTTTAAAACTTGGCTATATCGGTTAAAATCACGTTATGAATGTGCCAAATTCCCTTAAACACGTACTTTGACGGCGGTCTGAGCCACTTTCGCTTTGGCGGGGGAGGGGCAGGTGCCAGCCTCCCTAAGATCTCGAGAACCATGCTAGATAGCGAAAAAACGGTAAACGACGTTTAGTAGCTCATCCACTTCTCTATTGAAAATATTTGCACTATTTTTTCAGGTCACATTTAAGGTCACTAGAGGTCAAAACATGTCGTCATAGGGATAACATGTAAATGAAGGTTTCCGGTCATTACATCTGAACAAGTAAAGATAGATCAAACAATTTGAACCATTAATATCCTCGCAGCAAGCCGAATCCAATGGTATATAACATAGCCTTGCGTCAAATCAGGTCCAATATGTCATTAAACCTGACCTGAGGTCAGGTCAAGGTCAAATTAGGTCAAAATGCATATCTTTAGAACCGCAAAGACAATCCCAATCTACTGAAGCTAAAATAAACACTCTATCACTATCTATGACCAAGTTATTTGATTAAAACCACTTTTCCCATGTATTTCCAAGGAAGAAGTCAAACCTCGTACCTGGGGGCGCGGTGGTGGAGTGGTCAGCGTAGCTGTCTGCCACGCAGCCGACCCGGGTTCAAGGCCCGGCGGCTTCCCTGAACAAGGAGCAAGCTGGCTCCCGAGAAACTCTTCCAACAGGGAAAGAGTTGGCGACGCCATATGACCCTGGCAGTTGGTGCGTCGATAAGCCCCAACAATTATTCAAACCTCGTACCTGACCTTAGGTCATCGATAGAAAAAATACCGGAACATATTTTAGACAGCTCGGTGGACTCAGTATGTGGTATGAGTTTCAATGGGATAAGTTCACCCTGTTCCGAATTATGTTATCTTAAACTTTTTTAGGTCGGGTCACTTGACCTGTACTGGTGACCTGAACAGAGTGGCCTAACCTTAGATTTTGACAAAAGTTGTAAAATGATCAGAGAAAAGTTATACCAAGTACGGTTAGTTAGTTAGTTAAGGGCTTTTTATAAGGCGTTCTGTGCAAAGCACCTTTGCCCGCCTCTAAAGTGTGGGGGAGAATTTTCCGGGAGGGGTGTTTACTTTAATGTCGCAGAACAAAGGGACGAATCTTATTTCAAGGAATGGGTCGCGAAGTGTAGCAACACTTGCGAGGGAAGGGGATTGCTACGGCAGAGATGCCGAGCCTGGGGCACAGGTAGGATTTAAAAGGGTACGTGAAGAGTCTTGCCAGCGTAAAGATTAGTTTTTTGAATTTTGTTCCTTGTTATCGAATAACCGTTTGCTTACGTTACTCGAGTTCCTCCATTGAAAAAAATAATTTTGGGTTATTAGAAATACCCGCAAGCACCATGACGTGATGCCGCGGGTCTTTATCCTGCAACCAGGAGGTGAGGTTACAGCACCCTCTCTGGCTGGGTAGCCGCCGCATAGAGGAAGAGAGAAGGGTAATAGAACAGATAGAGTGTTAGGGAGGGGTGTGAGTTGGTTAGTTGTTAGTCTTAGATGTGGTTAGTATAGTTAGTAGTCCTTAAGTTAGGGTTAGTTGGTTAGCAAATATGAACGGATGGTTAGGTAGGGTTAGTTGGTTAGTTGAACTTTTTTTGGTTTTGTTTTGTTTTTATTTTCTATGGTGGGAGTTATTCTGAGTCTACCATACCTTAGGACCAGACAGTTAAAACCTAGTTTGAAGCACCTATTGTTTAAACTTGTCAGAGGGACGTTTCTAGTGTAATTGTTATTTCTAATATGAGGGGTGCTATTCGGATGCAGGTATTTTCCATACCTGCCACCATAGACGTTCAGATAAAGCTCTCGAGCCTAGAAGCCTTCAGGAATGTAAAGAGCTTGTCCAGCAGCTCAGGGTGATCATTGCCGAGAAGAGTGGAAAGGTTTACTGGGATGTTTCTGATGCGGCAATAATCTAGCATGGGCTGCCTATGGGCGTCGTGCTGGGGACAGTCGATGAGGATGTGGTAGGGATTTTCCATGGCAGAGCAGGTACCACAGGTACCTACACGCCCATAGGCATTTAATTTGGTGTGTCCGCTTCTGAGTCTGGTCAGGATGACCTCACGCCGACGACTGTTTTGGTTGGAGCTGGGCCAGTAGCCGATGTTAGGCTTGATATGGAATAAATGGGCGCTGTGGTTAGTGGTCCAGTCATTTTGGATGTACTTCCGGATATGGTTCTGGAGGAGAGCTTTGCTATCGTCTCCGGACCATTTGAGAGGTGCGACCTCTCTGAGTTCAAGAGACTTTTTGGCCTGTTCGTCGGCTTTTTCATTTCCGAGAATTTTGCAGTGGCCTGGGATCCAAAGAAAGGAGACATCTGGGATATCGTCGATACCCTTCTGGATGTCTGCTATTACGTGATGGCTGGGGTTGACTACGTTATTGATAGCTTGCAAGACAGATTTAGAGTCTGAACAGATGACGGCTGAATTAATATTTAGGGTTCTAATCTGGACTAGTGTATCTAGAATGGCGACAGCCTCGGCAGTAAAGATTGAGCAGTTGTCCGGAAGTCGTTTTTGGAGGCAAATATTTTGCCCCCAGATGCCGAGGCCTACTTTTTCGCCTATTTTAGAGCCGTCGGTGAAAATGAAGGTTTTGCCGGTGTTGTTAGACTGGAACTCTAAGAATTTCTGGGAGAACTCCTCTGTGGTGAGGTTGTCTTTGCGTGTGGTGAAAAGAAACTCGACTTTGGGCTGTTTGCGAGTCCAAAAGCGGGAGAGTGGGGGTTTGCCTATTGCTTCTGGAATCGCAAGGTTCAGGGTTTCCAGGGTCTTAGCTACTCTATTCTTAAATGGAGGCCAGGTTGTCCGATTAGTTTTTGATACACGTCCAGGGTGGGCGAAACATTGTTTCGCCGGGTGATTTTCGGTAGATTGGACCTTGATATAGTAAGAGATAAGCTGGGAGTGGCGTCTTGTTTGGAGAGGGCACAGCCCACTGTCCACTAACAAACTGGTGATGGGGGATTCTCTGAGCGCGCCTGTGGCTGCCCGGATACTTGCGTTTTGGATGCGCTCTAGCTTTAGCTTATTAGTGTTGTTCGTTGAGTCAAAGACGAACGAATTATATTCGAGTATGGGCCGGATCAAGGACTTGTAGAGCATGAGCAGGGTCTTTCGATCCCCGCCGTACTCTGTTCCGCCGAGCATGCGGAGGATATTGACTCGTTTTTGACAGCTAGAGACGACTTTGGTAATATGCTCGTTAAAAGTAAGGCGGGTATCAAGGATGACGCCTAAGAATTTGAAGCTTTTCGCGCATTCAATGGGTTTGCCTGAGATTTGGAGCTGAGGAACAGCGTGTCTCACACCTGGCCTGGCAAAGACTACGACTGATGACTTTTCGGCCGAGAGTGATAGACCCATTGAATTGCACCAAGCATGGATGTCGTCGAGACTACCCTGCAATTCGGTAGTCGCGGTTTTGAATTCTGGTTGACTGCGCCGCCTGGTGTCGACCGGAGTGGATTTCCAAATAGCGACATCATCTGCAAATAGGGAGTACTTAACTCCAGGCGGTAGCTTTTTGGAAAAAATGTCATTGATCATGACTAGGAAGAGGGTCGGAAATAAAACGCTACCCTGGGGTGTGCCCTGGTCTTGAGATGTCAGATAGGAAAAGGTGGTGCCGCAGCGCACTTTGAATTTTCTGTCCCTAAGAAAGTTGTCAATGAATCTAGCAAGGTGGCCATGGACTCCCAGTTTACAAAGTTTATACAAAAGGACGTCTTTTTGTACACGATCAAAGGCCGACTTGATATCTAAGAATGCAGCAATTGTGACTTGCTTCTTGTAAAAGCCATTTTGGACGTCACTGACCAGTTTGATCAGATTGTCAGTGGTGGCTCGCCCGCGCCGGAAACCCGATTGCATAGCATCGAGTTTCTTTTCGAGAATTTCGTGAAGTCTTACGTTGACCATGCGCTCTACAAGCTTGCTAGCACAGCTAGTAAGCGAAATGGGGCGATAACCTTTAGGGTCCGTTTTTTCTTTGCCAGGTTTTGGAATGGGAATGATGACACTCTCCCGCCACATAGTGGGGAACGAGTCGCTAAGAAACATGTTGTTAATGGCCGAGAGAAGATATTTTAGTGCTGTCTGGCTGAGGTGCCTGAAGAAAGAGTAGTGAATTTCATCCGGGCCCACTGCAGTGTTTCCACACTTGCTAATGGAGTAATTTAGTTCGGTCATTGTAAAAGGTACGTTATAGTACTCCTGATTACTAGAATTGAAGAATGTGCGGCGTTTGCACCATTCGGCCTGGTCTTTTGAGCGCTGGTTGTAGGAACTGTTGGCTGCAACGCCATTGTAATGATCAGCAAACGCGTCCATGACTTCCTTGGGTGCCGTGATGTTTTGGCCGGAGATTGTCAGTTGAGGGAAGGGTCCACGGGGCGGTCGTTTCGCAGAGAAAGCTCCAATGGTTTTCCAGATTTGAGAAATGGGTGTGAAGCGGTTGAATTTAGAAACGAAGGCGTTGAAACTATCTTTTTGGACCCGCTTGCACGTGTTTTGGAAGTGGGCTTTGGCTGCCCGGAGGGCATTGCGAGTAGGGCTGTGTGCCCTCCTCTCGTAGGCTTTCCTGGCTCTAATCATTTGCGCTTTGGCGTGTGCCGTCTCTGCATTCCACCATGGGGCTCCTTTTTCTGTCGGGGGCCTCGACTTTTTTGGTATTGTTAAATGTGCTGCTGAGCTGATGGCTCTTAGTACCGAGTCAATGTCTGCCGAGTCGGGGTCACCTCCGGTGACAAGTGTGAGGTCTACCTCTGCCTCAAACTTGTTCCAGTCGGCACGTTTTAGATTCCATGAGGGTGTAAAAAGAGTAACATGGTCGATTGAGCCTGTGAGAATACCAATTTTTATTGGGAGGTGATCGCTCATTCCTGGGTTGTCTTCGACTTCCCAGGTGAACAGTGACGCAATTCTAGGAGAGCAGCACGAGATGTCAATGGCAGTGTCAGAATGGCCACCGCGCATTGCTTGGTGGGTCGGAGCGCCGTTATTTAAGATAACTAGATTTTGAGAGCCTATTGCGTCATAGATGATTTCGCCTCTGCGAGTGGTGGTGGCGCTGCCCCATGAGGGATGATGACCGTTCAAGTCTCCAAGTAGTAGCAAAGGGCCGGGGATTTGTGTCAAAAGTTGGGCGAGGTCCCGAGCCGACGGGTCAGGATCGCTTGGAGAGATGTACAGTGAAATCACCGTCAATTTGACGTGCTGAATTTCTACATTGATAGCGACACAGTCGAGTGGCGTAACCAAAGGCACTTGGCTGTGAGGGATGCTATTTTCAATAAGGATGGCAGTGCCTCCTTTACGGACAGTAGCGTTTACATTATGGCGGTACCAAGAGTAACCCGAGATTTTGAATTTGTTATTATCATTATCATTAAAGAGGGTTTCTTGGAGTGCTGCTACTGCCGGCTTTTTCTCAGCAAAGATTGATTTAAATAAGGGGAATTTCCCAATTAGACTGTTTGTGTTCCATTGGAGAATTGAACCCATGGTGGTTTAATGTCTTAGATGCTGGAGGGGTTTGCGGGGGGCGGGGGCGGAGGTGATAGGAATGTGTGCTACTCGTGTCGCTGGTGGTGGAAACGGGGGGACGAGTGCCGGGTGTACCGGAGTTTCCTCGGCACCGGGGGGCTGCCGGGCCTGAGGGATTTGGATGAGACTGAACTGGTGGGAGAGGCCGACATGAGATAACTATTTTCTACAGAGTCGGTGACCGAGATGCTGTCGGCATTTGGGTAAGACTCGGTCCCGGGCAGCTCACTATCAGGTTCGCTGTTGCTACCTGACGTGTCGGAATCACTGGCAATTGGGATTGCATGTAATGACATGCCAGATCTGTTTGAGAGCCACAATGGCGGGTCGTCGGTGCTTGAGAGACAGGAGCTTTGCCGCTGTCCGTGAGAGAGGTTTCGGTTTGGGTGGCTACACTGACTTTTTTCTGTTTGAGTGGCAGCTGTCTTACTGGAAGGGGGAGCTGCCACTCTGGTGTTTCCGTCCCGGCGCCCGCCGTAGGCGGCGCCTGGGAGGGGGTGCACCGGTGACTTTTGGGTGGGAGGGGCTGGGAGCGGGGGAAACTCGGTACAGCTAGGCACCTGCTGAGGGCTGCTTTGCCGCCCTTCGGTTGGGGTCCAGGTCTTCCTGGTGCCATGTGAGGGACGGGGGGCGGCGGTACTTTTGGGCGGAAGACCCGGAATGGAACAGGCTGGGTTGGCTGGGGGATCCGTCCAGCCCGTGTTGGGAGTCCACTTGCGCCAAAAGGTGTTTGTGCTGTGGTGCGTGTTTTGCATGACATGGGGGATGGCCAGCCGAAGGGGTACCATGACTAGCGGCTCCATCAGGGGGCGAAGGGGACGCTTTTGGGAGGCGGTGAGCTGAGGAGTGACCTGGCCAGCTGTGCTGGGGGCTGCCGCGGTGGCCTTGCCACTACGTGCCTGGGATAGGGAGTGGCGTTTTTCGCTCTCACGCACTTTTTTGCGGGCCAGGTCGAAGGGGAGCTTTTCGTCTTCAGCCACCATATTTACATGTTTTTCACGGAGCCAGGCTCGGCACTTAGGATCGGTAGCCCCATGGGCGCCGCCACAGGCAGCACACAGGAGGCTAAGGGAGGTGCAGTCTTTGGTTCGGTGTGCAGCACTGCACTTGCCACAGCGGGGGCGGGGTTTTTACAGCTGGACTCAACGTGGCCGTACCTTTGACAGATTTGACACCTGATGGGGTTGGGGTAGAACGGCTTCACTGGGTAGACACAGTCGCCCAGTTTGACACGGCCACAGTCATCTCGGCACTTTGTGTCGAAGGTGACGAGGAAGCGATTGTCTTTACGGTGAGGGGCTTTTTCGGTGGTGGGCATGGGGAGAGTGAGTCTTTGAATGGTGAGCACACTTTGGCCCTCAAAATCAAAGTTGCGCTCGATTTCGTCTTCAGAGAGGTGGGAAGCCTCTGGCGCACGAATTGTGCCCCGGTAGAAGTTCAGAGACTTATGAATGGCGAAACTCACCGGTTTCGATCCGAAAGTTGTGGTTTGAAGCAAGGTTTTAGTCGAGGCAGCGTTGCTGGTTTTAACACGGACATCTTTTTGGTGCCGGATAATTTCATAGCTGTCTGTCACCTTTCGGCTGATGGCCTTGTCCAGACTGAAGGTAGATTCTTTTGCAAGATTTTGGTGGATGAAGTCGTAACTACCAACCAGCCAAGCTCCGCTTGGCAGGTTTGCATTGTTAAGGCGATCCATGAGAATGGCTGTCTATATCAACTTACGTTATACCGTGCAAAACCGCTCGAGTTTAGTTTTTCAGTTTTATGGCTGCGCGCGCTTTCTGCGTAGCGTGAGAAAGTTCTGGAGGCTGTGGCGTCAGAGCGTGTGTGTGACGTCAGAGCGTGTGCGTGACGTCAGAGCGTCGGGCGGTTTTCCCCACGCGGCCCGGCTAGCTTAAATGACGGCGGAGCCAGAGAATGAGGCAGGGAGGGTGAGTGCTTGTGCAGTAGAGAATTTTGAGGAGACGCTAACTGACCGGGGCTTGTGTAAGGCTGGTGAATTGGAAGGTTAGGCAAGAGAGCTTTAACTAATGGGAAGTTAACCTATATACAGCGTGGTGTGGGATTTTATCCTATCTGGAGTATCGGCTGAAATTTCCTAATTACAGTGGGCTGTTACAGCCACTAGAAGGTTACTGAGCGGAGGGGGAGACAGGGGGCCTCTTCAGGACCTATCACTAATCGGAGGGGAGGCAGGGGGCCTCTTCAGGACTTATCAGGGACCTAGGTGGCTATTAGCCTCGAAAGGGTCCTAACTGGGACCTACGTTATTTTAAGGTAGTGTTTTATGGGCAGGTGCCGTGACACCTTTGCATAGACGCAGCCCGTAGAGGGTATATGTGGGACCTCACTGCTAATTAGCGAGGGTGAAAGACAGTCTACTGGCCGTACGTTTAGGGATTTTGGCAATGAAGGACCGATAGGTCCAGTCAAAGCCCCTCACCCAAGAACCAGAGGTTCAACAAGTGAGGTCACCCAGGCTAACCACCGCTCGGGTTTCAGGCCGAAGAGAGAAATGATAGGTGAGAAAGATGCGGGGCGGGACTGAGGAAAAGGGGTACTAGGTGGCCGGAATCCTAGAAACCAACACCACCTAGTCCGATAGAGATAATATTTACAGGTCAGCTGTGGAAACAGCGATAGGCAGGGCTGGAACCAGCAACAGCGCTCGGAGCAGGTGGTCACAGGGACTCCAGCAGCCGCCAACAGCAGTCGCAATAGGCAGCCGGGCGTCGGACGCCAAACAACCAGACCTGTCGGCAGAGCTCAGAACGTAGTGTTAGCGTCTCCGTGTAGGTGGCAGCACTCCCGTACCAAGTACGGCGGCACGTGCCGTTTTTATGTTATCTCCGAAAAACCCGAAGGGGGAGGGTACCCAACCCCCTCTCCCCCGTCAAATCGCGTGTTAAAGCGAGCACAGACTGTATGTTGGATTGGGAAAGCGTCTGAATGCGGCCATTTGCGTGCCTAAGAAGTATGGAGATAAACCTAGCTGCCTGTCTCAGCCTCGACTACTATCAGATTCCAGTACTGAGACGCCGAGCATAAAAGTAAACCGTTTATTAACATTCTCGCCCACTCAGGAATCCTAACTCACCGGCTCACACGAGCAGCAGTGCTTAAAGTACTTCTTGGCAAAACAAAACTATTATCTTGAGAATTGCGGAGCGGTAACAGGACGCCGGCTGGCACGGTCGCGTGTGCCGGCCTGTTGGTGGGCGCGTCCGGCAGGCTTCTGTCCATGGCTGTCACCATCGGAGGAGCGCCTTGAAATCGGCTGGTCCTAAACTATTTTATATTGAACGCATGCTTTAGATGTTTGGTTAGTTGATTTGTTTCTTTTGAACGTGTATGAATGAATACATGGGTTTATTCAAACTATCGTGAGAGCGCCGCCAAGACTTAAGCCCACTGCCCACTCAATTCACAAGCTCAGAATTAACATGGCTGAATAGGAAAATTAATTGCAGTCATTTCATTTATTTACAATACCCACTTATCTCCAACGGCTTTCGAGTAATTCGTCCGAAAGTGGATGAAATTTGACATAAAACTAACTTAGTAATTATACAAGTAATTCTAGGCTAACATAATGGTTCGTTCGTCTTCTAGAAATAGCTTTATACCCAGGGGCGCAGCCAGGGGGGCACAGGGGGCACGTGCCCCCATCGGTACCGGGTGCCCTTTTGATTGCCAGGTGGTGTGCCCTCTTTGGGCCGTGCCGCTCGAAATTTAGTACCCTACGTCGTTGAGCCTAGATGGAACTAGACTGCATTTAGTGATTTAAGCTATTGTTTGACAATTAAGTGCCTTTTTGGTCAGTTAGGGCATTCTGTCGCCTTTCCAAGCACCCGGGAAGAGTATAGGCACGTAATCCGTTTCCAGATAATGCCTCATCGTCGCCAATAATCGTATGAGCAGAGCAAATCTGGTGCCCCTTAAGCTCATCTGGTGCCCCCTGAGCGCTGGTCTTGAACCCTGGAGCTGATCATGTGCCCTCTGAGCTGATCTGATGCCCTCGTAGTCAATATGGTGCCCCCCCTGAGAAAATAATTGTGCCTTCTGAATCTATATAATGTTCTCTGAGTTAGTCTGATGCCTCCGAGCTTGCCTGGTGCCCTATTAGCTGTTTTAGTGCCCCTTGAGCTGATCCGGGGCTCCTGAACTTCTTTAATGCCTCCCGTAGTTTATCTACTGTCCAGGGCCGCAGCCAGGGGACACAGGGGGCACGTGCCCCCATCGGTGCCGGGTGCCCTTTTGATTGCCAGGTGGTGTACCCCTTTGGGCCGTGCCGCTCGAAATTTAGTGCCCTACCACTGAGAAAAACTGAGTCCTCTTTTAGGTTTATGAGACCAAAAAAGGTTTCATTTTCCCTATTCAAATCAGACAACACGTTTCGAGTCTTATTCTAAGCCTCAGGTGAAACCATATTTTCGAGTCCCTTTTTTGGTATCGAATGAGACCAATAACCACCTTATGCAGCTTGCAAAGTAGACTCAGATGAAACCCTTTTCTATTTGTCGAGTCCCTTTTTGCGACTATGAATATGTCACTTGGTCTCGTGCAAGGCTCATATGAAGCCTGCTTTATTTGGAGTCCCTTTTTCGACTATAAATCTGTCCCTTGGTCTCATTGACCCCGCATGTTGAAACCTTTTTTAAGACTCACGTGATCCTTAATTCGTATGGAGCAGATTTTCTCCCGTTTCTGAAATCATTTTCTGGTAGTATAATAATTTTAATGCTTTCATGACTCATGGCATCTCTTTGAACTTCCTGCAGTTATTTTGGCCAAGTATTGCCAAAATAGAAACATGCAGTCATCGCATCACCATGGCTGCCACCAAGAGCTTATTGCACCAACAAACTAAAACTCCACAGGCAACAGTCAACTCAGCTCCGGGTCAGCTCTGCCACAACATTCACAAACTCAAAACAATTAATTCTATTGTTTATTGCCCAACAACCATCATCGAAAGGCGTTATAATGTTATACCTACTTATTTAGTTTGTTTGACATTGTTTTTGTACTAACCTGAAGATGATGAGTGTACCAAACTTAATAATGCACGAAATGAATATGTTTGCTAGCCTAATATTTAGACTAACAGAAGAACAGCGGAAAACAGCGAGAATGGGAGCGAACACTCATACATTTCCTTCGTGTTTAACAATATATGAATTGTTCATTTCTGTAGTATTGCTCACAGCTGTCTCCACTCTTTAATGCCACAGCACGTCGGCCCAGTACAACACGTCACTGTAGGTCCAGAAAAGCGGTCATTTAAGGCTCCGTACTTTACAGCTGGCGCTTTGCACCTCTTTGACATTCAGGCAGGTACGCTGGATGAATTGCAGGACCACGTTTGCGCTTCCCGCTACCGTCTGGGCAAAGACGGTGTGGGCTGCTGCCCAGAGCAGGAACCCGCGGAGAGTGCCGTCATACTCCGCCATCGCCTCTCCCTCGCAGTGGAGGACACCGCCAACCATGGTGATACGCACCACGGTGACGATTGAGGGCGCCTCCATGGCGTCCAGAAGGGCCCGAAGGGTGTCCTCGTCTGGAAACAGTACAGACAAATGCTTAAAATTTTGCACAATCCCGCTAATCACTCACATGGTCAGGGGACGGCTACTTGCCTCGGTAGACCTATCCGATTTTCTCATATTGATCAAAAACAGAAACGCCGTTTTTTTACCTGAATGGTCATGTCATATATCATTTATCATTTATATATCATTTGGATGTGTAGCCATTCTAAGGTTTCCGATACCTATGTCTATACACGCTTCTGCGAATATGACCAGCATTCTTGAAGTCTGCATACGGCTCTGCGCACTGAAACCCCCCATCTTCAGTAGCCTGAGTAGGGGAACGCACCGAATTACGGACACTCAAGCACTTGGCGGTGAAAAACGTTGCGTGGTCTACAGTGCAGGGTTTGATGGAACTGGAACATGGTAAACATGTGTTAAGAAATAATGGATCGAGTATTTCGAACAATTCGCCATCTTCAACACCCCACATTAATTTGTTAAAAAAAACACTTGTCAGTGTCACGCCCGCGGCGTCCACTCACGGCCGGAATATCGGACGGCAATGTGGCTCTGTCGGTAATTTCGGACACAACAATGAAAAACTGTTGCTGCTCAGGTTAACCCACACCCCACTCTCTCAAACCCTCCAGAATTCCCTATCCTTAAAGCACAACTGCTACGTCATGGCATCTCATCACTGAAAGTCGCATTCCCGAAGGAAGCGGGCACTGTACCTGAACTTGACGATTCCTGGCTAGGATCCAAGCTGCCTCCCAGAGGCTGGGTTTAGCTCCAAATGTCATCTTGACTTCAATATTTGGCCACCGCTGGATTCCAGGGGCCGCACGTCTGACATCCCTCATAAAAGATATTCACTCTCATCACGCCTCGCCGGTTTTCCCCTCCCCTTTAACTGAATCACTCCCAGAAATAAGTCACATTCGTGAACTTCGCAGAAATTACGGTAATCATCGGGTAGACGTCTCCGCTCTCCGGCCTTTTCCCCAAAATATCCCCAGATCCACAAATATCCGGAAATAACCCAAGTTTTGTTCCAAACAACCCATTATTGCAATAAATCCCCATTCCGGGAGCAATGATATGCCCAGGAGGATGCTGGGAAGGGGATGTATTGTGCAGAGGCGTGCTCAGACTGCTATGGTGGGGAAGTATTGTACAGAGGCGTGCTCGGACTGCCAAAAAAGGGGGGGTGAAGTTAGCAAAGGCGTGCCAAGAAGACTGCTGGCAAGGGGACGTGTTGAACATAGGCGTGTTCAGACTGCTATGGTGGGGAAGTATTGTACAGAGGCGTGCTCGGACTGCCAGAAAAGGGGGGGTGAAGTTAGCAAAGGCGTGCCAAAAAGACTGCTGGCAAGGGGACGTGTTGAACATAGGCGTGTTCAGACTGCTATGGTGGGGAAGTATTGTACAGAGGTGTGTTCAGACTGCCAGAAAGAGGGGGGGTGAAGTTAGCAAAGGCGTGCCAAGATGACTGCTGGCAAGGGGACGTGCTGAACATAGGCGTGTTCAGACTGCTATGGTGGGGAAGTATTGCACAGAGGCGTGCTGAGACTGCCAGAAGGGGGGGTGAAGTTAGTAAAGGAGTGCCAAGAAGACGGCCCGGCAAGGGGACATGTTCAACAGAGGCGTGTTCAGACTGCTATGGTGGGGAGGCATTGTACAGAGGCGTGCTCAGACTGCTAGAAAGGGGGGTGGAGTTAGCAAAGGCGTGCCAAGAAGACTGCTGGCAAGGGAACGTGTTGAACATAGGCGTGTTCAGACTGCTATGGTGGGGAGTTATTTTACAGAGGCGTGCTCAGACTGCCAGAAAGGGGGAGGGGTGAAGTTAACAAAGGCGTGCCAAGATGACTGCTGGCAAGGGGACGTGTTGAACATAGGCATGCTCAGACTGCTATGGTGGGGAGGCATTGTACAGAGCATAGGCGGATCCAGGGGGGGCAAGGGGGGGGCACGTGCCCCCCGATCGACCCTCGGCGCCCCCTGAAAGGTCGATGGCGCCCCCTGAAATGTCGCTTCCCACCCCCCCCAGGATGCGAAAGTCGGCGCCCACCGATAGGATTTGACGCCCACCTGATAGCTTTTGCCGGTCATAAGTGGCGCCCCCTGGTCCGGATGGCGCCCCCCGGTCCGGATGGCGCCCCCCGGGAAGGTGCCCCCCCGATCGGCAATCCTGGATCCGCCTATGGTACAGAGGCGTGCTCAGACTGCTAGAAAGGGGGGTGGAGTTAGCAAAGGCGTGCCAAGAAGACTGCTGGCAAGGGGACGTGTTGAACATAGGCGTGTTCAGACTGCTATGGTGGGGAAGTATTGTACAGAGGTGTGTTCAGACTGCCAGAAAGAGGGGGGTGAAGTTAGCAAAGGCGTGCCAAGATGACTGCTGGCAAGGGGACGTGCTGAACATTGGCGTGTTCAGACTGCTATGGTGGGGAAGTATTGCACAGAGGCGTGCTGAGACTGCCAGAAGGGGGGGTGAAGTTAGTAAAGGAGTGCCAAGAAGACTGCCCCGCAAGGGGACATGTTCAACAGAGGCGTGTTCAGACTGCTATGGTGGGGAGGCATTGTACAGAGGCGTGCTCAGACTGCTAGAAAGGGGGTGGAGTTAGCAAAGGCGTGCCAAGAAGACTTCTGGCAAGGGGACGTGTTGAACATAGGCGTGTTCAGACTGCTATGGTGGGGAGTTATTTTACAGAGGCGTGCTCAGACTGCCAGAAAGGGGAGGGGTGAAGTTAACAAAGGCGTGCCAAGATGACTGCTGGCAAGGGGACGTGTTGAACATAGGCATGCTCAGACTGCTATGGTGGGGAGGCATTGTACAGAGCATAGGCGGATCCAGGGGGGCAAGGGGGGGGCACGTGCCCCCCCCATCGACCCTCGGCGCCCCCTGAAAGGTCGATGGCGCCCCCTGAAATGTCGCTTCCCACCCCCCAGGATGCGAAAGTCGGCGCCCACCGATAGGATTTGGCGCCCACCTGATAGCTTTTGCCGGTCATAAGTGGCGCCCCCTGGTCCGGATGGCGCCCCCCGGTCCGGATGGCGCCCCCCCGGAAGGTGCCCCCCGATCGGCAATCCTGGATCCGCCTATGGTACAGAGGCGTGCTCAGACTGCTAGAAAGGGGGGTGGAGTTAGCAAAGGCGTGCCAAGAAGACTGCTGGCAAGGGGACGTGTTGAACATAGGCGTGTTCAGACTGCTATGGTGGGGAGTTATTTTACAGAGGCGTGTTCAGACTGCCAGAAAGAGGGGGGGTGAAGTTAACAAAGGCGTGCCAAGATGACTGCTGGCAAGGGGACGTGTTGAACATAGGCATGCTCAGACTGCTATGGTGGGAAGATACTGTACAGAGGCGTGCTCAGACTGCTATGATATGGAAGTATTGTACAGAGGCGTGCTCAGACTGCCAGAAAGGGGGGGTGAAGTTAGCAAAGGCGTGCCAAGAAGACTGCTGGCAAGGGGATGTATTGAACATAAGCGTGTTCAGACTGCTATGGTGGAGAAGTATTGTACAGAGGCGTGCTCAGACTGCCAGAAAGGGGGGGTGAAGTTAGCAAAGGAGTTCCAAGAAGACTGCCCGGCAAGGGGACGTGTTGAACAGAGGCGTGTTCAGACTGCTATGGTGGGGAGGTATTGTACAGAGGCGTGCTCAGACTGCTAGAAAGGGGGGTGGAGTTAGCAAAGGCGTGCCAAGAAGACTGCTGGCAAGGGGATGTATTGAACATAAGCGTGTTCAGACTGCTATGGTGGAGAAGTATTGTACAGAGGCGTGCTGAGACTGCCAGAAGGGGGGTGAAGTTAGTAAAGGAGTGCCAAGAAGACTGCCCCGCAAGGGGACATGTTCAACAGAGGCGTGTTCAGACTGCTATGGTGGGGAGGCATTGTACAGAGGCGTGCTCAGACTGCTAGAAAGGGGGTGGAGTTAGCAAAGGCGTGCCAAGAAGACTTCTGGCAAGGGGACGTGTTGAACATAGGCGTGTTCAGACTGCTATGGTGGGGAGTTATTTTACAGAGGCGTGCTCAGACTGCCAGAAAGGGGGAGGGGTGAAGTTAACAAAGGCGTGCCAAGATGACTGCTGGCAAGGGGACGTGTTGAACATAGGCATGCTCAGACTGCTATGGTGGGGAGGCATTGTACAGAGCATAGGCGGATCCAGGGGGGCAAGGGGGGGCACGTGCCCCCCATCGACCCTCGGCGCCCCCTGAAAGGTCGATGGCGCCCCCTGAAATGTCGCTTCCCACCCCCCCAGGATGCGAAAGTCGGCGCCCACCGATAGGATTTGGCGCCCACCTGATAGCTTTTGCCGGTCATAAGTGGCGCCCCCTGGTCCGGATGGCGCCCCCCGGTCCGGATGGCGCCCCCCGGGAAGGTGCCCCCCGATCGGCAATCCTGGATCCGCCTATGGTACAGAGGCGTGCTCAGACTGCTAGAAAGGGGGGTGGAGTTAGCAAAGGCGTGCCAAAAAGACTGCTGGCAAGGGGACGTGTTGAACATAGGCGTGTTCAGACTGCTATGGTGGGGAAGTATTGTACAGAGGTGTGTTCAGACTGCCAGAAAGAGGGGGTGAAGTTAGCAAAGGCGTGCCAAGATGACTGCTGGCAAGGGGGACGTGCTGAACATAGGCGTGTTCAGACTGCTATGGTGGGGAAGTATTGCACAGAGGCGTGCTGAGACTGCCAGAAGGGGGGTGAAGTTAGTAAAGGAGTGCCAAGAAGACGGCCCGGCAAGGGGACATGTTCAACAGAGGCGTGTTCAGACTGCTATGGTGGGGAGGCATTGTACAGAGGCGTGCTCAGACTGCTAGAAAGGGGGGGTGGAGTTAGCAAAGGCGTGCCAAGAAGACTGCTGGCAAGGGGACGTGTTGAACATAGGCGTGTTCAGACTGCTATGGTGGGGAGTTATTTTACAGAGGCGTGCTCAGACTGCCAGAAAGGGGGAGGGGTGAAGTTAACAAAGGCGTGCCAAGATGACTGCTGGCAAGGGGACGTGTTGAACATAGGCATGCTCAGACTGCTATGGTGGGGAGGCATTGTACAGAGCATAGGCGGATCCAGGGGGGCAAGGGGGGGGGCACGTGCCCCCTGATCGACCCTCGGCGCCCCCTGAAAGGTCGATGGCGCCCCCTGAAATGTCGCTTCCCAACCCCCCAGGATGCGAAAGTCGGCGCCCACCGATAGGATTTGACGCCCACCTGATAGCTTTTGCCGGTCATAAGTGGCGCCCCCTGGTCCGGATGGCGCCCCCGGTCCGGATGGCGCCCCCGGGAAGGTGCCCCCCGATCGGCAATCCTGGATCCGCCTATGGTACAGAGGCGTGCTCAGACTGCTAGAAAGGGTGGTGGAGTTAGCAAAGGCGTGCCAAGAAGACTGCTGGCAAGGGGACGTGTTGAACATAGGCGTGTTCAGACTGCTATGGTGGGGAAGTATTGTACAGAGGTGTGTTCAGACTGCCAGAAAGAGGGGGGTGAAGTTAGCAAAGGCGTGCCAAGATGACTGCTGGCAAGGCGACGTGCTGAACATTGGCGTGTTCAGACTGCTATGGTGGGGAAGTATTGCACAGAGGCGTGCTGAGACTGCCAGAAGGGGGGGTGAAGTTAGTAAAGGAGTGCCAAGAAGACTGCCCCGCAAGGGGACATGTTCAACAGAGGCGTGTTCAGACTGCTATGGTGGGGAGGCATTGTACAGAGGCGTGCTCAGACTGCTAGAAAGGGGTTGGAGTTAGCAAAGGCGTGCCAAGAAGACTTCTGGCAAGGGGACGTGTTGAACATAGGCGTGTTCAGACTGCTATGGTGGGGAGTTATTTTACAGAGGCGTGCTCAGACTGCCAGAAAGGGGGAGGGGTGAAGTTAACAAAGGCGTGCCAAGATGACTGCTGGCAAGGGGACGTGTTGAACATAGGCATGCTCAGACTGCTATGGTGGGGAGGCATTGTACAGAGCATAGGCGGATCCAGGGGGGCAAGGGGGGGGCACGTGCCCCCATCGACCCTCGGCGCCCCCTGAAAGGTCGATGGCGCCCCCCTGAAATGTCGCTTCCCACCCCCCAGGATGCGAAAGTCGGCGCCCACCGATAGGATTTGGCGCCCACCTGATAGCTTTTGCCGGTCATAAGTGGCGCCCCCCTGGTCCGGATGGCGCCCCCCGGGAAGGTGCCCCCCGATCGGCAATCCTGGATCCGCCTATGGTACAGAGGCGTGCTCAGACTGCTAGAAAGGGGGGTGGAGTTAGCAAAGGCGTGCCAAGAAGACTGCTGGCAAGGGGACGTGTTGAACATAGGCGTGTTCAGACTGCTATGGTGGGGAGTTATTTTACAGAGGCGTGTTCAGACTGCCAGAAAGAGGGGGGTGAAGTTAACAAAGGCGTGCCAAGATGACTGCTGGCAAGGGGACGTGTTGAACATAGGCATGCTCAGACTGCTATGGTGGGAAGATACTGTACAGAGGCGTGCTCAGACTGCTATGATATGGAAGTATTGTACAGAGGCGTGCTCAGACTGCCAGAAAGGGGGGGTGAAGTTAGCAAAGGCGTGCCAAGAAGACTGCTGGCAAGGGGATGTATTGAACATAAGCGTGTTCAGACTGCTATGGTGAAGTATTGTACAGAGGCGTGCTCAGACTGCCAGAAAGGGGGGTGAAGTTAGCAAAGGAGTTCCAAGAAGACTGCCCGGCAAGGGGACGTGTTGAACAGAGGCGTGTTCAGACTGCTATGGTGGGGAGGTATTGTACAGAGGCGTGCTCAGACTGCTAGAAAGGGGGTGGAGTTAGCAAAGGCGTGCCAAGAAGACTGCTGGCAAGAGGACGTGTTGAACATAGGCGTGTTTAGACTGCTATGGTGGGGAGGTATTGCACAGAGGCGTGCTCAGGCAACCAGAAAAGGGTCTGTCTGAGCACGCCTCTGTACAATACTTCCCCACCATAACAGTCTGATCACGCCTATGTTCAACACGTCCCCTTGCCAGCAGTCTTCTTGGCACGCCTTTGCTAACTTCACCCCCTTTCTGGCAGTCTCGCACGCATCTGTACAATACTTCCCCACCATAGCAGTCTGAGCACGCCTCTGTACAATACCTCCCCACCATAGCAGTCTGAACACGCCTATGTTCAACACGTCCCCTTGCCGGGCAGTCTTCTTTGCAAGCCTTTACTAACTTCCCCCTTTCTGGCAGTCTGAGCACGCCTCTGTACAATACCTCCCCACCATAGCAATCTGAGCACGCCTCTGTACAATACCTCCCCACCATAGCAGTCTGAACATGCCTATGTTCAACACGTTCCCTTGCCAGCAGTCATCTTGGTACGCCTTTGCTATTTCGCCCCCCTTTCTGGCAGTCTGAGCACGCCTCTGTACAATACTTCCCACCATAGCAGTCTGAGCACGCCTCTGCACAATACATCCCCTTCCCAGCATCCTCCTGGGCATATCATTGCTCCCGGAATGGGGATTTATTGCAATAATAGGTTGTTTGGAACAAAACTTGGGTTATTTCCGGATATTTCTGGATCTTGGGATATTTTGGGGAAAAAGCCGGAGAGCGGAGACGTCTACCCGATGATTACCGAAATTACGGCTCTGCTGAGCTGGATCCAAAGAGAGAGGGAATAAAGCCAAATCCGGATAATTACATGGTTAAAAGACAAAATTCACCTTGCACTGGGCTCCTTAGATGTCTGCCTCGCTGGCCACTGGTCTTTCAACTTCCCACTCAAATTAAAATTCCGAACTGTCACGTGCCGACAGCAACAATAACATTACCGGACGGTTCCTCTGGTTACAGAGTTCAACAACCTTGAAAGATTATAAGTACGCACAGAACTGGGTCAGTGCCGGAAATTAAACTGATTTGTGGTTTTGAACGATTAAAAATTATAATATTACCCTCCGTCCCAGTAATATTGGTTAAACATTGATAAAATCGAATTTTGTATCTTATTACTTACAGCCTAAAACGCTAGCGCCGAAGTGGCCAGTGGCCAAAAAAGCAAACTTCTGATATATACGCGATCAACAGATAGAAGCACCTGGCGGTGATCGAACTGAATCGATCAGCTGGGCACTGCATCTGTGCACTGCTGGGCACTGCATCGGCGCCTCTGTGCACTGCATCCTCATTTGGATCCCTTGTCTCAGGTGGCTGAAGACACCTTTGGCCATTTCCAAATTAAACCCCATATTCTCGATGTCCTGAACGCGGGAGCGCGGTAGTGGAGTGGTCAGCGTAGCTGTCTACCACGCAGCCGACCCGGGTTCAAGGCCCGGCGGCTTCCCTGAACAAGGAGCAAGCTGGCTCCCGAGCAACCCTTCCAACAGGGAAAAAGTTGGCGACGCCATATGACCCTGGCAGTTGGTGCGTCGATAAGCCCAAAAAATTATTATTATTATGTCCTGAACGCGCCTACGTGGATTACATCCCATCTACAACACAATTCTGGAGTACCTAAGAACGCTTCTGCGTACTGCACCCACCTTTGAAGGGTTTTCTATACTCATGTCCATGATTTAACATTAAATAATTTTGAAAAACATGGCTTCACAGTGAATTTGAAAATAGCCATGCAATTATTTGCTGCAAAGACTATGACAAATATTTCTCATGCACCACACTTAAGCACATTGTCACCAAAGACTTACCGTTCGATGTTCCGAACGTATCAACACAACTCCACAGCACAAAAATGGCGTCGATGTTTGAGTTACACTCAATTCCTTCGCCTGATCGCGCATGCGCTTTTGCCGATCAAGTAGTCCTTTTTTGGCCTCAGCGGAGACCACTGGCTTGAACTATGAGATGAGTCCAGTTTTAAGACTCGTGTGAGTCTCTTTCTGTTCTGCTCATCTGAGTTTGCTGTTGAGCGCAGTTTTAAGTATAGATTGAGACCAGACATTGGCACTGAGTCCAAAAAATCGGGAGCACGTGAGAAACGAAAGGAAACATTCTCAAACTGTTTTCTCAGTGTACGCCGTTCAACCTAGACGGAACTAGGCCGCATTTAGCGATTTCAACTACTGTTTGACAATCAAGTGCCTTTTTGGTCACCTTAAACATTCTGTCGCCTTTCCAAGCACCCGGGAATAGTATAGGCTCGTAATCCGTGTCCAGATAATGCCTCATCGTCGCCAATAATCGTACGGGTGGAGCTCATCTGGTGCCCCCTGGAGGTGATCATGTGCCTTCTGAGCTGATCTGATGCCCTCGTAGTCAATCTGGTGCCCCCCTCCCCTGAATAAATAATTGTGCCTTCTGAACCTATATAATGCTCTCTAAGTTAGTCTGATGCCTCCGAGCTTGCCTGCTGCCCTATTAGCTGTTTTAGTGCCCCTTGAGCTGATCCGGGCCCCTGAACTTATTTAATGCTTCCCGGAGTTTATCTACTGTCCAGGAGGGGCACAAGGGGGCACGTGCACCCATCGGTGCCGGGTGCCCTTTTGGTTGCCAGGTGGTGTACCCTCTTTGGGCCGTGCCGCTCGAAATTTAGTGCCCTGCGCCGTTGAACCTAAATGTAACTAGACTGCATTTAGGGATTTCAACTATTGTTTGACAACAACAGAGACGGCGGATTCCATTTTCGAGAAGTGGTGCAAGATTTTCTGGAGGGGGCGCCTTCCTCCCCAGGGGGCGCCATCATCTCTTGGGGGGAGCGCCTTTGCTATCCAAGGGCGTTCTGCAGAAACTCTTTGGACTCAGCGTGCGAGGCCACTTGAGGTGGTTTATTTCTAATATTCCGAAAAATAGGTATTTTAGATTTCGCGTAAACTCAGTCGTATCGGATTGGTATCAGGAAAAGAGTAACATAGCCCAGGATTCTGTGATTTTCATAGCCTTGTTTGCAGTTATGACCAATGATATTGCAGACACTTCCCGCAAACATACGTCATGTGCTTTTCGTTGAATACTTCACAATATGTGTGACAGCGTCTACTACAGCATCTGCGCAGAGGCGGCTGCAGCTTGGCCTTGACATATTGCAGCAATAGATCACACGCAATGGACTGAAATTTTTAAGTTCAAAGACAAAGCACATGCACTTCTATAATAGACATTGAGACTGAATACTCGATTTTATAAATTCGCGGAAATCTGAGCGACGTTGTAGCAGAAACCAGATTTATCGGGCTCACACTCGATAAGCTTTCATATTTGCCACACCTGAAGGATTTCCGCAAAAAAATGTTTCGATACGCTGAAAATGCTGAAGGTGTTGACGAGAATGAGATACCGTGCGGATAAAGAAATGTTTCTCATGCTATACACGTTATACGCTTATCGCCTATGTATACGTTATGCGCACGTTATACGTTCATCGTTATACGCTACGTTATAAGTTTCTTATGCTGTATAGATCACTTATTCGTACGAAGATCGAGTACGGCTGTGTTGTGTATGAGGCCGCTCCTTAGTCTGCGAAAAAGATTATCGATATGTCCGTTATCACGCTATCAGAATAGTAACAGGGGCGTTCCAAGCTTCATCCATAATGAGCATGCTAGTAGAAATTAATGAAATACCGCTACAAATGCGCAGTAAGATACTCGCTTTGCATTAAGCCATTAAAGAGAATATGACACCTTTATAACGTGAGTTTAGCTGAGATGGCCAAGCTGTAAAACAAGTCTGAAAACCAGGTAGGGGAGAGTGGGGTCATCCGTTACAAGGGCAAGTTGATACATAGGCTATAGTTTCCAAATTTGAGCGCGAGATGGCACATAAGTCATGCTGCCTTACGGTTACCATAGCAACTACCTTTACTGACCGGGAGAGCGTTGGTGGCGGGTGGTTTCACAGACAGGCAGGGTAAGTGGTCAGTTTTTGGGGAAAATCAAAATGTTCTATGCATTAGATGACGTGCATTATTCAGTACTTACCTGGTATTTATACGATGTAGGTTTCATTTTCCAATAACTGCAACTTCGTTGTGAATGTGCAGCCAGTTAAGAAACCCTAGTGCGCCAGAAACGCCTGCAATATTGATGTTTGTAACTGTCCCTCGCGTTTTTTAGAGGTGGGGCACGTTGAAACAGGCAGTATCAACGCGCCCCATAGTTCTAACAACTTGCCCCAGTGGTATTTAGTACCCAGTAAAGTGGGTATGTTGTTTTATTGGCCAAGGTTTCATTTGGGGTTATGTTTCCCATGTAACGCGGGACTGTTTATCGTTGAACCTAAATATTTTGAAGGTGCCATGAACGTCCGGTTCCTCGTTTTCTATACTCCTGTCCAGTGATTCGTAAGTTGGGAGTGATACGTCCCCGTCCCCCCACCCCCGCTTTCGACGTCCATGCCAGATAAGGTGGGAGTTCTGTTATGGTTCGAACTTTTTATGGCTATAGTTAACAAAAGATATTCCCTTTTTACAACCCATCCCGATCATTTTCCTCGACTCACAAAAATCCTTTCTTTTTTTCAGCAAGAGTGGCTTTGCGGACCCAAGCCATGGTGAGGAATTATGTGCGAAAGACAGAGCGTAGGGCGCCACCCATTGGGATCTTAAACGCAGCCCGTGATAAAGTCCGGTCAGGAACATCCGTAAGAAGAGCTGCAGACGACTATGGTATCCAGTTTATGACATTGTGGCGCCACTGCCATGCTGATGGAGAGGATGGCGCGAAGACCTTTGGGTACAAGAAACCGACAGTCACGTCTCCCGAAATGGAGCGAAAACTGGCAGAATACCTCGAGGTAGCTGGCAAGCTTAGCTATGGGCTCACAGCACGCGACACAAGGAAGTTTGCGTTTGAATTCGCATCGCGCAACAACCTCAGAGTCCCGAAATCGTGGACCAAAAGAGGCGAGGCGGGTGTCGATTGGCTACGTGGCTTCTTGTCAAGACAAACGCATCTGAGCTTGAGGAAGCCCCAGGCTACCAGTCTGGTGAGATCATCTGCTTTCAATAGGATCACAATGACAAGACAATTCCCCAAGCGGAGGCAAGAAAGCAGAGAACTCGTAAAAGAAGAACCTCCGAAATACTCAAGGACACTCCGGTGAGAAACAGACTGAAGGAGGAGGCGATGTCTAGGACAAGCAAAGGAGGAAAACGGGCCTGCAAAACAACTGTACCCCGTGCAACTGGTGTCATGACTAAGACTACATCAAAAGTAAATGGAAAACGCAAAGCAGGGATAAAGGAGTCAGGACCGAATGACAATGATGTGAACTGCCTTATCTGTGGGATGCGGTACATGTTTTCCTGCGAAGAGTGGATCCAGTGCCAGGAATGCAAGAAATGGGCCTGCATGCCTTGTACTCATGTCGAGGAGGGCCAACCTGGCTATGTGTGCGAGTTCTGTAGAGCTTAGCCATACATTCGTTGTGGTTGAACCGGGTGTTCCTTGCGGTGGGGTGTTCCGTTCATCTTTTGTCTTGCCGGAAATGACGTTATTTTGGCTTGACCTGTTCTGTTCACTGAATTTTTACGATTGTTCCCATCAATACAGTATCAGAAAACCAAAGACATGGCTTTACAGCTTGGATGATCTTTTTTGTTGGTTCTGTACCAGCGGGAACAGAATAAATTCGTAAAAAAGTGTTTTCTTTAATGCTGAAGAGTAATATCGTGTCTGTAACAATTTACCCCAGGCACTGTATCAGCCTACCCCACAGATGGGGTGAGTTGAAAAATTCGACTTTGCTCCATATTTTGTCTTCTAAAATTGTGTTTCCTTATCCGACAAAGCAAAACACGATCCCAATTTACAGACAAATGAATGGTCTAATAAGTGACATAAAAGGAAGGTGGAAGAGGAAAGCTGCAACAAAACTAGAACGACATTTACAAAAAGTTCATCAACTCGCCCCACTCTCCCCTACTCTACATATCATTTGTCTTGGAACTCGATATTTTCTTGGAAAAAAGCTAAAACCTACCCGAAATGTACCTTTCATATACTAAAAAATCAAAGTATTTTAAAAATCAAAGTATTGAGTTTGTTGTACATTTTTCAAAGAAATCATGAGTGGTTTCATTATTTTCGGCTAAAAGTACACCTAATTACACAAAATTCCAGGATTTTATCAAGGTGCCACGTTCCCTTTAAAATCAGTCACCAATTGGTGGGGTGTGTTAACACGCCCCACATACCAAACATTTTTTGGCGACGCCTACCTCTGTCAGATAGACAGTGGCTCGCGTGTTGCAAACCGTCACCAGGGAGTGAGAGTCTGTGCCTGGCTGGCACAGGCTGGTATCGACAGCAATCTCGTCGAACCACATGAAGCAGCTGTTATTGAACCATAGCTCTTCTTGACAGTTAACACGAACACAACCTACTCCAACAAAGCAAAAATTTGTCTCCTGAACCGACGCGCCAGTAATTTATGAACATGTCTGTTTCTATATAGACGGTTGCAAAAGAAATTGACAATGGCACAGGGCGTGCATCTGAGTGACAATGTTGAGAAGTTTTCTCAACATCATGGAGGGGTCACGAAGGATCACGGAGTAGTTTGCCTCACGAAGGATCCATTTTTACTTGAGCTGTACGCCATTTTTTGCTGTTTGGACCAGGTGTCTAAGCTGATGGTGAGGAAGTTTGCCATTTTTACCGATTCGCTGTCTTATCTACAGACATTGAAGCCATTTTATTTCTATAATGCGTCGTCACCTTGGTGGGCCATGCTGAAGATGACCGGATCTTCTGTGTGCACTGAGTGGTCCAGTAGGAAGACACAGGCAGTTTGGAGGGCTACTATATCAGCCTGAAAACTCGAGCAGAGCGAGCCTGCTGGTCGCCTGAGCTAATGCTGGGCTCTGTCTGGTGACTCGATAAAGACCCAGTTCTCCCACTCGTGACCCCTCCGTGCACTGACCCGTCGGTCCACATCCATGTGGCACATTGAGTCAGGGAAGCGAGGTGGAGGAGAGCTACTCGTTTCTTCCGAACAGGTGGCGCTCCTGATGTCAGTGGGCTCACGTCTAGTTGAAATGTGACTCACTCTCCTGATACCCACGGTGGAAGACGTCAAGGAAGGAAAGACTCGATGGGGAGGGAGATGCCTGCTTGATCCCACATCTCTTTGCCCCCCTGCCGCCACCCGGTCACCGAGAAGAGTCGAGAGGGCGCTGTCGCCTCCGCACGTCTTCACAGAGGGTCTTCAGGCGGCAGCGCATGGACTTTCACCAGCAGTCGGGTCGCGAGTACCCTCCTTCTGGCCACTACGCGGGGAGTCTTACCTCGGCTGGGGGTGGAGTGGGTGCATCCTATGATGATACGCGCCGACGCTCTCATTTTGCGTTTCAGCAGCTCGACATGAAATGGCGGTGTGGCGTGGAGCCACGCTGCGGCCGCTTGCTCCATCGCTCCTCTCACGTAGCCAGTAGCGACGGTTGGGATGTCCTGTTCGTGCAGCCCCCAGTTGCAGCCGGACAGTTGACGTAGGTGGGAGATGCGGAGGTGGACCTTCTCCCAAAGTCTCTTACAGTGTAGACTGAAATGGAGGAGCCGATCGATGGTGACGCCATGTAGCTGTAGGGTGTCTCCGGCAGTGACAGACTTCCCGTCGACCTTAAAACTGAAGGGATCGGCGTCTCTGGCCCACTGGGACATCACCAGTACTTGGATCTTGGCTCCTGATACGACCATTTTGTGCTGTCGGGTTCACTTCACGAGGGTGCCAGCAGCAGCTTTATTGCGCCCGGTCCTTGGCGAACTGGATGTTGTTGCCCGTGTAGAGAGCCGCCATATCATTGACGTACATGTAGGGGAGCATCCGGGAACCGCGCGGAGTGCGTCTACCAGCCGAGCCGCCCATAAAAAACTGTCGATAAGACACTTCCTTACGGCAGGCCAGTTCGGAAAATGCGTTTACTGGAAAGCACGCCATTTAGTTCCACCTGGACTCTTCGGTCCCGGAGCCACTGCCAAATCCAGGCCACCGAGCAATTTGACAGCCCCATCTCCAGCAGGCGAACGCGTAGCAGGTGGTGGTCTACTACGTCGTACGCGTGCGCGAAATCAAACGCGACGAGGACGTATTTCTGCGCGGTCTGTCCATCGGGAGGGCGGCTGTGTCTTGATTTGGGCATGCACAGTGCACGCTCACCTCTTCTCTTAAATGATGAGTCCTGAAGTTGACCGACGACGATGGTTGATGGTATAAGTGGATGGTCAGTGACAAAAGATACTCGTTTTATCAATCTGAATGGTCTTTTCACTTCGATCTGAACACTGCACATGATCATTAAACGCGCAAATCATAGCCAATAAACGAAAAAAATTACCAATTCATCAAGAGAGTACTTGGACACGTTGAAGCTGTTTTCTTTTTATTCTAGCGGGCCCCATTTATGTCACAAATCACACATGCCTATGGCATGATCTATTTCAGCATTCAATCACATGGCTACCGAAATTCTCTTAACACCTCCGAAATTTCACGCACAAGAGCAATTCTCCCATGCTGATGAATTGAAGAATATAGATAAAAGATAGATATAGATACGCTTTTCAAGGGCGCCTATGCTATCCAGAGGGGCGCCTTTACTCAGGGGGGGTTGCCGTTTGCTTTCCAGGGCAAGGCTTCAATGTCAAGGTGCGCAATTCATGTATGAAGATGTATTTTTCACAGAGGGTCCTACCTCTTTAGGTAGGCAGTGATTAGGCTTGAATTTCTCTGACCGGCCGGGGGCGCCGGCAAAATCCGGGGGTGCCACCCAAATCCGTTGGGGGGGCGCTCTCCGGACTAGGTCAAAACCAGGTGTGCGAGAAGATACTTTCGCACACCAACATTTTCATGGTGTGCAACTGCAGACCCTGTCTCGCAAAATCTGCCGTCCCTGCCGCCGTTGTTCTCCGGGGGCGTCTCTTTCTCTCCAGGAAGCACCTCTGCTCTCCAGGGGGTGCCTTTCATACCCAAGGGCGCCTATGTTATCCAGGGGGCGCCAATTCTCTGCGGGGGTGCCTTTTGCTGTCCAGGAGGCGCATGTGATATCCAGGGGTGCCATTTCTCTTCTTCGGAGGCACCCCGGCTGTCCAGGAGGTGCCTACGCTATCCAATGGCGCCTATGCTACCCTGAGGGGCGCCTTTACTCAAGGGGAGGGGGCGCATTTTACTGCCCAGGGCGCAGCTATGATGTAAGGAGGCGCCATTCCTATATGAAAATGTCTATTTTTCACAGAGGATCCTACCACTTTAGGTAGGCGGTAATTAGGCCTAATTTTCTCTGACCGGCCGGGGGGCGCCGGCTGAGGCCAGGGGGAGGGGGGCCTCCCTGGACAAAGCGAAAACAAGGGGTGCAAAAGATACTTTTGCACCACTTGAAAAAAATCGAGTGGTGCAACTGCACCACTTGCACCCTGGAATCCGCCATTCCTGGTCATAGGCGATTGTGCGCAGGGTATGCGTTTGTGTGTGTGTATAGTTAGGTTCAGATGGATCTGTTTGTGCAGCTTTGGTGTGCTGGTACTTGATTTATTCGGGTAATAGTCATAACTCCACTATAGCTGCTATAGAAGAGCTCTTCTACCGAACAGCAGCTCTGCTGTTCGGTATCTTTAGTAAGTAGTCTATATCATTATTAGGGAGACGCGCACCTGCGCACCGGTAGGTATCCTGGGAAGATTCCCACCGCATGGATCTGAGCTGACAGAAGAAAGACAACTTCTTAAAGCATTTGATACCGTAATTAAGATACATTCTCTAACCAATTTTCTGTAAATTTTAAACAATCTGGGATTTGGTCCCAGAAGCTAAGAGTCATTTTTGGCAGCTTTGCTCATAGATGGTGGGTTGAGGGGTGGGAAAGTGGGGGGGGGAGATGTAGCGGCTTATAAAGGATGACTATGCTTTGGTCAAACTGCCTCAATATACTCGAACTTCTCAAATTCAACTACATTAAACTTTTCAATAAATAAGCCCCTTTCTTATTTTTTCGTATCTTATTTTGGCCTTAAGCTTTTGGAAGCTCAATTCTGGTGGGCTTATTTAAGTGATTATGCTGATTCTGCTCACAGTTAAATTTCACTCAATCAGACCAAAAGTTTGCAAATTAAAGGGAATGTGGCACCTTGGTGCAATCCGAGATAGGGGTGGTCTCCCGGGCATTTTTATTGAAAATGCTTAATCTTGCCATATTTGGGCTAAAAAATGACAGAAATTCTTGATCCTTAAATATTTATGTTTATGTTTCCGAAATATTTCTGAAATGTATATTTCCAGAAATTTTCAAAACGGCTGACCAGGGACGGTGGATTCCAGGGTGCAAGTGGTGCAGTTGCACCACTCGATTTTTTCAAGTGGTGCAAAAGTATCTTTTTGCACCACTTGTTTTGGCTTTGTCCAGGGAGGTGCCCCCCCAGGCCTCAGCCGGAGCCCCCGGCCGGTCAGAGAAAATCAAGCCTAATTACCGCCTACCTGAAGAGGTAGGATCCTCTGTGAAAAAGACATTTTCATACATGAATGACGCACCTTGACATCAAAACTGCGCCCTGGAAAGCAAAAGGCGCCCCCTTGAGTAAAGGCGCCCCTCTGGATAGCATAGGCGCCCTTGAAAAGCGTAGGCGCCTCCTTGACAGCTGAGGCGCCTCCGAAGAAGAGAAACGGCGCCCCTAGATATCACATGCGCCCCTGGTTAGCACAGGCACCCCTTGACAGCAAAAGGCGCCCCCCGCAGAGAAAAGGCGCCCCCTGGACAACATAGGTGCCCTTTGATAAGAAAGGCGCCCCCTGGAGAGATAAGAGAGAAGCCCCCCTCCCGAGAACAACGGCGGCAGGGACGGCGGATTCCGCAGGACAGGGTGTGCAGTTGCACACCTTGAAAAAATGATGGTGTACAATAGTATATTTTTGCACACCTGGTTTTGACCTCGTACGGGAAGGCCCTCACGGATTTGGGTGGCACCCCCGGATTTTGCCGGCGCCCCCGGCCGGTCAAGAGAAAATCAGACACATCGCCTGTCTGAAGGGGTAGCCCTGGAAAGCAACTGCGCCCTGGAAAGCAAAGGCGCCCCCCCTTGAGTAAAGGCGCCCCTCTGGATAGCATAGGCGCCCTTGAAAAGCGTATGTGTAAAATAAAATACACTTTCAAATATGAATGGCGCCCCTGACATCAAAGCTGCACCCTGGACAGCAAAAGGTGCCCACCCCCTTGAGTAAAAGCGCCCCTCTGGATAGCAAAGGCGACCTCTAGACAGCAGAGGCGCCCCTGGACAGAAAAAGGCACCCCCAATTGAGGAGTAACGACGCCCCTGAATAGCACAGGCGCCCTCTGGTTAGCACAGGCACTCCTGTACACTAAGAGGCGCCCGCTCCCCCATAGAGCAAAGGCACCCCTCTGGATATCATAAGCTCCCTTTAATAGCAATCGCGCTCCCTGGACAGCAGGGGCGCCCTCTGGATAGGATAGGCGCCCCCAAAACAGCAAATACGCCCTTTGATACCAAAAGCGCCCCATGGACAGAACACACCCTCTGGATAGCATAGGCACCCCTGGACAGCAGAGACGCCCCTAAAGAAGAGCAACGGCACCCCGGGATAGCATGTGCGCCCCTGGTTAGCACAGGCACCCCTGGACAGCAAAAGGCGGCCCCCGCCCCTGAGTAAAGGATCCGGGTCTCTGGATAGCATAAGTGCCCCTGGATAGCGCAGGCGCCTCCTGGACAGCAGAGACGCCTCCGAAAAAGATCAACGGCGCCCCTTGATATCATATGCACCCCCCTGGTTAGCACAGGCATCCCTGGATAGCAAAAGGCGCCCCCCCCAGAGCAAAGGCGCCCCCTCTGGAAAGAATAAGCACCCATGGATAGGAAAGGCGCCCCCTGGAAAGGACAGCAGAACATTTTTTAAGGAAAACTCAGTGGAGGCGGGGCGGTGGAGATTTTCTTGTGCTGGCCATTATAATGTCTTCGGGGGATCAAACCCCCATTTGGAGGGGGTGTTTATAAAATTTAGACGTGCTAGTGTTAAAAAATGTCTCCTAATTTTTGTTATTCCATATTCTAAAGATTAGAGATGCTGCCCAGGACTGAGGGTTTTTTTCAACGGAAAAAGGCCAAACCGGGTTTGCGAAAAGGCCAAAAGGTTCAAATTGTATTTGCACTAAAAAATCTTGTTTTTTTATAAATTTCGTCCCAGTTCTTCCCAGTACGGCTGTTGGAGTCTGAGTCTCATTAAAGTCCTCAAGGGACTTGTCACGGAGACCCCGACCCCACCACCCGAACGAGTAACGCCCACAATGAAGGGTTGATTTAGAAGCCAAAGTTTAACCTCCTACAAAGCACAGGGATGGCCGCCTCGCTCAGGTCACCCTCTCATCAGTCAGTTGCCAGCCGACCTACGTCGGACAAACGATTGAGCGCCGGAGCGTCTCAGGGGAACCGATCTCAAGCCTGGACATGCACTGCAACTGCCTGCTTCTCAGCAGCGGGCCGGAGCCCGACGCTCTACCAACCGAGCAACCGGGGCGGCCAAATGGCCAAATAAATACCACAAAAGCCATATTTGAGGCTAAAACGAACCCTACCGGGTGTCATAAACCCACAGAAAAAGGACAGAGCACTCTTGTATCACTGCAGTGAACAGTGCACTGTATAAAATTAAATGTTGATAATTTGATATTAACTTGACGATATATTTTTAGCACACTGCCCATCTCATAAGAAGGCAGGAGTCCCCTTCCAATCCCGTGTGGCGACCCAATTATTTTATCCACATAACTAAACAATTTGTTAGCATCATCAATTATCTTGGCCGCACTACTCCCCGCTAACATTTGATATCTTCCTGCCTTTTCTGTGAATTGTTTGCTCTTGAACAGTGACAGATCCATAGGCAGATCCAGGATTGCCAATCGGAGGGGGAGTACCTTCCCGGGGGGCGCCATCCGGAGCAGGGGGCGCCACTTTTGACCGGAAAAACCTACCAGGTGGGCGTAAAATCCTATCGGTGAGCACCGATTTTCGCATCCTGGGGGAGAGTGGGAAGCGCCACTTCAGGCGAGTGCCATCGACCTTTCAGGGGGGCGCCGTGACCATTTCAGGGGGCGCCGAGGATCGATCGGGGGGCTGCATCTGCCCCTCCCCTTTGCCCCCTGGATCCGCGTATGGGCGGATCTAGAATTTTAGTAAGGTGGGGGGGGAAACGCGGAGCCTCAAAGTGGGCACTTTACCATCAACTTTTCACCCAAAAGGCGCCTATGGTATTCGGTTTTCGGTTGCCGTCATTTTGGTGGATCGTATTTTTAACAACGTCCTATCCCACCCTCTCCCAGCCATAACAGTTTGTACCAGCCAAGCAAGATGCCTATTTGGCGTGATATTTGAAACAATGAATTGCTAAACAGTTCAGTCCACACTTTTTTCGGCACCTCTTGAAAAATCTGTAACTGCCACTAGGTCATGGAGAAATTCAACACACTTGGGAAGATGCAACAGCTGAACATAAAGGTATATATCTGAGGATTTTTCTGTTAGTGAAGAGGGGTTAAGTTTATTTTAATATCAAATATGGTAAGCATCATTTTGCCTTTCCACGTGGCCAAGATTCGTAAATAATAATGGTAAGAGGACATTGAAAATAATCGCAGCGAGTGTGAACCTGGCCTGTGCGCTGTCCAAGAAAATTACCTCAGCGGAAAAGCTTTAAGTTGTAGGAAACACAAACCGGACTTTAACCCACATTATTAATTGCTCCTAAAAAATCATGTTTGAACCAGATGGCAGACGCAAGGAGATATAAGGGAAGTTGAAACGTTAAGATAAACACAGAATGAAGTATGTGGGCATTTTCCATCGACTTTTATCTATATTCTTCAATTCATCAGCATGGGAGAATTGCTCTTGTGCGTGAAATTTCGGAGGTGTTAAGAGAATTTCGGTAGCCATGTGATTGAATGCTGAAATAGATCATGCCATAGGCATGTGTGATTTGTGACATAAATGGGCCCTACTAGAATAAAAGAAAACAGTTTCAACGTGTCCAAGTACTCTCTTGATAAATTGATAACTTTTTTTCGTTTATTGGCTGTAATTTGCGCGTTTAATGATCATGTGCAGTGTTCAGATCGAAGTGAAAAGACCATTCAGATTGATAAAACGAGTATACTTTATCACTGACCATCCACTTATACCATCAACCATCGCCTTCAGGTCAAGTTCAGGACTCACTTAAGAGAAGAGGTGAGCGTGCACTGTGCATGCCCAAATCGAGACACAGCCGCCCTCCCGATGGACAGACCGCGCAGAAATACGTCCTCGTCGCGTTTGATTTCGCGCACGCGTACGACGTAGTAGACCACCACCTGCTACGCGTTCGCCTGCTGTAGATGGGGCTGTCAAATTGCACGGTGGCCTGGATTTGGCAGTGACTCCGGGACCGAAGAGTCCAGGTGGAACTAAATGGTGTGCTTTCCAGTGAGCGCATTTTCCGACCTGGCCTGCCGTAAGGAAGTGTCTTATCGCCAGTTTTATTTTGTATGGGCGGCTCGGCTGGTAGACGCACTCTGCGCGGTTCCCGGATGCTCCCCTACATGTACAGTCTGTTGCAAAAGTATCGTTCCGTTCCAGGGGTGTCCAACCAGCCGGGAATATGAAGTTTGGGAACCACATGTCTGAGGGCGTGGTCTGTTCGACTGGTCGACCTCCCCAGCGGTTAGCGGGTCGGACCAACGAGGCTGAGGTCAGCCGGGGGAGGGTGGGGCGGCCCAGTGCCTTCACTTTCAACAGTGGAAGCTCCTATCTTTGAGCCTCCCCGACAGAATGACGAAGCACTGTAATGATAAATACTCGGTTCCACTGCAGTGGGCCAGCAAGTATCCCTCCCCACTATTGAGAGCTGAATGCCTAATGTCATTGGACGCAGGACCGTGTGCATAAGCGTGGCATTACTACCAGGAGGCAGATTGGGGGGGGTCAAATAATTACCAGAAAGTTGGCAGAAGGGAGATAACATAGTTGTCCAGGGTGGAGCACAAGCAGTTCCAGGATTTCTTATGGGGGGGGGGACACTGAATCGAAAGCGGGTCGCTATCCGAGCCAGGAGGGAGGGGGCATCGAAACCTATCGTGGGGGTGCTCATTTTCATCCTGAGGGGAAGAGCAAGCGGGTGCACCCGCTTGCCCTGGCAAACGAATGTCTAGGATAGCGCCATCGAAATTTTAAGGGGAAGCCGTGGCCATTTCAGGGACGTAGAGGCTCCATCTTTAGAAAGGAGTCAGTATCTCTCTTGCCTTGCCTGGATTCGCCCATGAGGTGCAAGCGGATGGAGGACAAACCAATGACAGATGAGCCAGCTCCTGAAAAATGATCGGCATGTTGACACTTTGCAGCACCATCTTACCTATGATAGGGACGTGACAGTGGTTACAGCGGGTTGTTGTATCTCATTCACTAATATTTTGGGATGCCAGTATTCTTATTAAAATTATTTTTTGGTCCACTTCAGCGTTCAGTACCAGATTCAGCCTCCGCGAGGGACCCCCATTGCAGTAGAGTCACGTGACCTCCAAACGGGTCGCCTGTCCAGACTAGTGGGGTGGCGCCAGGGTGCGGAGCGGTGGTGTAGTAGGTAGAATGTTCAGTTGTTTTACGGAGAACCCGGGTTAGCTGTGCATAGTTTGTTAGTTTTTTAACCGAATACTGATGCCAACCTATCAAATGATGCTTCTAGGAGTAAACATTTTCAGCTTTCCACACATTATTATCATGTGATCCTCCTGCGCCCGAACGTCATTAGCTAAGGCTAAAGTCCCTCACTGTATTTTCGTTCGGAATTGCACTTTGATTATTTTCTTTTTACGTTTGAACGTGTACTACTGAGTGTATGTGTTTCAAGCCACTGGGCAGTTAATAATGATGTCATTAGCTGAATACAGTGCCTTATTAAGACAACTGTGCTCTTCAGAAAGCCTAACTAATCCTGAAACACAAGGAGCCCAGTGCGCCGCATTTGAAATTGCTATTACAAGGCTCGATCGGTTTAGGATGAATATATCAGAATCTATGTTGCTGTTAACTTTACAAACGAGTTATCATAAACATTTTTTCAACAGTTTTCAGTGGTTACAGTTATTTCTTAATCCGACATCTGCGAGACTGATTTTCTGCATTCTGACGGGGTTGTCTTGGGCTCACTTGCCAACGCCTCTGATAATCCCCGACCCTTCGCTCGACTGGCACGCATACCTGGGTCACGTGATTACTACGTGTTTACAACGATAGGTGCAGGGTCACACGTAGTAAGCAATGTGTGGCGCGCAAAGGGGCACAGAGATTTAAACCGAGGGCATCAGTACTGTATCGCAGGTGCCTTGCCCCAGGCGGTCCGCTCAGTAACCGAGGTGCCTGTGCACGAGAGTTCCGAGACCGGGTATGCCTGAGTTAGGCTTCAAGCAATGGTTCCAGGCTCATAAGGCTCGCAGCTTCATTACTAAAACATGCATTGAAGTTGATAAGAGTTCATAGGGTTTGAAAAGCTACCCAGTGGCCAGGCTTTTCCTGTTTAACACAAACCCCGGTAGTCCCCCGAGCCATCCTTGGCATGGTGGGAGGTGGTCAAACAGCCCCCTCGGTCTTGGCTCCTGTTCGGGATGGCGGAAACAAAACGGGAAAAATTAGTATCAGATATGCTGTCTGTATTTTGTTACAATTTTTCTGGTAACTTCTGTGTCTTTGATGAAATACGGACATTCATGTATCGAACTTCTTCACATATTTTAGGAAAAAGGGAAGAAAATGGGCTCAAATCAGCTTTATGGTTTTACGGCACACCGACCTCTGATGTTATATGACATCACTATCTCCACCCTCTTGGAAGATGGGCACAAGGAGAACATAAAATTACTTGAAAAGAGCTCTTGTTTTCTTCATTGGGCTCTCTGGTTTCCTACCTTGCCCTTGCTTGTCTGATTATGTGTTTATTGTGGCTTTCACAAAGGCCACATTAGCCCTTGCAAACGGGAAAAGGCCTTCAGGTATTTCGAGCTAAAAGGGAACTGTTTGCCAAGGAGGGAACAATTCTAAGGTCATGATACGATTAGTAGGGGCTGCCAACCATCAATGGTCACCAGCTTATATGCAAAAATACCCTAATTTACCTAAATCATTATTCTGATGGACGGATGTCTTCAACTCCAATTCAATGAAAGTTCATTGGAGAGCCACACTTTCCCTTTTCATTTGAATTCACTAGGACCGATTTTGATGTATTGGCGAAGCAGATAAATTTCCCTAAGAAAAAGGGCCAATAGAGCTTCGTGCGTCAAAATTTGTTTTGACCCCGTAAAGTTACGCTGCTTCATGTAACATACAGTGCCTGCACTGGAGTGAAATTTCCATGCTTTAGGTTGGTATTACCGAACTCAATTATTATTACAAAACTTATGACACCTCAGGGATGAGGCGTAGGAAAACCTGGCACAAATTTTTCCGAATTCTAATTATTGCCAAAGGTTGGTATGGTCATGATGGAATAGATGATAGTATCTTCTTGATCCAGGAAAGCATAGATAGATAGACTTTGATTTACATTGCACTGCAAACTCAACGAGACACCCAAAATCCAAGTGATCCCTTTGGAACTCAAGGGAAACCTCTGGAACTCCCAAGGAACTCCACCCATCCGTAACAGGCAATGAAAATTTGGAAGGATCATTCATCTAGTCGGCTCTTAGTTACTACGATTATTATTATGCTTCCAAGCAAACTGCATGTTCCAATTTCAAAAGCAATTGTTAAGGTATACCGTCATTCGTGGAAAAGCTATGATATAACTAGTTTACTTGAGAAAGTGTAAAGACGGAAATATCCAATCAGTTCCATGTCAGAGGTTTGCCTACTAAACTGGGCTTATCAATTTTCAGACGATAATTACCTTTCAATTACAAGGACAAGCCGAAAAAATACAAATAAACAACATTAACCCAAAGCTATATGAAGATCTTATTTGTATGGTCAATCAAATCCCATTCACAAGCGATTCCGGGATGCATTCGGGTATTCAGATAACTGTGACGAACTCTAGTTAACATATATGCACGAGAAACACATCCACGGCAATTCACATGATTTCATACGTAAAGGGCTGAAAGCTCGCTGCTTCTGCTGCTTCCCGGGATGACAAACAACGTTTCATATTATTTGCATTATCTGCGCTTGCAGAAAATGAGCCTACAAATATAAACTCAGCAAGCTGTGGTAACTAAAACTCAGTTCTGAGCTTCATTTTCGGAACCATTCACTAAATACGTAGATATTATAGGTTCAAAGATGAGCTCCGACCCTGACACGGTGTTCTAATGATGCTTCACAGCGCAAGTGTACTCCGTCTATGGTTGTTGTATTGTCAAAGAGAAACGCTGAACTGCTGCAAGCAATCTCTTGACACTTTTACATAAAGTTTTGGGATTTTTTTCACACCTACTACTTTCCATCGATGCCCACCCTATCGATTTTCCCATTGAGAAGCAGTGCCCATTCTAAGCCTAAATAACTAGACTGATCAGGGACGTAGCCAGGATTTCACTTGCATTATGTTACAATATTTTAGGGGAGAGTTGGCCAAAAAGGCCGAGTGACGGCGTTGAAATATTCCTAACAGAATAAGAACCGTCAGCAATAGTGGTAAATTTGTCATACACAATCTCATTATCTGACCATTCCAAGCTTGTATGGGCTATTCGTAGGCTCTATTCTTACGATTCATTGTTCATTTACACGCCTGAAATTGTCAAAATCATATTAAATTAGTGATAACCTACATGAAACAGTTGGCAGAAGCACATAAAGTATAAAAGAAATGTTGAAAAAGTTATTGATCAAGGAAACCGATGCAGACTGCAGCCTCGTCCACATTGCAACAAAGCACCTACTACCCGAACACTTCCAGACAGGTCCCGAAAGCTTGACCCAATCAAACTCCATCCCACACCACTTCCAACGCAAAACGCTTCGTTCGTCATCGACTTCTGACGCGAATTCAGACAAACATTCCGCACCAAGCGCCGAGCAGCAGCCGTCCCTCGGCCATCGACAGGCGTAGCGAGACCGGCTGTATTGTAGCTATGACATGTATTTCACACACAGACAAATACAGTTATGTTTAATAAAAAGAGAACAAGACAGGAAGACTCACATCTAGCAAGAAAGTGTTAAGACTAAAACGTCCACGCTGAAGCCGGGCGGTAGGCACTGCACGATACGTCAGAGACCTTCATGAGCCTAGGCATTCTCAGCTGTAAGAGCCTTAGAAAAACGACTGTGGGAGAGTGACGGGAATAAGGCATAGGAAGCGTCATGAGAGATGTTAAGCTGGCGTGGCGAGATTGCATGTCAGTGGGAGAGACTGCAGATATGTTAACACCCACCCTGGTGGCCCTCCGAGCCACCTTTGCGATGTAATCAAAATAGCCAAACAAAATATCGCCGTAGCATCCAAAAAAGTTCTATCGTTATTTCCTGCGAGGTTATTGACCCAAGTATGAAAATCTGCTTCAGTAGCCCAGATGACCACTCAGAGGTCATAGGTCAAACATTGCAACATGAACCTAGAAAGGGGCCGTAGGACACTACGATTTGGATGATATGAAGTTATTCTTAGCTGTATCAACACAAATACAGCCAAATTCCTGTTTTCCCATGCATTTCCAATGGAGAGGGCATGATCCGTACCTGAACTTAAATCATCGGTATGAAAAATCCCGGACCATATGTTGTAGCACTTGGTGGGCCCATTGTGTGGTTAAGGTTCAATTCGATAGCTTCACCCTTTTCTTATCCACCCTTCACCCTTTTCATACCACCTTAAACACTTTTGGAGGTGAAGGCACTTGACCCGTACTGACGACCTGACTTGAGACGACCTAGTCTTAAAATTTTGTAAAAGGTTGCGGAATTGATCAAGGATAAGGTGCGTCAAGTACAGCGACACTTCGTGCTGCCGTTTTTTCGTGCCGCTGGAAAAAATCCAAGGGGTGCTCAAACACCCCCCCCGGGCCAGGGTTAGGTTGATGTGACAGCTGAGAGTGCACGATAGCGAGGGGTCTGTCTGAGCCAGCTAGAGCTTCGAAACTTGCACCGATGATACGTCAGCAAAATTTGAACTTAAAGCACACCATTAGCCCAAGCTGCTCGATTTTAAACTGCGATAGTTCTCAAAAGGTCATCGAGCTTTTAAACATCAAGCTCATCGAGATCATCGAATATCAAGCTCATCGAGCTCATCAAACATTTAAACTGAGTGAAGTCCCAAAATAATGTACGGAAAATAATATATCGAGCTGATCCCGAATCAGTCTAACTTAACACTCATTTCCTTCTTGGGTAACGCGTGAAAATTTCAGAATAAGTAAACACTATCTACTCCATACAAAACATGCCTTGAAATTTGCAAACTTGGAGCTTTCACACCACCTGTCATCATGTATGCTTTTATTACTGACTCTCTGCGGAAGGTCATGAACCAATTAAAAGAGATTTCATAGTTTGAAACATCTCAATTCTGTCAGTATTGATGTTCCCCAAACAATCAAACTTGTTTTTGTGAACCACCGTACGAACATTTTTTAGTTCACAAAAATAAAATGTTTTTTTCTGGATTTGATGTTTTTTGTTTTCTACGCATTTTAAGCTACTGCCAAGGCTTGGTTGTCTAGCTTCATTTCCTAAACAGCTGTAACTGACAGTCCGCAAATATCCCGGTTTCAGTCCAATTTGCTGTTGGGAATATACCCTCTCAGGTCAAAGGAGCAGCGTGACGGGGTGAAGCGGGTACCCGCCCCCCCTCGGGCTTTCAGAAATAGCAGAAAAACGGCGGTGCGTAGCGCCGCCGTACTTGGCATACCTTTTTCCTCATCATTTTTACAACTTCTGTGAAAATTTTAAGGTTAGGTCATCTCAGGTCAGGTCACCAGTACAGGTCATGTGACCCGACCTAAAATTTTTAGGATAGCATAAGTCGGAGCAGGGTGAACCTATCCGATTGAAACTCATATCACATAATAGCCCCACCGAGTTCTCTAAAATACGTTATGGTACTTTTGATATCGATGACCTAAGGTCAAGTACGAGGCATGACCTCTCCATTGGAAATACAAGGGAAAAATGGTTTTTACAAAATAACTCAGTAACGGATGGTGATAGAGCATTTATTTTAGCTGCATTAGACTCGCCTGGGCTTTGCAGTTCTAATGATATGCATTTTATATAATTTGACCCTGTCCTGAACTCAGGTCAGGTCAAATCCTTGATTTGACCTAGCAAGGTCAAATTATATATCATACGATTTGGCTTGCTGAGAGAATTCATATGGTTTAAATCGTTTTGCTCTATCTTTACTTGTTGAGATGTAATGGCCGAAAAACTTAATTTACATGTTATCCCTATGACGGCATGTTTTGACCTCTCGTGACCTTAAATGTGACCTGACAAAAAAATGGTTCGAATGTTTTCGATGGAGAAGTGGATGGGCAACGCAACGCCTTTTACCGTTTTTCGCTACCTACCGTGGTTCTCGAGATCTTAGGGGGGCGGGTACGCGCCCCCGCCAAAGCGAAGGTGGCTCAGACCCCCGTCAATGCGCGTGTTAATCCTGTCAGATACCGAATATGCTCAAAATTCGCCTCCTCCCGGTCATAACCTGCCCGGGTCCTTCCCCCTGTAAAAATTCCGCGGCGGCTCCTCTGCGTCTGCTCCTCAATCTCCGAAATATCTCGGTTGATCTTCTCGTTAGCATATTGATAAGATGATAAGAAATCCTAATTTACTATCTCATGCTCCTGGCTCAACTAGTTTGTCCATGGGAATGTAAGTTTCGAAAATTGTGTGAACCATACCCACCCTCTCCTAATCGTCGCCACCTACAAAACAGTGAATCTTAAACCTCCTGCTGAAAAGAACATGCTCCCTTCAGAAACAAAACCTCGTTAGGTATAGGCTCCTTGTGGCCTTTTCAAAACAATGGTTACAAAATGTCTTATTTTTCCGGAAACAAATCAGGATATTTAATGTAATCGGTGAGCACCCCCACGGTCCGTTTTTCCGATGTGTATCTAAGAATATGTTCTATACTTCAAGCTGAAAACAAAGTTGCATTACTGTTTCAGCCGTTTTACCAGAATCCTCCCTAAATAGACGGACGAGGAGAGCCCTGGCAGCCAGTGAGTCGACACGTTTCGCAACCCAAGCACAAGGACGGATCCAGGAGGTAAAAATGTGTTTGCTTCCCCGCAACAAAATGGGTTCCGATAACGCTGTGATGGCGATGATGATCTGTGATCATTTTGCTGGATGTCGCTCCCTCCTCAAAAAGTGGTGCGTGGTTCTGCCACTGCATTGTCCCAGGTCAGTGACACCAGATGTCCAGCACATAGCAACACTGTGGTAGCAATTGCAATACGAGAGCCCCTCAGCCACGACGATATTTGTGAAGGGATGAATGAGCTTGCGTAATGCCAGCAGCCTATTCAGTGTAAAGTCACGTGGTCCAGGTACGGAGAAGAGGGTCTTGGATTATCATAGGCGCTGATAAGTTGACCAAAGGGTGGCCCGTCTGAAAGCAACCAAATTCGTTTTTGTGGCAACACTAAGTAACACTAAGTTGGCAGCGACAGTTGGCTTTGGACAGGGACGGCGGATTCCAGGGTGCAAGTGGTGCAGTTGCACCACTCGATTTTTTCGAGTGGTGCAAAAGTATCTTTTGCACCACTTGTTTTGGCTTTGTCCAGGAGGCGCCCCCCCAGGCCTCAGCCGGCGCCCCCGGCCGGTCAGAGAAAATCAAGCCTAATTACCGCCTACCTGAAGAGGTAGGATCCTCTGTGAAAAATACATTTTCATACATGAATGACGCACCTTGACATCAAAACTGCGCCCTGGAAAGCAAAAGGCGCCCCCTTGAGTAAAGGCGCCCCTCTGGATAGCATAGGCGCCCTTGAAAAGCGTAGGCGCCTCCTGGACAGCTAAGGCGCCTCCGAAGAAGAGAAACGGCGCCCCTAGATATCACATGCGCCCCCTGGTTAGCACAGGCACCCCTTGACAGCAAAAGGCGCCCCCCGCAGAGAAAAGGCGCCCCTGGACAACATAGGCGCCCTTTGATAAGAAAGGCGCCCCCTGGAGAGATAAGAGAGAAACCCCCCCCTCCCGAGAACAACGGCGGCAGGGACGGCGGATTCCGCAGGACAGGGTGTGCAGTTGCACACCTTGAAAAAATGATGGTGTACAATAGTATATTTTTGCACACCTGGTTTTGACCTCGTACGGGGAGGCCCTCACGGATTTGGGTGGCACCCCCGGATTTTGCCGGCGCCCCCGGCCGGTCAAGAGAAAATCCGACACATCGCCTGTATGAAGGGGTAGTACCCTCTATGTAAAATAAAATACACTTTCAAATATGAATGGCGCCCCCTGACATCAAAGCTGCACCCTGCACAGCAAAAGGTGCCCACCCCCTTGAGTAAAGCGCCCCTCTGGACAGCAAAGCGACCTCTAGACAGCAGAGGCGCCCCTGGACGGAAAAAGGCACCCCCAATTGAGGAGTAACGACGCCCCTGAATAGCATAGGCGCCCTCTGGTTAGCACAGGCACTCCTGTACGCTAAGAGGCGCCCCCTCCCCCATAGAGCAAAGGCACCCCTCTGGATATAATAAGTTCCCTTTAATAGCAATCGCGCTCCCTGGACAGCAGGGGCGCCCTCTGGATAGGATAGGCGCCCCCAAAACAGCAAATACGCCCTTTGATACCAAAAGCGCCCCATGGACAGAACACACCCTCTGGATAGCATAGGCACCCCTGGACGGCAGAGACGCCCCTAAAGAAGAGCAACGGCACCCCGGGATAGCATATGCGCCCCTGGTTAGCACAGGCACCCCTGGACAGCAAAAGGCGGCCCCCGCCCCTGAGTAAAGGATCCGGGTCTCTGGATAGCATAGGTGCCCCTGGATAGCGCAAGCGCCTCCTGGACAGCAGAGACGCCTCCGAAGAAGATCAACGGCGCCCCTTGATATCATATGCACCCCCTGGTTAGCACAGGCATCCCTGGATAGCAAAAGGCGCCCCCCCCCCGAGAGCAAAGGCGCCCCCTCTGGAAAGAATAAGCACCCATGGATAGGAAAGGCGCCCCCTGGAAAGGACAGCAGAACATTTTTTAAGGAAAACTCAGTGGAGGGGGGCGGTGGAGATTTTCTTGTGCTGGCCATTATAATGTCTTCGGGGGATCAAACCCCCCATTTGGAGGGGGCGTTAATAAAATTTAGACGTGCTAGTGTTAAAAAAATGTCTCCTAATTTTTGTTATTCCATATTCTAAACATTAGAGATGCTGCCCAGGACTGCGGGTTTTTTTCAACGGAAAAAGGCCAAACCGGGTTTTCGAAAAGGCCAAAAGGTTCAAATTGTATTTGCACTAAAAAATCTTGTTTTTTATAAATTTCGTCCAAGTTCTTCCCAGTACAGCTGTTGGAGTCTGAGTCTCATTAAAGTCCTCAAGGGACTTGTCACGGAGACCCCGACCCCACCACCCGAACGAGTAACACCCACAATGAAGGGTTGATTTAGAAGCCAAAGTTTAACCTCCCACAAAGCACAGGGATGGCCGCCTCGCTCAGGTCACCCTCTCATCAGTCAGTTGCCAGCCGACCTACGTCGGGCAAACGATTGAGCGCCGGAGCGTGTCAGGGGAACCGATCTCAAGCCTGGACATGCACTGCCACTGCATGCTTCTCAGCAGCGGGCCGGAGCCCGACGCTCTACCAACCGAGCAACCGGGGCGGCCAAATGGCCAAATAAATACCACAAAATCCATATTTGAGGCTAAAACGAACCCTACCGGGTGTCATAAACCCACAGAAAAAGGACAGAGCACTCTTGTATCACTGCAGTGAACAGTGCACTGTATAAAACTAAATGTTGATAATTTGATATTGACTTGACGATCTATTTTTAGCACACTGCCCATCTCATAAGAAGGCAGGAGTCCTCTTCCAATCCCGTGTGGCGACCCAATTATTTTATCCACACTACTAAACAATTTGTTAGCATCACCAATTATCTTAGCCGCACCACTCCCCGCTAACATTTGATATCTTCCTGTTTTTTCTGTGAATTGTTTGCTCTTGAACAGTGACGGATCCATAGACAGATCCAGGATTGCCAATCGGAGGGGAGCACCTTCCCGGGGGGCGCCATCCGGAGCAGGGGGCGCCACTTTTGACCGGAAAAATCTACCAGGTGGGCGTAAAATCCTATCGGTGAGCACCGATTTTCGCATCCTGGGGGAGAGTGGGAAGCGCCACTTCAGGCGAGTGCCATCGACCTTTCAGGGGGGCGCCGTGACCATTTCAGGGGGCGCCGAGGATCGATCGGGGGGCTTCATCTGCCCCTCCCCTTTGCCCCCTGGATCTGCGTATGGGCGGATCTAGAATTTTAGCAAGGTGGGGGGGGAACGCGGAGCCTCAAAGTGGGCACTTTACCATCAACTTTTCACCCAAAGGGCGCCTATGGTATTCGGTTTTCGGTTGCCGTCATTTTGGTGGATCGTATTTTTAACAACGTCCTATCCCACCCTCTCCCAGCCATAACAGTTCGTACCAGCCAAGCAAGATGCCTATTTGGCGTGATATTTGAAACAATGAATTGCTAAACAGTTCAGTCCACACTTTTTCGGCACCTCTTGAAAAATCTGTAACTGCCACTAGGTCATGGAGAAATTCAACACACTTGGGAAGATGCAACAGCTGAACATAAAGGTATATATCTGAGGATTTTTCTATTAGTGAAGAGGGGTTAAGTTTATTTTAATATCAAATATGATAAGCATCATTTTGCCTTTCCACGTGGCCAAGATTCGTAAGATAATGGTGAGAGGACATTGAAAATAATCGCAGCGAGTGTGGACCTGGCCTGTGCGCTGTCCAAGAAAATTATCTCAGCGGAAAAGCTTTTAAGTTGTTGGAACACAAACCGGACTTTAACCCACATTATTAATTGCTCCTAAAAAATCATGTTTGAACCAGATGGCAGACTCAAAGAGATATAAGGGAAGTTGAAACGTTAAGATAAACACAGAATGAAGCATGTGGGCATTTTCCATCGACCTTTATCTATATTCTTCAATTCATCAGCATGGGAGAATTGCTCTTGTGCGTGAAATTTCGGAGGTGTTAAGAGAATTTCGGTAGCCATGTGATTGAATGCTGAAATAGATCGTGCCATAGGCATGTGTGATTTGTGACATAAATGGGCCCTACTAGAATAAAAAGAAAACAGTTTCAACGTGTCCAAGTACTCTCTTGATAAATTGATAACTTTGTTTCGTTTATTGGCTGTAATTTGCGCGTTTAATGATCATGTGCAGTGTTCAGATCGAAGTGAAAAGACCATTCAGATTGATAAAACGAGTATATTTTGTCACTGACCATCCACTTATACCATCAACCATCGCCTTCAGGTCAAGTTCAGGACTCATTTAAGAGAAGAGGTGAGCGTGGACTGTGCATGCCCAAATCGAGACACAGCCGCCCTCCCGATGGACAGACCGCGCAGAAATACGTCCTCGTCGCGTTTGATTTCGCGCACGCGTACGACGTAGTGGACCACCACCTGCTACGCGTTCGCCTGCTGTAGATGGGGCTGTCAATTTGCACGGTGGCCTGGATTTGGCAGTGACTCCGGGACCGAAGAGTCCAGGTGGAACTAAATGGTGTGCTTTCCAGTGAGCGCATTTTTCCGAACTGGCCTGCGGTAGGGAAGTGTCTTATCGCCAGTTTTATTTTGTATGGGCGGCTCGGCTGGTAGACGCACTCTGCGCGGTTCCCGGATGCTCCCCTACATGTACGCCGATGATACGGCGGCTCTCTGCACGGGCAACAACATCCAAGTCGCCAAGGACCGGGCGCAATAAAGCTGCTGCTGGCACCCTCATGAAGTGGACCCGACAGCACAAAATGGTGGTATCAGGAGCCAAGATCCAAGTACTGGTGATGTCCCAGTGGGCCAGAGACGCCGATTCCTTCAATTTTAAGGTCGACGGGAAGTCTGTCACTGCTGGAGACACCCTACAGCTACTTGGCGTCACCATCGATCGGCTCCTCCATTTCGGTCCACACTGTAAGAGACTGTGGGAGAAGGTCCACCCCGGCATCTCCCACCTACGTCAACTGTCCGGCTGCAACTGGGGGCTGCACGAACAGCACCTCCGAACCGTCGCTACTGGCTACGTGAGAGGAGCGATGGAGTAAGCGGCCGCAGCGTGGCTCCACGCCACACCGCCATTTCATGTCAAGCTGCTGGAACGCAAAATGAGAGCGTCGGCGCGTATCATCACAGGATGCACCCACTCCACTCCCAGCCGAGTTAAGACTCCCCGCGTAGCGGCCAGAAGGAGGGTACTCGCGACCCGACTGCTGGTGAAATTCCATACCCTGCCGCCTGAAGACCCTCTGTGAAGACGTGCAGAGGCGACAGCGCCCTCTCGACTCTCCTCGGTGACCGGGTGGCGGAGGTGGGCAAAGACATGTGGGATCAAGCAGGCATCTCCCTCCCCATCGAGTCTTTCCTTCCTCGACGTCTTCCACTGTGGGTATCAGGAGAGTGAGTCACATTTCAACTAGACGTGGGCCCACTGACATCAGGAGCGCCACCTGTCCGGAAGAAGCAAGTAGCTCTCCCCCACCTCGCTTCCCTGACTCAATGTGCCACATGGGTGTGGACCGACGGGTTAGTGCACGGAGGGGTCACGAGCGGGGAGCTGGGTCTTCATCGAGTTACCAGACAGAGCCCAGCATGAGCTCAGGCGACCAGCAGGCTCGCTCTGCTCGAGTTTTCAGGCTGAGATGGTAGCCATCCAAACTGCCTGTGTCTTCCTACTGGACTAATCAGTGCACACAGAAGATCCAGTCATCTTCAGCATGGCCTGCCAAGGTGACGACGCATTATAGAAATAAAATGGCTTCAATGTCTGCAGATAAGACAGCGAATCGGTAAAAATCGCAAACTTCCTCACCATCAGCTTAGACACCTGGTCCAAACAGCAAAAAATGGAGTACAGCTCTGAAGTAAAAATGAATCCTTCGTAAGGCAAACTAGAAAACTTCTCAACATCGTCACCAACAAATGCACGCCCTGTGCCATTGTCACTTTCTTTTGCAACCGTCTATATAGAAACAGACATGGTTTTCGAACGGCTCCGCGAGCAAGTTCATAAATTACTGGCGCGTCGGTTCAGGAGGCAAATTTTTGCTTTGTTGGCGTAGGTTGTGTTCGTGTTAACTGTCGAGATGAGCTATGGTTCAATAACAGCTGCTTCATGTGGTTCGACGAGATTGCTGTCGATACCAGCCTGTGCCAGCCAGGCACAGACTCTCACTCCCTGGTGACGGGTTGCAAAACGCGAGCCACTGTCTATCTGACTGAGGTAGGCGTCGCCAAAAAAAAATGTTTGGTATGTGGGGCGTGTTGGTGGCTTATTTTAAAGGGAACGTGGCACCTTGGTAAAATCCTGGAATTTTGTGTAATTAGGCGTACTTTTAGCCGAAAATAATGAAACCACTCATGATTTCTCTGAAAAATGTACAACAAGCTCAATGCTTTTATTTTTAAAATACTCCTCTAGAAAAATGAATAAATATCTGCCTCTGGATGATGTCATGATCTGGCAACCACTACCATACTCGAAACACTTCAAGGGCTTCGATTGGCTGATGCTCATCGTGATGTCAGCATATATCGTCACACCAGCAGCTCACAACAATGGCCGCCTGGCGAGAGGTACATGAGAGGTACATTTCGGGTAGGTTTTAGTTTTTTATACGGAAAAATCGAGTTCCAAGACAAATGATATATAGAGCACCTGGTTTTCCGATTTGCTTTACAACTTGGCTATCTCAGTTAAAATCACGTTCTAAAGGTGCCACATTCCTTTTAATGGCTTAATGCAAAGCGAGTATCTTACTGCGCATTTGTAGCGGTATTTCATTAATTTCCACTAGCATGCTTATTATGGGTGAAGCTTGGAACGCTCCTGTTACTATTCTGATAGCGAGATGACGGACATATCGATAATCTTTTTCGCGGACTAAGGAGTGGCCTCATACGCAACCCCGGTCTGCGACCTGGGATAACCCCCCACCGGCGCAGGAGAGCCGCATGACAATGTGCTGAAATCAACCATATTTCATTCTCAATGTATCTCTTCATAAGCCTGTAGGTCAGTGCCATCATTCTTTTCTTTGAAATAAATAGTAAATATCCCGCAGTCAACCCCGGATTCGACCCGCGCACCCCTCATCACGAGACAGGACCTCTAACCACTAGACCACTGCGCCACACTGTACCGACTCCCACTAACCCTACACCTGTGACTCGTCAGGAGGTCACTGGCCGGTATCACGCAATCAAAACGATGCCGTGATCGTGGCGCCGGGTGTTGTGTTCGTACAGAAAAGGCATGGTATAAAGCTGCTTCTAGAAGACGAACCAAACATTAGATTCGCCTAGAATCACTTGTATCGGCGACCCAGGACCCTAAGCTAGCTTTATGCCAAATTGCATCCACTTCCATTCATTTTGAGGACTTGAAACCATGGTGAGAAGCAAACATGTTCCGAGAAATTTAGCTCCTTGAAATACCCTTTCGGACGAATTACTCGAAAGCCGTTGGGGATAAGTGGGTAGTGTAAATGAATTGAATTACTGCAATTAATTTTCCTATTCAGCCATGTCAATTCTGAGCTTGTGAATGACATGTGCTCTGAACCGAAAAGCTGCAAATAAAAGGTTTTCTACTAAAATTATATTTATACAATTATAAAATTATATAAGACAATGAATTTTATTATCACGATATCCATCTCCGAATATTATCAGGCGGAAGCAATGTTCTTTCATTATTTGAAATGGAAAGTCAAATCGGCGCATTAGATCGCGAGATATTAAGATTTAAATGAAATGAGTAAAAATGTAATCCTCCGGCAAAATGGCAAAAACTAGGTCAGAATTTTACGTTTCCCACTGGAAACTATGCCTAAGCACAAGAAAATTGACGTAGCTGCCTCCCACGTGGCTGTCTTTAAACTAACTGAAGCGTGCCTTCTGACATTTCGAGCTTAAAAGTCGGCTGTCAAATTTCAATATCTTTTTTGCTTGTACTAGAAATACTGCGTTTTGGCGTAATAAATATTGTCGGACCAGTTCGAACTTTTTTTCTTAGGTGGCCTTGTTGCTTATTCAAAAGGAGGCAAATTTCAAGTTCGTCGCTTAAGAAATAAAAATGATAAAAATGCAAAATTGAAAACATTTGTTCCAAAATTTCTCAAAAACTATTTTGAATTTAAATTTGGGGGCCTTAGTTTGGGCGTCTAGCGTAAAAGAGCAATCACCCTACACAATTCCAGAGCCCTGGTATCAACTGTCAGAACCGCCAAACGGCCAGAATAGAGCCTCTTGAGAAATCTCAATCCGCTTCGCTCCATGGATTTCGTCATGCGGCTCTGACACAGCCGTACTCGATCTTCGGACGAATAAGTGATCTATACAGCATAAGAGGCTTATAACGTAGCGTATAACAATGAGCGTATAACGTGCGCATAACGTATATATAGGCGATAAGCGTATAACGTGTATAGCATGAGAAACATTTCTCTATCTGCACGGTATCTCATCCTCGTCAACACCTTCAGTATTTTCAGCGTATCGAAACATTTTTTTGCGGAAATCCTTCAGGTGTGGCACATATGAAAGCTTATCGAGTGTGAGCCTGATAAATCTGGTTTCTGCTACAACGTCGCTCGGATTTCCGCGAATTTACAAAATCGGGTATTCAGTCTCAATGTCTATTATAAAAGTGCATGCACTATGTCTTTGAACTTGAAAATTTCATTCCATTGCGTGTGATCCATTGCTGCAATATGTCAAGGCCAAGCTGCAGCCGCCTCTGCGCAGCTGCTGTAGTAGACACTGTCACACATATTGTGAAGTCTTCAACGAAAAACACGTGACGTATGTTTGCGGGAAGTGTCTGCAATATCATTGGTCATAACTGCAAACAAGGCTATGAATATCGCAGAATCCTGGGCTATGCTACTCTGTTGCTGATGCCAATCCGATACGACTGAGTTTACGCGAAGTCTAAAATACCTATTTTTCGGAATATTAGAAATAAACCACCCCAAGTGGCCTCGCACGCCGAGTCCAAAGAGTTTCTGCAGAACGCCATTGGATAGCAAAGGCGCCCCCAAGAGATGATGGCGCCCCCTGAGGAGGAAGGCGCCCCCTCCAGAAAATCTTGCACCACTTCTCGAAAATGGAATCCGCCGTCTCTGGCTTAGGAGCCCCGCGCATCAGTATCCAGGGGCTCCGGAGTATTGGTATCGGGGGGGGAGCAATGCTTTCAGGGGCCTCCAAGTGCTGATCTCGGCGGGCCCCCGAATGTGTGGATGCAGTGGCGTAGCCAAGGGGTTCTAGGAGTCTGAGGACCCCCTTTGGGCCAATCTGAACCACTGCAAAGCATTCTCTGATCACGGGGCCCCCAGAATCAGTCTCAGAAGCCCCTGAAGATTCGTTCTCAGGGCGTCCAGAGTCGGCCTCAGGGCCCCGCCCTGAGGGCCAGTCTCAAGACCCCCAAAAGTAGATTTAAGGGGGTCCCTAAGAGTTAGTCTCAGGGGATCCCGAAAGTCGGTCTCAGGGGCCCCGAGAGTCGGTCTCAGGGGGCCGAGCTCGTACCAGGGTCCCCAGAGAGTGGTTCCTGGGGCCCCGCAACAGTCTATTTCAGGGGGCTCCATGAGAGTCAGTCTCAAAGAACCCCAAGAGTCGGTCAAGGGGACCCCAAGAGTCAGTCTTAGAGGACCCCCGATATTCGGTCCCATAGTCTTACGGGCGTCTCTCTCAAGAGTCAATATTTACTTTCAGGTGGCCCCGAGAGTTAGTCTCATTTGATCCGCAGAGTGCTGATCTCAAGACGCCCCCGAGGGGTAATCTTGGGAACCCTCGAGATTTAGCCTGAGGCTGTGCGCCCCCCTAGTTGTTGCATAAGAGGCCCCGAGAGTCAATCTCAGGGAGCACCTAAAAGTTGGTCTCAGAGTGCTCCCGGGAGCTAGTCTCCGGTTCATCCAAGAGCTAATTTTGGGGCTTTGAGAGTAATTCCCAGAGGTGCTCCCGAATTTTGGTCTCACGGCCCCGAGTTAGCCTTATGCCTCTGAGGCTGGGCTTCCGAGAGGCAGTCTCAGGAGTGCCGTGCCAAATACTCAGTCTCAGGGGTGCTTCCACGCCTCCCTCTTCGAGTGTTAGTCTTCGGGGGCGCCCCAGGGTTAGTCTCAGAGGGCTGTCGGAAGTCATTCCCAGCCCCCGCCCCACCCCAGAGACAGCCTCAGGGGACCCCCAAGAGCTAACCTGGATGCCCCCGAGAGTCAGTCTCAGGCCCCCTCCCCCAGAGCAAATCTGGGGGGCCCGATAAATAGGCCCAGCGGTGCTGGTGATATCTAATCTAGGGAGCCCCGAGAGATTCTCAGGAGTCCACAATTTTGGTCAAGAGGCGCCGTGAATCAGTATCAGAGACTCTCTGAGATCTAATCGGGAGAGGGGCCGGAAATTAACCTTGTGAGTAGCGCCAAGTGTTGGTCTTAGGCGGCCCCAGAGCTAGTCTCAGGTCCCTCAAGAACTGATCTCGGAAGTCCGAGTTATTTTCAGAGGACCTTTGAGTTCTAGTGTAAGGAGGGCCAGAGAACTAATCTCAGAGATCCGACAATTAGTCTCACGAGGTCTCCAGGAGTTAGTCTCAGGGGTCCCCTGAAGCTGCCCTCAGGTGTCCCCAAAAGCTAGTCTCAGCGAGCACTCCTCTCTTTCCTCCCTCCTCCCCTCAAAGTTATCCTCAGGGCCCCACAAGAATAAGTTCCAGGGAGTCCCAGTAGGTAGTCTCATGGTACCCCCAAATGCTGGTTTTGGGGGACGTAAGTACTGATTTACTGAAGTGTTGTTTTCGGGGGTCCCAGATACTGGTTTCGGCGCCGTATCAAGTGCTAGGACCCTTGAGATCTCTGCTCGACCCAGGGGTCAGGGGGGCGGGGGCGGTGGGTGATGGTCCTGAATGGCTTCACATTGGCATAGCAATACAAGCCCTGCACAAAGCCTATCAGAGACCTACAGTCCAAGGAAGTACTCACCTCCCCAAGCCCCCGGTATCTCCAACCAATGGCTAGGGAGGAGTAAGTGAGCGGTTTCATCAGTAGGACCGTCCATGGAATAGGTTTTATATAGCATCTGCGGGACACTCATATATCCTTTTTATTGAGCGTCCTTTTTCCTTTCCATTTCTTTTTAGATTTTAGAATACAATCCAGAGATATCGCTTGAGATCGCTAGGCTCAAAGAAGATTTTCGAAAATCATATGCTTCGGAAAAATTTATCTTTTCGCATTGCGTACCAAAAAAGACAAATTGAGACATGTCGATCAGGCACCATTACTGAAGGAAAGGCATAAATTAATATAATTTTAGCATCCATAATAGCAAATCGAACAGGGAATTTGGAACTTCAGCTGGCTTTCAATCTATTAGCTTAGTCCCAATAACTACCGTCCTAAATATTCTGAAATAAACAACTTTCAAATATTTTCGTATGAAACCAGACAAACAAGGAAAATGACTCACATTGATGAGCATAATCCCAAAAAGAAAAATAGGTATGAAAGGTTTAACACGCGCATTGACAGGGGGCGGGTACCCGCCCCTCGGGTTTTTCGGAGACAGTAGAAAAACGGCGGCGCGTAGCGCCGCCGTACTTAGTATACCTTTTCCCTCATCATTTATACAACTTCTGTGAAAATTTTAAGGTTAGGTCATCTCAGGTCAGGTCACCAGTACAGGTCCAGTGACCTGACCTCAAAAAAAAGTTTAAGATAGCATAAGTCGGAGCAGGGTGAACTTATCCGATTGAAACTCATATCACATAATGGCCCCACCGAGTTCTCTAAATATGTTCCGGTATTTTTGATATCGATGACCTAAGGTCAGGTACGAGGCATGACCTCTCCATTGGAAATACATGGGAAAAATGGTTTTTACGGAATGACTCAGTAACGGATGGTGATAGAGCATTTATTTTAGCTGCATTAGACTCGCCTGGGCTTTGCGGTTCTAATGATATGCATTTTATATAATTTGACCCTGACCTGACCTCAGGTCAGGTCAAATCCTTGATTTGACCTAGCAAGGTCAAATTATATATCATTCGATTCGGCTTGCTAAGAGGATTCATATAGTTCAAGTCGTTTTGCTCTATCTTTACTTGTTCAGATGTAATGCCCGAAAAAACTGAATTTTACATGTTATCCCTATGACGGGCATGTTTTGACCTCGGGAAGTGACCTTAAATGTGACCTGACAAAAAAATGGTTCAAATGTTTTCGATGGAGAAGTGGATGGGCAGCCCAACGCCGTTTACCGTTTTTCGCTACCTACCGTGGTTCTCGAGATCTTACGGGAGGGCGGGTACCCGCCCCCCGTCAATGCGAAGGTGGCTCAGACCCCCGTCAATGCGCGTGTTAAAATAACAATGACAGAGTAGGCCAAGGCGATAGTTATCTCAGGCGCCTATTGTTTTGGTAATTTGCTCATTTACAACATAGCAAGGGTAAGAAAGTAACTGTGGTGAATTCATCAGGATCTTTCCACGGAATAGACGTTATCTGACGTCCGGCACACACCACCATCCACCATATCCCTTGTATTTTTATTCATTTTTTCCATTTCTTTGGAAACTTTCTGATTAAAGAGCTCATGAATTCGACACCCGGAAAAAATTGGTAATAATTTTCCGTAGAAGACCATTTCTTCGTACTCAAAACGACTGACCTTCAATAACTTCATACCTGATTATCAGAGTGAATTGGGGTAAAGTCAGGTTTAACATCATGCACGCAGCAACATTTGATTTCCCGAAATGTGCCACAAAACTGTTATTATAGTCACACTGTCATATAGGCATGGGCCAGCCTTAATATTTGGTGACCTAAATTTACCAACACTTGGTCGGATCGAGAAAAAACAAACTATAAACAAAATAATAACAATCACTTAAAAAGGGATAGAAAAATTTCCGTCGTGTAAATGCCAAAATATTATACGACACATATAGGAGATGAGCCCCGACTACTTAGGGGGCCCCCCGGCCTGGGGGCCCCCGACGGTAGTCGGACCCCCCCCTTGGCTGAATCCTGGCTACGCCACTGCCCCCAAGAGATGATGGCGCCCCCTGGGGAGGAAGGCGCCCCCTCCAGAAAATCTTGCACCACTTCTCGAAAATGGAATCCGCCGTCTCTGATACTTTTCCGAGTGCCTTTTCGATTTCAGTGACTACAGACATTGTCAGCTAATAAGTAAAAATGTACTGTTTTGGGCCTGAAAAGAGAAAACAGAAATTCTTATGTGCACGCCTCAAGGCACGTGCCATCAGAAAATTCGAACGTCGGCAGAAATCTATAAAATGCTCAATTCTCCTCAATGTTCTTGCTGTGAAATTCCCATGAGTCTTTATGAAAGCCGTGTTTTAACAGGCCTTCTAAAATGCCGGCATCGCTCCGACTTGGCACAAATTACGTGTCTTAAATCATTAATTTGATTATTTTTCTCGAATATCAATCGGTTAGAGTAGTCAGGGTTTGCCAATTTTCGAGCAGCAGTCTGCTTAATCAGTTTCGGGCGTTCCGCAATGGTAATATTGCAGTATCAGATGAATTTATTTTTATAAAAGTGGGAGAAATACCTGGACTATACATATTCTTATGTGTTTAAAGTATAAGTTTTGGAAAAATTTCTGGGCATAGTAAGATCTCAGCACCGGTTCACAATTAATGCGTTTAGTTTGTACTCAATCCGTCTGATCATGACATGCTTTACTAGTTTGCATTTGCTTTACTACGATTGCGTTACTACGTTTGTTTTACTAGTTTGCAAACACAAACGTGCAATATTGGAACCGAAAATAATGTTTCATTAAACACTTGTGACAACTTCACTTCAAAATTGAATTTCACAAAAGATTATCGCCCAGCCAGAATTAAAGTCAATTTTTGTTTCGCCCAGTTCGACCCGCCCCAATAGATATGCGGCCTTAATACTTTTTAGCCCCCTCCTTGCACTTTTCACGACAGAAGTGCTTTTTATGGGGGAAGTACGTGCAAGAGTACGCACTTAACTTTCTAAAGGCTTTCACTTTTCTTCTATATGTCTAACAGCTACATTTTTTATATGGTTGTTTAGCCTGAAGAATTGTCTATGTATGTTCCATATTTCAACTCGATGGCACTGGCAGAACTCTCCACGAGCCCATCAAAAATAAAAAGTCACGTGCGTACTCTTGCCGGAGTGGGCCGGTAAGAGTACGCAAAAGAGGGGGCTGGAGTATGCATTCATGCCCCGCTGTGCTTTAGGTGCATAGGCCATGTCACGAATATTTTTTGTCTCCAAACTAGGCGATTTTATTATTTTATATCGTTCTGAATATACAAGAACTATGTTGCAACGCCTGGTTTTTCAAATATGAATTACGGACTCTGTCCCGGCTGAAAATACATTTTCCTATCTCTTAAGCATGCGCACTCTTGCACAATGGTCTACCGCGTACTCTTGCCGGACATGCTCCCTTGGGAAGAAAGTCTTCGTAAACATGTTGGGAGGCATTTTAGCGTGAGCTCCGGTTCTGGAGCACACTCCTAGCTCAGCTTTCTTACTCATGACAGACCGTAATACAATACTTTTGATAATAAAAGCATGGTCTACAAGTTTACTTAGATAAGAGATATTCCATCAAGGGTGCCCAGAACCTTGTTTTGCTCTGTACTCCCGGGAAAAGAACAGGAGTCTGTTGAATTTTTTGTGCAGCCTAGGCAGTGACCTTGCTATATTATACCAGGGAAGCCACCATCTCAGTGGTTGCTAGGTAACCAAAACAGCTGGTGCGTACTCTTATCTCCTGCGTACTCTTACCCATCCTTACCCTATTTCTTTTTTGTTTGGCTAACCCGGTGTCCTAACCAAACGGTCGCCGACCGTCGCCAACCGTCGGCGACCGTCGGCGTCAGTTGCAGAGCGGTAATTTTGAACGTTTAGCCGACAGAGGAAAGGTTCAGCTTTGGTAGCAATCTGGTAGCTCACGTTGCGATGAATTATTGTTTACCAACAATCAAAACTTGGCTGGCATCAAGAATTATTAAAAGAACGATTTAGGAGAAAAATGTAGTCATGTTACGTTTCCATACATTTTTCATCATGAATTCCAATTTGAATTATTATTCTAAAACATGCATTACATTGAATGACTAAAAACAACAGCAAATAAAACGGATATCGGCTTCTGACGCAGACCGTCGGCGTCAAAAGTTGGACATTGTTCAACTTTTGCTGCGACGCGTTGCAACGCCGTGCGACGCGTTGCGGCAGTGCGTTTTGTGTCCTGACTAGAGGTGGGACTTTCTAGGCCCGGGGGCCCGGGGCAAAAGCCCGGCCCAGGCCCGCGGGCTTTGACCGGGCCTGAAGGCCTGATAAAAGCCAATGTCGGGCTGATAACGGGCTTCACCCAGGCTCATTCCGGGCTTCAACTAAACTGGGACTTCAAGTCAATTTTCTGTAAGTTAAATAAGCCTTTTTCGGTACAGACCTAGTTTTTTCCACTGAAACATAATCTTATTCATGCACCAGCAGCTTTTGAAAATGCATTTACAATTAATTTTGAGACTTTTAGACATACATCAGGAATGTAAAAGCATGAAGCTCTAGCTTTCTATCTGTTACTCATGCCAGGGTCAAAAGCAAGTTACTTAAACCTGAATCAATATTTAAAATCAAATATTGAATAATGCCTACAGTTGCACACATCCATGCCGTACTGTCATCTTATGAATATCCTGCTTACTTTAAAATTTTCAAGTCATATATGGGTGAACAAAATATAAATTGTGATAGCATATTTGTTACTTCCATATTGTCAGTATACCATTTCAAAGGAAGTCATTTAACCAATTTGCTGCTAACATATTGATATTAACACCTAGCTCTAGCTAGAAAATTCTTTCGAGAAGCTTTCTGCTCCAGGTAAAAAGAAAATGTTATCTATGGAGCCATTCCCATGTCCTCTACGAAAAATGGTGAAGTAAATATGTCAGGTACAAACTATCTAGTGGGAGCCCATAATTGTCAAATTGGCCTGGTAACTCTAGCTGCAAGAACAAATGTTGATAAGTTTGACCCTTCCACAGCTTCATCTTGCTCTTTCATTGCCCGAAAGATGCAAAATCCACTCAGAAAGGGCTAGTATAAGCAAGGAAATAGCCACAAAGAAAACATGTTTTTGATCGAAGTACTTCAAAACATAAATTAGTCAGTTGTGGGGAGATACTGGGGAGAGCAGTCAGCCTTAGAAGGAACCTTTGAAATTACACCAAAACATGAATATACTTGACACTATGTGTTGCATTTTCCTTGTGGAGATACTTCCCTGGCCTCTATGAAATACAACTTCTATTATAACCTTTGAACCTGAACATAACAGCACTTCCCTCCCACCACACTAAACAGGAGTGTAACTTCGTATACTTTTAGGGGTGCGCAAGCACCCCTAAAACTTTTGAAAGCACCCCTAAACGTCCAAAAGCACCCCTAAAACTATTCTGCGGCATTTTAATACGACCCAATGCCAGGATTATGTAGCAAATAAATAGAAAGTGTCAGTGATTCGGAGCTCTCCTAACTATTCATCTGGAGAGATCATTTCGAGCTTAAAAGATTAGTTAAGTGATCTGGAGGTTTCATATAACTACATGAGGTCATATTTAGACGGTGGGAGTAACTATGGAAATTACGTAGCTGCCACTTGCGACCAAAGCCGAAAGAGGGCGTTTTCCAAAATGTTAATTAACGTGTCGCCGTTGTCTTAGAAACAGTATCATCGAGTGCAGCTAGACTCGTCGGTATCATCGAGTGCAGCTAGACTCGTCGTTTCCTTGATCAAGTCTTCCAGAAAAATTCACTGTTGGGCTTTTTTCCAGAATGCCATGGTGCATGCTGCAGTTTCTTCCTGAATTTATTTAGGCTGTATTTAGATCAGACCTGTCCATAGCTGCTATACGTACCGAAGCAGAGTCAAAAGGCGATATGTTGTAGCTGAACATCTATGGAAACTTGTTTAGAAGGGGAGGGAAATCAGGGCCAATATCTGGTAAACAAAGCTTGTACTTAACCCTCGCGCGTCCGAGAGGAGCGGCGATGGTCTCCTAGGCTTTTTAAGGATAGCGGATAAACGGCGGCGCTGCGCCGCCGTATTTTGTATAGATCTTCCTTGATCAATGCCACATCTTTAGAACATTAAGTTTGGTCATGCTGGCTCAGGTCATCAGGCCAAGGCAAGTGACTTCATCTAAAAAATTTAGGATTGCCTTTATGCAACAAGTAAAGTTAAGCTACTTATAACTAACAACACGTTTAATCTAGCAATCCGACAGTTATACACTATAATGGGCCTACCGGCTGCTGCAACATATATTTCGGGTTTTGTGAAATCGGTAATATAGTGACATTTACGGGTCATATCTTCAATGGAAATACATGGTAAAACTGTAAAATGGCTATATTTCGGTTCATATTGCTTAACCCTCGTCCTTCGGGGCCGATTCGACGCCGTTCGTTATTTTTCGCGATGACACACAAAAACATTAACACACAAATACAGTTTAATTTAGCCTAATGCTGCATGGAAATCGTATACAAATTCATTTGACATATCTTGACAAAATTTCAAGTCAATGTCATGTCGGGACACCGAGTTATGACCTCATTTCTAAACCCATGTAAGGCAATTTTGATCCCAAAAATAAGTCTGAAAAACTGCGCGTTACTAGGTTTATAGAATAGCTAGATCAAGTTTCTTAGAGCATTCGAAAGCTCCTGAAAAGGCAATCTGGAATATGCCATCCATTTTGAGGTCAAGGCCATAACGAAGGCACCAGGGGTTCCCAAAGGTCAGCAAAGGTTACCGTTTTAGAAGCTGTTGTTGGCTATTCTCATGAACAGGACAAGATGCAGCAATGAATTTGGCATCATAGTGACGAGCATCACCCAAGGATTCGAATGATATGCAACCTGACTTTGCCCATGAGGGACCTAAGGTCAAGGTCACGTGTGACCTTACAAGTTCATGCCGCATTTTATTGAGCTCCTTGGGTCAAGACAAACACATTTACACCTCGGACTTTATTCCAGGCCCATTGATTCCCGAATTATAAGGGATTTTCTAAATGTGTCACAATATAAACATTTTGTGACCTCACAAGGTCACTAGCTAACCTAGGGTAAAAATAATTGTACACCGTCAGAGAGTTCGGGTTTCGGGAAACACGCTGCGCTTTACCCCATCTTTCCACCTCTCTTAGCTTTCAAACGGTTGGGAGGTCAAATCGATCCCCCGGTAGAGCGAGGGATTAAAATACCTCTAGTAGGGCAAGGGTTAAAATAGATTCCTGTTCTCATAGTATAAGTATATTGGGCCACCTCAAAAGTCCAACGTGGCGTGCTTGATCCGTGATCTCTGTAAGGTCATTTGGGACTATCTAAGCCTTTTTAAGACATGGGTTCGCAGGAAACCCGGACAACTTATTTCGCTTAAATTGTCATTACGAGTCCATTGGTATGCGTATCGATTATGCCAGACCAGATAATGCTCTTGACCTGACCTTTGGTTAGGTCATGCTTAGATTTTGGCACAGGATGTTCATACCATACATAATTTGATTCGCCGTAACAAGAGGATTCACCTAAATTATGGCTCTAGCTTAACGCAGTTTTCGACCTCAGTTTGGCTATTAACCCAGGTTTTTCCAGGATAGCAGAAAAACAACGAGGCGCAGCACCGCGGTTGAGAGTTCTACCTCTCACCCCATCCTTTTCCCACCTTCCCTGATTTATTTTTACCCCAGATCACCCAAGGTCAGGTCACCAGGTGAGGTCAACCAAAGCCACCTCACTTCAACTTTTGAGCTATATAAAAGCTACAATTCGAAGTCGATCGATTTGAAACTTCCTACACTTCATGGCCTCTCGAGGGTCTACAAGGTATATATCCGAGATTTTTCGATTTCGTGACCTGAGGTCAGGTTACGAGGTGACCTCTACCATTGGAAAAACATGGGGAAAAGCTGTGTTATGATATAAAAGTCACAAAAACAATTGCAAATGCTCGGCTTGCTCAGAAAAGCGTTTTTGGACACCCTTTCACGGATCCCAGGGGCCATATTTGCCCATTGACCTCTCCGAGGTCATCCAAGGTCACCAGGGCTCAAAAACAGTATTTTGACAATAACTTTTGACCTACTTAAAGGGAATGTGGCACCTTGGTCGAATCCTGGAATTTAGTGAAATTAGGCGTACTTTGAGCCACAAATAATGAAACCACTCATGATTTCTCTGAAAAATGTACAATAAGCTCAATATTTTGTTTTTAAAAATACTCCTATAGAAAATGAAATAAATATCAGCCTGTGGAAGATGTCACGATCTGGCCACCACTACCATACTTGAAACGCTTCAAGGGCTTCGATTGGCTGATGCTCATCGTGACGTCAGCACATGTCGTCACGCCAGCAGCTCACAACAATGGCCGCCCGGCGACCGGCTGATGGGGGGGGGGCTGGTGTCAGGTAGGTTTTAGCTTTTATTATACGGAAATATTGAGTTCCAAGACAAATGAAATATGGACTACCGGGTTTTCCGACTTGCTTTACAACTTGGCTATCTCAGTTAAAATCACGTTGTGGAGGTGCCACATTCCCTTTAAGCTAGAGCGCTGAATCAAATACCATCGTGTATATCTCGTCACTGGCATTCATTTGATATACGGCAAGGTCACTTCCTGACCTTTCGTGACCTCAGGTCATATTAGGTCACGAGGTGACCTGTGGAGGTCATATCACTGGCGGGAGGCCATTACGTTTCACATAGCGGAAAAAGGTCTGGCATTTTCCTGTCCAATGTACTTTACCAGACCTCAATGGCTCTAATGGCATAAAAGTTATGCCCAGTTTGCTTAAGCATTGCATAATTGAGTGAAAATAGCCGATCTTGACCTAACTTGACCTCTGGAGGTCAAACTGTTGACCTGAGCGCTTAAACATGCCCAGTAATTTCTTACTGAATTCACGCGAGCTTTCGAATGCACCTTCCAGATTTGCGCTTCCCCCATGTTTCCGGAGTTAGAGGGGGCCATCGATGCCCCGGTGGGGCGAAGGTGGCGCCGGACCCCCGGGTGGGGCGCGGGTTAACCCTCGCCCCGGTGGGGGGGTATTTGAACACCCCATCGGATTTTTTTCCGGCGGAACGAGAAAATGGTGGCGCGAAGCGCCGCCGTACTTGGCACACCGTATCCTTGATCAATTCCGAAACTTGCCCCAAAATTTTACGGTTGGGTCATCTCAGGCCAGGTCACCAGTGCAGGTCAAGTGACCTCACCTCCAAATTTTTTTAAGGTGGCATAAGGAAGAAATAGGTAAATATATCGTATTGAAACTTATACCACATAATGGGACCACCGAGTGCTACAACATATATTCTGATATATATGTTTCATATCCATGACCTAAGGTCAGTACGGACCATGACCTCTCGATTGGAAATGCACGGGAAAACAGACATTGGGCTGTCTTTGTGTAGATACAGCCGAGAATACCCTCATATTCTCCAAATCGTAGTATCCTGGGCCCCTTTCAAGGTTCGTGCTGCAATGCTTGTCCTGTGACCTCTAAGAGGCCATCTGGGGCTATTTGAGCAGTAGTAAGGCTTAGGTCAATAACTTTGCATGGAATTGTGATAAAGCTTTTATTTTGATATCATTGCGTTCAAATTGCTACTGCGAGTCGATTGCTATGCATATTGACTGTGCTATGTTGAAAAGTGACCTTGACCTGACCTGAGGTCAGGGCATTTTTTTAAGGAAATATCAGTAGGGGGCATTTCTTGTGCTGGCCATTTTATTCTTTTCAGAGAATCAAGACCCCCTTTGGAGTGGTGGGGGTATTAGGGTATTAATAGACGCCTTAGTAATACAAAATTGGTTTCCAATTTGTTTGTCGAATTCCATAAATCATAGATTCTGCTCAGGGCTGCTAGGTTTTTCGGCGACAAAAGGCCAAATCGAAGTTAGAAAAAGCAACAAAAAGGGATCAAAATTTGTTTTAACAGAAATGGCCAAATAAGTAAATCAAGTATGCCCACAAATGCCAGATTTAAGGCTAAAACGACCCCTAACAGTAGTCATAAACCCACAGAAAATCAACTCTTATCGCTGTTTATATCTAATTCAGCATCATCAATTATCTTGGGCGCACCATTCCCCGATAACATCTAACAATTTTTCTGTTCTTCCAACTGTGAATTTCTTGCTCTTGAACCGTGGGAAATGTATGATTTTGGTAAGTGGGGGAGGGCATAGCCTCAGACGGCACACTTTGGCATCAACTTTGCACCCAAAGGGTGTCTATAGTATCGCATCCTTGGCGTCCGGTTTTAGGTGGCCGTCACTTATGTGGATCGTCCCTCCCGCCGCCATAACAGATTTTTCTGCTGCTCTGCTGCTTTTTTGAAGTCAAAACATCGTATTGAAGAGCGGAGAAGGCCAAAAGGAGCCATATTCATGCAAGGATCCAATCAAAAATAATATCGACGCACCAACCGTCAAGGTCGTGTGGCGTCGCCAACTCTTTCCCTGTTGGAAGTGTTTCTTGGGAGCCAGTTTGATGATTTTGCCGAATATATAATCTTTCCCAATTCTCAACTTCAAGGAATCGATGAAAAAAGCCAAGTAACAACTTAGACTGGGATCAGATATAACACGGAGAAATTGTAACAGTGGCCAAAATTCCAAATTAACCGATGGATCAGTCGCAACACCGGAAATTCGCAGTCAACTGATGCTTTTTTTAAAGTTTCGACTCGGTGCGGTTGGTAATTCGGGAAAAATTTGCTAGCAAGTGTTCTTTACGGTGTTTTTGATTGTTTTTTATTTTGAAAGATAATTAGCTTATTGGCAGATGTTATAAGTTACAGCCTGAACAGCTTGAGTGCACTGTGAAGACTAATTTAGCTACAAAATGAGCATAGTAGAGTGCCACTTGCATTAAATCGTTAAGTGGATGTTTGTTTTGAAGGTGGCGTGGTGCGAAGGGGCAATTGCAATACTTTCCTTGGGATCAAATGTAACTGTGTTACAAGTAAAAAAACTTATTCTTTACTGCACCAATGCAGTAGTTATGCCCGTGGGTCGTTCTGGCCATCTGGATGATGAGCAGCCCAGCCCATCGGGGACTGGTCCGGGACCGGTCATCCCTGAGATCGTTCGGCCTTTGCCAGAGACCGGACGATGGAAGCAGACCAATGTTGGCCGGAAGACAAAAAACGGACATTTTTAACGAAACACCCGAAAAGAGAGCGCTGGAGCTGGAAAACGGGCGTAAAAAAACAAAACAGGCAATGCCACGATACTGGCTGGGGAGGGACTTCTGGTAGGATAGAAATCGATGTTTGATTGGTTGTAAGCTATCTCCAGTGTTGTGGTTAGTTCAATTCATGCTTATGGTACAGCCGGGATTTCCCGTAACTACTTGCTTTGTTTCCTTTTGCACGATGAGTGGACAGCTACTGATGGTAGTTTTTGAACACAGTTTTTGTGGATTTTATTTTTTTATTAGGGCCACTCCCAACAGGCACACTTGCCCAATTACAGGGAGTATTGACGTGGGTGTTTTAAGGGAATGTAGCACCTTGGTTGAATCCTGGAATTTAGTGTAATTAGGCGTACTTTTAGTAAAAAATAATGAAACCACTCATGATTTCTCTGCAAAAATGTACAATAAGCTCAATATTTGGTTTTTAAAAATACTCCTCTAGAAAAAGAAATAAATATCAGACTATGGATGATGACACGATCTGGCAACCACTACCATACTTGAAACGCTTCAAGGGCTTCGATTGGCTGATGCTCATCGTGACGTCAGCATATGTCGTCACACCAGTAGCTCACAACAATGGCCGCCGGCGATGGGGGGGCTGAGGGGGGCTGGTGTCAGGTAGGTTTTAGCTTTTTTCTACGGAAATATCGAGTTCCAAGACAAATGAAATATGGAGTACCGGGTTTTCCGACTTGCTTTACAACTTGGCTATCTCAGTTAAAATCACGTTGTGAAGGTGCCACATTCCCTTTAACCCATTAACGCCCGCACCTACTTCCAGCTTTCAGATTGGCGAAACAAATGGGTTCCTATGTTTAAAATATGCCAAAAAAGATGTTCCTAAAGTTTTAAACCGATACCACTTTTAGATACTGAGATATGACACCGGACAAAAATGACCCGCTGGGCGTTTGGGACATCGGCTGGCACGACGCGGCCGGCTCCCGGGCGGCGCGGTCACCGCACTCAGCGGCCGGATGCGTATCGCTTTTACTGCAGTTTTGTGAAGTGTTTTTATTTCCTCTTGTATATTGGTCATAGTTAAATGTTTAGACAGTTTTATGCTCTCCAGGTTTAATTATAGACAACACAAGTCGCATATTTGCAAATAGCATACAACAGCGGCTAGCCTAGACTGATGATTTGCGGGGGATGGACTAAAATTGTTAAAATCACAGTATTTTAAGAATATTTTAGTATAGTATAGCATAGTAATATTAAGAATATAAGGTGAATATCAAAGGTTTTGGGAAGCCATTTCTTTTGCCCCTTCCCCCTTCCTCCTCCGTCTCCCAGACTTCGTGACTGACGCTCACTGAGCTTTCAACGAGTACTTAATCGTAATATTCAGCATACAGATGAAAAGTTTTGAAAACTCAATCCGATATCTCCCCCTACGCGGTTTACATTAGCTTGACTAATCTCCAAATCTCCAAACGGGTCCATTTCCATCTTTCCAACTTTTCTTTGGAGCAAGTAGCGCGTTCAATAGTTGCATTAATGTGAGCCTCCGCATTTCCAGGCACGCCGCTGGTCATTGTAACGCCGGTCAGCGCATCATCTTTTTCATCCTCATGACTAATGTATTTTTGATGGCATACTCATGATATGCACCTGATGCGCTCCGCTATCTTGGGCATTTAAAACTTATTTTGCTTCTTTTCCTGAAAAACATTTGATCTGTGGCATTGCTAACAACTATGCTTTCGATATATTTATGTCTCCAAGGCTGGATATTTCTTCTCAATCCAGGATGGGTTCTGGATGGTTTAACACTGGCAATGCAATTTTCAGCCCTAGACAAAGTCTGTGGGAGACCAAAAATCCAGGCGGGTCTTGACCCCTCCCCTAACCCCCGGGATGCTCACTCATGGTAGTTTCACTTGACCAGAACCAAGCCGCAACAGTGCTAATTGCGTTTTAGACAGAAGTTATAGAACTTCCCATGCTTTCGCCCCTTTTAAACTGCACCATCTCGTCACAACAAACCAGCGCGGCGGCCGCGATAATTCCCACCTCATTTTGTCAGCTGGTCATTGGCTTTCAATCAGTGGTGGACACAAGGGGGCTAGAAAGGGTCAAGCCCCCCCTCCCACCGAAATGGCAGTGTGCCTATAGTAAATGCATAACTGAGGGCTGTTCCGAGGCGATGCGGGGGATGCTCGAGACCCCTAACCCCCTCCCCACACCTAATGAAGTCTTCAATCCGCTACTGTTCCCTATCCTCTCTATCCACTACATCCAATCCATCAAGAGGAAAAGAAAAGGCTCTGCTAGTTTAACAGTAAAGTCATGCTAATGTTTCTTTAAGTTTTCAAAACCCTGAAAATTGTCTTTGACAACGCGTTCAGAAAATACTGAAACTATCTTGCATGTTTTCGTTAGAAATATTTGATAATCATTCCAAAAATAAGACAGACCCCGAAAACGTTGGGAAGCATTTCATGAACTCCAAAGTTTCCAAAGGTATCGACATTGCCCTAAGAATCTTCAGATTTGATGAAAAGTCTCTAAACTAGCAACCCTGAATTGGCAGGACCCACAATGCCTCCATTTCCTCTAGGTAACATTATGCACCTAACCCACCAGACGGGAGGACAGGACACATCCTTTTCTTCCTTTTCAGCGGCCCTAAGATGTCCGCAACGCCCAGCGGGTCATTTTTGTCCGCTTCATATTTGACGATGTCTCATGGCAAAGCCGTTCAAGAAAATCTTACTGTTTCTTCACCATCTGACTCCTAGTGGTCTTAGCTTAATGTCAATCATACAAATTCTTTTCGGCTTTCCATATGCTATTGCGAGAAACAAAATTTGCAAAGCTATCTCAAGTTACCCAAAACCTCGCCAAAATAAGTTCCACCAAAATCGTCCTATAAAAACCTAAGAATTTCAAATGCACTTGTATAGCTTGCCCACGCTCTGAAACACACATACATATCATAAACATGAAGATCACTTCACTGGTACCGATTCTGCAGCCTGTCAAAGTCAGAGGACAAAAATGACCCGCTGGGCGTTAATGGGTTAAGGATCCTCTCCACCGGGTCAGATCGGACACAGAAGGCGGTTTCCCGCCGTGGGGATTGAACCCACGTTAATCCATGCTATCCGATCCGTAGACTGGCAACGAAGCCACTTGGCTACCCCGGCCCCATTGCCAATTTTGGACGAGCAATATAACAAAATTATTATTATGGGGTGGTTTTTTGTCTTATTTTCGTTAGGTGTGTTTACGCTTATTCAGTTTTAAGTAATACTTGTCTGTTTTACTGGGGGTCAATTTCCCAGCACTGGGGGGGGGCATTTCGGCAGATGTGGGGGACAATTGGCCCCCAGTTAACATGTTAAAAAATGGCCTGTTCATTTTTGTGTTTTGACCTAGTATGGTCATATGAAATATCAGTTGTCAGAAAACCACCCCATAATAATAATTGTGTTCCATTGCTCGTCCCAAATTGACAATCCACAAAAACTGTGTTCAAAAACTACCATCAGTAGCTGTCCACTCATCGTGCAAAAGGAAACAAAACAAGTAGTTACGGGAAATCACGGCTGTAACATAAGCATGAATTGAACTAACCACAACGCTGGAGATAGCCTACAACCAATCAAACAACCAATCATCATTCGATTTGCCGTGACGAGAGGAAGCGAATGGTGCCTAAAAATGATTCTAATTCATCTCTGTCAGATGCTAGAGCCAAAAACTGTATTCAAAATCCCACTCCCCCAAACGCTCAAACCAGGGAGCCAAAATATTTTTTGGCCCAATAGGGGAACAGTGTGGAGTGCAAATAAAGCAAGAAAAAAGTTATTAGAGATTTTTCGACAAAATTGTAGGTTTTTACCCCTTTTTAACGTTTTTCACTCCTAACACTGCCCGTAAAAGTTTATGGGTCGGCTAGGAAAAAGCACCCCTAAACATTTTGACAAAGTTACACCCCTGACACTAAAGGTATTATCGTAGTAGGTGGATCACATCTCGCGGTTCAAAAGGATTATATCAGAAGGTCCACTGATCAAAGGGTCTAATGTTCATAAGTTCTACCCTGTGAAAGTTAGACCTTTTGAATAAGAAGTCCACAAACAAGTGCACAAAAGTGGCCTATTCTCAGGAACAAAAGAAATGCACCACACACTTTGTGCTTATTTTTTTAAATCTGTGAAATTTTAAAATATATTTTCAAAAGTCTTGAAATATTTTCGCTGAAATAAACTTACTATTCTGGTAAATTTTGGTGAAAAATGTTTTCATAAATGATTGCTCTAATGTAGACAAGCACGGCGCTTCAGATACCTACTAAGCGCAAGCCCGTAAAATACAACAAAGCAAACAGAAATAGTATTCAAGCCCAAATGGTGATGTGGATGGGATTGAGTTGTTTTTTTGTGTCAGATTTACTTTTTGGTGGAGATTGGTGCAATATTTGTATTCAATGTTTGGTGCGAACCTGTGGAAAACTAGTGGTTCCTTATCAAGATAGTTCTTTATGGCTGGTGGTTTGATAATTGTATATGGCTGATGGGCCTTGTTCATGTTGGCCTGTTGGCTTACCTACTTTGCAGACCGGGCTGACCCAAGCAGAACATTCTTTTAACTATCTTCCAAGCTGTTTAGTGACTAAACTAAAAGAAAATGTTCACATGTATCAATTGAGAGACAATGTGAAGGATTTTTGGTTCATTCACAGTCATTCCGCCATGATATTCTGAAAAGTTTTAGCTGAAAACTTGTCACTGCTCTCTCCTCTATTCATAAACATTATTGGAACTCAATTGCGAGGCTCGTACCAGCATATAATGATTTATAAAAGTGCAAAGATGGAGGAAATGTCTGACATGAGTGGACTTATTTCATCCCGATTCTTATAGCTGCCATGTGCATACCTCTATCTAGAATACCCTTTGTTTTTATAAGGTGATGCTGGTCATTACCTGAAGTAAGCTTGCATCATAAGCAAGCCATGTTTCATACAGTGTTTTTCAGTATCATTTTCTGCTGAATTATTAAGATAGCTGAGGCTACTGATGCTACATGCACCTTTTTGATATGGTTTTGGGTGAAACCAAAACTTTTTACAGGATAAATTGGCTTAAAACATATATTTGAAACAGCTTTAAAGTAAATAAATGTTGTATATAGTCGTTAATGGTTTTCCATGATACCGGGCCTTCCCGGGCTTGATAATCCATTTCTTCCACAAACCGGGCTTGTGACGGGCTTCTAAAATCAGCAGCCGGCCGGGCCCGGGCCCGGGCCTGCAAAATTGCCCGAAACTCCCACCTCTAGTCCTGACCGAAAATCCCGGTCGTTGCGGCAGATCGAAGGCGTGCAACGCATTGCGACGCGTTGCGTCCTGGTTAGGACACCGGGTAAGTGTTTGCTAAGAACATATTTCTTCTTTCTCGTGAGATTAAGCTCATTTTTAAAGGTCACTGCTCATTTGGCAGCGATGCAGTAATTTCCCAGGTCATAATGAAAGCCAAGGAGCTTAACTTTACGGGGTCTTATTCAGGAATCAGGTCTTACACAGGTCCTCGCTATTCATGCCGCTCATTCATTCATCGTGTCCGTGTCACTGTCGTTCCGCTTTGAAGAACTTTTTCTGCGGACCCATCTTTTACCTATCGCTGCACTTGCGGATCTCGACTTTTGTCTGTGGGCACGCCATGGAATTCGGAACGATTCACCGTTGCACGAGCTTGACTGCTGGCCTGTGCACAGCGTGCAGTGCACAGGTTCTGCACACGGCTACGTCACCCATCAGCGATTCCTCGAGCTCACGCCGAGCCGCCAACGATCAAATACCACATTCCTTGTTTGGTGTTCCCAGAGGTAAAATAAGACTTCTGATTTAGCTACTGATGTTGAATGCACCAACCAAAAGTGGCAACCACTCAACTGTAGTTTTGAATGAGAAGAATCAGAATGGTTACCGTGAGACACTGTTGCTCCACTTTTTATGGCAACTTTTCAGCAAAACCGGCCAACAACCTTGAGTCACAAGCTGTAGGAGGATAAAAATAAAAATCCGCACAGATACCCTCTAGTTTCGAAACGGAAAGCACAGCTAGAATAACGATAAGGCCTCCAACACACGTAGGTAGGTAAATACTTGTTTCATGCCGATGGCTGAGTGGAATGTTAGACTAATTTGGCTGCATATCGACTAATTTGGCTGCATATCACTGACATTAGCGCTCCCCCTCCCTCTAGGAGGCTTGACAGCTCTAAAGCTTGGCAGCTTTAATACCTCTATAGCCTCTTCACATTTTCTTCGCCGCCTAGGCAGATCTACGGTCCGTTTGTACAATCCCTGCTTAAAGACACCAAGCTTGTGCTCGCTGGGAATAACCGAATACCAAAATAAGCTACTTTCCTAAATCTCCTCCGACACTTATTGGTTCTTTAGTACGTCAAACGTAAGAGGTGCACCTTTCGGTACCCAAATCATCTTCTGTCCGCAAGTTTGACACAAACACACACACACAGAAATAAGACGAAAACAGGTATCTGGGAAATCTTCTCGTGTTCAATATGGCAAAGTGCGCCAAACCAACAGCAGTCAATTATGCAAATCTATCGCGTGATCGCCGATCTCGAACGAGAGGTTAGCAGTCAGGCGACCTTCTCCGAGTGTTTTTGCATCGACATAATCCTCGGGATTCTGAAGTAAGGCTGCACCCGAATATCTAATCATTGGTTTTGTGCAGTTTTAATCTTAGATTCCCGGAGATAGAGCAAACAATTTATTGTCACCAGGGGGGGGCAAAGTTTAGTTCCAACTAGTCTGGCAATCCCGTCGTGACGTCACTGCGAGTATGCCCTGAGGGCATTTAGCGCTGAAAGTGTGGAAGGAAGGTGGTTTTCTAAAAAATATTTAAAATACTTGTAGCCCTTCAGAGATGTGATTTTCGGTCAGCATAAAGGTGCAACACTGTTCTCCCCAAAAATGGCCTCAAATAGTGCCAGACAGACGGAATTTTTGATCTGGGGGCCTCCATCTAAGGGCATGTCAGGGTCATGGTGCTATCTTCAGAGAGCCGGGAATACGATCGACCACTGCAAAACCTGGAAGGGCTGCGGGTTGTCGCCGAAAGGAAGGCCGAAACTGATGTCTTAGGCGGCACAGGCTGATGGCATAGGCGGATGCAGGAGGCTGATGGCATAGGCGGATGTAGGAGGCTGATGGCATAGGCGGATGCAGGAGGCTGATGGCATAGGCGGCTGCAGGAGACTGATGGCATAGGCGGATGCAGGAGGCTGATGGCATAGGCGGATGCAGTAGGCTGATGCATAGGCGGATGCAGGAGGCTGATGGCATAGGCGGATGCAGGAGGCTGATGGCATAGGCGGATGCAGGAGGCTGATGGCATAGGCGGATGCAGGAGACTGATGGCATAGGCGGATGCAGGAGGCTGATGGCATAGGCAGATGCAGGAGGCAGAGGCAGATGTATCCACCAAGGTACTTCATAAGACGGGGGGTCTCACTGGCAGAGGCGGATGCAGGGAGAACGGCGAATGCAGAGGGCAGAGCGGAACGATTGCGAAAAGACGGATAGAGTGACAAGGGCAGATGCAGGGGCAGAAAGGTCGAAGGGGACAGTGGCAAAAAAGGGCAGAGGCGGATGCAGATGTAGGGGCGGATGGAGGAGCAGAGGCAGATGCATGGACAGAGGCGGAGGTAAAGGGAGGGACGAATGGAAGGGCACATGAGGATGCAGACAGCTGAAGCGCCTGCAAGAGACAGGCAAAAGCAGGAGACAGAGGCAGAAGCAGGAGACAGAGGCGGATGCAGGAGACAGAGGATTATCCAGGAGCAGAAACAGCAGCAGAGGCAGATACGGTGGCAGTGAGATGGAACAGCAGAGGCGGGTGCATGGGTAGAGGCGTATGAAGAAACAGAGGTGGATGAAGGAGCAGAGGAAGATGCATGGACAGAAGTGGAGACAGGGGCAGAGACGAATGAAGGAGCACGTGAGGGTGCACACATCAGAGGTGGGTAGAGGAGATGGAGGCCGATGTAGGAGACAGAGGTGGATACAGGATACAGAAGCAGATGCAGGAGCAGAAGCAGTGGCAGAGGCAGATGCAGTGGTGGAGTCAGATGCAGTGGCAGTCAGATGAAGGGACAGAGGCAGATGCATGGGTTGCATGCAAAGAATGTTGCTGAAGAGAGGGCAGAGGTGGAGCCAGGGTAAAAGTGTTAAGAACCCATGCAGGGACTTCATTATCAATACAGCTAGAACATTGCCTGAATTTAAGCATGTGTCATTAAAATTCCCTTCATCATTTTTCACCCCATTATTTTGCATCATATCTCAATCAAAGTGCTGCAATACCATAGAAAGGATTCTGAGCAGTGACATTAAACTAAAAATTACAAAGGTGTAAATTATGTTATTGAAGCATTATATAAGCTGCAAATCCAACTGAAACCCATAATTTCCCTTTCATTGGCTCTTGATAAAAAGATCAGCAAATAATTATAGCTGCATTCAAGTACTATGCCATGCCTTCGCAGCTGAGTTGTTTCCAGGTGCATGGTGAATGAAGGCCAAAGGATGCACAGCCTCCTCCTATCATCTTGTACCTCCTCTCTGACTGAGGGCAGAAATGTGACCATCAGGACATGACCTCAAACACATGACAAACTGAAAGTTTATGTCTCACCATTCTAGAACAAAAACAAGCAAAATTTAAACTATGTCATGTCAAATTGAAACCATGTCATGTTAAATGCTATGTCAATGAGTATATGCCTACAGTGCAACACTATGTATTAAAATTCAGTGTTGTCTTGCGTTCAGTGTTATCAGTGATAGTAAGTAGGCGGAGCAGTGTTGGCAGCAGCATTATTATTATGAGTTTTAAAGTGGTGTTGAAAATGACCATTATCTGCCAAGTTATTTTTTATTTTAGACCTAAATTAATTGATTAAATGATGGAGTATGAAAAGCCTTCTGTCATGTGTGGGTATATTCTGAAATTTGTAGATAATTTGAGATTGATGCAGCATCAACAAACCTCAAAGAAGCATTATGAGACACAAACCAACAAGGTTGATAGTTCCTTCACCTCAGAAGCTTATCCATAGCACATGACAATGCAGCTTCATCAGCAAGCCCCTGTTCTTAAACTAGGCGGCAATGCTCTGGTCATTTTTTGTCGCAACTGCTGAGCATTTATTTGTTTATTTGCTAATTGATAAAAGGCATGTTTTTATTCCATTTGTCATATAATTGGAACCAAGTTATATACTCAGTACTTTAACATGGTAAGATAGAAAGGCGACTATAATGAATAGAAACTATCTATATGAATTTATATTTCTGAATTTGAATCTATTTGGATGTGCTTGAGTTTACAAAATTGAACTCACAATAAGTTGGTAAATTGTTGATTGGCTCTTGCTCATGAAATTGAAAATCTCAAATATTCAGTGTGTTCATGCATTCTGACACAGCATTAAATCAGAATATTCATGTTGGCATTAGATAACTGGAAAATAATTTGCCATAGTGTGAGCAATGACAAGCAAAAGTTCACTCTGACAAATAATTTTCATGACCATTTGAGAGCCGGAAAATTGCAGAGCACATTATGGAGGAAATACTTTTATCAGCTTTTGCTGATCTGAAGGTTCTAGTGGATGGCTATACCTAAATGTGTAATCACATTGAATTTCCTATATTTGCATCCAGGGTTCTAGGGGGTGGCCAAGTAGCAGCTTATAATGCTTATAATATATATAGAGCAGCTTAATACATGTAATATTGAGCAGCACTGTAAAAGTCATCAGTAGGTATCTCAAATCATTTACAAAACTTGACCTCCGCTCTCTCCTATTAGCAAACTTCTGTAATTACACTGCTTAACCTATCAGTTTCCACATAGCATCACACGCTAGATTCTTAACTTCAAACTGCAATTGCCCCTTGAAATCAGTGCCCATTAATGAACATATACCTAGAAATTGGATATAAAAACATTGCTATCTGCCATTTGGACCCATCTTCAGAGATATTCATCTTCCACAAATATCTGAACACACATGCTCTCGTTGAGCGATGTGTTTTAGCCATAGTCATTGACCTTTCTGCATCCTAGAACGACACACAGCAACAGAGTAACTAACGCCCGCCCTATGCTCATAAATTTCAATGTCAAATGAAGCCCCTCATAAGAAGTGAATTTTCTAACCACAACCAGTCTTTATTATCCACTTCACCGCCGCCACACACACACAAACACACAGACGATCACCCATTGCAATTCCAGTATAAAACACCACAGATCAGATACGTAAATGTATGCCTCAGTTGCGCAGAAATAGAAAATCTGGCACATCTAGTATCAGACCAGCTTTAAACATACTGGATCTGCAAAAAAAACATACTGTTTTTAATAAAACCTATATAATGCAAAATAAATACCTAATTTATCCCCAAAATCTTATTTTAGGCGAATTTCTTGAAGAAATGTTGTAAATATCTTGTTGTTATCAAGATTTATTTGCAAGATTTGAATAATTTACAGTGAAGTGCTAGTAGGTCCTTGGTAGGAGACTTTGACCAACCTTATCTTTTAGGGTCTTGATTGTCACCTTGTGTTCATTCTCCTCGTTGCACCACTGGCAAACTATCATACTATAAATAACTGTAATTTGTATTGACAGCGCGAACACATTTCGTAGAAACTGATGATAAATTGAAAATATGGCTGTGAATGAAGGCATTCAACTGATGCAAAATATTTATAAGAAACTAATTTCCATCAACATAAATATTTCACAAAACTAAAATGAAATGTGCATTCTGTCACAGCATCCACTGCCACGCATTCCTTTCCACACGTCACTACATCGACAAACACGCGTTCAAACAATATATTTAGTTGGAATCACCTGGTTCTTCAGAACAAATTGAACCTGTTGCTGTTTCCCAGCAAACAGCTCAGGAGTGTTCTGTTAGCTGCCCCGGCAGTTTGTATCTGTGTGTGTCGCGCGTACCACAAATGGAGGTTGCGAGTTCGTAAACACGGACAGCTCACAGTCCATTAATCACAGGATCTGTAGAGAAAATTGATGCTTAAACGCGGTCGTTTATCAGTGCCTTATGTCTGTAGGATGTTCTTCGTGATGTTAACCCTTTCAGCTGTTGACAGCTCAGTTGTATATGCAAAACACTTGACCCCTGTTGCTAATGTGTTCTCGAATACTGGTAATGCCCAGTTCCCAAACAAATAATGATGGTATCCCACCACCTGAGTCAGACAATTCGTTTGATTAATGATTTCAAGCAGGGCTCCAGCCACTGCGTACACCTCAAACGTGCTAATGACAGTCGGGATGGCGTGGGAGGCTGATGCTGAACAGAAGCCAACCGGAAACCTCAGAGCACCGAAGGCAGCGACAGATCACCCGTAACAACAGGTAAGTAGTGAGCGCGCAACATTACCCATTTCCCCCAGCCATATTTCATTAGCTGTGTGTTCGTGTTGATCTGCGACCCGTGTGACAAGGAACACGATTGAGTGAGAGAGAGAAAGAGTGAGAGAGAGAGAGAGAGGGAGAGAGAGAGAGAGAGAGAGAGGGGAGAGAGAGGGAGAGAGAGGAGAGAGAGAGAGAGGAGAGAGAGAGTGAGAGAGAGAGGGAGAGGGAGAGAGAGACAGAGAGAGAGAGAGAGAGTGAGAGAGGGAGAGAGAGAGGGAGAGAGTGAGAGAGAGGGAGAGTGAGAGAGAGACAGAGAGAGAGAGAGAGAGTGAGAGAGAGAGAGAGGAGAGAGAGAGGGAGAGTGAGAGAGAGACAGAGAGAGAGAGAGGGAGAGAGAGAGGGAGAGAGAGAGGGAGAGAGTGAGAGAGAGAGAGGGAGAGAGAGAGAGGGAGAGAGGGAGAGAGAGAGGGAGTGAGAGGGAAATAAAAAGAAAAACAGGAGAGAGCCACGTGCGAAATCCTCCATTGATTGACAACTGCGGTGCTTGTGATTTATATATATATATATATATATATATATATATATATATATATATATATATATATATATATATATATATATATATATGAATAGATGGGCAATATATCCTCTTCGATGCAGCGACTATTGAATATTATTTCTGATTCGCACTTGGATAACTTCTTTTGTTGTTTGATTATATTATTTATGGTTTGTTTGGCTGCAATTGGAATGTCTTTGGTCAAATCAGTAAAGTTCATTAAACATATTACAAATATAAGTTCGAGCTTTCGAATTTATTGGACATTCATTATCAAGATAAGAGAGAGAGCGGCTCACGTTTTCCTAAATATAGTTGTTTGAAAAATATATCACCGAGTAATGAGCTCAAATCAGTTGAAAGACCTTCTATGCAAAGAAATATCATTACATTTTTGCAGACTACTTGCTATGAAATTATCTCATGAGTACAAAACTACAATTCTTATATCATCTTGTCGAGGGGCCGCGGTAGTGGAGTGGTCAGCGTAGCTGGCTTCCATTCAGCCGACCAGGGTTCAAGGCCCGGCGGCTTCCCTGAACAAGGAGCAAGCTGGCTCCCGAGAAACCCTTCCAACAGGGAAAGAGTTGGCGACGCCATATAACCCTGGCAGTTGGTGCGTCGATGAGCCCCAAAGATTATTATATCATCTTGTCACAGTTTCATAGTCACACTACATTAATACATAGTTAGCCACAAGGCATTACAATACAATAGAGAACCATTCACATTGTCAACATATGGTATGATATACAGTACATATATCACACATTTCGTTTTTTTTCTATTATTTATCCCATCCCCCATAGTGACAACTTGGCGAGTCTAACGTTTTTTTGTGTGTTGATGTGCGGTGCGAGTTGGTTGATGTATATTGCTTCAATGATTTCTATCTTGTTGTGGTCAGTGCTGGAGTGTATTATATGTGTGTTATCAGTAAGCATTTGTCTTGTGAGTGTTGTTTTGTGTTCTTGTCAGGGGCGTAGGAACGGTTTGAAAAGTGGGGGGGGGGCAATCTTAGAGGGGGCCCACTTCAAGGGGGGCCCAGTCCACGGGGCCCATAATTATAAAGAAATAGTTAGCTCTTTTGTTGTCAATAAGGCATGCATGCACACTAGGATGTCAATATGTGGAAAATTGATAAATTAAATTTTTCCCTATGATTTCGAGTTGTACCTATTACGATCTAATAGATTATAGCAAAACGCCAAAAGAACATTTTTTAGTTTTTTAACTAGACCCTTTCCAAATACGAAATACATTTTTCTTTTGGAGGATTTCAATCATTTTTTACCACGAGCGCGTTCTTTTATATTTACAGATGTTTAGGCCCTTTTCATCACATTTACAAACTTAAAAACTTTTCAGAAAACTACAGACAATGCTTTAATACCAAATAGCCTCACTTTGCTATCCCTAACCAACTCGTATTTGCTTATTTAATGACAAAATGGGAAAATGTATTTAGGTTAATACGGATCCCTTCTTTCCATCATTAATAAATACGCCTAGCTATATTTCGATGCCTAAAATGCAGAGTTCCAGCATGACTGCAAGTGCAATGTAGGTACTTGATGGCCAGCTTTGCGATGCCGGGGAGGTGTGGGCGTAGTGTTATAGTGGTTAGCAACCTTTACTTCCACTCGACCAACCCGGGTTTAAGGCACGGCAGATTCCTTGTACAAAGAGCAATTTGACCCCCAAGAAACCCCTCCAACAGGGTTGGCGACGCCATATAACCCTGGCATCGAAAGACGTCGCGCCTTTCGATGGCTCAGGGACGACTGTTGCTTGGCATTTGGTGCGGGGTCCGTGTCCGATTCATGCTTTGTGTTGGGATTGATATGGGATGCAGTTTGATTGGGCCCAGTTCTCGGGACTCATTTAGAAACACTCGGGTAGTAGGTGCCTTGGCTTTTTTTTACGAAGCGCTCCTCCTCCAGAGGCTTGCAGGCAGCGTAAAACCGAACTTGAATGTTCCCAGACAAGCTATCGGGCCCGTTTGGGGTTTCTTGTTGTATATTACAGTTGCTGATATTTGTATATTTGTTGCGGGGGCTCACCTCAAAAAGGGGGCAGTATCCCCCTGACCCCCGGTTCCTTTGCCTATGCCGCCCAGGGGATGCCAAATTATCTCGGAGGGCACCAAGGTTCAGACCATGGCTCAGGAACCCAGATCAAGTCAGCTTAAGGGCCCAGGCCAGTGCATTAGCCTCGGGACCAGCTTATCAAGGGACCCTACATAAGCACAGGACCCCTAAAAGCTCATCACAGGGGAGCCCCAGATTCGCACAGGGTGCCAGATTAGCTTAGGGGCCCGGTTCAGCTCGGAGGTCCCCAGGTCGACTTATGTAGGGTCTTAAAACAGCTCAAGGGGCTTGTTCAAGCTCACGGATCCCAGCTTAGCTCAATGACTACAACAGTTCAGGGGCCCCAGACCAGCTCAGGGCTCTTGTTCACCACAGGCCAGCTCAGCTCAGGGGCCCAGATCGGCTGATATAGTGTCCTCTCTCATACCAGCTCAGGGGCTCCCTTCAAGCTCACGGCCCCCAGCGTAGCCCAGGGACCCTAGAAGAGTTCAGGGTCCCATACCAGATCAGAGGCCCCAGTTAAGCACAACGGTGCCCAGATTAGCTCAGGGCCCCAGCTAGGCTTAGGGGTCCCAGGGTGGCTGATATAGAGTCTCAGAGCATAGTGGCGTAGCCAGGATTCGGCCAAGGAGGGGTCCGACTACCGTCGGGGGGCCCAGGCCGGGGGTCCCCTTAGTAACCGGGGCCCATCTCCTATATTTTTTTATAGTATTTTAACATTACAACATTCGCACGAAGGAAATTTTGTTGTGCCTCTTTAAGCATTTATTCTTATTTTGTTTATAGCTTGATTTCTTCGATCTGACCAAGTGCTGGTAAACTAAGGTCACCAAATATTAAGGATGGCCCATACCTTATATGGTGGCGTGGCTATATTAACAGTTTTTTGCCATATTTCGGGAAGTTCAATGTTGATGCGCGCATAACCTGAGTCTACCTCAATTCACTCAGGTAATCCGACATGCAAGTGGAGGTCAGTCGTTTTGAGTACGAAGAAATGGTCTTCTACGGGAAATGATTAGCAATTATTTCCCGGTGTCGAATCCATGAACTCTTTAATCAGGAAATTTCCAAAGCAACGGAACAAAACGAATAAAAATGCAACAGATATGGTAGTGTGACCCGAACGTTACATAGCCTCTGTTCCGTCGATAGATCCTGTTGAGATCCAGTTATTTTCCTACCCTTGCTATCTAGCAAACGAACAAATTACCAAGACAAAAGGCGCCCAAGATATCTATCGCCTTGGCTCACTCTGTTATTGTTATTTTCAACCTTGCATACCTAGTTTTCTTTTTGGGATTATGTTCACCAATTTCTGTCATTACCCTTGTTTGTCTCTTTTCCTACGAAAATATTTGGAAGTTGTTTATTTCAGAATATTTAGGAATGTAGTTATTGGTGTTAAGCTAATAGATTGATTAAAAATTGACTGAAGTGCCAAATTTCCTGTTCGATTTGCTCGTATGGTAAAATTAGATTAATTTTTGCCTTTCCTTTGATAATGGTGTCTGATCGACATGTTTAAATTTGTCTTTTTTAGTACGCAATAGCGGTAGATACATTTTTTCTGAGGCATATGATTTTGAAAATTTTTATTTGAGCTTTGGGGCCACCTAAGACCAACACTTGGCGGCACTCACAAAGCTAATTTTCGGCCGCTCTCCCGATTAGATCTCAGGGGCTCTCTGAGACCGATTCACAGTGCCTCTTGATCAAAACTGCGGGCCCCTGAGAATCTCTCGGGGCTCCTGAGATTAGTTACCGGCAGCACCTCTGAGACTAATTATTGGGCCCCCTAGATTTGCTCTGGAGGGGGGGCTGAGGCTGACTATCTTGGCCATCCAGATTAGCTCTTGCGGTCCCCTGTGGCTGTCTTTGGGGTGGGCGAGGGGGGCTGGGAATGACTTTCGACAGCCCACTGAGACTTACTCTAGGGTACCCCTAAGACAAACACCCGGATGGGGGGGGGTTGGAATTACCTCTAAGACTGAGTCTTTGGCGTTCCTGAGACTGACTCTCGGAGGCTCCAGACTAGCTCTCACGGGCCTAAGGCTAACTCGGGGCCCGTGAGACCAAAACTCGGGAGTACCTCTGGGAATTACTCTCAGAACCCCAAGATCAGCTCTCGGATGTCCCTGAGACTGACAACCGGGAGCCCTCTGAGGCTAACTTTTGGGTGCTCCCTGAGATTGACTCTCGGGGCCGCTTATACCAAAACTCGGGGGTGGGGGGGGTGGGAGGGGCACAGCCTGAGGCTAAATCTCGAGGGCTCCAAAAATTACCCCTCTGCCCCCCCTAAATCCAGCACTCTGCGGATCAACTTAAGACTAACTCTCGGGCCCCCGGATTAACTCTCGAGCCACCGGAAAGTAAATATTGACTCCTGAGAGAGAAGCCTGTGAGAAAATGAGGGCCCCCTGTGACCGACTCTTGGGGTGCTCTGAGACTGACTCTTGGGGTTCTCTGAGACAGACTCTCAGGGGGACCCCCAAAACCGAATCTCGTGGTCCCCTAAGACAGACTCTTGGGGTCCCCTTGACCGACTCTTGGGGTTCTCTGGGACTGACTCCCAGGGGCCCCCTGAAATAGACTTCTGCGGGGCCCTGAGAACCACTCTCTGGGGGCCATGAGACTAGCTCGGACCCCCTTCCCTGAGACAGACTCCCGGGGCCCCTGATCCCGACTTTTTGGGCCCCTGAGGCCAACCCTATGGGGCCCCCAAAATCTACTTCCAGGGGGCCTTGAGACAGACTCTCAGAGCGGGGGCCTTGAGGCCGACTCGGGACGCCCTAAGAATAAATCATCAGGGGCCCCTGAGACTGACTCTGGGGGCACCGTGATCTGAGTATCCTTTGCAGTGGTTCAGATTGGCCCAAGGGGGGGTTCTGCGGACGCCTAGGGCCCCCTTGGCAACACCACTGCATTCACACTTCCGGGGCCCTCAGAAATCACCATTTGGAATCCCCTAAAATAATTGCTCCCCCAGACCAATACTCCGGAGCCCCTTGATACTGACGCCCGGGGGCTCCTAAGACCAGGCTCGGGGTCCCACTTAGCTCAGGTTCAGGGGCACCCTTAGACCCATGTTCGCGCTTTGCTCAGGAGTAACTCGACACCGATGTTCCGGGCCCTCAAGATCAATATTTCGAGCCCCCCTCCCTCCGAGACTAATGCTCGGTACTCTGGAGCCCCTCGATGCCGATGCTCGGGGGTCCTGAACTCAGGCCTGGGGGCCCCTGAGACCAAACTCTGGGTCTTATGAGGCCAATGCAAGTGCCTCACTCATGAGTCCCTCGATATCAATAGTCGGGGGCACCTCGAGGAGGGCCCTGAACCCCCTGAGACCAAGCTCAGGGGCCCCTGAGACCAAGCTCGAGGGGACCCTGAGACTAAGCTCGGATGCTCCCTGAAACCAAGCTCAGGGCCCCTGACACCAAGCTCGGGGGTTCCCTAAGGCCAAGCTCGAGATCGCGTGAGACCAAGATTGAAAGGCCCATGAGACCAAACATTGAAAGGCCCATGAGACCAAGCTTCCCCCTTAAACCAAGCTCCGTTGTCCCCTGAGACCAAGCTCGCGGGCCCCTGGGACCAAGCTCGGGGCCCCTGAGACAAAGCTCGGGGGCGCTGAGACCAAGCCCGGGGGCCCCCTGACATTAAGCTCGGGGAGAGGGGGCCTGAGACCAAGCTTTGGGTTACCCCTGAGACCAAGCTCGGGGTCCCCTGAGACCAAGCTCGGAGAGCCCCCAGACACAAAGCTCGGGCCCCTGTGACCAAGCTCGGGGGCCCTGAGACTGAGCACAGGGGTCCCCCAAGATCAATACATCAATACATAAATGTATTTGGTACTTTGGACTCCTCGATGCCGATTATCGGGGACCTCCTGAGACCAAGCTCGGATGTTTTTAGTGCATAAGGTCAGCCCAAGGGGTCCGCGGACCCCAGGGACCCCCTCCCCTGGTTACACCACTGTCAGAACATCTCAAGGGGCCCATTCAAGCTCACGGCCGCCAGGTCACTGGCTGAAAAGCCTTATAGGGTGTCCCAGACCATCTCAGGGGCCTTCAGTTCAGCACAGAGGCCCATATTAGCTCTGATGACCAGATAAGCTTAAGGGCCCGAATCATCCAGGGGCCCCTTGTCAGCACATATGGAGTTTCAGAACCGTTCAGGGTTTTAATTAAAGCTTATAACCCGATTTCAGGGCAGGGGCCCTATTACTGTGGAGGGGCCTCGGATAAGTTTAGGGTATTCTGTGCATCACAGGGGATCCAGATTAGCTCAAGGGACAATATTAACTTTACGGTCCCAGCTCAGCTCAGCCCCCCCGCCCAGGTCGGTGGATATAGGGTCTGACCAACTCAAGGGGCCCTGTTCAAGTTCACGGCTCCTAGCTCAGGTTAGGCATCCTAGAACAGTTCATGCTGCCCAAATCATCTCAGGGGCGCTCAGTTCAGCTCAATGGGCCCAGATTAGCTCGTATGGCATCAAAGGCCAGTTCAGGGGCCCTGAGAAGCTCAGGGGACCTTGAAATCGACCCATAGGACCTTAACTTAGTTTAATGGCACAGATAAGTTTAACGGGGCTCCAGGGCAAGCTATCGGGCCAGTTTGAGTTTCTTGCTTGATATTACAGTTGTTGATATTCTTATCTCCGTTGCAGGGGGCCCATCACAGAAAAGTGGGGGGGGCCAGTGGCACCCCTGGCCCCCCCCGGTTCCTACGCCTATGGTTCTTGTTGTAGGTGATCCTTAGGGGCTCCCTCGTGGAGGTGCATGGTAAGGCGACGAGATAAAGTGATTGATGTGTATCCGATGTAGTTTACCTTACGAAGTCTGCAACCTTCGTCGGGACATTGAAATTGGTAAACTACATTTGTGCGCATCAACCACTTCATCTTCGTGGGATTGTTGCACATTACAAGGTTTTTTTGTTTTGGTGTTCTGGTAGTATATGTGAAAATTGATTGCGTGATTCTCTTTACATTTGATGTTTCTTTTAAGTATGCTTTTCAAAATCTTCTCATCTGTTTCGTACTGGGCAATTCCAGCACCAATCGACCAGCCAAATGGCAAATCTACACGGTACCTCTTCGATTTTCTTCAAAATAATTTTATAGGGTTCTCATGGGCCGTAAAGACGAATCTGAAAGTTTTAGCTCGATTGGAGTAAAACTTTAGAAGTTATTGCCTCAGGCATTTTTTGAAAATCTGCTTACAGTGCATTTTTTAGGTGATCATAAAACCCACAGAGACTGATGAAATATGCTTAAAGTATATATTTTCCTGTCTGAAATGCGCCGAAGAACTCGAATCTGAAGTCTGTTTGACCCTAGGTCACTTGTGAAAAAGTTGTGATTTGACCTTGACCTAGGGTCACATTCAAAATTTGCTGGTACACCTTTTGTTCAAAATGGCATATTCCAAATTAAAGATTGAACTTTTTTCCTTCCATTAAAATAGGTTAGAACATCCGTTTTTTATATCTACTAGTGTTTTTAACACGCTTAGTGGAGGGTAGCCTGGCATCAACACGTAATGAAGGGGTCCCGAAATGCCTCCCCTGAGATTTCACCAATTAAGAGGGTTAGCAAAACGCGTGTTGCGGGTTTTGTGAGGGCTGTAGAATGTGTTTTTTAGGCTAGATTTCATGGACCTAGACCAGTATCCTCAAGGTCAAATGAGGTCATAGAGGTCAAATGTAGGCCGTACCTGACACTTAGCGAAATGCCGTTACTGTGCGAAACAAAGTCGCGAATACACTTTGAGCGGGCAAATTTCATAAAGAGAAGATATAAATTGTTCTCTGGAATATTTAGGTCGAGGTCGGTCAAGGTAATTGACAATGACACCACAACGTGAGATATTTCCATAATGGATGCACATACGTTGAAGCTTGCATAGAAGCAACCATTAAGCAATCAATGAGTTTGACCTTGACCCACGGTCTTTGGCCTGTGACCTGGAACTTATCATTCTGTAACCTCAGCTGTAACATAAAAACATCATACACGTATTGCCAGGGAACGTCATGTGACCGAAAGCTGTGCGATCAACAATTGCGATAATGTTTATATGACCTTGGTCTGTAACCTATGATCTAGTGAAATGATCTTAACATACAACTCTGACGATGCTACGTTTTCGACGCATCGCTAGGTCTGCAATGCATTTGAACTAGTGTGACCGCACATAGGCGTCGGAAAAGAAGGCCAGGGGCCTGGCCCCCACTTTTTGGCCCAAAATTTCCTTATCTCAGTCAAAATGGGAGAAAACCTGAAATTTGCATAAACGGTAACTGTGGAGGGCATCGAGGAGCCCAAATTTGAACAGTTTTTGGTCATATCATGGAAAGGTTTTTGTCAGCATCAGGTTTAAGTTTGACTGGCCCCACTTTTTTCCGGTGGCGGTGCTTATGTGACCGCAGATTATGGCTATTTAGAAATATACATTTGATTTTGTAAGCCTGTAGGTCAGTCAGTGCGTAAACATAGAGGACAGATTTTCAAAGTTCTTTCCAAAATTAACTCGCTCATCGATGTTGTTTTTCTGCCATGAAGGGTTTCCGGCCACCTCGGGTAATTATGCTTAAGCCCTGTCCGACTGCGTGTTAATGCTCATTACAGTGCTTTAAAGGATGATGATAACTCGTCGCTGGGGCTTCGACAGCATATTGGAAAGGTAGTGGGACAAAATGGTGATACAATAGGAACAGTGCTAGAAGTCTGAATAAAGCCAAATAAGGCAATCGTGGTTTCCCGTGTTCATATATAGAACTCGCCTATCGCGTCGAATCAAAAAGTTTTTTTTCTGCATCGGACCGAAGCAAGTATTTTCCACTCGCGAGTTAGTACTAGAGCAATACTCTCTCCTTGACGATATCTTTGCGCGATTTTACTCTCCTTGAAGTTAAAGGAAGCAAGCATTTGTCAACACGTGGAAAAATATGTATGTATGTACACCGGACACCGGTTTGCAACAATGCACCGAAATACGGGAGCCGGCGCCTCCATGAGCTGTCTTTGTGCTGAGCTGACCTTACGCTGTCACAGTAGGCAGCTCTGTTCCGTCCAGTGGCGGATCCAGGGGGAAGCAAAAACGGCATGTCCCCCAAATGGAAAGCTAGGGGCAAAACTATGTTTTTGCCCCCCTCCCCCAAGCGGTCGACCTGCTTTATGCCCCGACTCATTTTTAATTTATAAGCAAGATTTCGGTGCTTCAACTCTCAACTTCAAACAGAACCAGCTAAGATCAGTGTAAATATTGGGTCTTGGATAGAAAAAAGTATTTTGTGCCCATACTTTTTCACCCCGTGACGTTTTTTTTGCCTTTTGGCTCAAATATCCCAAATCCTACTGTCAAATCATATTATTGTAGCACATTTTTTCACTGCGTGACGTTTTTCTCTTTTTTCCTTTTTGACTTTGGTTTGCTCCTCCCAAACCGACCGGCTAGATCTGCCACTGGTTCCGTCGATGTCTTCAGAGAGCTCTCGCACCTGCATGGTGTTCAGGTTTACGGGTGTGAAACGATGAAACCGTTGGGTGCCCTTGATCTTCAACGCCGAGCTGTACCACTGTATCAGTCGTTTTGACATTTCAAAGACCTCCTCTCTACTGACAAACGCGAAATGGATTGTGGTGTCGAAGTATTGCGTCAGAAAAGAGAACATCAATAGAAGATCCAAGATCTGATCCTTTTCTTCTCTCCTTTACCTTGCTTACCTTGGCTGTTCTTCTTCTAACTTTACCGCCAACTCCGTCACAGGCGTTCTTCCCGTGGCTGGTAGCAAAAAGCGTTATTCACATGGTATTTGAAAGTCTGTCTGGATGATAACAAGCATTGATAAAGTGAAAATTGTTTTTGTATTGGCCACCGCACCCGTCTGATACGTAATGTGTTTTCTTCAAACTTGGCATGTGGGTGCGTAGCCAAGGTACGGGTTTGTGCTGCAAGATATGAGCCATGACGTGAGAGTGCTTTAAGTCGTCACTTAAAAAAAACTTCTACTGCACCGGACTCCATCCTCAATCCAGTATGGAACAAAAAGGTGTACAGTCACCTGCTTTGCAGACCAGTGATACGACTGAGCAGCATTTTGCGCAGCACATGTATTATTTTCTGATAAGTCATCGATGACTACGGCTTTCCCCCTTTGGTGCCTTTTCCTTCCAGTTTGCTATATAATGCCCTTGAGCCATATATATGTAGTGGTGATGGGTTAGGTTACATACATTCTCACTCAGGGGATCAACAAATCGCTCTATATTATCCACGCAGTCCGAACGCGTCGATTCTCTCTCTGATTTTGACCATTCTTTGAACGTAATATCTTCAGAAGCCATTTGCACGGAGTCAAAAGAGTATAAATACTCCCTAACCTCCTCCTATCTAGGGCTCCTTTGACGTGAGGGTGTCCACTGTCACCGTACTGTTATATTTTTCAATATCACTGTTTCAATATATCACTGTTATATATTTCAAACGTTTCGCAACTTTTTCCGTATAATCACGGCACTTCACTAAAGGTGTCCGGTATGACGTACATACATTTAACATATATGACCTGATTTGACCTTAAAGATATAGATATAAGTCCATACAATTGAGCTCAAATAAAACAGTTTACAGGCCTCACAAATCCCGGAACATGCGTTTTCCTAACCCTCTTAATTGGCAAGATTTCAGGGGAGGCATTTCGGGACCCCCTTCATTACGTGTTGACACCAGACCATCCTCCACTGTGCGTGTTAAAAACACTAGTAGATATAAAAAAACGGATGTTCTAACCTATTTTATTGGACGGAAAAAAGTTCAATCTTAAATTTGAGATATTCCATTTTGAAAACAAGGTGTACCAGCAAATTTGGGACATGACCTTAGGTCAAGGTCAAATCATAATTATTTTCACAATTGACCTAGGGTCAAACGGACTTCAGATTCGAGTTTTTCGGTTCATTTCAGACAGGAAAAGGTATATTTAATACATAGTTCATCAGTCTCTGTGGGTTGTATGGTCATCTAAAAAATGCACTGTAAGCAGATTTTCAAAAAATGCCTGAGGCAATAACTTCTAAAGTTTTATTCCGATTGAGCTGAAACTCTCAGATTCAGCTTCGGGGTCCATGAGAACCCTATATGCCAATTTTAAAGAAAATCGGAGAGGTACCGTGTAGGCCTTGGTCGATTGGTGCTGGAATTGCCCTACTGCGAGTTCATGTGATTTCGGTAGTAGAGATGGTGTGTTACTGTTTGTGCTTGGTCTGATGTTTTGCTGGTGCATTTGTCGTCTAGTGGTCTTTTGATTTCTGCGTCTACGTCTTGGTTAGAATATCCGTTATTTACTAAAATTTGTTTCAGCCTAATGAATTCGGAATGCATTTTGTCGTGTGATGAACTGGTTTTAATGGCTCTTCTTACGAATGATCGGATGACGCTGGTTTTATATCGTGTTGGGCATTCGCTCTTTACGTTGAGGGTTTGGCCGGTGTTGGTAGGCTTCCGGTAGACGCTCGTGATAAATCCTTTGTTCGTCGCCTCTACCAGAACATCTAAGAATGGTATGATGTTATCTTTGGCTAGTTCGAATGTGAAGTGTAGCACTGAATGATTTTCAAATTTGCGAATTATTTCCTGGAGTTGGTTAATGTCCCTAACGTTAAAAAACAGTCGAAAAACGAAAATCGAAAAAACTTTCGACTCTGAGTTGAGTTGAATTGTGTAGAAAAAATTAGACAAGTGATTTGGGTTGAGTTGAGTCGGTTCACAACACGTCAATGAGTTGAGTTGAGTTGAGTTGTGAAGACAGCGAGTCAAATGAGTTGGCGAAAAAGTTGGCTCAACAGGTAAATGTGATGTTAAGTAAAAGTGTTTTAATTTTCCTACCTTTTGCAAACCTCCTTTAACCTCCTTTAAATAACTTTTCCTCCCAGGATTTCAATTGTTTAAATCAAAGTTTCAATTTGTTTCAATATATCAATAGTTCTACAGTTCAATTGCTTATTTTAAAGGCCCGTCCAGTCTGAAGAAATTTCCTAGGCACAAATAATACATGTGGTCGAAAAATTCAACAGGTTCCTATCACTGGCCTTGTCTTAAAGATTTGAAGTGGTGGAACGCACTACAATATACAGTTCAAATCTCTCAAAAACTTTTCATCTTCCATGTTTAACATTACCTCTTTATTTCAACAGCTGCAGCAACACGCGTCGTCGCTGGTTGTCGTCGTCAGTGGTCGTCCGCTGAGCATAGTGTGCGCTATTGCTGTCTTTGAAGAACAAATTCAACAAAGTATAGACTCAAACTTAGGAAGCTCCAGGGAAAAAGTGTAAATATCACGTGATATTTCGTAGTTTTGCAAATATTTGTATAACTACATATGATATTGTTTCTTTTTTCTTAAATGCGCCGTCTGCGGCTGTTTTTTTTCATTTTGCCTATTACAAAGCAAATTTTGGTATTAGCATTGAAAAGTTTGGCCCCTGATTTGACAAAAATTTTGGGACATCTTTATTGCAAGAATCAGAGGAATTATTTCATGTGACTGGCTTTGTCTGATCAGAGACCCTTGCTTGGCGTCCGTATTTTATTTGGTAGGCTATACATAATTAGCAATTTTCTATGAAACCGTGCTCCCATTTTGAAAAAGAACGATAGGTGTGTACTGTATTGGAGGTTTTCAAGCTGAAAATTGGATTGGGTTTAAAATATGAATATGTTAAAATCCAACACGTTGATAAATTCCCATTTCTATTGTTTTTTGTAATATATGCTATACTATTTCTTAGGGTTTCCTGTAGTTCTTAGAATTTGCAACTGCAACTTGGTTGGTACTCTAGTAGTTATTGCTTAAATTTTGATTGAACTCATGGCATAGGAATGTTTCATTTATAAAAATTACCTAACATAGTTCTTTAACAGGAAAAGCAATACCTATACCATCCCTGCAAATACAGTTTATATCATGTTTTTTGCTGGGACCTTTTCTGACATTAGGTATGGAGGTTCAATGTTTTGGCTATGTTGGTGTAACCTTAGCCCTTTTAGGTTCCTTTTGATTCCATGTACCTAGTTTAATATGCAATGCTCTTTGATTGCAACATGTTGTGGTAGCTTTTTGGGCAGTGACAGTTTGGAAAAATAAAATAAAAATTCATGTTTGCTGGCTAATTTTTAACCAATGTTTGACTGCCAATGAATTAGTTTTGCTTCTATTAATCTTCAGTGTCCTGTAGGACTTTCTGAACAGCTTGTGTTTTGCTGGTTTATTGATTTATTTCTTGATTTTTGGTCATTATATATTTATTTATCATTTATTTATTTCATTTTGAAAATGGGTCGAACTTTGAGTTGAGTTAAGCCGTGAGTTGAGTCAGAGTTGAGTCTGATGAATTTAGCCTTAAGTCGGAGTAGTCGACTCGCTGAACTCTTGCTCATAAGTTGAGTCAGAGTTGAGTCTTTGTTTCTTGCCAGCGGTCAAGAAACAAACGCTTTCTTATCTGAATACAATAAAATTTATATATTATGTAGCCTTGCTCTCTGGAGTGGCAAAACTCTGGAAATTTCCATTCAGTATCAGTTTCGTAGTCCAAGCCAGACATGACCAATTATCAGATAGTGGACCAAATGCGTTCTGCGACACACATTTTTGTTGCCTGCGATTGCAGAGGGCAGAAGCACTTCCGTGGTAGAAACATATGCCACTTAGTTTTCCCAAATCAAGGACAAGCAAGAGAAGGAATTGACATTCCAATCCGAGTTTATAAATACGTTTAGGTCTCATCGGCCATGTTTGAGGCCCCCCGCGAGCCGCAGCCAATACTCTTGAAGTAGGCCGCTCACTCATTCCATGCCCTGGTTTCATGCCATAGAGGCTACTTATAAGTCCCTTTACATGATAACAGTGACTCATACACCATGAGAAAGCAGAAGCGAATGAGAGCGAAACCCTTCCAAAAACAATCAACAGCTTCCCCAGCGCAACGCGGGCTGGTACATCTGCAAGCGCATGCAACGAAACCAACACTGCAGGGTGCATTCTCCAACAAATGACAAAGCCTGCTCCATCCCAAGAGTTATTTCTTTCTTTGCGTCACAGCCTGTTTGAAGCCCAGTCTCCACTTTGCACCGCTCCCATCCATCGCTCCGTCCATTCATTCTCCGGCGTCCTCGTCCGTGGGCACATTTGCATCCCGCACGTGATGATGCAGGACATGCTCGTGGGCCCCGGACGGCATCCGGTGGTGGCCACCGGGGGTCTGGAACCAGACCCCAAAGCCTATGACAAGTGGCGATTAGTGAAACATAAAGCCTCAGATAACCGTGCAAAAACTAATTCACAGAATTTTCGTCCATATTGATTACACTTACCCCAGACCGGAGAATATTACGCAACGTCTAATGAATCACATCTGGTTAATATCACGTCTGGTCCAGGCTTCAGGAAGGGGCGGATGCTGTCGCGCGGTCAGGCGCATGCATGTTACGGCACCCGGTGATAACGAATGTAGCTGTCTCCGTGTCCGGGGAGTAGACTGACCTTCCCTCCCCCATCCGGTGGTGGGCTCGGTGTCGAGCGGGGCCACAGAGCTGTCAACACCAAGGCTCGGTGTAATTGTTACAGACTGAACCGAGGTTGTCGGTCTTTCAATATCATTGGGAAGAGGGGAAGCAAGACATTGACACGAAATATTTGTTCATGCATAACAACTAGAAGATTTCTTTAAAACCTTCAGAAAATGGACCAAAACATCCATGACTAACGTCCTTGATAAATTCCGCGTGCTGTAGCGAGAAGCTTATAAAATGGTAGGCTGTTATTCCGCCTATTTCCTCGAATTCAAGATGAAAACAGAGAAAAACCAGTGCTGATATATTCCAGCACGGTCCTTCCCCAAAATCGTCACACAGCTGGGTGGAAAAAATAGTTGCGTAATCAGCGAGCTTGATTTTTAAATTGGCAACCACGCTCCTCCTCAGGAGCAAAATTTTAGGTTGCCGCTACAATCTAGGCAGACGACCTCATTGCATGCGAATAATTTGTAAATGCTGAATAGGACAAATGAGCACTTGAGCATGTGGAACGCCTGGAACATATCGTATTGCTGTATTTCAAGTGAGGTATTGTTTTCATCTTGTTTTCTCATTGTTTTTTCTGAATGTTTTATATATTTACTCACACCAAACAACACACTGCGTGCTCTTAAGAGCTTCTCTGCCTCAGTTCTTCAAAAGTTGAAGCACCCTTTGAAGCACTCGTAGAGCTTACAACTTTCGGACAACACCGTCTCTTAGTTGCTGTTAGTATGCTACGCTCGCGTCCTCTAATGCCATGTGCTGCCGCCATTTTTCCAAATATCATCTTCAAACACGCACATGAGGAGTGACAAGGTCAATACGCTAACTGGAAAACAAGGTCTCTAACACCCAGGGTGGCCGACACTGAAAAGTTAGTTGCAAGACACGAGGCCAGTGCGTGAGTTCTGTGCGATATTTGTCAGCCGCGGTGTCTCAGGCCGTAGAACTCTGTGGAGCACGTGTTTTCCTCGACGGTTCTCCCGAGGCATGAACGTGAGCGGCAGTCTTTGCACGCCAGCAGTTTTAAGGTTCGCTGTAGCGACGCCGAAACAACGAAGAACGATTAACAACCTGAGTATCGCTGCCTTTAGGGAACTGTCTTCCACTGTCTGTGGTCAGTGTCAATACTATAAAGTAGTCTTTTAAACATAGTTTGATTAGTATCATACTTTTGGCTTCTTTGTCTTATATAGGACTTTCACATAATATTTACAATATAGCCGGATTTTCCCGCTTTATGCTGAATTTCTAAAAATAAAGTACAATATTTGCAGCTTTCACTGTTTTTCAACGGGCTTCCAAATAGGCTGGATCTCCAAAATACATGTTTGCTTTTATATATTGAAATAAATAAATTTAACAGTAGTGGACATCACTTCTTTACGGACTGTTAGAAACGCACACTTATATTTCTAAGACGGGATTTCTCCCGGATGTCCCCGGCTGCTGCAAGCTTGGGCAAGTCGTGGGCACCATTTGGTCGCTGCATGTTTTTATCCTGCAAAGTTGTGCACATTCCACGGCACGAATTCATTTGTTCACGAGGTTGATGCCAATTTTTCACTTCGCGACTACGGTTTTCTGTTCTAGAATGACTTTTTCATTGCATCGAATATCGATGGCTACCATGGTCGCTACATGATAACAACCACCGAGGTGGGAAGCCCCGTTGGCTAACTCAGCAAAAAAGCGTGCCAAACGCGGACACCGTACCAGACAGCTTGCCTCTTCTTGATGTTGGAGATATTTCCGGCTTATAGGGAGATGATGGTTAAAAATCGTATTCTGATGAGGAGGCAGCACTATACTAGAAGCTATGTCACTACGTGTCACGTTTTTTTGCGCTTGCTGCAGGGGCGGACGCAGACCCGAGTTTTGGGAGGGGCCAAACCCGTATCCTGCTTCTCCTCCTGGGGGCGGGAGCGAAGATTTGTTTGCTCTACAGACCTAGTGTAAACACCTTTTTTCAGTGCTTGACAGACCTAGTATAAGCTACATCTCCAAGTGCATGATCGCTCTCGGGGGGGGGTGGGAGTGAATAATTTTTTGCTCTACAGACCTAGTGTAAACACCTTTTTTCAAATATTTATCCGGCGTTTGGGGGCCAAAAGATAGTTTGGCCCCCTCCAGCGCTTTGGGGGCCATGGCTGGAATGCCCCCCCCCTCCTGCGTCCGGCAATGGTTTGCTGTAGGTCAGATGTTACTCATATTAGCATCTCAGAGGTGTTGAAACACATCCATGTAAAACATCTTTAAAACATGTCCATAGTCCCCATGAGGCCTAGATTATTGGATTATATCTGGCTTTAGTCACCCCAAACCATATAGACGGATCCAGGATGCGTGATTCTTGAGCAAAGCAGCATCTTGAGAAAAACACAATCAACTGTTTCTTTGGGGTTTCCTTCACATATAAATGACATGGGCACTGTTGTATTTTCACCAAGCACCGCGTATTCTCGAATGCCGATATTCGGTTTTCTGGAAGTGCATGATACTATTTTCATAAATTGGCTGACAAAGACATTGAAGTATCAGTAGATATTCATTACGAAATATTTCTTTGACCAGAGTTACGGTGGCCGTTGAAGTTTACATTTTTTGCCGCACCATGTGTAGCTCAAAATGACTTCAGCTGTCCTTGTTGTCGTAAATGCCACAAGCGGCAGCTGCTGGCGTAGAATCAGCTGTAAAATCCTTAGTTTTCCTTGATATTCGTCCTTTCAGAAAGCCCCATTTTGACTTACTGACTTACATCTGTAAGTACGAGATGTATGAGGTCATCTAAAAATGACATCGACGTCAGTTCAAGCACTGTGATGAGGCTCATATTCAAATCACAACCCGGACAAATCTGTCGACTTCTGTCCAAATTGAATAGAGCGACAACGCAACAATTAGACCCGCCTTGAACTCCTGTCTAATCCGGCGCACACCATGCCAAGCTAGTCTGACACTGAGGACCTTGGGCTCCTGTCACCGGAAAGTCTCTCTCGTCTTAAACTGCGATCAAGCGCTGAACGCAGACACTATTGATGCATTCCAGTTGGCAGCCAAAGTTGGACGATGCCAGGGCCGGGTCGGCCGGCGTCTGTACTGACATCCTGCCGGTCCACGTCGGCTCGCACGCGCCGCCAGCCAGGTGGCAGAGGGCGCGTTTATCGCGGGCAGGGATAGCGACACGTCACCGTGACGGTAGCTCACGCACAGCCGTCGCAGGCGACGAACCGGCAGGGGCGAGCCCAGGACTGGCGAAAGGCGGACGGTGAGCGGGACAGGTTCAACAGTGCTGGTTGCTGCTTTTTACCACGTTTCTCATAAAGGTATGTTTGGGTTAAAGCCATTCAAGTCTTGACTTCAATAGCATGATTATAAATGTTTAAAGCGAAAACGATACCTTATGAAAGAAGCAAATCATTTCGATGGCGAGCATGAATGATCCTTTTACCCAAAAAGAGTCCAACTTGGTAATAAAGAAAGATCAGACACCAGATCCTATTCTAGACCCGTCAGTGCGCCATACCCCTATGGCAAAGCCTGAACTCACCATGAGCTTGCACTTGGGCAGATCCGCGCGGGACCTGGTCAGTGAGGCCACTGAGTGGTTTGAGTTGACGGGCCCCCGTCCGATCAGCTGATCCGCCCCGATGACGGCTTATCACAGCTTCACCCCCCGGCAGACGGGCTGACGCGCGGTCAGACGTGGCGGACAAATCGCAAGACATGCAATGCAGATTCGGACACAAACTGGCATGCTTGATGGATTGATGAGTAGCGTCAGATCAGATGTGATTTGGTTTGGGTATCTGGCAAGGTTGATGGCGACCACTTGGCTAATGCGATAAAACCTGTTGGTAAAGATAGTTAAGTTAAAGATCTTTAAGTTTAGTTTTTGTAATCTATTACGAAAAAAACTACAGCCTACGATGAATGATTAGTTTCTCCTGGTATGATTGTGAGCTTTTGAGCAAGCAAAAAAGCCTATCAGTGAGAAACGTGCCTACCATGGCACATGGAACCCAGAGCCAGATCCTTAATTTTTTTGTCGTCTTTGGACTCGAATGATCCTGACACTCATGCGTGAAGAAGCATCAATGCTGGACAGGTCCTGCCAAAGCAGCATGAGTTTTCTTTAATTTCTAATGAACGATGTTTTGAACAATGGTCTATCAGAATCATGTCAAGTACAAGTTCACAGTGTCAAGTACAAGTTCACAGTGTCAAGTACAAGTTCACAGTGTCAAGTACAAGTTCACAGTGCAGTGCACGCAGCCCTCCTCCAACAGTAGGCGCCGGTCTGTTGTGTGACGTCACGTGGGCGTTAAAGGGATTTTTCTCCGCCGCCCAGTCTACTGAAAATATTCCAAATTTTGGTCTGCTAGCTTGCAAATGCGAGAGAACATAAGTAATTTAACTGTGCACCAAAGGTAGCGATAAAACATCATGTTTTGAATGTTTTTTTCGCAATTTTCTGGATAGTATTGATACAAGATACATTTGTTTAGAGGTACGTTTAAGGGGATCCCTTCACGCCTGGGTGACGTCACACAGACGTGAATGGACTTTCCAAGGCTGGGTCTACTTAAAATGTTACAAATTTTGTGATGTTCGCTGGAAAACGCCAGAGAACACAAGGAATTCAATTATGTTCGAAATCTAGAAATAAAGCATTCTGTTTTTGAATATAGTTGTCTTTTTTTAGTATTCTGGATAGTATTCATACACCCTTTATACAGCCTTGGAGGATGGGCGTGCGACAGAGGGAAGGGGGTGGTATTGATACAACCTTAGACGAGTGAGCGTGTGACGTCATTCAGGCGTGAAAAATCCTCCTTGAACGTATGTGCATACCTTTAAGCACAGGCATCTTGAAGTGGACGTTCTTTGAACATGACTATTACGGAACATTGTCATGTTTCTGCAGAATATCAGAGGCTTTTCTGGTATCAAACTTTTCTCCCTCACGATTTTCTGATGGGGGTATGTGCCTCAAGCATCTATATTAGTCACAGTTGAATCAATGTGGCTTCCATTTCCGATGATGAGTGCCACCGCTTGGGTACCGATTTCTTCAGTAAGCTTCGAAAATTTTCCGATCACAATGTGTGCCCACGGGCACAGTAATCTTTGCAAGGAATGCAGCATTGGGATTAGACATAAGCCATCTTTTACGTTATTTTTTTGTTCTTCAAATTAAACTCCAACTACGAGGAATTGGAGTCGTAGGAGGTGATTAGTAGATATATACAGATTATTTTCAAGAACTAGCATCCCGAATTTGGAACTTTCGTACTTCATGACCTTATACCTACAAATTACGCCAACCTGACGTTACTGGGGGTGAAAGTGAGGCTATGGCCAGAGACTGTGCTTAATGCCCCGTTCAAGGTCAGTGAGGCAAGAGCGTGCTATATGACCTTACCAGCCTCCTTGCCCTTCTGCAAACCCCGACAATGATGATGAGTATCAAAAGATAACGCCACCGCGTGTCACGGGATGTGCTGCCCTCATTATATAATCAATGATGTCAAAGGGTAATGTTAATAGTATTTTTTATACAAAGAAAACAAATACTGTTTATTTTAAATTCATCACAAATTTCTGTAGAAAATCACAAGCATGTCACCTGACAAGAAGTGCGCCAACGATACTGCAATCATTACCTTATCACTGCTGTACATCACAGCCTACAGACACACTGACTTTCGCTATTTAGAATTAATTCAGGAACACCATGCACACAAACATGTACCCTTTCACACTACGGGAGATAAAACAATATCAGAATAACGATTTTGAGACCTAATAAATTTCATCATTGGGCAAAATTAACGCTTTTTACTTCGAAGCTCTCATACACTAGATATCTGTCGGCTGACAAATGCCACTGTAATCTCCGTAGCTGTCAAACGTGGAAACTCCACCTCCATAGCCCTAGCTGCAAAGGAAGGTGCAGATCCGCCTTCCAAACTAAAAAAACTCACAGTATGCTCAGCCCCTGCAAACTACCTGGCGAGATACCACGCCATGTTCAAGGACATGACCGGTAGGTTACCGAGGAAGGAGAGTGAGCCGGCATCAGAGCTGCTCTCCGTGTGCTCACGGGACCCTATGTCAGACCCAGAGCTGGCAAGGTACCTCAGGTCGCGACCCTCCCAGTGAAGAAGCTCTGGAAACATAGCTTCTTCTTATGGGAAGGAAGAAGCTCTGTCTTATGGAAGAAGCTTATGGGAAGAAGAAGCTCTGTCACTATCTCTCTTCACTTATGGAGAGCAGATATGGTAGAGGAGGAGAAAGAGGATTGTGCTTTTTAAAAGTGTAAATTTTGCAATGCTGTTTAGTGCGTCTAAATACTGCAATATTTTTTGCTATGGAACTAAATATATTTTATTTGCCAAGTAAAAAATATAACGTCACAATTGCAGGTTCGGGATTATAGCCCAACTTAAGAGCGATATAAACATTTGAGGAGAGGTGGGGCTGACACCTAACCTCTTCCCTGCTGTCCAATGCAATGTAACTAAAGGACTCGACGCACGCTTCAGGGTAAGTCTTCATACAAGCATTTACACCCTCAAGGAGCAAACGTGTTGTCTTTTTTTGGAAGCCAGTGAACTCCGATTCGAGTTGACAGGGGAGTGTGCAGGACCAGTTTGGTGACACTGTTTTAATCAGCGTGGGACTTTGCACCCGCTGATAAGCTTGATCTGATTAACATTTTTAATTGTCCGTTGTTCAAGGTCAATAGTGTAAGTAACCACGTCCGCCTAATGCCTAAAATTCTTGAGGTTTAGACAGCATCAACCAAAATAGCCTCGTTTCTCAACTTACATTATCATTCAGTCCATATGCGACAATGTCAGACGTCATTGGCAGGTTTTTTTAGTCAGCAAAGAGCAAACGACTTCATCCTTATTGGTTTTGCTCACACGTGCAGATAATAATGTGAAAAGCGGAGGACACTGGCGGATCCAAGAGGGGGGGCAAAGGGCCCGGGTCCCTACCAAATCATAAAATAGTATCTTTTGACCCCCAAAAGGACCGATCAAATTTTGGAAGTTGTTCTTAAAGGAAGATACGCGAAAAAAATTTATTGGCTAGATCAAAAGGTCACAAAAAGTTGTTTCAGAAGTCCTATTCTCATTTTTGCGAATTCGGCCTACAAATGCCTTAAAATTGCTCTCAAAGTCAACATTTCTAGACGACTTTACCGGTACACCTCATACCGGTGTATATGACGTACACACGGCTAAGGCTATCAATTTCTCTAAGAATTAGGTCATATCTATCCTAAACAGTGATGTAGAACTTTGGACTACTACCGAAAAAATTACTTTAGAAAAACAACATTCCAAAACTCTTTTGAAACATAAATATAGGGCTTAAAAAATCAAAATTAACCAATCAGAAGCCTAGGAATTCTCAAACCGGGGTCACGTGACCTATCTGACGCAAAATTTTTGTCATCCTGGGGCTGAAGCAGAAAATGACTCAAGACCCGAGGTACGAAACGGCTGAAGACTTGAGTAATTATGTGTTTTTCCGTTTCTAGGGCAAACTAATTCATTTTGTAGTTTTTAAAAGCTTTTTAAAATTAATTCAAATACAAATACAGGAGAACAGACATTTGTATTACAAAAAAAATTGCTTTTCAACTTTAGATAGTTTTCGAAAAGTAAGTGATGGGTGAAGGTTTCAGCATTTTATCGGAACTGTTAACCTATTTCGATAATAAGTGAGTGGCCTCCCAAAATTTTGCCGAAGATACAAAAATAATTGGTAGTTTCGTAATCAGGATTTTTCAAATAGCATGAAACCACAATAATAATTTTTTCGCGTATCTCCCTTTAACACTGTTTTCGCAGTTTTTCTCGTTTTAGCCCCCCCAAAAAAAACGTTGGTTTGGCCCCTTCCAAAATTTACTCCTGGATTCGCCAATGGCGGAGGAGGTGGGCACTAGTCCTTCTCCCCTCCCCATCCTACCTTAAGAAGTGAGGGCCTCCTATCTCCTCCCCTGAACTTTGGTACCCAACTGGCTAATTTTCCCAAAAAAGAGTAGGTACATTGTCCCCCTTGACCGTGTTTGCTTCCCTAGCGTTGAAATCAGACGCGTAGGTAGCGGAAAACTTTTATCGCAGCTCCGATACCAATATTGATGCTCTACGCAGATGATAATTTTATCGTAACAAAATTTTCCGTCTAAGCTTCCAGGCCCACCACGCATCAGTGCCCGGAGATGTGATGGCGCACTGTTAGCGCGTTGAACTTCCACGCTGCTGACCCGGGTTCAAATCCTCGGCGGGAATATTGAATAAGGACTTTCTGATCTCCAACATACCCTTCCAACAGAGTGAGAGGTGGCTACGCCATGTGATCTCAGCGGTTGGTGCGTCGTAAAACTCCAAGGCTCCTCGCTCCCTCTACCAGTACCCACACCAGTGTCCAAATGGTTCCGCCACCGAATCCGAAAATCCGAGCATACCAAAAATCCTTTGGGGATATTTTTATCACAAAACTCGCCCTTTTACGAAGCTACCACGCTTTACGAGCGTACTTCTTTTTGAATTCACTTTATTCACGCTTCACATCCCCCACGAGCCAAACGGCCGCGCGCAGCTGTTGGTTGGAGACTGCGGCCGGGCCAGTGGCAATGGAATCCGCTCTTAACTATCCTATCTCTCCCCCAAATGGCGGCTTCTAGTGCGAATAAACTGCTATACTGGAGTTTTTCGGTGCGCTGTATCACCTGGCTATCTCAATTAGAAGTCCATGTTAAAGGTGCCACGTTCTCTTTAGCCGGCTCGTTCTACAAACAGTGAGGTTTTGAGACGAGCGTGTTTTTGAACGGCCGGCAGGGTTACTATATGTGTTTGAACTCCTCAGAAATGTGCCACGTTTCCTTTGACCCGGCCGGCTGGTGATTGCAGCTGTAGGCCGGCAATGCACCACGTCACGAATGCGCATCCTGTTTGTAACGAGACGCCCTCAACTGGTCGAAGCCAGCACCTGTTCCCATGCCTCCCCAGGCATCGGGTCATGGGACACCTCCAGCTACCGCGCAACGCTCCAGCTGCGACCTGAATAACCGCCATGGTCAGATCGGCGTGCCGCTTCTTACGGCCAGGAAGGCAGGCGGGCGGGTCCTTCTCCCTGGTTATAAAATGCAGCTCCCGACTGCCTGAGGAGCAGGAAAGCGGAAAGAGTTCTGAGGTGTACCAACACTCCAGAGGAAAGAGAAAATAAAGGGGCACGGTCGAATCGGCTTTAGATAGCAAGTGCACCTTTTTCTCCTAGCCCTGGTAGGCATTCTTTTGGAAAATGATTCACTTAGCACAGAGCAAATTATTATCACGGATTACCTGAGGAACAATGAGCGATTTGACTACCCAGATTCTCTTTGAACAGGGAAAGAGGTGGCGACGCATGGGCTCCCTCCAAAATGTCTGGGAATACCTCAGGGTTCTTGGACTGACCGTAGAGGCGCAGATTTCCATAAATAGGGTGCCCGGATTGAAAACGATGTCAATAACTACCACTTACAAAGAAAACGCAGACCATCATCTTTGTTTCTAATTAGAAAACTAAGAGGGTTAGGAAAATGCAGGAATTGATAACGCGAAGAATTTCCGAGTGGGAATCGGTGTGAATTAAGCAAAGTTTTTCATCAAGTGAATATTGAAGCCACTAGGGGCCAAAGGAGATAAAAATCGCTGAAATGAAGCGAATTTAGAATCCTCCTTAATCTCAAGAAATAATATAGCTACATACAGTTTCAGCACTTAATTTGAACGCGCTCGATTCGCTCTTCCAGTTGTATTCCCTCAAATTTCGGTTAGGGCTAAGACTGAAGCATTGCTGGTCAGTAAACATCACACAAGTCTTAGAACATACATTCGAGCTGCAGAATCGTGCAAGCTCGACTTCAACGCCATCTATCCCGTCTAACAGGCGAGAAGGAGCGAAATTTTGGTATCCATTCGAAACTTTTGGAAATAAAATAGGTACAGTGTCTGCTGCATAACATTTATGTTAGGCCCACATTGAGGTTAACCAAGTTAGGGGGCGGTACATTACATGTATTATGAGGGTACTTGTCACTAAAAAGGTTTGAACCAGAGGAGATAGAATAATTATTGAATCACTATTTTGATAATTTCGTCAATACTAATGGGTCTATATAATGTTATCGTACTGGGTCTAATTAAACGTTTGACCTAACCTTGGGTCACCGAAGTGACCATAACGTTTGTATAATGTACATACATAACGTACATCTGTCGACTCGGAGCGATAAGACAAACACGATGAATAACGGTAAAATAAAGCTTTGTCTGTATTCAGCCTAATGCTATTGGCTGAAGTATTGTAAATCACGTGGTTGGCCTCTGATAACCTGCCTTAGGTGAAAAGTCCAACTCCTTAGCTTAAACCTCCGGAATTGGCACCAAACTCATGACGCTGAAATGCTCAAATTGAATTCAAACGTATCTACTGAAATATTGATAGGTTTTGGAGTGCTGAGGCGAGGAGCATGACATCAGTTGATACATAGGCGTAGGAACCGGAGAGGGGGGGGGCAGGGGACCACTGCCCCCCCCCACTTTTCTGTGGGGGCCCTTGCAATGGATATGAAAACATCAGCAACTGGAATATAAAGCAAGAAATCCAAACGGACCCTATAGCTTGCCCGGGAAACCTCTCATGAAGCTGACTAGGACCCCTGAGCTGATCTGAGGTCTTATGGGTCGACCTTGGACCCCTGAGCTGTTCAGGGACCCCTGAATTGGCCTTAAATGCCCTATGAGCTAATCTGGGGCTCCTTGAGCTAATCTAAGGTCCTTTAAGTTGGTTTGGCCCCCTTGAACTGTTTTATGGTCCCCAAGCTGAGCTGAGAGCCATGAGCATGAATGGGCCCCTTGAGCTAGTCAAAGACCCTATATAAGCAAACCTGGGGCCCCTGACCTGAGCCCAAAGCTTATCTGGTGCCCTCTGTGCCAAACTGGGGGATCTGAGCTAGTCTGGGGTACGCAGAGTTGTAGAGCCCCTGAGCTGAGCTGGGGGCCATGAGCTAGAAGTGGCCTCTTTGAGTTGTTCTGAGACATTATATAAGCCGACCAGGAGTCTCGTAGCTGAGCCGGGCTCCTGAGCTGATCTGGTCATTTGAGCTTATCTGGGGCCTGCTGCGCTGAACAGGGGCCCCGAGATGGTCTGGGACCCCCTGAAATGTTTTAGAGTCACTGAGATGGACCCCCTTGAGCTATTCTGAGATCCTATATCAGCCAAACTGGGGCACCTGAGCTGAGATGGGCCCCAACGCTAATTTGGGCCCTAAGCTTATCTGACGCCGCTGAGCTTGCCTGGGAACCCTGAACTGTTCTAGGCTCCCTGAGCTAAGCTGGGGCCGTGAGCTTGAATGGCCCCTTGAGCTGGTTTTGATACCCTATATCAGCAGACCTAGAGGCCCGTGAGCTGAGCTTGACCCCCAAAGCTAAACTGGAAGCCCTGAACTAGTCTGGGGCTCACACAGAATTATACGGCCCCTGAGCTGAGCTGGGGACCATGAGCTTGAATTGGCCTCCTTGCCATTGCAATACTTTAATACTTCTCGTTATGTAACCTGCTTCAGCCAACTGGGGCTCGTGCCCCACGTTCGGGCTTCCTTCTCGGCATCAAGAGACCTGCAATCACCTAGCGAGTCGCACTGCTTTATTGCCGGAAAATGGACGCGATAAAACTATGATGTGAGACTTTCTCCCCTGCGTTCTGGTCGTGTGACTTTCCGTCCAGGAACCGTGCAACCCTGGCCTACCCCGGCAGCCAGCGTTACGTAAGGGTTTTACATCGTACCGCAGCGAACAACCTCAGTCTGCTGACAGATCAAGTTTCTTGTAATACTAAAATAATCGCTGCTTTCATTTTAAACAACAGTGTATGAGAATGATGGAATAAGAGTAATATTTGGGGCTAAACGAGACGACTGCCTAGGTAATACGGTGTCACCAACTTCACGCTGCTGGGAGAGTTTATGCAGAACATGACCAATTTGTACCGAAGGCATTCCCATAAAAAGCGTGTGTGTTATGTGCGTGCTAATCGAGATATATAAATATATAAATAAATATATAATATTCTAATTCTTGGAAGATACATAAGCAGACACAAAACATAACACATCGAACAGTAAATACCTGCGGACGCACTCCATCATGTGACCTGCGCGTGCCGGCCAGTTGGGTCACACGCGTGGCCCTACGCGACTCGGCGTAACACATGTACGGAATCAGCGATTTGTAAATGCGACGACGGGGGGCGCAGCTGCGGCCTGTCTAGCGCAGCTGTGGCGGAGAGCTGCGGTCTGTCGACAACTGCCGCAGACGACGCGCCTGATACGCGCCGGCCGCCGCGCACTTGTGAGGCCGTCTCGCGCGTAGGCGGTACGTTTGATATTCATGCGATTGATAGTGTGCTGTTGATTTATTCTAAGTTATAACATCCACAAGTGCTGGAGGATAGTTTCAGTACTGTTGGTAGCCTGCCATAAGTATTCATAAGACAAAGGGGGAAAACGACCGATGTTAGGGAACAATATGTCTCAAACATGTTTGTCAGTGTCACCAAACAGCTGACCGTAACTAATCGTAACATCAGGGCTAATGATGGATTCGGGCGCTACAAGCCATCAGCTCTCGCAAACAAATGCATGAGCGTCGCCACCGAAAACGTGGGGGGGGCAGTCAACCTTCAACATTCTACTGACAGGGAACTCTCCCCCTAGATTAAAAAATTGGTCAAATTTTGGCTCATTGTTGCCTTCTGCTCTGACTGATTACATCATTTTCCGAGTTCTTACCAATTTGGGTCAAATTCGGAATTTTGAGACGAGCAGTGGGGGAAGGGCAAGTCCTGTGGCCCCCTCCCCATTCCGAAGCCTATGTATAAAGGGAATGCGCTCCCCCTGCTTGCGCAATGCGCATGCCCGTGTAGCTCTACCTGCGCTAGTCCGACCCTCATTTTCTACCCCATGCTCCTCTACTGCAACATGATATCAAAAGCTGATGTGCCCAAAAACATCTAGCAAAAGGGACATAGAAAGGCGGCTGCATCACACTCACATTGCTACTCCTGTAATTAGCATAGAATGGTGTCACCTGTGAAACTATCCCTCTTTAGAGCACCAGAGAGGGGCAACCGTACTCCAGCCCCCTCTCCAAACGCATAATTAGCTAGTTATCACCCTTCCCACTAGTTATTTCCACCTCACAAGGGGACGTGATTGCCTCACTTGTGGAAATCAAACAGTGTTTAGGAGCGCCTCCGCTACCAGTGTTTCAGGGCGCAGAGTGCCTGCACTACCAGTGTCTCAGAGCAATTGTTCTACCAGTGCCTCAGAGCGTCTGCACTACCAGTGTCTCAGAGGGTTTGTTCTACCAGTGTCTCAGAGCGCAGAACGTCTGCACTACCAGTGTCTCAGAGTGCCTGCACTACCAGTGTCTCAGAGCATTTGTTCTACCAATGTCTCAGAGCGTCTGCACTACCAGTGTCTCAGAGCATTTGTTCTACCAATGTCTCAGAGCGTCTGCACTACCAGTGTCTCAGAGCGCCTTCACTACCAGTGTCTCAGAGCGCTTACACTACCAGTGTCTCAGAGCGCCTGCACTACCAGTGTCTCAGAGCGCCTGCATTACCAGTGTCTCAGAGCGCTTGCTCTACCAGCGTCTCGAGCGCTTTCACTACCAGTGTCTCAGAGCGCCTGCATTCCAGTGTCTCAGAGCAGGTCTGCCACGACCAGTGTCTCAGAGCGCCTGCACTACCAGTGTCTCAGAGCGCCTGCATTACCAGTGTCTCAGAGCGCTTGCACTACCAGTGTCTCAGAGCGCTTACACTACCAGTGTCTCAGAGCGCCTGCACTACCAGTGTCTCAGAGCGCCTGCATTACCAGTGTCTCAGAGCGCTTGCTCTACCAGCGTCTCAGAGCGCTTTCACTACCAGTGTCTCAGAGCGCCTGCATTACCAGTGTCTCAGAGCGCAGAGTGTCTGCCACGACCAGTGTCTCAGAGCGCCTGCACTACCAGTGTCTCAGAGCGCAGAGCATCTGCAATAACAGTTCCTCAGAGCGCAGTGTTTGTACTACCAGTGTCTCAGAGCGCCTGCACTACCAGTGTCTCAGAGCGCCTGCACTACCAATGTCTCAGAGCGCCTGCACTACCAATGTCTCAGAGCGCAGAGCGCCTGCACTACTAATGTCTCAGAGCGCAGAGCGTCTGCACTAACAGTTTCTCAGAGCGCAGAGTGTCTGTACTACCAGTGTCTCAGAGCGCCTGCACTATTAGTGTCTCAGAGCGCCTGCACTACCAATGTCTCAGAGCGCAGTGTCTGTACTACCAGTGTCTCATAGCGCCTGCACTACCAGTGTCTCAGAGCGCAGAGCACCTGCACTAACAGTGTCTCAGAGCGCAGAGTGTTTGTACTACCAGTGTCTCATAGCGCCTGCACTACCAGTGTCTCAGAGCGCCTGCACTACCAATGTCTCAGAGCGCAGAGCGCCTGCACTACCAGTGTCTCAGAGCGCAGAGGTCTGCACTAACAGTGTCTCAGAGCGCAGAGTGTCTGTACTACCAGTGTCTCAGAGCGCCTGCACTATTAGTGTCTCAGAGCGCCTGCACTACCAGTGTCTCAGAGCGCAGTGTCTGTACTACCAGTGTCTCATAGCGCCTGCACTACCAGTGTCTCAGAGCGCCTGCACTACCAGTGTGTCAGAGCGCAGAGCGCTTGCACTATCAGTGTCTCACAGCGCAGAACGTCTGCACTACTGGCGTCTCAGAGCGCCTGCAATTCGAGTGTCTCCGAGTGCTTGCACTACCTACATTCTGAGTGGCAGACAAGATGGGAGGCTGGACCGGAATGTACGTTAAAGTGCCTCCGGCCAGCAATAGGCAGATGGGAGTCCAACAGCCGGCAGAATAGAAGGGAGGAGGTGTGTTTGACGCGGCTACGCATTGGCCACGCCTATATCACTCATGGACACTCTGTCTCGCTCCGACCCAAGCATATGCCCCCACTATGATGAACAACTAAGCGTTAGGCATGTGCTGTCGGATTCAGAAGACTGTGCGGGGCTGCGTGAAATCAGAAATCGATTTATCTGCGGACCATCCATAGCAGACATTCTTGGTGACAGGGCAGCAGTCGATTTCAAACGCGTTTTAGCATATTTGACCGAGGTGGGCTTTGACGTCATCTATGACCCAAGTAGAGCTAGACAAAGTAGTCGTGTGTAAATTCTAGATGGCTGTATTTGTTAGCTTAGAACACTGAACTGATTTTTAGCATCTGAGAAGCCACTATAACGATGGGCGCGACATAGCCTAGTCGCTGGAGCGCCCTAAACCCCAACACACACACACACACACACACACACACACACACACACACACACACACACACACACACACACACACACACACACACACACACACACACACACACACACACACGCACGCACGCACGCACGCACACACACACACACACACACACACACACACACACACACACACACACACACACACACAACACACACACACCACGCACGCACGCACGCACGCACGCACGCACGCACGCACACACACACACACACACACACACACACACACACACACACACACACACACACACACACACACACACACACACACACACACACACACACACACACACACACACACACAGTGTCTCAGAGCGCGAGTGCCTGCACTACCAGTGTCTCAGAGCGCCTGCACTGTGAGCTATTTTGTTTTGCATTCTACTCTGCTGAAATTGACTGGCTCAGTCTAGATTGATATAACGGTCGGAAATTTAATGCTCGTAATGCCATGAGCGGCGGAAGTCGGCCTCCCTCTCCCCCAGGGCAAAATATGACACAATTGAAACGATGCAGATCTCCAAACCAGGGTTACAAACAGCTTTCAGGGAAACGTTGTCCACTTAGTGATCAAGAGAGCAAATGTATATATATATATATATATATATATATATATATATATATATATATATATATATATATATACATATATATATTGGGATAGGCGACATCCACGAAGCGTGACATTATATCTTTTTGTGACTAAATAGCAATCTGCAAAGACGCCGCAAGCCGTCCGGGTCATGATTACAGGAAATGCTCGTGTCAATGCAGCGTTGTAAGACTAGAGGCGATATTTTGGTTTTGAACAATTGGAGGTTGATGAAAATGTGTTTTTTTCTTATTTTTAGACCTATTTTGTTCATAAAATGTCGAAATTCTAAAAAGGACCGTTTATGGACCTATTTTATCCATAATTGCCCGTTTTAGAATTTGTGGTCTATACTCTTTAAAGACTGCAGCCCGGGGAAAATCCTGTACCTTCCCTTGTGCCGTGCATAGTAATGACTAATACTTGCAAGGATCAGTTCGTGTGCAAGTCGGATCCAGGAAATGCCTATGCCTCGATCTCTGCAACAAGAATGTCGAATATAGCTGCATAGTATAAAACGGACGATGATTCCCATGACCTATCCTTTTCTTGCAGAATTCCGTGTTTTTTTACAGCAGCTTAGGCAAGTTTTCCTCTTCTCAAAAGCCAGTCAGCGCCAACCAGCCGCAAGAGCTTAAAAGACGGCCGCCCCGGTAGTTCAGTTGGTAGAGCGTTGGGCTCCGGCCCGTTGCTCAGAAGCATGCAGTGGCAATGCATGTCCAGGCTTGGGATCGGTTCCCCTGAGATGCTCCAGCGCTGAATAGTTTACCCGACGTACAGGTCGGCTGGCAACTGACTGATGAGAGGGTGACCTGAGCGGGGCGGCCGTCCCTGTGCTTTGTGGGACGTTAAACTTTGGCTTCTAAATCAACCCTTCATTGTGGTAGTTGCTGGTTCGGGTGGTGGGGTCGGGGTCTCCGTGACAAGTCCCTTTAGTGAGACTCCGACTCCAACAGTCGAACTGAGAGCAACTTGGACACAATTTATAAAAACAAAGTTTTGGGCTTACTTATCTCCGCCCCAGAGGGCCTCCGATTCACTTTCACCCCTGCAGAGGAGGGCACAGCATATTTTAAGAAATTGCGACTGGTGGGCATTTGGCTGAAAAGGGCACGTATTGTCACCAAAAGGGCACTCCTAGAGTATCAAATGATTGGTGACTGGTGGGCACTGGGCCGTTCTTGGGAGTTCACTGGTGGACATAGCATGGGGGACTGGTGGGCAAAATGCCCACCACTTTGTGGCTTAAAATATGCCCTGGAGGAGGGGGGATACCGAACACTCCCCGTCGATCTCGACTCCTATGCCAGATAGCTAATAAAACAAGAGTGGTGGTAGATGACTTTTTGGCCCAGGCCAATATTGAGGTTATGAAAAATCAAAGAAGATGATAAGTTAGGAAAACCCCTTTAGTCTCTAACTTCTGATTGAGTTCAGTTAGAGCTGAGATATCGTTAGACTCCTCTCGCCACGACGAATTGTATGAAGCATAGTATGACAGGCGAACATGTGAAATTTACCTAACCCAAGCTCAGGTCAAGGTAACTATCTGACCAGTAGTCATATGGTCTTATATATCATCTTATATAGTCGCTCGGTGGTAAAGAGTCAAACAGTGGCTTGCTTTTCATGCGGCCGACCCGGGTTCAAGGCCCCGCAGATTCCCTAAGCATGGAGCAATCCTGCTTCCGAGAAACCTTTCCAATGGGGAAAGAGTTGCCAACGCCAGATGAATCTGGCAGTTCGTCTCCCCATAAACCCCAAAAGTCATTAAATAACTTTTAATGCCCTTTATCTGTGACCACACATGTCTCAAGTAAAAACTTTTAACTTGTCTCCAAGAATTCCTTATGATTTCCGAGTTTTGGGAGAAAGAAGTCATTATCAGCCGAATTGACAAAAACAAAAACATTTTCGGTCATTTCTCGTTTGTCCCCGTGCATTTCCATCATAGAGTTCATTGCCCAAGGCCATCAACATTACACATAATGGGTTTAACCCTTGTATTTTGCTGGTGCTACTTGAAGCTTTTTTGGAGATGAGCTCACTTGACCTGGTCTGCTGGCCTAGCCTGAGACAATTTTGACCTGAAATATTTGTAACACTTGTGCCAATCAAGTATAAAAAGCAACACGTTCGGCGGCGCTACGTGCTGCCTTCACAGCACCCTGCACCGATCTTCAACCCGAGAGCAGAACCAGCATCCCCGGCCGTGTCTTCCAGCGCCCCTAAAGCTTACAAGTTATGGTGGCTGCAACTCATAGGCATTTTATTGGCTAACTATGTCCGTGGACAAGCTTGGACTGCCGCGTTAGGGTCAAACTACAGCCACGAATGGCTGATTGTTGACGTTTAATTTATTGTAAACTTGGGGCTTGACATTGTAAACCTACGGCCTGACATCATTATGAGGTGCTAAACCCCTGCTGCACGAACACAACAGTGACAAGCCGTGTTTGAAGAGCACACGGCTGTATGTACTGTCGTGAAAATCCTCAAAGCAACGCAGCACCAGCCCAGAAGAACAATATCCGTGGTCATGGAAGCGTGAACAGTACGTAGGCCACACGAATCGGTAAAAAGCGAAAGATGATGTCCTCAAATACTTCTACAAGAAAATGACACTCAACGCTCAAGTTATCGAAAACTGCCCAGAATAGGCCTTATCGTCAAAGCACGCACTTGCGTTTGTTTTTCTTGCCTGGACGTACATTGCCTGAGGCAGCCCGCAACCGGTCAGATTTGGCGCGAATCCTGTTTTTGGCGCCAACCGGCGGTGACTTGGCTGTTGCGGTAGCTGCTGGATGCTTTCGGGCAACTCTGACACACTTGCGTAACTACCACGCATATTTTAACACGGTGGAGCACGCACCACGGTCAACCACCTCCGTACCCACCCCATCCAGGCAACCCCCCTCCACCCCCTTTGATGCGTGCTTCCCCTTTACGTCTCGTCTAGTTACACACACACAGAGTGCAGCAAATGCAAGCCTGGCCGCAGACCACAGAGGCTTCCCCAGCCTGTGAGTTTAAGTGGTTAGTTGTGGTAGTGGTAAGTTGTAACTATGTAAGAGCTATTAAGGGGAAAATTGAAAGAAGGTTGCTTTGAGGGTGGAGCCGTTTATAACCAAAATATTGCCCAATTAGCGTAGGAAGATCTAGGAATAGAGGCTCGGTAGTGCCGCGGTTAGCATGCTCCCTTTTCACGCGGTCGACCCGGGTTCAGGGCCCGGTGGATCTCCTGAGCAAGGAGTAATCTGGGTTAGGTTAGGTTGGGTTGGATTATTAGCTAGATTAGATTAGGTTCGCCTAAATTGAAATGCATAGTAACTTAAGGTCCAATAAGGCCAGAAGCTCTAGTCTTATGGCAGAACTTTTGCTATGATATGCACAGTACCAGTGGCCGATTCAGGACCACATTTAGGAGGGGGCTAGGACTAGGGGCTCGAGCCTCCCCGCCATTTCCTCGGATTAGCCTCCACCTATGTATTTGCAATAGGCACTATCTTGACTATCGCTACTCGTATCGCTACTAAACGCCATCATGTATGATGTAAACACAAATAAGAAAAAATGAACTTTTGCCTTAAATAATATTGTACAAAAGCTGCCTCAAAAATAAAACATAATCTCCTGTACAAAGGGTAAAGCCCCAATGTCTAAAACTCCAAAACAAACCTAAAACGATTAAAGCATAACCCCAAAAGCCCTCCAGGGAGGGCTCTAATTCGGACAATCTAGAACGACCCGGACAACTATGAAATACCTACATCGATAAAAGGAGACTCCAAAATGGCACCCTGCGGAGTTAGTATCGGCACCAGACTAGCGCAAAGCTACGTCCCGACATACAAGGCTATGCTGAAGCGTTGCAAGAAGCTTAAATCCATAAGACAGTCCGAAAACACGAACTAAAAACGAACTAAGGGGGATTCTTCAAAACAGGAAATGTAAATACTAAAGCGAAGCACAAAAAGCTGTGCACTTGAAAAGAAACCTAAGGCAAAATATCTAAGCCCTAATAGAGTTAAAGAGATGGGATCAGAGACGACGTTTCGGCCATAGACCACCATCAGTTAAAACAGGTTTTTGATCTTGGGATGCAAACTTGAGCCAGCCGGATGCCGATAGTAAATGTGCAGGGTGCGGATTTTGGTAACTACTTTTATCGATATGCGTATTCAAAAGTTTTCCTTACCATTTCAGATAGTAACGATTAGGAGGATGATGTATAGGTCGGTTTTGCTTTATTCATGTTTTTTTAACGTTCTAGACATTGGGGTCTTTCACTTGTACAGCACATTCTATCTCTTTTTCTTTCGAAAGGTTTTACACAACATCTTTAGGGTGAAAGGTTATTCCTTTTTCAAGTTTTAGATGGCGCTCTATATCCAGTAAGCTCCCGGAAAACATCAGATTTGAATACAAATAAGAAACACTTGGAGGTCAGCGAAGCTATAGCGCAGCTTGACAAGTCACAAGTTTCATCACCAAAGTTCGAGACAATTGTATAAATCTTCTCCCGACAAGGTTCACAACATTCACACTTATGAAGCCAACGGTTCATGGCATCTACACTCAACGGAGTCGATGGACCATAGATGCCTCCATCACTTACACGCGTCTACTATGGGATCGCGGCGTATTTGTGAGCCTTATAGATACCATGGATTACTTGAAATTTGAATTGAGCAGGCATTGTGTGATTGATGAGCCAACAAAAGTGGGGAAATCATTACCGTTGAAAAAAATAGAAAAGCTTGACGTCGTGATGGGGATGGTGAAAGCAACACGATGTGTCTAGCAGACTGTACTATACCTAACGACCCGTCTCATGGATATGTTAATAGAAAAAGCTAGTCAAGCCTTATGCTTTCAAAGATTTATAGCAATGACTCAGAAATTAGCATGGAAAAACACCCAATGATCTGTGGACGGCACCTGACAAGACATCAGTGGCTAGTGTTTCGGTGAAACATTATGTATCCGGAGTCAGCAATGAATGGCAATATCTTAATAAGGACGAAACTCAACACATCACAGAGCTTACAGTGTATCACGTTCGATTTTGAACGGCAATGAGCCGACGTGCTGGTAGCCGATAGCCAGTGCTGAAGCGGCTGCCGCAGTCAGTGCTGAAGCGGCTGCCGCAGCCAGTGCTGAAGCGGCTGCCGCAGCCAGTGCTGAAGCGGCTGTCGCAGCCAGAATGCTTAGACTCTGGATTTATTTGCAGATGCATCGGGTGCAGTGAGCTTAAACGCCATCAAATAGATAGCCATGGAAATACTCTGCCATTGTCTCCATATTTCTCTTCAAAACAGTGTGTGAGGCGATGTGTTTTGGTGTGTCCTCCCGCTGCTGACAGGCAGCCATCCCCTATGATTCGATTCAGCTGTCTTCCGGCGACCCGGAGACCCACTTCATTGCACGCCTCCAACTCCCCCGACACGGCTCTGCTCTCTGAACTCAGTCAACAGATCAATGCCAAGACCTCCTCTGCCGCTTGCCCCAGAAATCTTGACCTATGCCTGCTCTGCATCTTGCAGTGGGGTTGGGGAGGGGGCGCAGCGGGCTCGGCACGTGCTGGACGAAAACACCCTGGGATCTGCCCTGCCTGAAGATACCGATGTTTGTTGATGAAAGATACCAAATCAAATGTTCTTTTCTGGCGGCAGCCGAGGGGCGCTTTATTTAGCGTCTGTACTGCACTTTCTTGCATATATCGTGTTATGATTGTTTAATCCTTGAAAAACGTGTTTTTATTTTCCTCTTTACGTAAATAAAAACATTTCGTGGATCCAATAACAAAATTTGTGTTAAGATGGCACATCTGCACACAACATAAAATGAAGAAAAAATTGGCAAATGAAAAAAACTGTTTTTGTAAAATACCTAAGCTTTCTGAACCTGTTGTTTCAGAGCGATGGTATTATTTTAAGTGCCTATAAAACAAGTCTTTTAGCATTGGAATATATAATTCGGATCTTTTTAGTGCAATCCTTAAACATGAGCAAGACAATCGGACTAAGAAAAGAAAGGACACTCCGCACATTTTATTTTATCATTCTATCACCTTTAGACATTGAGTTATGACTGAAAAAACTGCAGCATCGGAAAATTAGCATTGTTATGATGCACAATGCACAACCGAAGAGTCCTCGTGCGATCTGCAGCTCGGCTCCTGTTTTCATCGTGTAACTGATACAAAGACGCTTTGTTTCGCTAGTACCCCATATTTCGCATGAATAATTTTTGAGTTACACACCATATCCTTATTTCGTTCCCTGTTACAACTCCTGCATTTTTCTCGCATTAAAAAATTCTTTGAAATGATTGTCACTGTGAAATCGGCTAACATCGCCGTCCTAAAGTATTGCAAAAGATAGAGGGACATGAGCAAAAGGCAGCCTTGAGCACGGCAATAATTTTTGGGCTTAACACGGACCAAATGCCTGGGTCATACGGCATCGCCAACACTCTCTCTGCTGGAAGAGTCCCCAGGCGCCTTCCATGCCCTAAATTGACAAGGGCAGCCTTTGGGCCTTAAGGGGGGCTTCACCCCCGTCGCCCCCTAGGATGCATCTCCTGATCTTATACTGATTATTTAAATTTACGACCCCTCCTTTCCTCAATAGCTGACGTCATTAATGCGCTGGATAATCAACGACTGTATTTGTTTTGTGTTAGTGAAGCAGTGAGAAAAAAATCACTCCCGGTGTAGTGTTCTAACGCCTTTTTGGGCCTCATTAGAGAGGCTTCATACACACGAAAAGGAGTGAATTTTGGCGAGAAAACACAAAAGTGGCTTAAAAAGAGTGAGCTTACTCTACTAGCCTACTGGTTCTTTCTAAAAGCTGGAGCAGTAACAATAAACGGAGTGAATTCGCCCGTCTTTTGGAAACAAGAACCACAAGGTAGAGTATGAAAAACACTTTTACCGATATATATAGTAATTAGACTCTTACTGAAGGAATTGGGCCTCATCAGGGGGTTTACGTTACACCAGAATCCATGCAGCCTGTTAGCCATTTTCCCTTTCAACGTCAAGTCGGTCGGTTGATGGCAAGAGCACTGTCTTATTTTTCTGTGTTAAGGTCAGAAGACGTTTGTGGAATGGTTTTTACGTGAAGCTGTTCCTGTGAAATAGCCATGATCCTCTTGTGTAACTTATACTGTGATAATGCGGTGTATGAAGGTGAATATTGTTCCTGACGAGCAAGGAGGATGTCGGCCCTCTCAAATTGAACCGTGAGTACCTCATACAACTAGTGGAACTTTCCGAACATACATTTCTAGTCCGTTTAATTCCATAAGCACCATCGTCCAATATGGTCTCATCTGTCGAACACTCATACACGTGAAGTGACGGGTCTAGGATTTCGGTAAGAGTGAAGGGCGAGCGCGCCTCAGAGGGACACTTTGCCAAACGAAGGATGCGCCTTTTCGCCCCAAAGGAGCTGACTTTTTCACCCAGGGGCGCCACATGTCGTATCCTAGGGGAGAGGAGATCGGATATTTTTTGTCTCGAAGACCTAGTGTAAACCTTTGTTTTGGGGGCGCCTTTTCGCCCCCAGATTGGCGCCTCTTAGGCGTGAGGAGGCCGCAGCCCCCTTTCCCTCCCTTGGGTCTGTCACTGTACTCGTAGGATCTGGACCGCGACTGCTTTCAAGTTAAACATATTTCCCTGTTAGATTTCAATTTCATTGTATAATCGTCATCCATACCAAAAGCAGGGAAAAAGGGGGTAAGCGGTCCCGGCTCCCTTTTTCGTCCAAAAAATTCCTATCTCAGCTCAATTGGGATGAAACCGGAAAATTGTATTACTAGATAATGCGGAAGGCAACGATGAGCTCAAATCCGATAAGTTTTGTATACAAGCTTGCCAGCAGCAATATGAAAATGGTCTATCCCATACCCCTTTTTATTTTTGACAGAGTCTAAGTGCATTTGGCTAGTGTGGACGAAAATCGCATTGGGATTAGTCTGTGGAAATGCGGGATCAATACCGCGTTGTGTTAAGTTTTTTGAGAGAACAAATAGTTGAGAGTGCTTCTGAGAGTGAGAGAGCCCTCGAAAAGCTCTTTTTGGGCATCAAGAAGTAGCGGCATAGCCAGGATTCGACCCGGGAGGGCGATGACCATCAAAAGGCCCATGACAGACCGCACGAGTCCAGGCTCAGCCCCCGAGACCCTCAGTTAAATCCATAAATCGATGTTGGTGTCGTCTCAGGACCAATGTTCGGGAAGAACGATACCTAAAATTTCCTGTTCCCTCTCACTTGGAATGAGATCAGGAAATCTTTGGACGACTTGTGGCTACACCTCCCTGGTCCCCTTTAAAATGTTTATGCTGGGAACGAATAAAAACGCTTCAATATATTATTGCGAACAGACGAGTTTGTCCATTATGTAATCCTGGTTTGGTTTAGAGCAGTTCCGTAGCCACGTGGGTGCGCTCGGCGCCTGGTCACTTTCTGCGAGCTCAGAGCACTTACCTGGGTATGGGCGCAGAATGTCCCATGTATGTCCATGCATGTCCCATGTAGCATGGGCGCAGAAACCGTAGTGGTATTGGCAGTGGCTGCCTCTAACTGTCGAACTGTGGGGGCAGTGCCCCTCCCCCCAATTCCCAGCTTTGAGCTGATTTCAGAACCTTTTCGGTACCTATCAAATTAAGTGGTAGGTTGAATTTCCTTTCACCCTACCATCAGCGACGGCTCTTGCCTCCTCCCCGAGCTTAAAAAATGTTCCGGCACCTGTGCCCCGTACCGAAGGCAAAGAGGCTTCCCGAAATCTGAACTTAAAAAAAACTTGACTCTCAGCTAGTGCCTGTCTTTGGTTGCACATCCTCTGAGGTTTTTGCCTGGTTACGGGCCTGCTTTGGAGGGGACCATGGCATTGACAGGATGGCTCCCGTGATCCATACCCGGCATGAAACTTCTCGACATTTCTAAAAAAACTTCTGCCCTGGAAAACGAATCTTATGTTCAAACAAACAATAAACCAGCAAACGGGCAACGGAAAATCACTATAGTCAAAAATAGTCACATTCAAATTTAAGTACAACTCCGAATCAACTGAATATCACGCACATATGTTTTATGTTGAATAAAGCTGGTCCAACCACCGAATTGAATATAAAATATTTATTTTTGTCTATTTTTTTCCAGGGGAAATATAACCCCAGCTACCCCTGCTTCTGGGTGAGCTGTCGCTCAGGCTAAAAACCGTGGAGGACAAGACCGGCCTGAAACTCGTGGGTTGTGCGGTCTATGCGGGGAAAATGGAGGTGGCTACCTTTGCCGACAACGGTGCTCAACTCCAAGTTTTCACCGTGGAGCAAAATCATCGGTCACTATGTACAAGCACTGATACTTGGAATACAGGACGGAACAAAAGTGCCAGCAAAACCCGTGCGGTTGGTTTATCGTGTGATATAGACTCCTCGGAGATCAGGTGTTTGATCTCAGGTGATGGGGATGCCAGAGAACAGGCGCCAGACTGTGTGGTTTTCCCTGTGGTTTTGCTGTGGTTTGTTTGTGTCGCGATTTCTGCTGATTCTTGGTAATAGTAAATGAATATGCATTTGTTATAGCGTCTGTCTGTATTTCATGCATTCTTGGGTGAAAACTGATTTCTAATTTGTATTTTTTTATTTAAAACATTCAAACTTAATTAGGGCAATTCCATCACAAATCGACCGGTTCTACACGGTGCCCGTCGATTTTCTTTGAAATTGGTTTACGGGGTTCTAATTGGCCCTGAAGCCGAATCTGAAAACTTTGACCTTGATTAGATCACAACTTTTGGGAGTTATAGTCTCAGGAAGTGTTCGGGAATCTGATTACCGTGCACTTTTCGGATGTCCATAAATACCACTAGAACTCATAAATATGTACAAATAAACTATATGTACAAAATACTATATGTATATGTATATGTACAAAAATACTATAGTATTGTTAAAAGATTGGAAAAATTTTGCCATTTGGTGGGCATGGCCCCTGCCCCCTCCGTACGCGGATCCAGGAGGGCAGGTGCCCCCCATCAACCCTCGTCGCCCCCTGAAATGGTCACGGCGTCGCCTTGGAAGGCCAATGGTCTTCTTCTTCTTTATGGCTTTTTATTAGGCGTTCTGTGCATAGCACCTTTGCCCGCCTCTAAGGAGTGTGTGGGAGAATTTTAGAATTTTGTGTGAGGGCAAGCTACGTTAGTCTGTTAAAGCAATGGGAGTTATTTCGAGTAATGGGTTGCAAGATGTTTTAGCTTGCAAATGGACGGTCGTGGCAATGGCATAGCCATGCCAAGGGAGGTCTTTTAATAAGTTTAGACCCGCAGAGTGCGAAGGTTATTTCTGTGGTTGAAGACCTTAAATTTAGAATTTGGAATTTAGAATTTAGAATTTTGTGTGTCAGCTACTGATGTCCGCTTGTATACGTTACTCGAAATCCTCCGTTAACTCAATAATTTCGTATTTTAGAAAGTGCGCTAAACACCTGGCCAGGGTGCCGCGAATTTACCCTGCAACCCGGAGGTGAAGTTGCAGCTCCCCTCTCCGGCTGGGCAGCCGCCGCGCAGAGAAAAGAAGTGTGAGAGGATAGTTAGATTGTTAGTAAGAGTATAGGTGTTGTTAGCATAGACCCGCAGTGAAAGGTATCACTGCGGTGAAGAAATCTAACCTATCTAACCTAACCTGATTTCAAAGCTAGCCTAACATAACCTACCCTTAGCCTACAATGAACCATTTAAAGGTTAAACAGCTATTGCTTAAATTTTGCAGTGGATTATCTATGATTGGAAAATAGGCAAGTCCTACTTTGGGGTGCACCATGTACCCTCCATCATATATACTGGGAGGGGTGATTTATAGAAACTTCTCTAGCCCAGAGTCCTTTAGAAATGTAAAGACTTTTTCGAGTAGCTCAGGATGGTCGTTACCGAGCAGAGTTTTTAGGTCTACAGGGATGTTTTGGATTCGGCAGTAATCTAGCATGGGTTGCCGATGGGTATTGTGCTGGGGACAATCGATGAGAATGTGATAGGGATTCTCCATTGCGTCGCAGGTACCACAGGTACCCGCGTTCCAATAGGCATTTAATTTTGTGTGTCCATTTCTGAGTCTGGTTAGAATAACCTCGCGCCGGCGACTCTTTTGGTTGGAACTGGGCCAGTAGCCGATGTTAGGCTTGATATAGAATAGGTGGGCGCTGTGGTTTGTGGTCCAGTTATTGTGAATTTGCTTCCGGATGCTGTCCTGGAGGAGAGCTTTGCTATCATCTCCAGACCACATTAAGGGTGCGATCTCTCTAAGTTCTAGGGACTTTTTTGCCTGCTCATCGGCCTTTTCATTTCCTTGAATTTTGCAGTGGCCCGGGATCCAAAGAAAAGAGACATCAGGGGTATCATCGATACCTTTCTGAATATCTGCTATAACGTGGTGGCTGGGATTGACTACGTTACTGACGGCCTGCAGGACAGATTTAGAGTCTGAACAGATGACGGCTGAGTTGATATTTTGGGTTCTGATTATGGCTAATGCATTTAGGATGGCAACAGCCTCGGCTGTGAAGATAGAGCAGTTGTCCGGAAGTCTTTTCTGTAGGCAAATATTTTGCCCCCAGATGCCGAGGCCTACTTTTTCGCCTATTTTGGAGCCGTCTGTAAATATAAAGGTCTTGTCCGCGTTACAAGATCGGAACTCTAGGAATTTCTGGGAGACTTCTTCCTCTGAGAAGTCCGTTTTACGGGAAGTGAAAAGAAATTCCACTTTGGGCTCTTTCCGAGTCCAGAAGCGGGAGAGTGGGGGATTGCCTATTGTCGCTGGCAGTGCAAGATTTAGGCTTTCCAGGGTTTTCGCTAGTCTGTGCTTAAATGGGGGCCACTTCTGTAGAGTGGCTTTATTTGCTCGTCTGGGATGGGCAAAACATTGTTTTGCCGGGTGGTTTCCGGTGGATTGGACCTTAATGTAGTAAGAAATAAGCTGGGCGTCGCGTCTTGTCTGCAGTGGGCATAGCCCGCTATCAGTTAGCAGGCTGGTGATGGGGGATTCTCTGAGCGCGCCTGTGGCTGCCCGGATACTGGCATTTTGGACTCGCTCTAGCTTTAATTTATTGGTCTTGTTCGTCGAGTCAAAAACGAACGAATTATACTCGAGAATGGACCGAATCAGGGACTTGTAGAGCATAAGCAGGGTCTTTCGATCCCCGCCATACTCTGTGCCGCCGAGCATGCGGAGAATGTTGACTCGTTTTTGACAGCTAGAGACGACTTTGGTGATATGCTCATTGAAACTCAATCGGGAATCTAGGGTGACGCCCAAGAATTTGAAGCTGTTGGTGCATTCAATAGGTTTACCCGAGATTTGGAGCCGTGGAGGGTCGTGTCTGGAATGCGCTCTGGCAAAGACAACGACTGATGATTTTTCCGCCGAGAGTGATAGACCCATTAAACTACACCAATTATCGATGTCGTTTAAGCTATCCTGCAACTGCGTAGTTGCATGTTGAAATTCTGGTTCATTATACCGCCTGGTATCGATTGCAGTGGCTTTCCAAATGGCTTTCCAGCTTCCCACCCCCCCCATTGATGCAAAAATCCGTGCCCACGGATATGATTTTGCGCCCACCTGATAAGTTTTGCCGGTCAAAAGTGACACCCCCTGGTCCGGATGGTGCCCCCGCCCCCACTCAATGGACAATCCTGAATCCGCTTAAGCCCCTCTGCGTCTGCCAATGGGGGCGGGGAGGGGTGGGTAATTTTCTATTCACTCTCCTCCCCTTGGAAGTTGAATCCGTCGCTGCTCCGGACATTTTTTACTTTTGCCCGATTATAAGATGACGGTAGTATGGTCACTGGTGGCGGAACTGGGTAGGGGGGCACCGGGGCATGGTGCCCTCCCTTAAATCATAAATTTTAACAATAACCCAATGGCGTTGACTGGAAAGAAATGGGTTGAAACATAGGCGGATCCAGGATTGCCGATCGGGGGGGGCACCTTCCCGGGTGGGCGCCATCCGGCTCGGGGGGGCGCCACTTTTGACCGGAAAAACCTATCAGATGGGCGCAAAATTCTATCGGTGGGCGCCGATTTTCGCATCTTGGGGGAAGCGATATTTCAGGGGGGGCGTCATTGACCTTTTAGGGGGCGCCAAGAGTCGATCGGGAGGCACGTGCCCCCCCTTCCCCCTGCATCCACCTATGGGTTTAAAAGCTCATGGTGCCCCCCCTGCTTAAATTTGGACGTTCCACCGTCCCTGAGTATGGTAGAAAACCGTCGGAATATATATCTTTTCCAACGTTCCGCATATTATTTCTATGCAAATACTACTTTTCCAATGTTTAATTTTTTATAAAGCGTCGGTGAAAATTCAATGCACTAGAATAGTCTCCGCTGGTGGCATTGCCAAAATTACATCGAACTGCATCCTTTACGTTTACGCTCTTTACTTGTCCCGTTTGAGTATCTCCGGAATACGAGGTTCAATCATCAGCTGGCATGAAATTGTTTTGATGTCACGTGACCGTTCCTCCCTGTCCCTGTCTGGTTTCGAGAGTGAACCTACTCCATGGTAGAGTAAATCAAAATTATTCCAAAAGAGGGGGTGGTTTTTGCACCATCACTCTCCCTTTTGGCTTTACTCTATATTTTGAACACTCTTTTTGCGGAGTGAGTGGTATATTTAAGCACACAATAGGGAGTGTCATTACTCCCCCAGAGTGACTGTACGCTCATATTAGGGAAGATTCACTCCAATGTAGCGAGGAGCAGAAACCTCTTAGATGGAGTGCCAATCCTCCACGAACTAGAGTACTGGCACGCTGAAACGAGGTGTTAAAATTGCACCGGCTTACGCTAGATATCGGGGTGATTTTTTCTCTCAGTGAAGGTATCTGAGAGGAGACATTCACAGCAGCCACGCAACTTCCCTGGCTAAAAAGAAATTATTAGAGGTCGTCTTCTCGGCGTTGGTCACCCGAGGCCAGGATGGACGTGTGACGTGTATATATATATATATATATATATATATATATATATATATATATATATGTTTGACGAGTTTAGCATGCCGATGCTGATGTCGACCAGAATAAATATAGGTCTTACTCTACAACCATCCTACGTCACATATCTCTTCAGCTTGCCCAAAGCAGCAGCAGTTTGTGCTTTTGCAGGTCGGCACCACACTCCAATCACCGCATTGTTTGTGCTGCACAAACTGGCGGGAAGCGAGTGTAGTGACGAGCCTGCCGCTTCGTGACTGGCCGTGCCTACGCGCGCGGTGTCACGGTGTTGTACATACACGTTATTGGGGAATATTATATCAGAGCTTGACAATGACAGTAAGAATGTGGTAAGATCTTTAGAAAAATACAAAAAAGCTGGTTAACTCCCGGAACGCGGTCATTTTTAACGAAACTTGCATCAATAATGAACTGATACCCAAGTATACGAATATATATATATATATATATATATATATATATATATATATATATATATATTCGTATACTTGGGTAGCAGTTCATTATTGATGCAAGTTTCGTTAAAAATGACCGCGTTCCGGGAGTTAACCAGCTTTTTTGTATTTTTCTAAAGATCTTACCACATTCTTACTGTCATTGTCAAGCTCTGATATAATATTCCCCAATAACGTCATACAGTTTGACTACCGGCTTCGTCCTATTCATGAGACATTATCAAGTCCTACATGTTTTACTGGAAAATAGAATTTTAGCAATTCGTTCTATCTACGTACGTTCGAAAAGTATCTCTAATATTTGTGCAAAGTGTTATCATTTCTTTTAACAAATTGATCATCAATATGCATGCTAAAATTCCAAGTTCTCCTTCCTTTTTGAAGACACCACATATATAAGAACACGATATAAAACACGCAAATAAGACACTTGCTCAAATCACTTATTTTTGCCGATTCACGTTATGGAGACCCATCGCTTAACGTCAAGATCCCTAGGTGCTCCCGCTGGTTGGTGAGCACAGGTCGGCGGATTTGGATCAGGACGCCTCCATTATCTTTAGACGTTGCGGGCTGCTTTCGCGGACGAGGATCCGTGTGTTCTCCACCAAGTCCTGGCGTCCAATGTTGGTGTTATGTTCTGTGGCCATGTGTTGTTGAGGACCGCCATTCTGGAGGTGACACGTGAGGCGTCTTGATGGGGAAGTTTTGGTGTGACAAATATAGGCTACTCGTGGGTTTTGAGGCTTGCAGTCCTCATGAGGGCAGGTAAATTACAAAAAAAGCTGGTAATCTCCCGGAACGCGGTCATCTTTAACCAAACCTGCATATGTATAAATATATATATATATATATATATATATATATATATATATATATATATATATATATATATATATATATATATATATATATATATATATATGTGAAGAAAGCACTGAAAACGTCTGCTAGTTAAGGAATGTTTATAAGGCGTTCTGTGCTCACCCTGAGGCTGGATCCCTGCTGAACCACATCATAGTGCATTCATCAGATGACGTCACAGGGTCATTCCGTACAGCTGGAACACCAACGACCTAAGTCGGATCACCATCACCAGGTGCCTGATGATCACCAGGCGCGGCGAGGTCCATCCGACTCACCAACAGTACACAGGATACCTACCCTGTTCCTCCTACACAAGAGCTCCAAGATAACTTGATAATGAGTAATTCCGGATTGGAGTGAGGTAGGGATGCAGGTCACGCGCTCCTTCTCTTCTCCAGCTGAAGAAATCAGCACTGTGATAGTTGGCGTGCACTCGGCGCAGACGCACAGAAAAATGAGCTGATTTAAGCCACTCTTGCTGGAACACAGCGACTCATTCCACGAATACACGTGCCTAACGCCAAACCAGCATGTAAAACCATAAAACTCGGTGGCCTGCAGTTTGCAGTGCACAAGCCGGAGAAGGTAGGCCTATTTTTCAGCAGCTTGAGTCGCGAGCACGGGACCAACCGGGACTAAAAACGCACAAGGGCGTTTTTTTTTTAGATTTTATGACCGATGTTTCGCTGGAGAGATGGGCTGTAAAATCGTTGAAATGGCGTGTTTTTGTCGGGAAGCATTGGGTGGTCCCAATACCATCTCTCCGCAGTGCACACTGTGTGCATTAGACTTCATCAGACTTTTCGCATGCATGAAATAGCTAATCTGCATCCGTATCTGTTGAATGCAACAGCGCTGAGTATATTTCTCCATTTTACAGAGTGAAGAAAAAGAACCTAACTTAAAGCAATTTTCGGAAAGTGGAAGGGATTTTAGCAATAAAATGTGCACTTGAGTCTTAGGTGCTTGCAAACAAAGTTTTATTACCCGCTTTTCTGAATGAGATGCTTAATGGATTCCAGGTGTGCCTATTCCATACAAAATTGTCAACGCTCAGGCGAGAAAGTACATTCGGAAAAGGGGTGCATTCTCAAAATAGGAGGTGCATTCGGGGAAGAGGAGGTCCTTCAGTTAAGAGAAGCATACTCGGGAAAGAGGTGCATTGAGGAAAAGGGAGGTGCATTCGGCAATAGGAAACACATTCTGAGTGAGGGGATGCATGTTATGACTTAAGTGCGGCTAATCTACTTGACCTTTCAGCATGTGATGATGCTGTCAGGAAGCTCAAGACATTACTGCATCTGAGGTGCCGATCCCAGGCCCCCGCTGCTACTTAGCTGGGGATGTTATCTTGGCGACATAATTTCATATATGAATGTTATTTGATCAGTGTGTGCTAAGATCCCTGGGCTGACCACTATATGATGTACTCTTCATTAGCTGGGAGGGCTGGTGACTACAACGGCATGTGGCCCTGTGGTCTATGACCTGGCTTCCTGCAAAACGACGCTCTGCTCGGAATTCCTCCGATTTTTCTGAACACTGGCTTTGCAAATAACTCAAGACCCGATAATTGTTGATTTTAAAGGTCGTACTTTGGCCTCCGGCATGATTTCTCCTCAACTGCTGGTAGCTGTTTCAGATCCTCCCCCTCCCGCATGATCAACAGCCGAGCTTCAGCCGCCAGCGCCTGCTGCAGCTGCTGTTCGGTCTGGGACGTCACTAACCTTGACGCAGGACTGACTTGGACCACATAGCGCAACACTCTCTTCCGCAGAGGCTGAGGCACGGAGTGCTGACGAGTGGGAAGGACGTGGGAGGAGGCGGCGGGGTGGTGATTGCATCTTTTTGACGACAGGTGGCGCATCAGACCAAGTATCTGATTTCAGTGGCAATCAGAACGAGGCTGAAGGGTCCATTCCGTGGGTGCGGTACGTTTGGTATTCAGACAATGAATATAAAACCTTGAGTACGGTTCCTATCAATCTTATTTAGTACCTTGAAATGATTTTAACAGATTTGTGAAGCATTTTCCTTCGTTTTTTTCTCGTGATACAAAGCTGATAATGGTATGAACCTACAATAAAGAGCTTCGAGTGTTTCGGCCGGGTTATATTTAGACAGCCTTGGACCCAGCCCAGCAGGGATCCCACGACGTACACCAATTACTTCGGTGATTAATTTCGCAGGAAGCCAGGCGGCTCCTCAAACACTTCACAGGCCATTACTCTGTCAAGTTTATGGACCGAGGCTTTAGCGGTTTAGCCGAGCACAGCAAATGTTAAGTAATTAAAATGTGTTAGACTGTTTTCCTTGACAAAAGACGCACTTAGTCGGCGCGCCGAGGGAGACCTTCGCTGAAGGCGGGCATGCTTCTTGCGAATGAAGCTCCTTAAAAAATCTGACCAATGGGCTGGTTCTCATGCCTTTTAGTCAAGGTCATGCTGTTAACTTAATGGCCTAGAATAGGCTTCTGATGTCAATTTATTTTAAAGTTATCTTTCAAAAGCAATGCTATGGTATATGGGTACCACGTAACAAACTCATGGCCTCAGCGGCCCTCAGTGATGACCCATAGCTAGAGGTCCCAGCTACCACCAACGTTATTGGACATACTCCCAGTGGCCTGAGGCCAGAGCACATGAAACCATCCATAGCTAATTATTCTATTCAGTCTCAGCGTGGAAAATATTGGGAGCCTTGATCCATCAAGAATCCATCAAGATTAAGAAATAAAAAGGAAGGTTTTTTAGCTATCACTGCGTTCACTTCTTGGTGACATCTGGAATTACGAGTGTGTGTATGTGTGGATGCACACTCTGAATACAGAGGGAGGCTCAACAGCTTCCCTGCTAGTCACATCACAATACTATTTCAGGTGACTGAAAGTTTGTCGGATAATAAGAGAACTGACAATTATATTTTCACAACAAAACAGGGAGGCACACGTTGCTCTAATCTCCCTCTGCCTTCAATGGCCCAAAAAGGGAGATATGACTCTTCCGGCAAAGAATGAGACTGAACAAATTTGGTAACGTAGGGAAACAAATAAACACCACTGTTCAGCATCTTTGTGAACATTGCTCATATCTTACACATACTTGCTGTTCTTACCGCTTTTTATGACGCCGCCCTCGCCGCCTCGAAACGCCAGTGCCGGAGCTGCCACAGCTAGGCGGGGTCGTGCCGTGGAGCTCACGCAGCTCGCTGCGCCGTGTCGGTGCACAGAGACAGGCTGCAGCTTTGTGCGTCGCTGGTCGTATCTGGACAGCGATCGGCTTTCACCCCTAGCTCTTGTTTTTCCAGTGCTGTACGGCGGCTGTCATCCTCGCAGCACAATTTGGTGACTGCGGCCGGAACAAGGACACCAAAGGGCCAGCCCAGGGTGTGGCGCCATGCAACAAAACAATTTCACCATGGGGCTTGGGCTGTTTGATTGACAATGATAACGCAGATAGAGCTGGTAATGAATTGAGATAGATCGCTAGCATGGTGGCTGACAATAGCAAGCCTGATCTGAATCGGGCGTGAAATGAAACCCGACAGCCAAATGAACCTTTTCTATTTTCAGCACGGACTTCACCGATCGATATCAATCAAGTGCACTGGCGGCGGAGGACGTTGACTGGCAATAAATGGGTTGAAAAGTCCATGGTGCCCCCCTTAAATTCGGACGTACCGCCGTCACTGATCAAGTGCGCTGTTGAAATGCATTAAGGCAGTTGCTGCTCATTGATTTTCTGCCGCACAGTACAAATTTGATGTCCCAGCTTCCATTTACAGAGAATGCCATCATTCCGCTGCTTGATGTCAGCGAAGAACGCCCACATCTTCATTCCATGTGAGGTACAATACCACCGGCAATTTGGACAAATCACAGCTGACTCGGCTAATTTCCAGCCGTTTGTACTAACTGCTCTCACTTACTATTACCTTCCGGCCACATATATATCCCTCTCTCTCCCTCTCTCTCTCTCTCTCTCTCTCAGCATCGATGTCTTCGGTAGGACCGACGCTTGCCCGCGCGGCGGCGGCGGCGGCGGCGGCGGCGGGGGCGGGGGCGGGGGCGGGTTTGGTGGCGGCGTCTGACCGGAAATGCCCCAGGCACCAGACGGGCTCCAGTCGCGACAGGTGGCCAGCGCCTCGGGCGATGATTACGCCGCCTCCTACTCACACCAGAGCTGCGCAGAACCACTCCGCCGTCTTTATGCGGCATGGGGTGCTGTCAAACGTGTAGGCTTGGGTCGACACTCGATTCAAGTCAATCATTGTATTTGGAAAATTATCAAAATTGAATGCACTGGAATGTGGGATCTTTATGATTTCGTGCGGGATTTTCCGCCAGGGACCCAACTGACGCCTGTCTAAGCTCTTTCAGGTTGAGCTTCACCACTAAGAGTACAGAAGGTACGCAATGACGTTGGAGAGGCGTGCCCGCTTCCACGGTCCTGGCCCGGGTTCAAATCTCAGCTGGACATTCTGCACAAGTCTTTCCGATCCCTATGCTTACCACCCAACAGGATGAGAGTTGGTGACGCAATATGATCTGAGTAGTCACTGCGTCGTAAAAACACAGACACAAGGACCAAGGCTGCGGGAAACAACCTGTTGGAGGTGATTTTCTAATGGAGGTGATTTTCCACTGATTTTCAGATTTTCATGAGCGCGAATGGCGCAGAAATGACCTGAAACGGTCTACATTCCTCGAAGGTAGATCTGTGACAGAGCACATTCACGGAGACTACTCTCAATAACTAGTACCTATACCATGTTTTAGGGAAAGTTCGGTGACGATAATATTCAAAGAAAGTAATACAAATATTTTTTGGGCGTATACTGTACAAAATATCATTTCAATGCGTACCTAATACTTCTTATAAAACAAAGCAGGAACCATTATTTTGTTCTTTGGTAAATAATTTGACTAGCAAAATAAAGAGACATCGTGTTCGGTAAAAGAGGCGCCCTAAGGGATATCTGGGAAATGAAAATAACGCTTAAGCACAAATAATTGTTTTCCTATCAGAAAATCAGGTAGGCACTGTAGGATGAATTATTTGAGCTTTATATCTAATGAAGGATGCAAGGCTTCTCCTGTCATTCACGTTTTCACTGAATATAGGTTAATGATGGCATGCTCACTCTTAGGCTCCTCGCCCCAGGCACTTCGTCACAAAACACCGACGGGCGCACACACCCAGGAAAGGGAAGCAGAGTGAAAGTGCCCCACCCACAGCGACGTCACCAGGGAGACGGGTATGGCACAATTATCTCTTTCTCTCTGGCCAATATTTCCTATGCACGGCTACGCCAGTCCTTGATCCGCACTGTTTATCGTGTCATACCTACCTGGATGTTTTCCTGACCTCGCGATTGTCCACTCCCATTGCACCCGTCACATGAGCTTCAGCTTCGCCTCTAACGTGACAGCAGCTGGCTGAAAAAGCTGGCTGACGGGCTGGGCCGGGGCTGGAATGGCACCAGCGGCCTCCAGATATGAATCAAAGGGCGATTTGGCAACCATCCCATTTGACATGGATTAACGACCGCCAGAGGGCACGGGAGAAAGCGGAACACTGAGTTACTAACCGGATCAACAACATCGTTCAAAATGTTGGAAACGGTTCATGAAATCGCGAGAGCGTCGCCTTGTATCTACCGAGAGGGAGTCGGAGCTTTTTTATGAGGTTTCAATCATTTATTATGCTGAGGTGCTTTTTCTTAGAGGTATGGAACCTGAAACCGATACTTATCGGAATGGGGGGAGCGCAGGGGGCCCGGCTCCCAATCCTTCATCGAAAAATTTCCACATTTTAGCCAAATTGGGAAAACTAGGAAGTTGAGCAATCAGCATGTGGGATAGATAGCAATGAGCAATCTGACGTGCTTCTATTTCTGGAGAGAAATTGTTTCTTGTCAGAAGGAGATTGAAGGCTGACTTGCCCCCTCACATGTGGTCGCTGACGACCCTTATGCTGAAGCCATTGGGTTGATACAACAAGCAGAGTCGTGGACCGGGAAGTTCGCCACGTCATTTCCCTCCTGCAAAGGTGTTGATTTCACGGTCAGCGGTGCCGGTAAAGAAGTAAGGTTTTCCCTAGTAATCAATTTCCCAGATTGAAGACAACGCTTACGGCAGTTTGGGGACAATTTACTCTCAGCCTCCCCGTAAGTCTGCACGGAAAAGCGGCAAACGTGAAAATCAGCCCAACTCAAATCCACAGTGAACCAGACGGATCAGCAGAAAGCAGCGATCGCAAGCTGGGACATAGGGATAACTCACTTCGACAGGTGAAACCTCATTCTTTTCTGTCTTTGTCATGGCGAATCCAATACTTGGGAAGACATTTTTCAAACTGTCGCTCGTTCGTTTTATCAGAACTTTTAATGGAATACTTGTGACATGACTTTTACGCGGGCTTTGATTCTGACTAACGTCGATCTCGTCGCATCAGCATGTAACCGTTTTGACGAACTTAAAGTGAAGAAATGCGCCACAGTCAAAAATGTATCTCACGGGCGCATCGGTAGGGTCCACTCTCTATTGGAGATGAGGAAGGGGACCGGATCTCCGAGAGACTTCTCCTTGACGTGAGGCTGGAACAATCAGAGGACCCAGGATCAGATGGTGGAGGTTCGTCTGCTGGGCTGATGTTTTGGCCGGCAGATTTGACTTCCCTCGGTGGAAAACGCTGCTGGCCGGCAGTAGAGGTGGGAGGGAGCGTGCAGACTAACGCGGGCGTAATACAAGTGTTGTTCCCCCACTCGGCATAATCTTACTTTTAGCGGATTGTGTGAGCGAGTGACGTTTGGTCTTTTAATATAAATTTTCGTTTTTTAGCTTAAGTTCAATTGTTTGGTAAATTGTTAACTGGGGAGGGGGTGGGATATTTCTTTATTTTGGCCTCAGAGGAACCATTGCCCACTTTTCTCTGGATCCAACAATGGTGTTGAGCGTAAATTAACCCTCCTGCCTAATACCATAAGCAGATCCAGGATTTCCGATCGCAGGAGAACGGGGGGGGCAGCGGCACTTTTGGGCGGCCAAACCCATCAGGTGGGCGTCAAATCCTATCACGCGGCACGGATTCTCGTATCCTGGGGGAAACATAATCGCAGGGGGGCGCCATCAATCATTCAGGGGGCCAGTCCACTGCCACAGAGGGCGGTGGAGCGTTGTCCTCGTTGCTATTATCGTTGCTCTGGGTGTCCATAGGAAGGTCAGGGCAAACCACAGAGGGCGGCGAGGGTCGATCGGCTGGGAAGTGCCCCCACTTGTTCCTGCCCCTGGATCCGCCTGTGCCTAATGCATCCATTCAGGTCCTCGCCTGGCATGGCATTTGACAAATACAAGCATCAACCATTCACTTTAAGCATTTCACGCTGCAAGTGAAGCATTAGCAGCAGACACTCTCGTTCGTTGCAATTCTTCTACTGTCACGTGAGGCATCACGAACCACTGACCACGAGTCACGGAGGTGCCGGAGCCGTCACAGCGGTGTCACAGCGGTGTCCAGCGGTGTCACAGCGGTGTCACGCTGGTGTCACGCTGGCGTCCGTTCGGTGTCACGCTGGTTTTTCGGCATAAGGCAGGTGAAATAAGAGGCGAACTGTCACTTCATTCAGAGATCCGGAGCTTGATGGTGTTTCAAGATTTCCGCCGAGCTGGAAATTAACTGATATTTATAAGCAAGTGTACTATAATGCAGCTAGACTCTACTCTTCTGGCAAGCCAAAGTGACTGTCAAACCCTATACGTATCTTGGTAGAATGCAAACAAATACCGCTGCCCTGGTGCCATCCCCCTATCTGGCTGATGTGGCGCTTGTGCGTGCGTCGGTTCAGGGCATACGTCAACACCCCCTCCTATCCCCTCGCCTCCCGCGGGCCATCCGCTGCCCCAGAGAGACGTAAACAAGCGATTACCGCTGTTTGCCACGGTGGAGCGTTGTCCTCGTTGCTATGCTCGTTGCTATGGGTGTCCATAGGAAGGTCAGGGCAAACCACAGCAGTGTGGCTAGTGTCAGCCTGTTGCTGGGGAGAAAAAGAGCTTCGTTACGGAGTATGATGATATGTCTGACCTCGATGGGTTAATCGAAACTGGCCATACCACGAAAGGCAGGTTTCTATGGGAATTCAAGCCACATGACGCTTAATGACTGTCTATATGTCTTTATAACGCGCGCATGAGGTATCAGCATGCTATTATTTCGCATACTTACTTTTTCTGGGTAGAATAATGAGACATTACTGCCACCGCTCTAGACCCATATCCACGCCGCAGTGTAAAAGCAGCCAGTCGGCGGTTTCAGGCGTGAAATGCCTGTCATACCCAGAGCCGTTTCATACCGACCGCAGACTTGCTGTCGTTAGCCGACAAACAAAAAAATCACCAGCCACCATCTTCTCTGTCGGAAGATCTAAAGAACGGCTCATCCTAAAAGCTTTCGAAACACGGAACCGGCTTCCAAGCGCGTCCAGCTCAGCAGAGTAGACTGTGTTGCCAGCCTGCCTATCAACGTGCAAATCGGCTTTTGCAGCCGCCAGTCCGAGCAGTCACGTCCGTTCGTGATTGAGATCGAGGGTGCGCATATGCTCAACATACCACCGGCGGCCGAACGCCGCATTGCGGTGCGTGCGCTGCGCGGGAGTCCCCGCCTCGGCGGACTGGCGGCTGGCGGACAGATGCGTACCAGGGGTGACCGGCGGATAGCGGCGTACCAGGTGTGACCGGCGGACAGCGGCGTACCAAGGGTGACCGGCGGACAGATGCTTACGAAGGGTGACTGGGGGACAGATGCATACCAAGGGTGACTGGCGGACAGATGCGTACCAAGGGTGACTGGCGGACAGATGCGTACCAAGGGTGACTGGCGGACAGATGCGTACCAAGGGTGACCGGCGGACAGATGCGTACCAGGGGTGACTGGCGGACAGATGCGTACCAAGGGTGACCGGCGGACAGATGCGTACCAGGGGTGACCGGCGGACAGATGCGTACCAAGGGTGACATGCGGACAGAGGCGCACCAAGGGTGACCGGCGGACAGATGCGTACCAAGGGTGACATGCGGACAGAGGCGCACCAAGGGTGACTGGCGGACAGATGCGTACCAAGGGTGACTGGTGGATAGATGCGTACCAAGGGTGACTGGTGGATAGATGCGTACCAAGGGTGACATGCGGACAGAGGCGCACCAAGGGTGACCGGCGGACAGAGGCGTACCAAGGGTGACTGGTGGATAGATGCGCACCAAGTGTGGCTCGTGGACATAGGCGTACCAACAATGACTGGGGGACAAATGCGTACCAAGGATAGCTGGCGGACAGAGGCGTCTCAAAGGTGACCGGCGGCCAGAGGGCATACCAAGGGTGGCTGGCGGACAGAGACATACCATTTTGCCAGGGCAGCAAGTAACTGCCACTGCAATACCCCCTCACTTACATAGTGAGGAGTGTGAATCCGCAGAGCACGTTGGAATGCGGATGCTGCAGCATAGGCAGACCTAGGACTTTCGATCGGAGGGGGCGCATAGTCGGAAGATGGTGGCATATGGACCAGGGGGCTACTAAGCCAAGCAAGTGGGTGCCGATGCTTGCATTCCGGGAGAAGGGATGGGGAGTGGAATTTTAGGGGGTGGTGCGAAGCAACATTGGGGGGCACCATCGACCTTTCAGGGGCTCTGAAAGGTCGATCGGGGGAGCAGGTAGTGTCCCACTTGTCAGGCCCTGGATCCGCCTATGCACTGCAGTGGGTACTGAGGCAGTGAATGCGGAGTTTATCAGTGTTCTGATATCGGCTGGTAATGCGCATGCATCCCTAGGGATGCCTGCGCATAGGGCACTATGCAAGGTGTTTTCTTAGCCCCGAGAAAGGAATGGACAGGCAGGCTATTGCAAAAGATGACACAAAGATCCATCTTTTTTTATAAAGTATTGTTATTCTGGAACGGTGCATTTTCATCAAGAGGGACTGGGGTACAATTTTTTGTTGGATGATATTTTTCACAGTACAAGACTGGCGTAGTTTTTCTTCCCCTCAACTAACACTAGCGGATACTAATTAATACTAGCTCAACTAATACCCTTAGCCAATACTCAACTAACTACTAATGCTACAGAGTTCAAACCCCCTCAAATAGTACTAGTGTCCATGGTGTCTCTATTGCTTTGCTAATGTCCAGGTTTCTCAACGAAGGCTTCACTCTTTTCACCTGTGGCTTGTCTCTATCCTTTCATTCTGAGTAGTTATCTCGACTGATTCATTCCAGGACCGGTCCACTTTCTCGGGCCTCGCGGATCTCTGAAGCTCGTGGTGCCACGCTCAAACCGGCCCATGCCGCGGCCTTCATCAGCTAGAAAACTCGTTGTCCCGTTATGTCGTCATGGAGAAAAGCCACCCGGGCTCCTGGGCTCCTCTTGTCCGCCTCGCCCATGCTCGTGGCACGCATTTACCAGCCGGTCTTGGTTTAGGCACGAGCACCAGTGGAGGTGTGAAAACAGTGAGGAACACATCGTTTTCCGTCCCAGCTGATGTCAGTATTGACACCAAACATGTATACTTTTAAGCCACTAGTTATGAGTTTCTAGAGTCAGGCGGCGATATTTCCCACACTGAATTCTCTCAGAGCGAAAAAACAAACTTATTCATAGGTATACCAAAATAGAAAGATTCTGATTTAACACCACTTGAGGTAGTGGCGATACGACCCTGGACGATAGCTTTAGGATGGTGGCAGGCATCACTCAGCGGCGTCCCAATTCGCCCCTGAACCACCGCGGCCGCGCAGCCTGGAAACGACCTTCACCCCGAACTTCCAGACCCCCGGAACGCCGCGCCATGGCACCGCTGCGTACCAGACACTTGCCAGACAGGCCGCGCCGTGGGGGGGTGACATGGACACTGCACTGGACTGACACAGACACAGACCATTGGCAAGGGAGTGTCGCAAATGGGATGCCGGACCAGGGCTGCAGGCGATAGCGCGCGGAATTGAACGTGTTGTCCGAACGACTGCGGCGGAGGCGCTGGCGTGCAGTGCATAAGGATGGTGAAGGACGAAGTCTTCAGGTCGGCATGCGCATCCAGTGGTGCTGTCGTGAGAACGCTGTGGGTGGTGGACGTGATGACGCTTCGGGTTTTAGCGATGACGTTGTAGTCATGCAACGCCGCCCCAGCTCTCACCCTGTAGGAAAGGGGGAAATCCAAAAGGGGAAGAGGATTTGAACCCAGGACTTGCAACATCTTTCCACTGGACCACTTGGTCCCCCGAGATGAGGCTTAGGGGTGGGGGGAGGGGGTGAGACAGATTTTTGACCATTTTCTTATATGATAGGAGATGGAACACCACTCATTTACATAGATTACATTTAGCCTTACCACGCCTATTTCAAATAATGAGTTGACATCGTCCAGTCCCTTCTCAAAGTTAAATGTCACTGTTCGGTCTTAATCAAAGCCATGTGACGCACATGTGCGACAGTGTTATCATAATGGGAACCGTAGGTGAGGGACACCGGAAAACCCCAAACAGTGGCTTTTTTGCGTTATTCGTCAGAGATAATAGTTATCAAGCCCTTGGTGTGAGAAACACACAAGCGATCGATCGAAGTCATTCCCAGGCCTGCTCACTTAGTCAGGCTTGTTGAGTCTGGGATGTACGACTTTTTGCCATGACTTGATAGACGAGCGGTGGCGATGACATAGAGGTAGGTCTTTGCCACTGAGTTTTTATCAAATCTTACCATGTACGCTACTTAAGGGACAGTTTGATCGTTTCCTGTTAAAAGATACTAACAACTCCATCAACGGCTTTGGTTAGACGTGGGGCAGAGCTGGCATATTCAGCACGAGCGAAGAAGCCTGATGTATCGCAGTTAATTTGAGAAAACAATTAAAGGGAATGCACCACTGTCGAAACTCTTAAGACTAGTTATGAACAAGAAAATAGACTAGCTATGCACAAGTAAATTGCAAAATCAGAATACCACATTTTGCCTCCACCCTCAAATATCCAAACAAAAATTTCGCCTTTTCCTCTACCCTTGGTTGACCTAAGCATCGGGTATAATTACGAAACTCAGTTGAGCTGCTTACGGCCTGTAATGTTCTTAAAGTTGTGATATTTGTAAAAATCTATGACGTGACACGCATCGCCAGATAAAAGGAATTCCGTCATGCCTTGAAATCCTGACACAGAGGTCTTTATTTTGAACTTAAATGTGAGCGTAAATTTAATATAGGGAACTTTGGGCAAAATCAAATATGCCAATAGTGTTTTTGTGACACGTTCTACACAACTGTTACCTCAGTTCAAAACGCATTATACAGGTAGGATACTCCCTGTACGCGCTTATCTTCAGAAATTTCGCGGCTCCCAAATTGATTTTTTCCTGACTATTCTGAAAAGTAACCCTTATAAGAACCTATTCTAAGTCAAGGTTAGAAGATATCTTCATAAGAATGTCTCTTGGGAAATAACGGGGATATGTGCTACTCCGGACATACATTTCCTCCCCACCCCACCCTGACCCCCTTACTCAAATTCCACCGTGGTGGTGAGCGGGACGCAAAAGTTTGCATCGAAGAACTTGTCCGGGTGATGAATTGATCTGTCCGTCATCCTGATTGGTGGGTCCATCTGTCCACCGTTCTGATTGGTCGTTCCCAGCTCGATGACATCAGATCATCTGACACTGCGCTGGCGTGATGCGAACGGAGTGTTGGATTCTGCTCTGCGGGTGGTACTCGCTTCGAGGGTGACAGAAAACAGAAGCGGTGTTGTCCACTGTTCCCGCTCTTCTGCTGGCACTCTCACCGCACATTGGTCTCATCGCCTTGTAAGCCCGTGTTTGTAACGCTGAAATATGTTCCGTCATCAATTCCATTTGATAACGAATATGAAGCTGGTCAAAACAATCGGTTGAGTTACTTTTAGCACCTCTCCGATTCGTTCGTTGTAACCACCTCCTCAAGGCTGGTTGCCGTCTTGGTTGGGTTCCAGAAAGTCTCCCTCCTCCGATCAAACCGGCACGGTCGCTGTCCAGATGCCGATGGCGGTGAGTGATTTTGGTGCTACCACCGGACATACCGATCCCCCTGCTGCGACTCTGGCTCTGCGATTCTGGTGTACACCAGGCATTGTTGTGTGGTGAATAACGCCTACTGTGATTAAGAATGATGAGTTGTCTACTGTACACTGCACCGCTCATCGGATAGCGCATACTTTGTATTTACAAGAAGTGATAGGAGGAAAAATGAAAATTTGCAGAATATAATTTTCAGGCTTCAAGCTTCCGAGTTGGTTTGCTTGTAAAGCAGGCATAAGATATAGTGAAATAGTGTGCTCTCGCGTTTGTAGGGGAGACCGGGGCTAGTTGAACATGATTTTTTGTTTTGGTCGCATATCTTAGAGATAGATAAAGGTGTAGACTTCGTCCTGCCATTGATGGAAAGCCTATTCCTTTGGCTTTTAAGTGATGCGTGTGCAAACGGTTGAATGTTGTCACCGTGTGAGATATTTGATCATGAATAGGTCAAAGTCAAATGGCTCAACTCGCCCCGTGTCGGGGTAAGTTGAGCCGCGCTCCGGGGTACGTTGAGCCGCTTAACGAGAGTATGTCCTCATTTTCCATGTTTATTACCCAAACACCAAATATTCTCACTTTCAGTCACTGGTACTGTTTTTACACCCAAACGTTGAGGAATCACCCGTACAAAGACGGTAGACCCATCCACGGCACTCCTAGTACCTACTGTACCCATTGCTCGCTCAACCGGGCGGCTGTTTGAGAAAGTGTCGCAGCACACCAGATATAGTGTCTCGTTTTCATCGCTGAACTCCTCAACATCTTTGTAAAGCTTCCTCCTAACATTTATTTGCTTCTTTGTGTTGTTATTGCACCCGTCCTTGCATTTGCGTCTTGCCCTTGCCATCTGTTGTACCTCTGTTCTTTGCTGGTATTCTTTTTTACTTCTTTTCCGCCTCCTCTTCTAGCAAGCTGTTTTTTGGTATATCCGTCAACACTGCTGCTTTCCTGTGATGCGAGGCTCTCTTCCTCGGCCTCTGCTCTTTAGGCAACGGGCAGATTGCTTCGGGCGAGAACGTATCAGGACAGTAGGGCAAGATCAGGACAGGATCAGTATCACCGTCAGGGTCAGGGCAGACTGCTGCTCATTGAATAGTCCGGGAAGATTCTGCTCAAGCCATCTGCGCGGAGGTCCAGCTCTGCTACTGATGGTGCAGGAAGGCTCTGCTGAAAATCCAGTCCAGGACTAGGGGCATTCGTTGGTCTTCCAGGCAGGCTGAGCCCTGCTGGATTTTCAGGCGCTGAGATGTTCAGTAGACTTCTTGACATTTCAAGGACCTACTGAGGGCTTTTCACAAGTCGATCCGTCAGTAGGGCCGGTGTCCGCTGGGGATCTGGCATAGGCCCAGAGGCACCACCTGACATTCCAGGCATGCTGGACAAACCTAGCAGATCCAGAGGGGGGGTTGGCAGGGCAAGGGGCCATGTCCCCCCAAGGAGCGAAACTTTGGCCGATTTTCTTAAAAAAAGCTATCTTTTTACTATTTTCCCGAGTTGCCTCCCCCAAACGGGGCTCCTGCGTCCGCCAGTGACTGGGCCCTGCTGAAAGTCTGGGCGGAATCACGGAAGGAACAGTGCTTACTTGAGAAAACGGGAAAATCTGCACAAAGAGGGTACAATTTGAACTTTTTGCGGGAAAGGCCAATGCCCCTGCATCCCCTAGAGTTGGAGGGGCTTTAAAGGAGGAGGAGGGCCCAAGACCAGCGCTGGAAGCTCTTCTCCATTATTGGTCGGCCTAATAGCAGGTCAGGGTGCAGGTAATGGGACATTAAATCGCTGAAGTGTTTTGAAAATAAACGGGAAAAATCAGAAGCTGGTGGTAAATGCCTTTCCCCCTTCGCCAATAAGTCGACCCAATGGCACACATTTTAGGAGGCAACTGCCCGGGCCGAATAGCGTCGCCAAATATATCCCTGTTGGAAGGTTTCTCGGAAGCCAGCTTGCTCTTTCTTTGATCAGGGAAGCCAACCATTCTTGAACACGGGTTAGCCGCATGGAAAGTGTGCGTGCTTTCCACTACACCACCGTGCCCCATTAGTTTGGGGGGAATTAAGGTATTCCATTTTTTCTCCGGGGTGCGTTGATCATGGCTCAACCTACCCCAACACCCTCGTGGTTCAACTTACCCCGAGACCCCGCCGCAACTCCGCAGGCAGCTGACGCAGAAAGTGGGTGGTCAGTTCTCATAGTTTTCGGCCCAAATAAGGCGTAAATACCTGCATTCAACTCATTTAGTACGGCTAATCTTTATCTTTAATATCAACAGTGCTATTAAAAAATGTTTGACAAAAGTAAAATTCACTTTTGCTATGAAAAAACAGGTTTTTCTGTCTCCAAACCGCTACCGACCAGATACCACGACGGTTTCCAGCTGAATGACGGAAAGCGGTTGCGCGCATGCTCTGTTATGATTATAGCGCAATCTCTTCAGAAACAGCGGAGTTATCGCGAGTGGCTCAACATGCCCCTGGCTGCAACTAGCCCCGGTCTCCCCTATATATGTGATCATTTACGTCTGTGTAGCTGTGTTCGCGTATATGTGGATTTTTACTGAGATCTCCTAGAGAAAGAATCCTTTGAAAAAGCAATAGGTATTACAAGTTCCCATATCAAACATGACTCGACAGCGTAAGTGTGGGGGGGGACGAGATTGAGGCTGTGCGGCGGCGGTGTATGCCGGGGAAGTGGTGCAACATACAGCATGTTGGTTGTATCGATACAATTTGAAGCTGGTATAAAATGCTGGAAAATTTGTGTAAGAAGCGGGGGGTGGGGCCGGGCGGTATGGTTATTTTTTAAGGTGAAGAACAGAGATGGAGAATAAGTGCTCCGTGTGAAAAGAAGCAGCTAAAAAATAATTCGTCAGCTTCTGATTCGTTCGCGAATGATTTGAACAAAAAGAGCACAGATATTAATAGCTCCACGATGCAAATGACTCACTGCTCAAAATGGGAGGCGGGACGGATGCTTAGGTTCCATGCTCTTCTTGTGGCTATATCCATGGTGTTGTCCAGCAATCAAGCTTCAGTTGGATTGAATTTGGTGCGTTAAAACTACACCTTCGCTCTATATTTGCGAATACATGAAGAAAAAACATAAAAAACACTCAACAAAGCAAAATGGAGAAGTCAGCAGTGGATGAAATATTTAGCTTCATGCAGGCAAAAGGATTGCTCAAATGAGTGTAAAATACTAAAGTTAAAGGAAATGTGGTACCCTTACTTTTAGGGCTGGAACCAAGATAACCATGTTTTTGTTTCGAGTTTGTTATCCCGGGGAAATGAACACTAGTTTTATGGGATTTTTTTTCCAGACAACAGCTGTAGTGGGTGCACGGTTTCACCTATTATCACAAGGGGGCTTGGTACGGTAATCAAACGGGAAATTCTGAATGGTTGCACGGTTTCATCCATTATCACGAGAGGGAAACCAAGCGGGAAATTCTTTCCAAAATATGGAGCTAGGAAAACGAAAAGGAGATTCATGAATCAGTGAGGCGTATTTGATTTATTGATAGTATGCCATCCTCATGACGTTTCCATGCCGCATTTATCATTCTTGCTATCATCTCCAGATTATTATGTGCCATATATATATATATATATATATATATATATATATATATATATATATATATGTATGTATATAGGCACGCGATCCCAGTTGACATATTTTGAATATTTCCAAGATTTTCTATTCAATCCATTGAGAGAGCAAAGGATTTAAGACACCATGTTTCGTTGCAATAATGATTCGATAAAGCGTCAAAAGGGGCATTCAAACTGAAATACGAGAGTTGAAAAGCGTGCAGCTGAGCGCAACCTTGGTAGGCCGGAGCTGTACATCCGGCCGGAGCTCCACTCCAGACCGTGACCTCGAACTTTGGGTCAGAGGTAACAAAATATTTGCACCCCCAATTCGCATTTCTAAATTCCTAAATGTGGCTAATGTGCTTACGGAACCGATGACCTCTCAAAAAAGGTTCGGGGAGGAGGAAGAAATGACGTGCTTAAAAAGTGCAGCATAGTGCAATATTACTGCTAACTTCTGCCTTTCAACCCACTCTTATCCATTCAAACTAGTAAATCCATGCTAAGCCAAACAGTCGATTTATTGGCTGACCCAAAGTCGCCGCCAATAGCGGGGTCGAGTTGAGGTACACCCTGCGCCCTACTTTTGCTACTAACGCATGCTGTATCCTGTTGCCATTTGCTGTGAGCTGACGGGATAAGCGGGTAAATACCCTCCGATTTTATGAGTATCCCGTTTACGAGTCCCATTTTGGGCCATCCGGATACATTTGAGTTCGCGTGGTCACCAATTTCTTAATCATCTAATAGGGAATCGATCTTTCGGTCCGTTTGGAGAATTATCTTACAACTCCTCCAGACCACGGTCGCCGTTCAACGCATATATTTGCATTTAAAACGCTGTTTTTCATATGAATTATGCAGTTCCATCTCATCCATCCGATTGGAGCCTTTATTTACCTCTTTCACGGTGTACATCAGTCCTCCCGCGAGGGTTATGTAAATCCACAGAGACGACATACGTCCTTTGACCTCACACAAATCGGAATGGTCTTTTTGGCCGTCACTGATAACGTGCTTACAGATAAAATGTCTTTCGCATAGTTCTCTCTTTACATGGCAATTGTTCGGTCGGTCATAGGCGGATCCAGGGGGGCAATGGGACACTTTCCCTCCCCCCGATCGGCCCTCGGCGCTCCTGAAATAGTCACGGCGCCTCTTTGAAAGATCGATGGCGCCCTTTGAAATGTCACTTTCCAATCCCATCTTCCCCTCCTAGGATGTGAGCATTGGCACCCCTGCAATAGGATTTGGCGCCCATCTGATAAGTTTTCCGTTAAAAAGTGGCATCCCCTGTTCCGAATAGTACCCCCGACTATGCCCTCAAATTGACAGTCCTGGATCCGCCTATGCGGTCGATTTTTTAACAGTACCCTTTGAAATCTAATCAAATTAAAACATCGAAGAGGCACCTGCAAAACCGATTTTACTTGCTTAAAACCCGCCACGTTGCGGCCCACAAATTCATCAAAATCAGCTGATGCCTCCAATACCTCGCCCATCCCAGATATTCTCTAACATCCCGAACGCGGACATGATCCCCCGAGAGGGGAGGGAAGGGGACAGGATGCATTCCTGGTGTCTGCAGACTCGTCCAAAGCTAACAAACCTCGCGCCCGAGGTGCGCGTCATGTGACACCCGCCATAGTTCACACACACCCAGCTATGAATGACATACTTTTCGGCCGTGGGCGATAGCCGCCGGTAGAGGAGCACTCAGGACTGCGGACTGGAGATCAATCATCGTCGTCATCCCCGCACCCTAGCGCTCACCTAACACACCACCAAAACAGAAGTTATGGTGAAAAACTATGGTCATCAGTCGACCCCCTTGAGATTTTTCGCTGGCTGCGCCCTTGCGTTCCCACCCGGCAGCCTGCCGCACGGTGTCTGGCCTGGTAACCGCCGCGAGGACGAGCCTGTCGCACGAGAGGCCTTCCGAGAGGGCGCGGGGCGGCGCCACCTAGCGACGCTGACTTGTCTCCTGTCCACTCGGTGCCTCGTGTCCGCCGTCTGAGTGCAGTGTGCAGCTCAGCCGAGGGGGGGCTCCGTCTGGAAGGGTGCGTGTTATGATGTCATGGCCGGCGTTACCGCCCTTCGTCTGGTAGCAGAAAACATTCTAGTGGTGCTTTGCACCGCGCTGCCAGCCAGAACCGTTGCACATGCTTCAACTATTTGTGCCGATGACAGATAAGGGCACGGCACTAAAAGGGAGATACTATCAGCATCGGATATTCTTGAAGGCTTATTATGCATATATCCGTGAAATGGAGTTTTTCAAGGCATATGTACTCAACTTGTTCTTTCTTAAACCCTGTTCACTTCATGTCCGGTTACATACAACACTCCCCAGTACACGTGACACACGAAGTATGCTTTCCCCAGTCAGGCCAATAAAGCCGACTTCTGAGTAAACCCTGGTTTCCACAACCCGCTTACATGCCGACAAGCTGGTCAGGCCATTACTGGGCCGGGTCCCAGACACCGCGCCATCGTCGGCCGCTCCCAGACTCACGGAGTCGGCTCGTGACTAGCGCTCGTGACTGTCGCTCGTGACAGAAGGCAGTGGAGGATGCCCGCTCGGTCCACCCACCACCGCAGCTGCCGTGCGGCGTGCACGGATGGCATTCAGCGACGGTTTGTGCAGGGTGAGTTCGATCGACTGCCTGGGACCGGCTGGGTTCCCACCATTGCAGCGGATGGTAGCGTCTCAACGCCAACCGCACGGTCGCAGAGAGGCGTAGAAAAGGTCTCAACCAGGCTTACCGGCCAACCAGCACATCGCGTCATGCTCCGGGCTGTTCACCTACTTGCTTTTTGTCAATGGTCTAAATAGTTGCACAGATGTTAATGTGTTGCTTCTGTATGCACTAGGTCTTCAGTTATGATTAAGACTAGTTGACATTAATTTACCGATTGTTCATGAACTGTTGATTGTTTACTGTTGTCTAGCTCTCCGGGGCTGAAAGTGGTACATTCGGAGAAGATTGATTATTCTTCGAAAACCACTGGAGGTGCAGAAACATCTGTACAATTTTAGCTGATGACGAGGTGTTGGCCTGAGTTAGTATGAAAGCCGCTCCTGGTACAAACTACTTTCTACCGAAACTCCTGAGTGACTGCAGGCCATCCACGTGTGAGCATGATGTGCACGTGTTTTTTGCCTGCTTCACCATGTATATGAATTTGCTCTCCGTACCCAGTGACCCGCTGGGAGCGGCCCAACGCCGCACGAACTGACTGCTCCCCACTTTTCACCTCCGCTGCACCAGCAGGAACCACAAATGGGCCCACCACCGACTGCAGGCAGACAGCGTCGCTTCCACCCACCCCCACACACCACACCCCGCCCCGACTAGAGACAGAGAGCCCCGCTTCCACCCACCCCACACACCGCACCCCAATTACAGACAGAGTCCCGCTTCCACCCAACCCACACACCACGCCCCACCCCAACTAGAGACAGCGAACCTCACTTCCACCCACCCCCACAGCACACCCCGACTTCCACCCACCCCACATCACGCCCCGACTAGAGACAGAGAGCCCCGCTTCCACCCACCCCCACAGCACACCCCGACTGGAAAAAGAGCCCCGCTTCCACCTAACCCCACACCACACCCCAATTACAGACAGAGAGCCCCGCTTCCACCCACCCCCACAGCACACCCCGACTAGAGACAGAGAGCCCAGCTTCCACCCACCCCACACACCACACCCCAATTACAGACAGAGAGTCCCGCTTCCACCTAACTCACACACCACGCCCCGCCCCGACTAGAGACAGAGAACCCTGCTTCCACCTACCCCCACAGTACACCCCGACTTCCACCCACCCCCACACCACGCCCCGACTAGAGACAGAGAGCCCCGCTTCCACTCACCCCCACAGCACACCCCAATTACAGACAGAGAGCCCCGCTTCCACCCACCCCCACACCACGCCCTGACTGGAAACAGAGAGTCCCGCTTTCACCCACCCCCACACCACGCCCTGACTGGAAACAGAGCCCCGCTTCCACCCACCCCCACACCACGCCCCGACTGGAAACAGAGAGTCCCGCTTCCACCCACCCCCACACCACGCCCCGACTGGAAACAGAGCCCCGCTTCCACCCACCCCCACACCACGCCCCGACTTGAGACAGAGAGCCCCGCTTCCACTCACCCCCCCCACCACACCCCGACTGGAAACAGAGCCCCGCTTCCACCCACCCCCACACCACGCCCCGACTGGAGACAGAAAGCCCCGCTTTCACCCCACCCCCACACCACGCCCTAACTGGAGACAGAGGAACCCGCTTCCACCCACCCCCACACCACGCCCCGACTAGAGACAGAGAGCCCCGCTTCCACTCACCCCCACAGCACACCCCAATTACAGACAGAGAGCCCCGCTTCCACCCACCCCCACACCACGCCCCGACTGGAAACAGAGCCCCGCTTCCACCCACCCCCACACCACGCCCCGACTTGAGACAGAGAGCCCCGCTTCCACTCACCCCCCACCACACCCCCGACTGGAAACAGAGCCCCGCTTTCACCCACCCCCACACCACGCCCCGACTGGAGACAGAAAGCCCCGCTTTCACCCCACCCCCACACCACGCCCTAACTGGAAACAGAGAGTCCCGCTTCCACCCACCCCCACACCACGCCCCGACTGGAAACAGAGCCCCGCTTCCACCCACCCCCACACCACGCCCCGACTTGAGACAGAGAGCCCCGCTTCCACTCACCCCCCCCCACCACACCCCGACTGGAAACAGAGCCCCGCTTCCACCCACCCCCACACCACGCCCCGACTGGAGACAGAAAGCCCCGCTTTCACCCCACCCCCACACCACGCCCTAACTGGAGACAGAGAGCCCCGCTTCCACCCACCCCCACACCACGCCCCGACTGGAGACAGAGAGCCCCGCTTCCACCCACCCCCACACCACGCCCCGACTGGAGACAGAAAGCCCCGGTTTCACCCACCCTCACACCACGCCCCGACTGGAGACAGAAAGCCCCGGTTTCACCCACCCTCACACCACGCCCCGACTTGAGACAGAGAGCCCCGCTTCCACTCACCCCCCCCACCACACCCCGACTGGAAACAGAGCTCCGCTTCCACCCACCCCCACACCACGCCCCGACTGGAGACAGAAAGCCCCGCTTTCACCCCACCCCCACACCACGCCCTAACTGGAGACAGAGAGCCCTGCTTCCACCCACCCCCACACCACGCCCCGACTGGAGACAGAGAGCCCCGCTTCCACCCACCCCCACACCACGCCCCGACTGGAGACAGAAAGCCCCGGTTTCACCCACCCCCACACCACGCCCCGACTGGAGACAGAAAGCCCCGCTTTCACCCCACCCCCACACCACGCCCTAACTGGAGACAGAGAGACCCGCTTCCACCCACCCCCACACCACACCCCGACTGGAGACAGAAAGCCCCGCTTTCACCCACCCCCACACCACGCCCCGACTGGAGACAGAGAGACCCGCTTCCACCCACCCCCACACAGGGGTCTAAAAACTTGCCGATCTACCTACGCCGTCGGCGACCCTATCATCTTTTGGTTGGCGACCCAGCAACCGTCTGAAACTCTGATTCCATCTGTGTTCCTATGATTTTAGCTTCCACCATCCACTCCTGCTTCTAAATACGCTTACCCTCTCCACTGTCTCTACCCGTCATCGTAATACATACAGTGACCATCAAAGCCTATTGGATGAAGTCTGCCAGTTCCTTTGGCAAAGAATGGGCAGAATCTACTTCGACAAAGAGCCAAGTTAGCCTTCTTTTCCCGGCTTGTTTGGCGTTTCTGAAAGACAGCTTGGCTACAACGGGCATCTTTGGCCGATTACATCTGGTATCATCACCGCCCTTAGTTGCTGCTAGTCTATGCTAGTTATGTTTTTCTTATTGCAATTTTTGGTTCCAATTTTATGAAAAACGACTGAAATCACCGTGTACTTTAGATGATGCCATCTCCCTGTACCGTATTTATGTACTATTTTTAAGTTCAAACTAGAATGTACTAGAATCTGTCACGAGTCGGTACCAAGTCGGTGATTTTCTTTTTTTCAATAGGCGACCAATGGGCGACCAAGTCGGCCGAAACCGCCGACTTGCGTGGTCGCCTGGTCGCCGGTGGTCGCCCTGGTACATTTTCGGTGTCTGCGGCCTTCAGAACGAGCGCGGCGTGGGCTGCCGCTAATATTTTTGTATTCTTGTTGGAAGCAGTGGGCGCCGCTTTTGACGACTGGTGTTCAATTTGTTAAATCCAAGGGGCTAAATCAAGATGTGCGTTTATCATAGACGGTCCGTGCAATCTAGGTGGGTTTTGGAATCTACTTGCAATGATGTTTCCTTGTTTTGCTTTATCACGAAAAGCCTCAGAAGGAAAAAAAACTTCCTACAAGTGGTGCATGTTTAAACCCTTTTCAACTACAATCACGCTAAAATATCATCGTAAACATTGTTATATAGTCACACATTCCCAAGGGCGTGGATTTCCTAAATGATTTTTGGGGTGCCTAATTATGAGGCTATCCATAACAAGTATACTGTTTTTGATACCACCATGTTCTTGCCTTATACCAGTGTGCAAAGTACGGCATTTTCGTCGAGATCTTGTCGGTGCGAGTGCCCTTTGAGACAGGACCGACTGGTGCAAATTTTATCAACCTGGTGCGAACTTGCCAGGTTAGTGACACTTAAACTAAACAAATAATGGCTGAATGGCTATTAAGACACAGGAGGGGGCCTTATAAAAATTCCTTAACTAACTGACTAATGATTGAGGTAGCATTGCATTGTAGGGGTAGGAATGGGTGCATTTTTCCCTGGTATGTGCCAGATTGGTGTGTATTTTTGGAGGCTGGTGGTGTGAGAATTTTAGATGGCTGGTGCGACTCGTCTGGCATGCTCCCGTACTTTGCAGACTGGGCCTTATAGCTGGACATATAACTGGGTGACCAAGTAGGCCTGTTATTTATAAACTTTAAAGTCCCTGAAATGAAAAATAGGAAAATTTTAAGGATAGTAGGCACAGAAAATAACTTGAGCTTTCATTTGGGGTGCCACAGCAGTGACAGGTCCAAGGGATCCCTGAACTTGAGTTCAGGACCCCTTAACCCGCGCCCCACCGGGGGGTCCGGCGCCACCTTCGCCCCACCGGGGGGCCATCGATGGCCCCCCTCTAACTCCGAAAATATGGGCGTTAGCGCAAATCTGCAAAGTGCAATAGAAAGCTCGCGTGAATTCAGTAAAAAATTACTTCGCATGTTTTAGTGCTCAGGTCAATGGTTTGACCTCCAGAGGTCAAATTAGGTCAAGATCGGCTATTTTCACTCAAATATGCAATGATTAAGCAAACTGGGCATAACTCTTATATCATTAGAGCTATTGAGGCCTGGTAAAGTACATTTGATAGCAAATTGCCAGTACTTTTTCCGCTTTGTGGAACGTAAAGACCTCCCGCCAGTGGTTTGACCGCCAGAGGTCACCTCGTGACCTAATATGACCTGAGGTCACCAAAGGTCAAAAAGTGACCTTGCCGTATATCAAATGAAAGCCAGTGACAAGACAAACACGATAGTGTTTGTTTCACCGCTCTAGCTCAATTAGGTCAAAAGTTATTGTCAAAATACTGTTTTTGACCTCTGGTGACCTTGGATGACCTTGGAAAAGTCAAAGGGCAAATATGACCCCTGGGATCCGTGAAAGGGTGTCCAAAAACGTTGTTATGAGCAGTCTGAGTATTTGCAATCATTTTTGTGGCTTTTATATCATGAAATAGCTTTTCCCCATGCTTTTCCAATGGGAGAGGTCGCCTCGTGACCTGACCTCAGGGCACGAAATCGAAAAATCCCGGATATACACCTTGTAGACCCTGGAGGGGTCATGAAGTGTAGGAAGTTTCAAATCGATCGATTTTGAAATGTAGCTCTTACAGAGCTCTAAAGGTGAAGTGAGGTGACCTTGGTTGACCTCGTCTGGTGACCTGACCTTGGGTGACCCGGGGTAAAAAATTTCAGGGAAGATGGGAAAATGATGCAGTGAGAGGTAGAGCCCTCAACCGCGGTGCTGCGCCTCGTCGTTTTTCTGCTATCCCGGAAAAACCTTAGGGGGGCCATCGATGGCCCCCCCGGTGGGGCGAGGGTTAAGTTTGAAAGGATTAAGGGCGGCCTGAGGAAAAGGGTACCCCAAAACTGATTAAACCAGGTCTGTGAGGCAGACAATACCTTGCTACTGCCCCCACCACTAGAATACAAATGATGGGGCTACAGATGGAGCTTTGAAGTTTAGAAGTTGTGAAAAATGGCATTAAAGGTGCTGAAAACAAGTTTTGTTGTGCTATGTTGGCTCACATCATGTTCTGTATGGCCATATGTCTTGGTCTGTATATATTATTATCTCAAGTGGCAATAGAAATCAAATATTAAAAAACTTTTTATTGTTTCACTAGGTATCTATTAATTGATTTTGTATATGACTAGTGTTTTATTCACACAGATGCACCAAGACATGTGAATGATCATAATAAACATGTTGAGCTTCAATATTTGAAGCAGGGTATAAAGTATGATTTCCTGTTTCTGCTTCAAAGATAAATGTCCTCTAAAATTTTAAGAACAGAAATAAGCCAGGTAGAAAGAACAAAAGTTTGTTTCATGGCCTAAAATATTGTTCTAGAAAATGGTCTCAGGCATTCCCATAATTGAGAATGGGTGTTCCCATCTATGGGTCTAGCATTCCCATTTATGGCACTGTTACCATTTTTAAGTCAGACCAACCACAGTTTTCTCACACTGATTGATGATGATAGCCACCCTTTTAGGTGAAGTGTGCCCTTTTGGTTGACAGCATGCAATCTCAGAGGGCTGCCCCTTACTAAAATCCTAGATCCATCTCTGTGCATTGGTACCCCATAAGGGATATAAATGTGCATTCCTGCACAGCACAAATATGTGATAAACCATTTCCAATTTGCCAGAAGACTCCACTGCAAGGACAATGGTCCAATCCAAGTCTGCCAAACATAGAATAAGCTGTGTCTTTTGCACAGATGGATGCACACTGGGTGATCAGGGTGTATGTGTATGTTTTTTAACTGACTGATTATATGCATCCAAGTTTCTGATAATATCTTGTATTTTTTGTCACAAGAAAGTTGAATCGTTTTGTTTTCTCTAGTATGGATGAAATATGGAAGCACTCCCACAGAGGTACAGCAGAAATATCACAAAGAGATTGTGTCCACCACAAAAGAACAGGTTGCTGAAATGCAAACTGTTCTTCTCAGTACCAAATCCTGGTCCAAATAGGTCATCAGCAACTATTCTGGAAACTTTTTCAGTCCTGATTATTAATGCTAAAATGCATCAATTAAGAGCTTTGGAAATAGTTATCATGGGAACGATGTCATGGAAAGAAAACAAGGTTATTCCCAAGAGACAGCATTGCTATTGCTTTGAGTAGAACCATGTTCAACAATGGAGCGAAAATTGGGCCTCATCTTAGCAGTGGTTGATATTTTCCACTGCACTTCTGAGGAAATGTTGCCAATGAATAATGTTTGAATTATTTATTTGAAATTTTACAGGAATTTATCTGATTTCTGGCGCCTCAAGGTGAAGAATCACAGGTGTTTCACGACGCATGTATGTACATGAAAACATTTTTCTCTAGTTAAATGAAACATCGGAACTGTTTCTGAGGCTCTTTTTTAAGGTGCTGCAAACCCTTTTATTTGTCTCTAAGATAAGGCCTAACAATTTTTCACATGGATGGACACAAAATAAAACCATTATTGATGAGAGAACAACAATGGTGCATCAATCATGGTTGTATCTTGCTTGGTATAGAAGTGATGGGCGAAAATGTTAATGCCCAGGGGCGCTCCCACGGAATTTTTACAGGGGAACGGACCCGGGCTGGTGCTGACCGGGGCAGGGGAATTGTGAGCATATTTGGTACCTGACAGCATTAATGACGATGAACCGAAAATTTTGGGGAGACCTCCCTCTGGTTGGCCAACAGGAGGATGCGTAGGTACCCCGTCCCACCGCTTTTGGCGCCCATTAATTGCCCTTGTGTACGGGCAGTGTATCATCTTTGACCTCGATTGACCTCCAAACAGACTTAGCCTAATATTAGTGGGCACTATCGATACGTATTCATGACTGCGTAGTGCGTATAAATGACTGATCACTATCCAACATTGGCTTTTAGGTCCGACATATCACGCCCAATGCGAGCGTTCTTCCTATTATAACTTGAAGCTACGTGATAACATCCCCAATATTCAGTGTCCTGTTGCGCCCTAGCCTTTGAACCGATATTAAAATGGATGTTGCCTTAGTGAAAGAGCTGGTCCGGCTCTGTCGAATAGCGTTGAGAAAGTGGTTCCGGCTATTTTGCGTACGGAGATAAGCAAGGTTTTATAGAGCACTGCATTTGATACATTTTGACGTATATGAATTATTCCCCTCTGGTGACCACAGTATTGACCTTCCGCAAAAATTCCGGGAGTAACACCGACTGCATTTCCGACGACCTTTCGATCGCTTTTTCCGCTTCTATCTTTTTTTGTTTCCGAGATCGAGGGTGTCATTTTTAACCCCCTCCCACCAGGGAGGGGGTCATAGGTGATTCATGCTGGTCACCGGGGCTAGGGTTAAGGGCCAGCATGTATAATTTTGTTGCTTTCAGATCATAACTTTGACTTTAATACTGAATTATAATCTCATGAAATCACTTAGGTAATGACTTGATTCTGGCTTAGGTCATAGGAGAAACCCGATCTATATTTTATAGGTTTCTTATATCTATATTTTATCGAAACCTTCCCCCTTGCACTCGCCAGGGCTTCCCTATAGCCATATTTATACCACTTTTAAGACCGATTTTGTAATACATGTAGTATTAGGTTCGGCGACCATCTAAGAAGCTTGGATTTTAGTCGGCGACCACAAGCTCACTTTTTAGACCCCTGCCCCCACACCACGCCCCGACTGGAGACAGAAAGCTCCGCTTTCATCCACCCCCACACCACGCCCCGACTGGAGACAGAAAGCCCCGCTTCCACCCACCCCTACATCACGCCCCGACTGGAGACAGAGGGACCCGCTTTCACCCCACCCCCACACAGGCCATTTCTTAACATGTTAACTGGGGGCCATTTCCCCCTCCCCAGTCAGCCGAAATGCCCCCCCCAGTGCCCAGAAATTGCCCCCCCCAGTGAAATAGACAGATGGCTTAAAATTGACCAAATGCAGACTCACCTAACGAAAATAAGACAGAACACCACCCGATTATTATAACTTCGTTCTATTTCTGGTCGCAAATTGACAATCAACAAAAATTGTGCTAAAAAAATCTCCACCCGTGGCTGTCTACTACATCGTGCGAAGACGAAACAAAGCGCGTAGATACGGGAAATCCCGGTAAAGCAGCATCAACTAATCACAACGCTGGAGATGAGCGCTGACCTACAACCAAACATCCTGTTCTACCCGACTAGAAGCCCACTTCCAGGGGCGCAGCCAGAGCTTTAGTATGGGGGCACACCAACTTTGAGGAGCACCCGGGAGAAAAACGGCACTTTTGAACGTGACCTAAAAAAATGGTTTTATCTTTGTTTATATCATTTTTTGGGCATCTATGGTTCAATAAAAATGTAAATCAAGCATTGACGGAGAAGGAAAACTAGATTTAAAAAAATCACCAAAATTTCATGGAAGTAGCCGAAACTCGACTGTTTTGAATAGATTTAAGGGCAAATCAGCCAACTCATGCAAATACTTAACATCAGAGAAATCAGCGGAGGCTGTGGTATCTGTTATCATGTGCAAGTTAAGAAATAGTTTAGTCGAAAATTCATTTGTTATGCCCGCTGGTTTTGTCGTGACTGAGCGCTGGTTGAACATAGATTAAGTTCCTCGCCTCCCAGAATCACCGTGGGACGAGGAGTGGCATAGTGATTTTGGAAGAATACAATTTTTGCTGCCGGAATAATTTGGGAGATACCTTGTGAACGCGTTTATCAAGTTCCATATTCTCAAGGATCGGTCCCAATTAAGGATATTGAAAAGGTGAACAGGCCGGTGGTTTGGATGGGTGTGGTGTGACAGGGTTGAAAATTGTGAAAACTAGTTCTTTATTTAGATAAATTAATAGAAATCCTGGATTAGAGGACTGTGCTCTGATCTCAGGGGCACATGTCTTTTTATCATCCCTTCCCAGAAACCACCAGTATAATAATTTATATAACCAGGGATGCGTAGCCATCACAAGCCGTTTTAGCGATGCCTCATTCCTCGTTATCTCCTTTTACAAGTGGAGTTTCCATTGTGTTCTTACTCCCCATCATTTCAAGACCAGCCCTGGAGCATCCAGATGTGGATCAGAGCCATCCAGAGCAGCTTTCCCCATCCCCCCCGGTTGTGCCTTCAGGGACTAGACTAGCTCAATGACCCCGCCCCGAGATGATGGGAGTTGGCCTAGTGTTATTCTTCTCTATCTATTCAAGACCACCTCAGGAGCCCCTGATGTAGATTAGGGCCCCCAGAGCAGCTCATGCTTCACCCAGGGATTAGACTAGCTCAGTGGCCCCAGAGATTAGGTCATCAGACTAGCTCAATGGGCCCCAGATAGGCTCATAGGGCCTTAAACCAGTTCAAGAAGCCCCCGAACAGTTTAAGGCGCAAGATCACCTCAGGGGGTCTCAGGCCGACTTAAGGAGCTATCACAAGCTCAGCGCCCAGACCAGTTTAGGGTACCCCCAGAACTCAGATCCACTCTTGGGGCCCAGATCAGCTCTTGGGACCCAAGATAATTTCAGGGGCCCCAAGTCAGGTCAGGGGCAAGATAAAGTCAGGTCAAGGGGCAAGATCAAATCAGGGGCACCAAATTAGCTCAGGGATCCCTCGCCAGCTCTGGGCCCAATCAGTTCAAAAGCCTCAGAGCTGTTCAGGGGACAGCAGATCGGCCCATAGGGCACCAGACCAGCTTTGGGGATAAACAATTAGATCAGTGGTCCCCGACCAGCTCGGGGCTCTGATCAGCTCGGGGGTACCACATCAAGTCAGGAGGCACTTAATCAGTCCAGGAGTCCCATACCAGCTCAGGGGCCCTCATCAGCCTCAGTGGGCCCAGCTCAGCTCAGGGCCCCAGAGCTGCTAAGGAGATTGCTTAATCAACTCAGGAGGCCCAGATCAGCTTAAAGGGTACCAAATAGGCTCAGGGTACGCCAGACTAGATCAGGGAGCACCAGACTAGGTCAGAGGGCATGGGATGGGCTCAGGAGGCACAATTATGGCTCAGGGGCACCATATTAACTCAGGGGCACCAGATTACCTTAGAGGGCACGTGATTAGCTCAAGGGGCCAAAACCAGCTCAGTGGGCACCAGATGAGCTCAAGGGGCACCAGATTAGCTCCGCCCGTACGATTATTGGCGACGATGAGGCATTAGCTGGAAACGGATTATGTACTCTTACTCCTACCGGGTGCTTGAAAAGGCGACAGAATGCCCTAGCTGACGAAAAAGGCTCTAAATTATCAAACAATAGTTTTAATCGCTAAATGCGGTCTAGTTGCACCTAGGTTCAACGGCGGAGGGCACCAAATTTCGAGCGGCACGACACAAACGGGGTACACCGCCTAGCGATCAAAAGGGCACTCCGGCACCGTTGGGGGGGAGCACGTGCCCCCTGTGCCCCCCTGGCTGAGCCCCTGCCCACATCTCAGCCAGTACTGTGACATTGCATGATGTTCTCATTTAACACACAGTCAGTTGTCAGCGCTAAGAGCTCGTTCGTGGATGAGACGGGATACGGTGTAATCAAAGTGCGTAAGACTGGTTGCTGGTGTGGCGGTATGAAGTGTCTAGCCTTTTTAGTGTGTTAAAACAATTAGTCTTAAACAGTGATGCAAGTCGCTTTTTCTGTGGTTTTATGAATACCGCTATGGCTCCTTTTTAGCCTCAAATCTGGCTTTTGTATTGTTTATTTGGCTATTTTAGTGGAAATAAAACTTTTCCCCTCTTTTGCCCTTTTTCTAACTCGGTTTGATCTTTTTCGCTGAAAAAAACCTGACAGCCTTCGACAACATCTATAATCTCTAGACATGGAATAACACAAAAATTGAGAAGCATTTTTAAACACTAACGCGTCTAAGTTTTATTAAACCCCCTCAAAATGGGGTCTTGCTCCCCTGAAGACACTATAATGGCCAGCACAAGAAATGCCCCCCCCACTGACTTTTCCTTAAAAAATGCCCTGCCCCCACACCACGCCCCGACTGGAAACAGAGGGACCCGCTTCCACCCACCCCCACACCACGCCCCGACGCAGACGACGCGCGACGCCGTCCATCTTCAGACGGTGAATCACAACCAGGAGACTGAAGCAGAGCCTCGCATTTGATGACTAAGGAGGGCGGCAGCTTCTCAAGGGAGATCAGGGTTTTGCTCACCTAGGGAAAACTTAATCAGTAGGTATAGCAATATATTTATGTAGGCATGAAACCTTTCGTAAGACATATGATCCATCGACATGTGTGGGACCCGCTACCACTTGACAAAATATGCCCGAACCATTGGAGAGGTGGCTGTATCTCCAGTACCGAAAGGAGCAGAACACATTTGAGGGGTGACACAGAATACTTCGCATTTTCCATCATGCTTCTTGGTAAGAATTTCCCTCCGACCCGAAATCTGCCCCCACTAGCTTTGATTACAGGTGATCGTAATACGAGGAGATGCTGGTTTCTACCATTGAATACATGCATACTAGGATCGGCAGCGTTCGGCTTATTATACTGTTTTTAAGAAGTGTCTCGCGCTCACCTGGTCTGGGTCTAACCTACAACCTGTCTGCGTAGTTGTAGCAAAATTTACCTACATACTCTTCGCAGTTTCACATTTTGAAACGGCCTATAAAACATCATTATCAGAACGGGATTACAAAATCGTTTTCTGCAACGATTCCTGCAACGCTCTCCTTTTGGAAATGCCGCAAAAGAATGTTTGAAATATGAGTTTTCCAAGCGTTTTTCGATGTGTATACAATTTAAATCTACCGGGAATGCACCGGCATCGTATAATTTAGCATGCCAGCTCACTTGTTTTGGATCGAGTCACGACTCAGTGAGAAATTGCTCGCTAACAACAAACCGATTGCAAGCAACTCCATATAGCATGGTGTATTTGTACAATTTTGAGGAAGCGGAAGCATCGCTGATTCTGGTTGTTGGGTCCCCAGATCTAATTTGCATCTGGAATGTTCTCTTGTGGGTCTCCTGAAACGTCCCCGGCGACGTAATGTAACGTTTTCTGTAGTTAGATTTTCAGGTCCGTTCCTACCCCGCTTAAAGGAATATACAGACAGAAAAGAGTTCCCCTGTCGCGGATGAACTCTGAAGCCTGCCACAAGATACGGCCGTTACTCGCGTCTCCTGCGTTAAAAACATCTTAGCTTAGAAAATATCCACTTTCCTTCCTTCATCAACGAGCTCTGACTACGAAGTATTGCGAAAAGTGATACTTATTAAAGCAGCTATTGGAACTCAATTTCAGGCTGTAGCGGGAGGCAGACTTACCTATTTTATAGGTACTCGCTTTGAGTCATTGGGGTCCCTTTTTTGTAGGAGTATTTATGATCGGTAATCAAGTTGAACTGGAACTCTGACTTGTCGACTTTAAGCACCTTAAAGGCCTCACCGGATATCTTAATAACCTCCTGCACTAATTTCGGTCTTCCTGTGCGATGCCCCGAACCTTCTATTCGGTTAAGAAATTTATTCTGCAGTTCTGGTGACCTCGTGTAAAAACCATGAAGTATTTTCTACTAGACCCGAGGTCAATTTGTTTCCATCATGGGACCCATTGTGCGACTTCGGGGGCCCATAGCTAATTTATTGATCTCCTGGTCCTACGCAGGGATCTCCTCCTCTATTTCGGGACCACTTTGCAATTGCAGAGAACTTCATCGCTATTCTTGTGGCCTCCACTCCCAGCCCGTCTCTCATAATACCCCCAGATCCCTCTGTGCTGACCCAGCACCACTTATGCTATCTCAAGAACTCCTTTGCTATTTGTAGGTTGGCTGAATGGCAGAAGACCTGTTAGAACCTAGAACAGAAGGCAGTTAAAACCTTAACAGAAGACCTGTTAAAGACTGAATTCTCTATACTGGCCCAAGAGCCAGCCTTTTATCACGGGGCCGCCATTGCTTTTATAAGACCGCCTTGGCCAGTTCGCAAGCACCTGGACCTGATACGAACCATCATAAGAAGGTCAATTTCTTGTCATTTGGCGGGGTCTAGCTCAGAACCTGTGAGCTTGGAACCAATCGACTCCATCATGATGGGATCCCATTTTTAGCTATGGGGACTTGTGCACTGAGTTTTCGATGTTCTGACAATAATGAAAGCTACCTTTGGCGCCTACCACAAGAGATTGAGGGCATTTGTGCTGGCAGGGACCTCCATGAAGTTTGTGGAGGGAACTGTTCCCCTTCTGACAATGTGGGGGGGCACGACAGGGACATCAGTGACCGGAAATTTTAAAACTGGAGGTAAACATTGACGTCCTAAGCAGGGTGCAGGGGATGATGCGTCTCACCACCTTTTATCCGAAAAATGTATGTTTCAGCCACATTGGAAGAAAAAGTTCACCGTGTTGACAGGGGATGATGCAGGGCATCAAAAGCCAAAACCGATTAGTTTTTCGTTTTAAAAATGGGCAATTTTCTGCTTGAAGTTTCACCCACAACCTCCATCGCCCCACCTTTTGGCCGGTGTCGACACGTTTTGTAGAGAAGCAAGGCCCCAACTGCACTCTCTTCGACATAACTGAAATGAATTATTTGTACCTCTGTGCGTGACACGCCCGTGTGTCCTGTGTCCATATTGGACCGCACCTCAATAGTACGGACAGCTTAGGCTTATGTAACCGCTGTAGGCGTGAGTGATCGCCTGTGCTGCACCTTAATCAGGGTCCTAGTAACAGGCGCGGAAGGAATTCATGATAAAAAAGCTACAGCAGATGGCATGACAAGAGGGCTTCAAACCAGTTTGTGATGAAACAAGTGTCCACTTTTATCGCAGCAAGGGTTCATCTCCGACCAAAAATGCACCGCATGAGATGAGCTTCTTTACAGGAATGCTTACACTTTGTCCAATGCGCAAAAAATGTGCCACATGAGTCTGGCTTATTCCCATGAAGGCTTCGTGCTTGACCGATTTCCTGAAATAAAATCATCCATCACATTAGACGGGTTTCACTGAGTGAAACTGGTACAGCATCCTCCAAAGTCAATACCTACCATATGTGTTCACTTAGTTTGCAGCTAGCTAAAAAAAACAGTGCAGAACCATTTATCAAGAATACTGTTGCGCACTAAAACACCGAAAAACTATTCTCAAATGTGCATTCTAAAACATTCAACTAAAAACTGTCATCCGGTGGCTAAAATCGAGTCTCCAGTGGCTTAAATTGAGTCATTTCACATACACTTTTCTGAACTCTCCACCCACTTCTCAGTAGCGATCCGATAACAACCACACCACTTAAACCTTCTTCTATTTTTACCGCCGCCCTTCCGCCGATAGCCCGTAATCGTTACGCAATAGGACTCCACCGACGGGACCTTTGACTCCATGACTCAGTGACTCAATGGCTCGTCCGCTTGTCCAAGGTCAGTACAGCAGCCGTTGCATGCGAGGACGGCGCAGCGCCGCAGCGGGCTAATTCGCAGGAGACCTGTGCACCAGGGGCGCTACTTTACACCTATTCAGGCCGTGCAGAAGCGTCCATTCAACAGTTGCAAACGGTACTACCGAAAGCAACATTCCAGCCATCTTCCACTGCCACATTCGGCTACAAGGATTTGCGCAAAGAAGCTGGCCATGCGACAAATGCCTGTGTGACCAGTGCTTGGCTGCCGATTCGGTAGCCAAATGGGACCTGTTTCTCGCCGGGTGCCACCGGCCCCACGCGGCGGCCTTGGCGGTACAGACAGGAATGCTGGGCCAGATGCGTGACGTCACCATGGCACCCGCGCCAGGCCAGAGCCAGTTAGCGGGATGGGGGCGACATCGGCTGCAACAGCGCCAGGGGCGCGCGCCGGACGCGCGCCGACGCCTATCGTCGAATCGGTTAACTACGGGACAGGGCCTGCGACCAGCGGCGTCAGATATGGAAATAGGTGTGGCTTATCTGACGCCGGGTTTGGTGGTCGTATTCACGCCGGCGAGTGGCCGCCTCTGCTTGTGCAGGATGCGCATTTCGGCTGAGTGATGAATTGAAGGCTCTCTCGTCATGGTCAGGGCTCGCGCTCACGCCAAGCCAGTACACAGCTCAACAAGTGGCAGCTTTATCGGAGAGGCGTGCCCAGGCCAGGTCCCTGATAAACTTTGATAATTTGTGCTAGAAAATCTGGTAATGACTCGACTGGCTTCTGAGAAGCTATCGATGGGGATTAATATGATCGCTCAACTTCCCATCAGAGGGAAACTCAACAATGAATTTTTAATAAGTCAGCAATAAGTGAGCGATATATACAGGGTGCCGCCACGAAATTTTTACAGGGATGGGGGACGGACCCGGGCTAGTGCTGACCAGGGGAGGCGAATTTTGAGCAAATTCGGTACTTAACAGCATTGATGGTTATGGACCAACGTTTTTCAGGGGAGCGTGCCCCCTGGTAGGCCAACAAGGGGACGCGTACCCCCGTCCCCCCGCTTTCGGCGCCCATGGATATGTATATATACTTATAGACTTAACACACATACTTAGCACATATGGAATGCTAAGAATTCTGATCAAGCGCCGAAGCATGGAGCTGTGATCGGATCAGACGGGTGGTGAGCCATCGCTGTGCTGACGCCGACATTCAGCACAGTCAACCAGGAGGCTGACATTTCCCGTCTAGCCTGATGACAGATTTAGGTGTGCTCAACTTTGTAGAGGTCAAACAAAGCACAAAGCTGCCAACATAGTTGGAGAAAATCTTGGGGAGCCGGTAGATAATTCTTTCTGTGTCAACTTTTTGAGCTGTTAATGTTTTATCGTTGCATTGGATTTACCTCAGTACGTTTTATGCTGTTGACTGGCCATAGGCGGATGCAGGAATTCCGATTGGGGATGGATCATCTGTATTGGCGGATCTGGGCTGATGTTGGGAGAGGGGTGCAGTAGTGGAGTGGTCGGCGTAGCTGGCTTCCACGAACCCGACCCGAGTTCAAGGCCCGGCGGCTTCCCTACACAAGGAGCAAACTGGCTCCAGAGAAACTCTTCCAAGAGGGAAAAAGTTGTGCGACTCTATATAACTCTGGCAGTTGGTGCGTCGATAAGCCCCACAAATTATTATGGATGTTGGGAGAGGGAAAGGTAACTGGATCCAAAACCGTGAAAGCAGTATTTTTAAACAAAACTGTCAAATATAGGTGGTTTTGAGCCTCCGATTTTGTCGGGTAGTGCCCCTTTTGTCCCTACCCCTGGGTCCGCCCCTGAGCACCCGGTCAGGGGAGGAGCCATTCGAACTTGAGAGACCCAAATTTTGGACAGCGCAACCTATCAAGGGAGTGCCAAATCTTATCGCCGGGGCACCGACACTTCCATCTTGGGGAAGGGATGGCCAGCAACGTTTCATGGATTGCAAAGCCTTGATCGAGCGGGAGTCATGTGTCCCCAGACCCCTCCCCCTCAGATCCGCCTATGCGACTGGTGCTGGCTCCAGCAGTGACATTTCTATTAGTCATTCTAAGCCAATCACGATTGAAATGGCAGCTGTGGTATCGGGGTAGCGTGGGCTCGTCTTCCCCGAACGCCTAGACATTCTCAAACACTGGATGACCGCAGATGACCCCTAGGGCGCCTGGTTGAAATTACTGCAGTTCTCAAGAATACGCATTGGTGGTTTTTTTATGAAGTGGTTAAGCAAAGGGTGAATGGCTGGAGGTATTTCCTCAGTCGAGGCTAAAGAGGTGGTGGTTACTCTCCATCGCTCACCACTACAAGCAAATGCAGGTTCAAAGTGGGGAATCACTCTTCATCGCTCACCGCTCCAGGCGAACACAGGTTCAAAGTGGGGAAACTGCCACAGTCGCAAGCGTGAGGAACAGTGCCGGGTCTGGCGCAATGTTTTTGGGGGCCTGCAGGGCCCCGATTTGCGAGAAACATATCTTTTTTAAGAAAATCGATGAAAATAGGAGAGTTTGAAAGGAAAATTAATTTCCCCCTGGATCCACCCCTCTAAGGAGAAACCTCTGTGTAGTACATGCCTACCCAGGGTGACCGAGTGGAACAATCCCCTCGCCTGGAGGATAGTCCCATTTACCAGCTGGTTGGAAAACAATATTCACATGCACTGGATGTATTTGATGTTCAGGTGCCCGACTTAGTTCCATACAAGATAAACTGCTCATTTACTGCAGGCACATGAGCAGCCTTAGAACAGTTCCGACCGCAGAAATGACCCAATCGACCCATGTATGCGAGTATGTGGTACCGTTCTGCCTCTACATTCTGGTCCTTTTCTCGAAGAAGAACCATAGGGGTGGTCCGTGCCATTGTACAAAGTTTTGATTCAAAACATACTTTTTCATTGGATATCAGTAGTTTGACTATGGATTATCGTTTAGAAATGACAGAAAATGGAGCTTTATGAGCTTACGCGAATGTTTTATTAAGATTGTTAATTGATTTCAGCAACTAGGATGGCATCCAAGGATAGTATCCATTGGTATCCTGCTAACGCAAAACGTGCCACATGTTGCAGCCTGGGCTGGTGACACATTTATGGCTTAAAAGTTTCAATGGTGACACACTGAACATTTTTGGCCCCTGGACACACATTTGAAGCGTACGGCCAAAATTCAACACAAGTTTCCTGTTTGGCTCTGCGCAAGGTGTCGTTTTCAAAACGTCTCACGTGAGTATGCTGACCTTCTCCGTCACTGCGGGTTGACATCCTTATCCGAGAAAAGGTCACAATACGATATTATTTTCCTCCGAAACATTCACAAACAAAAAATTAATTCACATTTTCTTCTGTAATGCTTCTCACTGGCAGTTCCTCGTCGTGCACTTCGAAACTGGTCGCAGTTTCACGTTCCCTGCGCCAGAAAAAACACTGTAAGGTCGGGTATGTTTACTAGAATTTCCCATGCCTGTAATAGGTTTTTAGATGCAAATAGGGACGTCGATATCTGCGACTCACATTTAGGAAATGTTAAGAAGTCAGTGGCTGCCTTTTCTTTTACTGTTTAAGATGCAGACGTTGTGCTCCACGAGAGTGGATGATTTTAGTGTTATTGACGTTCTATCGTTTTGTTGATCCATTGTACTACTTTTATCTAACTGACAGCATGTATAAGTGGGTTAAACTAACCCGTTGGTGATATATTTAATAAACTCTACTGAACTATACCTTTCAGTCAAAGAAGATGCAGCATGCATTGATCCATTGTGCATCCATTGTTTGGAGGCTTTTTATCATCGCAAAAAATAAAAGATAAACTCAGCTTACTACTCATATCACAAGAAGTTATTACAAATTAAGAAACCCTATATTTTCCAGGGGACATCATCGCAACCAAGTCATCATCACGACTGATTACGCCTGAGTCTCTGAGTCTATCTCTTGAGTTTGATACCATAGTGACGGGCATGATCTAAAGTTTCGGCAAGCTCACAACGCGAGGTACATAATTCAAATATAATAAATGTGCTCTCAACATGGGCACCCAGCACATAATTCAAGTCCTTAGGCAGGGACGAAAATATGTATGCCCTTAGCCCATTCTAGTCCGACCGGTTACCGAGTTAAGAGGGATTTCCATAGTCGATCTAAATTTCAGCCAAGTTTACCCCATGGACGTAATAAGTTAACGGTTCAAACTTGGCACAGAAGACAGCGGGGTGGTTTCACCACCTTTTCATTTTTTCGTATCGCCAATGGTTTTTGAGACTGTGGGGTGCCAGAAATAACACGCCCAGTCGGCCGTGGGTAACCAAGAGAAAACAACTGAGGCTAGCCCGTGGCAGGGTTAGGGATATCAATGACCCTAAATGTCCAGTAACGTTTACAAAACTGCGAGTAACTGACCCTCGCAATAAACAATTAGTCAGTTGCAAACGCCAAGAGCGATACCAACCCGACGAAGCCAACGATATAGGGACCCTGTTCTATTTCGGCCTCAGGCGAATCTAGCCAGTAGGTTTAGGGGGGGGAGGGCAAGCCAAAGTAAAAAAGTCGGAAAGTAAAAGAGCTTCACGCAGTGAAAAATTTTGCCATAAGTTAATTATACGGTAGGTTTTACGGATAAAACCAAGTCGAATGGCAAGAAACGTCAGGGTTTGAAAGATGAGAACGGAAAAAATGTGGCCACAAAATGTGTTTTTCTTTTGCTATCCAAGGCCTACTGAAGTCAGTGGTGGATCTAGCCGGTCGGTTTGGGAGCGGCAAACCAAAGTCAAAAGTCGAAAAAAGTCACGTCGTGAAAGCTGCGCTACAATATCACTTGCCGGTAAAATTTTAGAATCTTGGGTATTTGAGGCGAAAAGCAAAAAAAAATCACGGGTTGAAAAATATGGGCTAGAGATACTTTTTCCGGTCCGAGGCAAAATATTTACACTAAACTTAACTGGTTATGTTTGAAGTTGAGAGTTATAGCACCAGAATCTTGCTTATAAACTAAAAAGGAGTCGGGGGAAAAAAGGAGGTCGATCACTTGGGGGAAAACATAGTTTTTCCCCGAGCTTTTCCGTTTGGGGAAATCCCTGTTTTTTGGCCCCCAAACCTGGATCCACCACCGATGTCAGTAATAGTTGTTTGTCAGTAATTTCGGAAACGTTTTCTCCTTTCCATTCGGTGCAGCGGCGGTAAATGTTGACCGCAACATCAACACCCTTTCAATGGAAGCTCGTGACCAAGCACACTCTTCAGGGTATTTACACCACCATACATCCACCCCAAGTGTGGTTCAAGGCGGAATACCGTCGACTGCAGCTTGCTTCGTGATGGGAAGGTGCTCAGGCATTCCATCACGTTATCTAGCCGCCATGACTTTACAACTCCAGCGCAGCGTTCGTGGAAGCCTCTCACAGCGCCGTTCTGCGATATCACGATCAACGTCCTCAACGTCTGGCTACTCGCCAAATGTGAGGCATGCCGACCCGTGTTCGTAGAAAGCTCATTTCTTTTCGTCCCTTGGACCACTTGAACATCCGGGCAGCCGCAGGTAGTCTGAATAGAAAGCAGGTCGTTTTGGTGGGACCGCCGCCTTCAGCGGGGCGGCCGGTTCGAGCCGGTAGGCAAAAACTGGTCTTGGTATGAGCGTGCACACCTTGGACTGTGGACCAGGGGTCGAACGTTGACGGCACCAGATACTCAAGGCTGTCTGGGTCCGTCTAGCGTATTCTCCGGCCGACTGGGGTGTATACGAGAGGTGCCAGTCCACACCAGCAGACACTCTCACCACTTACGTCAGACACTCCCACCAATCGCGTCAGACACTCCCACTATTACCGTCAGACACTTCCACAACTCTCGTCAGGCACGCCCACCACTCTTGTCAAACACTCTCACAACTCGCGTCATACACTCTCACAACTCGCGTCAAACACTCTTCCAACTCTCATCAGACACTTACAACTCTCGTCAGACACTCCCACCAATCTCCTCAGACACTCTCACAATTCTCGTCAGACACTGCTCACTCTCGCGTCAGGCACTCTCACAATTCTCGCCAGACACTGCTCACACTCGCGTCAGGCACTCTCCACAATTCTCGTCAGACACTCCCACCATTCTCGTCAGACACTCTCACAGCTTTCGTCAGCTCGCGCCAAGTCTGGCCTTCCACTCGGCTCTCCGCATGCTGCAAACGGCTTTGACTGTCTGAATTATTGCCTAAGAAAAGAAAATGGAGTGCAATGTTGAAACCATTCATAAAGCTAAAAGCCATCAATAACAGAAACAATGCTAGTTTAGCTGCCAGCGAGGCCTTTGATTTTCTATGATATAGTGTCCTGAAAACCTTGTGAATTGTTAAGCGAGCCTGTTAGTTAGAAAGTCTCTAGCCAGTTGAATGAAACAGGTTCTGAGGGATGTAATTTCCTTCCGTCACCTTCTTCTGATCTAAAGAGCTCGTATTTTTCAGTAAGTATACGATTGTGCTCTTCAGTTCCCAGAACTTTAATAATTCCTAGCTCGTGGCACCTGAGCAGGGAGTTCTATGCAATATTCTATTCCATCTCGTGGATGTAAAACGAAGAAAATAAAAAGGCTTGGAAGAAGAAAAAAATTGTAGGTTATATTTGGAGCCGGGCGCTCTGATACTTTAGTTGGCTACCCCGCTGCCCCGCTACTTGCAGACCGTCCAAATAGCGACAGAGCAGCGGTAGCGGTTTTTATAACCACAAAGTAGCGGAATAGCGATTAGCAGACTCACAAGAATTTAAAAACACTACTACTACCCACAGCCTGTAAAGTGGAGTGCCATTCAAACAAATTAGAAGGTGAAGGTCGAGAGAAATGTTTTTTGTTTACGAGAAAATCAAAAGCAGATTGAATGTGTGTTTTTGTTAAAATATTTTATGTGTATGCCAAACAATGAAGCTGCTAAGTTTGCATGTAATGTACAAATGAACGCAGTTTTCCTTTGAAATAAAATCCAAAAGAGCAATGTAGTATTTTTGGGGGTATTGCTTTAGTAGCACTTTGTAATAACAGCAGCAGTAGTGGAGTATCCGAAAGGTAGCGGTCTCGTGGTTTTGAAGAAGTAGCACTAGTAGCGGAAGCAGCGGAAACGGTTTCCAAATTTGGTAGCAGCACCCACCGCTTGTTATGTAATTTTATTATTGCATACGCACCTTGGATTCTGTCACGGCACTGTTTTAGGCCCTACTAAATATTCTTAGCGCATACATGCCGAAGTGTTTTCTTTTGCAGTGTTGCCTTTTCCTGTCTAAGGTTAAGTTCATGTCGACAAAAATTATGTAAAACCAGCTCTATTACAAATAAGGTAAAAGAAGAAACCAAATCGCACACCTGGGTCATAAATGACCTAATGGGCAGAACAGGAGTAAAAAAATCGATTAACTGACTAGAACAATTGGGCGGTAATTCCGCTGATTTTCTGTCAATGGATGACTTACAAAGCTTTATGGAGTATGGCATACATTTTTCTGTCCGTTAGGTCAACAGCACTGAAAGATTTCTCCACTCAAAGAAATGTACGGGATTGATCACTTCTAGCACAGATACTGAGGTGTGATATCGCCTATGAAGACTATCCCTGCGCCCGACCCTGTGCCTTTGCTGCCTGGTCTGTCTGGGGAGGGGGAATATGAGTTATCCCAGACGTGCTGGTGCAACCAAATGGCTGTGAAGGATCTAGGATTTCGGTGAGGGAGGAAGCCTTAGTCAGGTGGCCCATAGGCGCAGGAACAGGAAGGTCAAAGAGGCTATGCCCCTACAATATTCATGATTCTTAACGTGCGCATTGACGAGGGGCGGGTATCCACCCCCTCGGGTTTTTCAAAAATAGCATAAAAACGGCGGCACGTAGCGCCGCCGTACTTGGCATACCTTTTTTCGCATCATTTTTACAAATTTTGCTAAATTGTTAAGGTTAGGTCATCTCAGGTCAGGTCACCAGCACAGGTCAAGTGACCTGACCTCAAAACACGTTTAAGATAGTATAAGTCGGAACAGGGTGAACCTATCTGATTGAAACTCATATCACATAATGGGTCCACCGAGTTCCCCAAAATATTTTCCGGTATTTTTTATGTCGATGACCAAGGTCAGGTACGAGCCATGACCTCTCCATTGAAAATACATGGGGACAATTGTTTAAAGTGAATAACTTAGTAACGGATGGCGATAGAGCGCTTATGTTAACTGCATTAGATTCGCCTTGTCTTTGCAGTTCTAATTATATGCATTGTATATAATCTGACCTTGACCTGACCTCAGGTCAGGTAAAAACCTTTGATTTGACCTAGCAAGGTCATATTACATATCATTCGAATCAGCTTGCTGCGAGAACTCATATGGTTCAAATCGTTTTGCTCTATCTTTACTTGCTCAGATGTAATGACCAAAAACCTTCATTTTTATGTTATATCTATTACGACATGTTTTGACCTCTAGTGACCTTAAATGTGACCGGGAAAAATGGATCAAATATTTTCGATGGAGAAGTGGATGGGCTGCCCAACAGCATTTACCGTTTCTCGCTACCCAGCGTGGTTCTCGAGATCTTAGGGGGGGCGGGTACCCGCCCCCCGCAAAGCGAAGGTGGCTCAGACCCCGTCAATGCGCGTGTTAAAAATTAACGACACGGTGTTGACAGCGAAACAAATGACTTCAAACGTACCAAGCTCCGTCAATGCTTTGGACCTTCCTACGCTTATGGGGAGGCTTGTGTCACTTGGGGCACGCACTTGGTACATCCCGAGGGTGCCCTCACGAATCAATATTGACATCATGTACAACTTCCCGTGAAAAGGAAGAGTGAACAGAACAAAATGTATCAATTTCTCAGTGGGGCAATATTCTTTTCCTGTGCTTACACTGACGTCCGAGCAAACGCATCTAGATCTGCGCCGGTTTCGGATCTGCTCTAAATCCTGTATTTCACGTGTTCAAACATAAATATTCCGATAAGTATTACTTCTGTTTTCCAGTACATATGGCTTTGTCTACGGTCAATATGTTAGCATTTCAACGGGTTCGAAACCTAAGTTGATAAGGCGCAGACTGGCCTGTCTCCACGAATCCGGATGTAAAAAAACACTCAGAATTCCTTTTCAGTATTTAGCTTAGATCAGAAACTTGCGCTCATGTTCTGTGTCCGCGCTTCGATGAACGCGAAGATAGTCACTTTTGCACGAACTACTAGCTCTGATACCCCCTGTCTCTCTATCTTCCTCGTTATCTCTCTCTCTCTCTCTCTCTCTCTCTCTCTCCTTTTGTTGTGCCTTTCCCATTCAAGCACTTCCTCACAGAGCAATACACATGCAAGGGACACTCCATGAATGATGGAGATGCGACAGAAACTGATACACATTCAACGCACTGCGCATAATTTTTCGGGTATGTTAAGCTTCAATAAGTTTTTTTCCAGTTCAATGACGTGTTCGATTGTTCAAGCTTTCAGAATCCACAAGAGACTGAGGAAGCTGTTTCTAAATGGCGGTTGTGGCGGGATAGAAATAATATCTGCACGATCTCACATAACACATCGGTCTACACATCTCTGGGTGTGATCGTTTATGTTGGTGTTGGCTGGTCTCAGACGAAGAGTTGGTAAGTCTACCGAGCCCCTCATTGTTCGGAAACACCTTCGCTCTTGCTCGCATTATTTGTGTTTTGGCTTGTCTAGATGCGGTTGTTGGCACGTAATGCGTGGAGCTCTATAGGTAAAGTGAGACATATGCGGCCCAAAATTGCCCTATTTTGCAAAAAAATGTTGCTCAACACTGATGCATTCTTGTATGCCTTGTACGTTTGTAACATTCTGCTCAGCTATTGGGATCCCCATATGATTCATGGAAAGCCTCATCTTGCACAGTCTCCCGAGCCATGACTGAGGTATTTCCAGGACTCAGAACCGGGGCAGATCAAGGTAGCTGGATAAGCCCCACCGCTCTACCTTCGCCTCCATTATGCAATATGATTCGGCGAATTTCTGCCGCCTGTCCACACTGCACAGGTCACCAGGGGATTGACGTCATACGACGCGAGATCCATCCTGGGACCGGTTTCTGGCGGTTGCTCACCGTTTCGAGGGTAAATGGGTGTGCCTGCTCTATTGAGGCTTAGTGACCTGACGAAGCGCTGTGGCAGAGCTATTGCGACCAGAACAGGCTGGCATGAATGATCTAATTAGCTCTACATCCAATTGAATATATATATATATATATATATATATATATATATATATATATATGTATATTATATGTATTACACATATATACATATATATATGTATATATATATATATATATATATATATATATATATATATATATTCTTGGAAGGCTTGCTGACAATATTAAACTAGCCAAAGATATGCTGTAACTTCTTGCACGGTGCCGGCTAAGGACAAGGTTCTTATCGTCCACGGCATCTTTGACCTCTTTTGTCTTTCACTACATTGCTATGAAGGCCTGTTTTGATGTCTGGGATTTAATAATCCTAGAATAACTTACAGTACGTTGGCTTCCTTACTCCTGCTTCTAGTGATGACTCTTACCAGTTTATTGGTCATTTCACAGTATAAGTTAAAGCATGCCTTTTTATCGCTATGAATTCCAAAGAATCTTGTTAAGATAGACTTCGAGCTTTCTAAAACGGATGGCTTAGACATTTAAGGGCCCATTCACACTGGACGGAATCTGCCAAGCATTCTTCCGGTTAACGCCACATAAGCAAGTGGGGAGATTAAATGTCGACAAAAATCTAAGCAGATTCTGTCGCAGATTCTGTGAGGTGCGTATAGGCCTTGAGCGACAGACTCCACTGCCTGAGTCGTTGTGCTAAGCAGGGGTGCGGATTTCCAAAAACCATCGGGATTGTCAGAATTACATAGTCACAACATTAACAGTGTTAGCGTAATGGTATCTCTGTTTTAACCCCCCTCCCCAGAAAAACCTTTTGAATGCGATAAATCCAGTTTAAAGTCCTGAAAATACAAATAAAAACCTTTAAAGGATGCTTTAAAACTAACCTGATCATCATCGGGGGTGCTCACGCACCCCCAGAGAGATGTAAAACCACAACCCTGGTTCTAAGCATATGCGTTTAATCCGTCTGGAAATCTGAAGTACATGACTTTGTGACACTGAACGAAACCTTATAAACCCATCAGCATTCGAGGCGTTGCACTAAACCAATGTGACCTGAAATCGCTTGCAACAGTGTGATGCGTTGCGGCACTGAGGTGAATTTTTCTCGCTAGGTTTATACGCAGGGGCGTAGGAACGGTTTGAAAAGTGGGGGGGGCCAACCTTAGAGGGGGCCCACCTCAAGGGGGCCCCAGTCCACGGGGCCCATAATTATAAATAAAAAATTAGTTAGCTCGTTTGGTGTCAATAAGGCGCGCATGCACACAAGGATGTCAATATATGGAAAACTGAGAAATTAAATTTTGCCCTATGATTTCGAATTGTACCTATTATGATCTAATAAATCATAGTAAAACGCCAAAAAAACATTATTATTACCAGATCAGAGGCCCCAGTTAAGCACAGTGGTACCCAGATTAGCTCAGGGCCCCAGCTAGGCTTAGGGGGTCCCAGGGTGGCTGATATAGAGTCTCAGAACACAGTGGCGTAGCCAGGATTCGGCCAAGGAGGGGTCCGAATACCGTCGGGGGCCCCAGGCCGGGGTCCCCTTAGTAACCGGGCCCATCTCCTATATTTTTTGTATAGTATTTTAAAATTATAACATTCACACGAGGGAAATTTTTTGTGCCTTTTTAAGCATTCATTCTTATTTTGTTTAAAGCTTGTTTTTTTCGATCCGACCAAGTGTTGGTAAACTAAGGTCACCAAATATTAAGGATGACCAATACCTTATATGGTAGCGTAACTATAATAGCAAAAAAAATTTTTTTTTACCAAGGCCCATTTCAAATACGACATACATTTTTAAGCTTTTTTGGAGGATTTCAGTCATTTTTTACCACGAGCGCGTTTTTTATATTTACAGATGTTTAGGCCCTTTTCATCACATTTACAAAATTAAGAACTGTTAAGAAAACTACAGACAATGCTTTGGTACCAAATAGCCAGCCCCCTCCAACAGCAAGCGCAGACCACCGGATGTGACGTCGCACCTCGTAGCATATAACATGGAAAAATTAAATGGTTAAATATCCAAACTTTTGCAAAAATAGGCCCAGAATCGAAAATAAAATGTTTATCCATTGCATTTGGGATAAATTTGATTACCGTGTATTCTCACAAATTTGTATGCTGGAAGTGCCATTAGCAGCAGTTTAACACACGGCTCAATGGTGAAGGAATATAACCCATGTCTGCCTCGGTATTATCGCAGTAGGTGGATCACATCTCGCGGTTCAAAAGGATCACATCAGAAGGTCCACAGTTAATATGTTCTACCGCTCAAAATGTCTAACTTAAAGTCAAACATTCAAAAGGTCCAAAGAGGCGTGCTCAGATGCATGAGAGTGGGGTGCATGATAACGCAGAGGCGTGCTAAGGCACCTGATAATAGGAGGCTATGAGGGTTAGGTTAGGTTAGGTTAGGTTAGGTTAGGTTAGGTTAGGTTAGGTTAGGTTAGGTTAGGTTAGGTTAGGTTAAGTTAGGTTAAGTTAGGTTAGGTTAGATTAGATTAGATTAGATTAGATTAGATTAGGTTAGGTTAGGTTAGGTTAGGTTAGGTTAGGTTAGGTTAGGTTAGGTTAGGTTAGGTTGGGTTAAGTTAGGTTGGGTCAGGTCAGGTCAGGTCAGGTTTAGGTCAGGTCAGGTCAGTTCAATTGTGTATGCCCTTGGTCCCTATTTCCTAGTCTGGGGATATCACCCCTCTTTCCTGAATCTGAGTGCACCTCTGGTCTGGGTACCACACTTAACACCACTCAAACTTCCCCTCCTTCCGTCTGTTTCATCTCTAGGGATTTTCTTGCAGAATTTCGGGATATTTCTATGACATTTTGAAAAGTGGTACCCAGACCAGACGCGCACTCAGATTCTGGAAAGAGGGTTGATATCCCCAGACTAGGAAATAGGGACTTAGGGCATACACACCTGACCTGATCTGACCTGACCTGACCTGACCTGACCTGACCTGACCTAACCTAACCTAACCTAACCTAGCCTAACCTAACCTAACCTAACCTAACCTAACCTAAACCTAACCTAACCTAACCTAACCTAACCTAACCTAACCTAACCTAACCTAACCCTCATAGCCTCCTATTGTCAGGTGCCTTAGCACGCCTCTGCGTTATCATACACCCCACTCTCATGCATCTGAGCACGCCTCTTTGGACCTTTTGAATGTTTGACTTTTTTAAGTTAGACATTTTGAGCGGTAGAACATATGAACTGTGGACCTTCTGATATCATCTTTTGAACCGCGAGATGTGATCCACCTACTGCGATAATACCGTCTGCCTCTCCTCGGGGGGTAGGAGTGGGAGCGAAGATTCTTTTGCTCTACAGACCTACTGTAAACACCTTTTTCAGTGCTCGACAGACCTAGTATAAGCTACCTCTCCAAATACATGGTCGCTCTCCTGGGGGGGAGGAGCGAGCGAATATTTTTTTGCTCTACAGACCTAGTGTAAACACCTTTTTCAAAAATTTCTCCGGCGTTTGAGGGGGTCAAAAGATAGTTTGGCTCCCCTCCAGCACTTTGGGGGGGTGGCATGGCCGGAGTGCCCCCCCTGCGTCCGCCAATGGATCAGTGCGCTTGTAAGATTTTGTTTCGTATTATGCCCACTCATACAGAACGGTGATATCCGTCCTCATTTCGTTTTTGGTAGTCGTTGGACGAGCTCCTTTGCAGCGGTAGGCTCCGGCAATGCTTGGTTGGTGTGGAATAAAGAAATTTCGTTGTATTTCTCTTTATTGGATTTCAGGAGGAAGTGCCGCATTTTAAGCAGTAATAAGGAGGACATCATAGGGCTAAGTCATGCGTATCCAGGGGTGGAGCTAGGCCAACGTTTGGGGGAGGGGGTAAGGAGCCGAAAATCGTGAAAAATGTTTTTGGAAAATCAGGGGTTTGAGGGAAGGGGGAATTCCCCCTAGATCCGCCAGCGTTAGTATATTAGGTGTAACGATGGGGTATTGATGGTGTCATTTGGGTATAACTGACAGGTGGAACTGGCGTAACTTTGGGATTTTTTAAGTTAAGGTGAGCGTAAACAGGGGGTAAAATAGGTGTAAAGAAGGAGTTTACTCCTGCAGGGAGTAAAAAATTACAGTGAGATGGTATCATAAGGGTTAGTCCAGTGTATTTTTGGTGTCCATAAGGGGTAATTAGTGTGTCATTTAAGCATAACTGAGAGGTAACTCAGGTGAAACTAAGGAATAACGTTAGAGTAATCGGTGGGTAGGGTAAGTGTTGTGGTGGGGGACAAATAGACCTACGACCACTTTACTCCTTTAGGGAGTAAAAAATTTTCTCAGTGATAGGGGTAGGTACATTTTTCCGAGGCATATGATTTTGAAATTTTTTATTTGAGCTCTGGGGCCACCTAATACCAATACTTGGCGGCGCTCACAAAGCTAATTTTCGGCCGCTCTCCAGATTAGATCTCAGGGGTCTCGGAGACCGATTCACGGCGCCTCTTGATCAAAACTGGGGGCCCCTGAGAATCTCTCGGGGCTCCTGAGAGTAGTTATCGGCAGCACCTCTGAGACTAATTATTGGGCCCCCCAGATTTGCTCTGGAGGGGGGGCTGAGACTGACTATCGTGGCCATCCAGATTAGCTATTAAGGTCCCCTGAGGCTGTCTTTGGGGCGGGGGAGGGGGCTGGGAATGACTTCCGACAGCCCCCTGAGACTTACTCTAGGGCGCCCCTGAGACAAACACCCTGGGGGGGGGGTGGAATCACCTCTGAGGCTAAGTCTTTGGCGTTCCTGAGACTGACTCGGAGGCTCCAGATTAGCTCTCGCGGGCCTAAGGCTAACTCCGGGCCCGTGAGACCAAAAATCGGGAGCACCTCTGGAAATTACTCTCAGAACCCCGAGATTAACTCTCGGATGTCTCTGAGACTGACAACCGGGAGCCCTCTGAGACTAACTTTTGGGTGCTCCTTGAGATTGACTCTCGGGGCCGCTTATACCAAAACTCGGGGGTGGGGGCGGGGGGCACAGCCTGAGGCTAAATCTCGAGGGCTCCCAAAATTACCCCTCTGGGGCCCCCTGAAACCAGCACTCTGCGGATCAAATTAGACTAACTCTCGGACCCCCGGATTAACTCTCGGGGCCACCTGAAACTAAATATTGACTCCTGAGAGAGAAGCCCGTGAGACTATGAGGGCCCCCTGAGACCGACTCTTGGGGTGCTCTGAGACTGACTCTTGGGGTTCTCTGAGACAAACTCTCAGGGGGGACCCCGAGACCGAATCTCGGGGTCCCCTAAGACAGACTCTTGGGGTCCCCTTGACCGACTCTTGGAATTCTCTGAGACTGACTCTCAGTGGCCCCCCTGAAATAGACTATGTTGCAGGGCCCTGAGAACCACTCTCTGGGGGGCTCCTGAGACTTTCTCGGCCCCCTCCCCTGAGACAGACTCCCGGGGCCCCTGATACCGAATTTTGGGGCCCTGAGACAAACCCTCTGCGGCCCCTAAAATCTACTTTCGGGGGCCTTGAGACCGACTCTCAGGGCGGGGGCCGTGAGGCCGACTCGGGACACCCTGAGAACGAATCTTCAGGGGCCCCTGAGACTGACTCTGGGGGCCCCGTGATCAGATAATCCTTTGCAGTGGTTCAGATTGGCCCAAGGGGTGGGGGTCTGCGGACGCCTAGGGCCCCCTTGGCTACACCACTGCATCCACACTTTCGGGGGCCCTCTGAAAGCACCATTTGGAGGCCCCTAAAATAATTGCTCCCCCTAGACCAATACTCCGGAGCCCCTTGATGCTGATGCCCGGGGGTCCTAAGACTAAGCTTGGGGTCCCACTTAGATCAGGCTCAGGGGCACCCTTAGACCCATGCTCGCGCTTTTCTCAGGAGTAACTCGACACCGATGTTCCGGGGCCCTCAAGATCAATATTTCGAGCCCCCCCCGAGACTAATGTTCGGTGCTCTGGAGTCCCTCGATGCCGATGCTCGGGGGTCCTGAACCCAGGCCTGGAGGCCCCTGGGATCAAACTCTGGGTTTCATGAGGCCAATGCTCGTGCCTCACTCATGAGTCCCTCGATATCAATAGTCGGGGGCACCCCGAGGAGGGGGGCCCTGAATCCCTGAGACCAAGCTCGGGGCCCCTGAGACCAAGCTCGAGGGAACCCTGAGACCAAGCTCAGATGCTCCCTGAGACCAAGCTCGAGGGCCCCCTGACACCAAGCTCGGGGGTTCCCTGAGACCAAGCTCGAGACCCCGTGAGACCAAGATCGAAAGGCCCATGAGACCAAACATCGAAAGGCCCATGAGACCAAGCTTGCCCCCTAAGACCAAGCTCGGTTGTCCCCTGGGACCTAGCTCGGGGCCCCTGAGACCAAGCTCACGGGCCCTCGAGATCAATATTCGGTATTCCAGAGCCCTCGATACCAATGATCGGGTCCCCTGAGACCAAGCTCGGAAGGCTCGTGAGACCAAGCTCGGGGCCCCTGAGTCCAAGTTCAGGGGTCGCCTGAGACCACGCTCGTGGGGCCCTGAGACCAAGCTCTGGGGCACCCTGAGACCAAAATCGAAAGGTCCGGGAGTCCGAAATCAGGGGGCCCCCGAGATCAATGTTCGGTACTCTGGAACCCTCGATACCGATCATCAGGGGCCCCTGAGACCAAGCTCGGGGGTCCCCTGAGACCAAGCTCGGGCGTTCCCTGAGACCAAGCTCGGAGGGCCCCTGACACCGAGCTCGGGGCCCCTAAGACAAAGCTCGGGAGGCGCTGAGACCCAGCTCGGTGGCCCCCTGAGACCAAGATCAGGGCCCCTCGAGACCAATGCTCGTGTTTTCCTATGCATACGGTCAGCCTTATGCATCAGATGACCTCGGATGCCCCCCTGAGACCAAGCTCGAGGGCCCCTGACACTAAGCTTAGGGAGAGGGGGGCCTGAGACCAAGCTTGGTGGCATCCCTGAGACCAAGCTCGGGGGTCCCCTGAGACCAAGCTCGGGGGCCCTGAGACCAAGCTCGGGGTTATCTGAGACCAAGCTCGGAGGGCTCTCTGACACCAAGCTCGGGGGGCCCCTGAGACCAAGCTCGGAGGCCCTGAGACCAAACTCGAAGGGCCCCCTGAGACCAAGCTCGGGAGCTCCCTGAGACCAAGCTCGGGGGTCCCCTGAGACCAAGCTCGGGGGCCCTGAGACCAAGCTCGGGGTTATCTGAGACCAAGCTCGGGGGTCTCCTGAGACCAAGCTCGGGGGCCCTGAGACCAATCTCGGGGTTATCTGAGACCAAGCTCGGAGGGCTCCCTGACACCAAGCTCGGGGGCCCCTGAGACTAAGCTTGGGGGCCCTGATTCCAAACTCGAAGGGCCCCCTGAGACTAAGCTCGGGAGCTCCCTGAGACCAAGCTCGGAGGGCCCCCAGACACCAAGCTCGGGGCCCCTGAGACAAAGCTCGGGGCTCCTGAGACCAAAATCGAAAGGCCCGTGAGACCAAGATCAAAAGGCCCGTGAGACCGAGCTCGGGAGGAGGGGCCCTGAGACCAAGCTCGGGGGCCCTGAGGCCAAGCTCGGGACCCGCTGGGACTGAGCACAGGAGTCCCCCAAGATCAATATTCTGTACTCTGGAGCCCTCGATACCGATTATCGGGGGCCTCCTGAGACCAAGCTCGGGAAGCCCCCCCGAGACCAAGCTCAGGGGCCCCCGAAATCAATTTTTGTGTTTTTAGTGCATAAGGTCAGCCCAAGGGGGTCCGCGGACCCCTGAGACCCCCTCCCCTGGCTACACGACTGCCAGAACATCTCAAGGGGCCCATTCAAGCTCTCGGCCGCCTGGTCAGGGGCTGTAAAGCCTTATAGGGGTCCCAGACCATCTCAGGGGCCCTCAGTTCAACACAGAGGCCCATATTAGCTCTGATGACCAGATAAGCTTAAGGGCCCAGATCATCCAGGGCCCCCTTGTCGGCATATTTGGGGTTTCAGAACAGTTCAGGGTTTCAATTAAAGCTTATAAACCAATTTCAGAGCAGGGGCCCTATTCCTGTACAGGGGTCTCATATAAGTTTATGGTCTTCTGTGCATCACAGGGGATCCCGATTAGCTCAAGGGACAATATTAACTTTACGGTCCCAGCTCAGCTCAGGGGCCCCCAGGTCGGTGGATATAGGTTCTGGCCAACTCACGGGGCCCTGTTTAAGGCTACGGCTCCTAGCTCAGTTTAGGTAATTTCATGCTGCCCAAACCATCTCAGGGGCGCTCAGTTCAGCTCAAAGGGCCCAGATTAGCTCGTATAGCATCAGAAGCCAGTTCAAGGGCCCCGAGAAGCTTAGGGGACCTTAAAATCAACTCGTAGGACCTCAACTTAGTTTAGGGGCACAGGTAAGTTTAACGGGGTTCCGGGGCAAGCTATCGGGCCAGTTTGAGTTTCTTGCTTGATATTACAGTTGTTGATATTCTTATCTCCGTTGCGGGGGGCCCATCCCAGAAAAGTGGGCGGGCCAGTGGCCCCTGGCCCCCGGTTCCTACGCCTATGTTTATACGGACCAATTGCGTCCGCGCCAGAATGAGAGTGAGGTGGCAGGGAAAAGCGCATGCGCGTGTTCCGGCCTCTGCACCCGTGAAACTAACCATAATGCTATATGTGGCAAGGTGAAAAGCCGATTTAGGCTTTCTTTGAGGTATATGTGGCATGAGAAACCAGAACATAGCTCAGTATACGACACGGTCTCGTATCTTAACGTCTGAACGTTCTTTCAAAAGCCAGAGTGGAAATTTATGGTTGGTATAATTGCAAATAGTACCTACTGTGATGACGAAAATAAATGTGAAAACCATATTTTTCCACGAAGCCAGTAGTGTGGATTAGCATTCGCGTAGAAATAATTGGTGGGGGAGGCGGGCCTGTTTTTCATAAAAAGTCCCGATTTCAGCCACTTCGGGAAGAAACCGGGAAATTGTGTAACCAGGCAGTGTGGAAGGCAACAATGAGCCTAACGTCGATGTCTTTTGGGTCTAGAGGGGAAAATGTGTTCGTAGCAGGTTGAAGGTTAGCTGGTTAGGTTAGCCCCCTCTCCACTCTGCCGATGGCGACGCTTATATGGATTAGTCCTGTTGGCATCGACTCGCTTCCTATTTTACATTAGTAGTCAATTATAATAATCATGAGATACCTAGATGGGCTATGATGCTTTGGCGCACCTTTGAACGAAACACCACAAAAAGAAGGGCCCGAACGACACGAAAAACGAAAACACACAGCACTAACACTTATTTACACCTCTCTAAGAATCCAGTATTTATTTCCAGACGCCGCTGCTGCAGCGACACCTCATACGCTGAGGTGCGGTTCACACCAGACCTGCGCGGTTCCAGCCCTCAGCCGTTCTGCACAGCCAGAGACACGGTGCGGCTGTCTGCCACCGTCCGACGCTGTTTGCCGCTGTCTGTGGCTATCTGTGGCTGTCTGTGGCTGTCTGCGGCTGTGCCATCTGTGGCTGTCTGTGGCTGTCTGCGGCTGTGCCATCTGTGGCTGTCTGCCGCTGTCTTTATCTGCCTGCCACTGTCCGACGCTGTTTGTGGCTATCTGTCACTACCTGCCGCTGTCTGTCGGTGCCAGAGGTGGGCTACGCCGGGGGCTCAAAGTTTTTCCTACTAAACGGCTGGCATTTTCGACTAGTCCATAGGGAACACATGTTAAAAGCTTGCAATCTAGAGCCTCGGGAGGGTATCTTAAACCACGCGCAGGTTCACGAAAAGCAGTTCAAATGGACGCCAGGACATTTTTCTTTTCATTTCCGCGGTCAAAACCGCCAGCCGTGACATTAACCAGGGAGCTAGACGGTGAAAACCGGTCCCATGTTTTGGTTTCATTTTCAGGCGTGGGTTCGAATCCTAGAAGCAGCCAAACTTTTCATAAAGTCCGAATGTGCAAAACACAATGTATTCGCTTGAAATTCATGCAACTTTGCGCCCTTCATGCTTTTAGCTCTAAGGGATGCTTTTGCCTAGTGCAGAGGCGGATCCAGGAGTAAATACGTCATGTTCCAGGGGCGGATCTAAGGGGATGGTAGGTGATGAGGGCGACCGCGTACCGTTAGCCTGGCCTTGAGCACGACAAAAGGCCCTCCGCAGGGCATAGGCGGATCCAGGGGGACAAGGGGGAAACGTGCCCCCCCCGATCGACCCTCGGCGCCCCCTGAAATGGTCACGGCGCCCCCCTGAGGGGTCGATGGTGCCCCCTAAAATGTCGCTTCCTATCCCCACCAGGATGCGAAAATCGGCGTCTACCGATAGAACTTTCCGCCCACCTGATAGACTTTACCGTTCAAAAATGGTGCCCCCGGAACGAATGGCGCCCCCCTCCCCTGATTGGCAATCCTGGATCCGCCTATGAAGCAGGCCTGCCCCCGGGGGCTCTCTTTATTTTCAGTGGGCGTTTCTTAGGTAAATTCAAGGAGCCCAAACGCCACGGATACTGGTCTCGGGGGTCCCAATAGCTGGCCTGGAGTCCCCCAAAAGTATCTAACTTTATTTAATAAGTACGTTTAAATACACACCACCCTGATGATTTATTCACTTTTAACGCCCAACTTATGAAAAATGAAAACCACGAGCGGGGGCCCCTACAAATGAAAACCGAGCCTCTTTTTGAAAAAAATTCTGCATCCGCCCCTGCCATGGTCCCCAAAGTGGCTGAATTGTACCCACTTTCAGCCGATTGTCATCGAAACGACACCATGTTCGCAATGTTTCCTGAGATTGCCTTCCCCAAACGTATGGCCTAGATCCGCCCCTGTCCTAATAAAAGGGACAATGAATCAACCCTCGGCGTCCTCTCAAATGTTCATGGCGGTGCTCTGTGGGGTCGATGGTGCCCCCTGAAATGTCACCGCACCCCCTCCCCCCGATGCAAGAATCGGCGCGCCGCTTTTCATGTATGTCAAATTCTATAGAATTTGACATCCACATGATAGGTTTTCTCGGCCAAAAGTGCCGCCCCCTTGATCTGGATGGCGCCCCCCCGTAACATGCCCCTCCGATCTGCGACCCTGGATCCGCTTATGCCCGCTACGTAGTCGTATTAATTTACTGGTCGCGTACGCTACTGGCCGACATCGCACCTCTGCTCAATACCGAAATGACAAAACAACACGAAAAATAATTCGAATAGCATATGTGATGCATTGCTTCTCCATCCTGTTTTGGGTACAAACAAATATCACAGTCACCAGCTGCAGCCGTTTATGTTTACCTAATATCAATGTACTAAACTAGTATTATTTTTGGCATATTCCTAGTATACTATACTAAAACTGGTACTAAACTATGATTCTGATCACTTTGGGTACAAAACTTTGAAGTACCCGTTATTCAACTGCCCTGGGCTACGCTACGTTACGTTACCGAATTACGTTACGTTACGGTTTAATTTTGGCCAAAACTACGCTACGGAATTACGCTATGTTATATTTCATTGACTATGGAATTACGGTACTTAAGCTACGGCTACGGTAAAAATATATCGTACTACGATATCAACATTTTGTTCACACATTCATACTGTAACCCTCGCCCCGATGGTGGGTGTTTGAACACCCCTCTCGGGTTTTACCGACGGCACGAGAAAACGGCGGCACGAGGCGCCGCCTGTTGCCGATGCAACGTGAGACGCATTTTTCTCATTATCTGTTTATATTACACACGACAATTGGTAACAAAGCTAAGCAATGAAAAATACTTTTAAGTCAGCCAAAAAATAACAAAATCCAGGCAACCAGCAGAAAACCAAAAATCGCGAGAAACACCTCGAGGAACTAAACTGAAAAGGAGCTTTCAAGATCAACGATTAGATAAAAATAGTGAGGAACTTGAGAAAAGGAAGAAATTAAAATGCTGAAAATATTACGAAAATAATGAATACTTAACACCGCCGTACTTGGCACACTTTATCCTTGATCAATTCTGCAGCTTTTCCTAAAATTTTAAGGTTGGTTCATCTCAGGTCAGGTCACCAGTGAAGGTTAAGTGACCTCACCTCCAAAATAGTTAAGGAGTAAGAAAGGGGTGAATCTATCGGATTGAAACCGATACCACATAATAGGTCTACCGAGTACCACAACATATATTCCGGGATTTTTCATATGGATGGCCTAAGGTCAGGTACGGAGCATGACCTCTCCGTTGCAAATGCATGGGGAAAACAGCAATTGGGCTGCATTTGTGTAGATAAAGCTGAGAATACCTTCATATTCCTCAAATCGTAGTATCTTGGGCTCCTTTCTAGGTTCCTGTTGCAATGTTTTACCTGTGACCTCTGAGATGTCATCGGGGCTAATTAAGCAGATTTTCAGACTTAATTCAATAACTTTGCAGGAAATTACAATAAAACTTTTATTTCTATACCATTACGTTGATATTGCTACTACGAGCCAATCGATGTGCATATTGACTATGCTGGATTAGATCGCGACCCTGACCTGACCTGATGTGTGACCTGATGACATGATGTGTGTGACCTGAAGTGTGTGATCAATGGTCGCGAATTCTTTTCATCAGTTGAAAAAATTAAAATCGAAATCAACCAACTTCTAATTTTTACAGGTCCAAAAATGTGTCAGTGATTTTCACTATCCACCAAAAGGTCCCGACCTTAATTGACAGCGATTTGATGCAATTCTTGTGAAATTGTTTTAGGTTTGTAATTTTAAAGTAATGGTTTGGTCATTATTTTTTCAAATATTATCACTTCCGAATTAAAGCAAATCGTTACCAAGAATACTTAGTACTGCGATCGAGATCACGAGAAGGTATATATATATATATATATATATATATATATATATATATATATATATATATATAATGTGTGTGTGTGTGTGTGTGTGTGTGTGTGACGTAACTCTTTTTTCGTGGTACGCTAAATTTTGGAGTAGTACGCTACAGAATTTGCCCAGCTACGCTACGTTTCATTTCCAGAGCTACGGCTACGGAAAAATAATCTCGTAACGTAGCGTAGGCCATCTTTGGTCGCTGTCTGCCGCTGCCTGTCGCTGTCTGCGACTGTCTGTCACTGTCTGCCGCTGTCTGCTGCTGTCTGCCGCTGTCTGCCGCGGCTGGCTTCGACGCCGTCGTTGGCGGTGAGCTCGGAATTTCCGCAGCTGCCGCCGTCTGCAGGCCGGCGTCTGGCGTGGCCGGCGCCAGTCATGGGAACCCAGTCACGCGTCGGCTCTCTCACCCATTGAAAACTGGCCTTTATCACATGACGCCGGCTCCGTGAACAGGGTAAGCCCGCCGCTCAGACGGCACATGCGACAATGTTAAACGAGGCCTGTCTCTTACGCTTTTAGTGCAACAAGTAGTGGCAAATCAGATGACGCTATTTTTCAATCGCATGGAATTTGTGCCCCGGATTTATTGATTCGGCCAAAATGGAAGCTCATTATTTGCTTATAAATGACACAAAAATTCCTAGAAACGCTGTAAAAGGACAACCACAGCTCAATCCAAGCTTTATTTTATCCTTTCATGGGACTGGTAAATTACAAAACCGGGCATCGTTACGTAAGTTTCAAGCTTCATTCTTCCGTCACACCGATGATATAACTATCGCACTTCTTATCTATCAGCAGCTCGGCAGGCATCTATCAATTCATGCATCAAATGTATACCAAATGAGACAGAGCAGCAGAACATGTATTTACCGCTTGTACTCAAGCCCAGCCAGCAGACGGTGTGATAACCGGCTCCCGTCTGAGACGGCGGCGGTACCGAACCGTGTCGCTTCTGTCGCCCACTGTCGCGTCGCACCAAATTTGTCGCCGACGAGCCGGTAAACGCGCCTTATCGCGGTACCTGCGAGCGGGTGTAGTCTGGACTGGTGCCCATCTGCGACAGACAGTCCAGCCGGCGGAACCGACTAGCACTCGGGCCGTCCAGTGCACTGGACGCACTGCAGTGTCCGTCCCCGGGCCGTCCAGTGCACTGGACGCACTGCAGTGTCCGTCCCCGGGCCGTCCAGTGCACTGGACGCACTGCAGTGTCCGTCCCCGGGCCGTCCAGTGCACTGGACGCACTGCAGTGTCCGTCCCCGGGCCGTCCAGTGCACTGGGCGCACTGCAGTGTCCGTCCCCGGGCCGTCCAGTGCACTGGACGCACTGCAGTGTCCGTCCCCGGGCCGTCCAGTGCACTGGACGCACTGCAGTGTCCGTCCCCGGGCCGTCCAGTGCACTGGGCGCACTGCAGTGTCCGTCCCCGGGCCGTCCAGTGCACTGGACGCACTGCAGTGTCCGTCCCCGGGCCGTCCAGTGCACTGGGCGCACTGCAGTGTCCGTCCCCGGGCCGTCCAGTGCACTGGACGCACTGCAGTGTCCGTCCCCGGGCCGTCCAGTGCACTGGACGCACTGCAGTGTCCGTCCCCGGGCCGTCCAGTGCACTGGGCGCACTGCAGTGTCCGTCCCCGGGCCGTCCAGTGCACTGGGCGCACTGCAGTGTCCGTCCCCGGGCCGTCCAGTGCACTGGACGCACTGCAGTGTCCGTCCCCGGGCCGTCCAGTGCACTGGACGCACTGCAGTGTCCGTCCCCGGGCCGTCCAGTGCACCGGGCGCACTGCAGAGTCCGTCCCCGGGCCGTCCAGTGCACTGGACGCACTGCAGTGTCCGTCCCCGGGCCGTCCAGTGCACTGGGCGCACTGCAGAGTCCGTCCCCGGGCCGTCCAGTGCACTGGACGCACTGCAGTGTCCGTCCCCGGGCCGTCCAGTGCACTGGGCGCACTGCAGTGTCCGTCCCCGGGCCGTCCAGTGCACTGGACGCACTGCAGTGTCCGTCCCCGGGCCGTCCAGTGCACTGGACGCACTGCAGTGTCCGTCCCCGGGCCGTCCAGTGCACTGGACGCACTGCAGTGTCCGTCCCCGGGCCGTCCAGTGCACCGGGCGCACTGCAGAGTCCGTCCCCGGGCCGTCCAGTGCACTGGACGCACTGCAGTGTCCGTCCCCGGGCCGTCCAGTGCACTGGGCGCACTGCAGTGTCCGTCCCCGGGCCGTCCAGTGCACTGGACGCACTGCAGTGTCCGTCCCCGGGCCGTCCAGTGCACTGCACTGGACGCACTGCAGTGTCCGTCCCCGGGCCGTCCTGTGCACTGGGCGCACTGCAGTGTCCGTCCCGGGCCGTCCAGTGCACTGGGCGCACTGCAGTGTCCGTCCCCGGGCCGTCCAGTGCACTGGGCGCACTGCAGAGTCCGTCCCCGGGCCGTCCAGTGCACCGGGCGCACTGCAGTGTCCAGTGGCCGGCGGAGACACTCGCAATGCCAGACAGCACTGGACTGTAGACTACGCAACTCGGGAAGCTCGCGGGTAACGGCGTTGACGCTGGATCATGTAATCGCGTATTTTGAATTTCTCTCTCTCTCTCTCTCTCTCTCTCTCTCTCTCTCTCTCTCCGATTTTAACATATGACGTGAAAGTGTGAAAAGCCTCATTCTTATGAGGATCATGTCAAATAAATTTGTTATCTGTTATCTGTCTCTGTCTCTGTCTCTGTCTCTGTCTCTGTCTCTCTCTCTCTCTCTCTCTCTCTCTCTCTCTCTCTCTCTCTCTCTCCCCAACATGACATGGTGATACAAGAGACATTGTAGCATCAATAGGTGAACAGGGCTGCTCAGTGCCTATTGATACAATTATATAACATGACGAGAAGCTCCATGAGGCTACACTGGGAAACTTGATGTAGCACCAACTGGCAAGGGAAATACATACCAGCGACTTCCTTGGCAGTTACACTACTGGAGCCTTTCTACTAACACAATACTCGGGGGACAATACGATGACTAAACAATTCACTGTTCACCGGGTATTTGCATTTCGGAACAAAGGCAAGCACAGCATTCTCCTGTTGACGATACTGCCCTGTTTTCACCTAAGAAAATTCTTGAAGCGGTAGCAAGCACTGGCGGATCCAAGGGGGGACCAAAAGGGCCGTGGCCCCCACCAAAGTCTAAAATAGTATTTGTTGCTCCCCCCCAACTACCACATGTCGGCCATTTGCCTTTAAAAATACTATGTTCTCGTGATTTTTTCTCTATTTCGCCCCCCTCCAAAAAACGTTGGCTTGGCCCCCTCCAAAAGCACTCCTGGATCCGCCAAAGGCAGCAAGCATCTCGTTTATTAAGCTGTGACCGGCTATGGAATTGTGCAGGTTTCTTTCGTATCTCTCCTCACGTGACATCCTATTGCGAAATGAATGTATTGCCAGCACAACGCGCGTCCACACATCTTCCACAGACGTGAGTGTGGAGGCAGCATTTCCATCTGTGCCTCTCTCAGGCGACACACCACCCGGGGCTATTCCCCCGCCGGTGCTATACAGACGGACAGTTTCCTAAGCACTAAGTTTGCATACCCACGCGAGCCTTTGTATTACGAGCTAAATGCAGAAAAGTCTTTGAGCTGAAAAAACTTAACGAAGTGTTTCTCGGAGTCAATGCATGTACTTGTGCATCTAACCGACCTGCACAGCGCTTGAAATGCTCATTTGTTTAGTTATTTTATTTATGTTAGCTGGAATATGTATCACAGTTCATATAAGAAACGTAAGAAATTCACAAATAATTGTTTACTCTGTTGCGGGTGTGTTGCACGCATGTAGGTATGTTTCGACCCGTGCACATGTATTATGAACTTTACCAAACATTAGCAAAACGAGCACAAGCTTACGACACACGGATGAGTAAAAGCCGTGATGGTAGGTGGAAGTGGGGTTGAATAAAGACGCCTCTCCTCAAGAGAAGTTTAGGAAAGCTGTGCTTGGAACGGCCCGCGTGAGTCGGCACCGGCACGCGTGCAGCGCAGGGCTACCGGCGTTACCCCAGCCCCCCCCTCCGACACCTGTTTACCATATCGTTTATTGAAATGAGGTCAACTAAGCACTAGCGAGTCTAGGAGGGAAGTAAGGATCTCCCAGACTCCTAGATGCACTCAAAAGGCCTTCTTTGCAGATCGCTTTCTTTACTTATCATAGTCCCAGTGTTACAAACGTCCATAACTCGTTTGTAAAATACATATAACAGATAATTTGACCTTAAGTACTATGTAATATTGTTCCCAAAAGTCTGATAGAGCTGAAATGACGCAGCATGGGTCGAAAACGTTACTAGGTACAACCCAATGCTGGGATTTGTACGTCCGACATCCCACTTACTGGTCGTCCCCCCTTAGAAGTCACGTGACATGCCCCTTAGACCAGAACCTCTGGGCAGCTGCCCCCCCCGTCATCCTTTTCCAAGTCATCCTTTTCCACTGAAGGCAAGTACGCACGTTTTTCTAACCAAAAATCCCCACTCTCCTGTTAATGGTATAAACTAGAATTATCTTTATGTAATAATTGTATTCTAGGAATGGGTAAAAGACAGTCAGGACATACTAGTGAAACAAATTCCAGATTTAACAATACGTTATTCCGATTCAAGCATGGTGTCAGAGGTAAAAAAAACATTTACTTTCCCCAACGGTGATCATTTTTTGCCCTGAGGTTCGGAAGATTTCCCCAACTCAAAGGGCTTTTAGAGTCTTATGAAATAGAAAATTATTATCCCAAGCCCACAGAATGAGCAGGTTTGATAACAAATGTTTATACCGTATCATATTGAATGTATTAATTGCAGCTCTGTGAGTATTAGCCTTAGTTTTGAAAATGTTCAGCCTTCTGGTTCCCGAGATTTCCCCCACTAAGTTCGCAGATCGAAGTTTTTCTGACCTCTGGATGGTGTACAACAGATCATTTCAGGTTTTATTTCAGTTTTTCCCGGAATCCCGGAAAGACGTTATTACGTGGTAAAGGACGTATTCAAATAAAATCATGAATACCTATGTCTCTGGCACAACTTCGGTTTCAGGAATATGGTTCAATATCACGTGTTCTGCCACAAAAACACACATACTTCCAGTGGTAGAATAACGTCATTGAGTCTGCCCGGTAAATCAGAACTGACGTACAACGTACAGAGGAAACTGTCTGAAAGGGCAGGTCACGGATGTTTCTAGGAAGCCTGAGTCAGGCGGTGCCCGCGTAAAGAGAACTCGGGACTAGTTTTTGTGACGGCGTGACTGCCAGGGAATGACAGATAATCCTTGATCTAGCGCCCGACCAGGTGATAGCGATGAAGAGCTTTTTGTCGCTACCAGTGCTACTTACTAACCAGTGCAGTGTAGGTCTATGTAGGGGGATGGGTGGCTTAGTGGATAGCAGTCTAGGTATATGTAGGGGGATGGGTGGCTTAGGGGATAACATCCTTGTCTTCTAAGCCATCGGCCCCAGATTCAAATCCCAGCGGAGGTTCTGAATAAGTTGATCTGATCCCCAAATCCCTCCCAGCAGGGTGAGAGTTGGCGCCCCCGAATGAACTTGGCAAGTGATGCGTCTTTAACCCGCGCCCCACCGGGGGTCCGGCGCCACCTTCGCCCCACCGGGGGCTATCGATGGCCCCCTCCCCTCTAACTCCGAAAATATGGGCGTTAGCGCAAATCTGCAAAGTGCAATAGAAGGCTCGCGTGAATTCAGTAAGAAATTACTTCGCATGTTTTAGTGCTCAGGTCAATGGTTTGACCTCCAGAGGTCAAATTAGGTCAAGATCGGCTATTTTCACTCAAATATGCAATGATTAAGCAAACTGGGCATAACTCTTATGTCATTAGAGCTATTGAGGCCTGGTAAAGTACATTTGATAGCAAATTGCCAGTACTTTTTCTGCTATGTGGAACGTAAAGACCTCCCGCCAGTGGTTTGACCGCCAGAGGTCACCTCGTGACCTAATATGACCTGAGGTCACCAAAGGTCAAAAAGTGACCTTGCCGTATATCAAATGAAAGCCAGTGACAAGACAAACACGATGGTGTTTGTTTCATCGCTCTAGCTCAATTAGGTCAAAAGTTATTGTCACAATACTGTTTTTGACCTCTGGTGACCTTGTATAACCTTGGAAAAGTCAAAGGGCAAATATGACCCCTGGGATCCGTGAAAGGGTGTCCAAAAACGTTGTTCTGAGCAGTCTGAGTATTTGCAATCATTTTTGTGGCTTTTATATCATGAAATAGCTTTTCCCCATGCTTTTCCAATGGGAGAGGTCGCCTCGTGACCTGACCTCAGGGCACGAAATCGAAAAATCCCGGATATACACCTTGTAGACCCTGGAGGGGTCATGAAGTGTAGGAAGTTTCAAATCGATCGATTTTGAAATGTAGCTCTTACAGAGCTCTAAAGTAAAGTGAGGTGACCTTGGTTGACCTCGTCTGGTGACCTGACCTTGGGTGACCCGGGGTAAAAAATTTCAGGGATGATGGGAAAATGATGCAGTGAGAGGTAGAGCCCTCAACCGCGGTGCTGCGCCTCGTCGTTTTTCTGCTATCCCGGAAAAACCTTAGGGGGGCCATCGATGCCCCCCCCGGTGGGGCGAGGGTTAAACCCCAACAATTATTATTAGGTATTTGTAGAATTTGTAAGGTGCCAAAGGAGTTTTAACTCTATATGCATGACTTATCTTGTTTGAAAAAAACATTGCCGGTAAATATTCCTTGTGTTGCACGGATAAGCGCTTAGTATCTTCAATTATGAATATTTTCCGTAGTCAAGAAGCAATGCTATTTTCCAAGGGAACCAATCACATAAGCAGACACAGTACCAGCCTGGGAAAATGATTTCATGACAATCAAACTTGTTTGCCAGCAATGATTTTTTTCTAGAGTTTAATGGAAAATCTCAGAAAATTTCCTGGCTTGATAGGAAAATATGGATTTTCCTTATTTAGGTGGGCGCCGCTAGAAAAAACTTTTCATTGGTCCAATGTGTACAGCCGAAACCAGAATTTCCAATGGGGGGAGGGGTAAATGGTCGGGGATGGCATTCGGACCAGGGGGCGCCACTTTCGGTAGCAAAATCTATTAGGTGGGCACTGAATCCTATCGCGGGGGCGCAAATACTCGCATCCTGGGGGAGGGAGCATTTCAGGGGCGCCGCGACAAACTCAGAGGGCACTGGGGGTCGATAAGGGGACGGAAAATTCCCCCTTGCCCCTTGGATCCGTCCATGACAATGTGGCATCGTCACGGTAACGACATAGTCCAGATTTAAAGGGAATGTTGCACCTTTATAACGTGATTTTAACTAAGATAGCCAAGTTGTAAAGCATGCCAGAGAACCCGGTACTCAATATATCATTTGCCTTGAAACTAAAAATTTCCGTAGAGAATGGCTAAGGACCTACCTAAAATGTACCCCAAGCTACCCCAAGGAGTCCACCACAGTTGGCAGCTGTTGGTGTGACGGCATATGCTGACGTTACGGTGAGTAATCAGCCAATTGAATGCCTTGAAGCCTGTTGAATATGGTAGTAGTTACCAGATCATGACGTCACCCAAAGGCAGAGGTTTATTTCTAACCCTAGAGGAGCATTTTAAAAACGGAAATATTGAGCTTTTTGTACATTTTTCAGATAAATCATGGACGTTTTCATTATTTTCGGCTAAAAAAACCCCAATTACACTACATTCCGCGATTCGACCAAGGTGCAACCTTCCCTTCAAGAGGGAAGAGGAGGGACCAGGACTTTTCAACAAATTTTTTCTCCAGTCAACGCTATAGGATTAGTGTCAAAATTACTAATGTAAAATGGGAAACAGCGCATTTCCCCAGTTCCGCCGTCTATGCCGATCACACCCCTGGGGGCTGGAGGGGGGGCAGAAATCAGGAGCCCACATTGTCGCTTGTGAATAGGTTCTTGCACAATAAGGTCATGGTGTCCACCCTGGGACCGCATCAAAATTCTGCGTTACCGCTATGCACCTGTTGCTGCGTTCCGCAGATGATAAGGTAACCGTTACACGCAAATATCTCCGCTAGAATATCACACCACCTTAGGCTGCTGCGCTGTTGTTTAATGCTAACATGAAGAGCATTGCGAAATGTAACATGTCATTTGCATGTTTCCGTTAAATAAGTAATGTATGGTTTCTCTGGTGACTCATACAACATAATACACCTGTGTTTCACATCGTAAGCCTCACACACCTGCATAACAGCCTACCTAAAATTCTGCTGATGTTCAGGACAAAAAATGCAAGCGAGTTGTGCAGCCTGCATTAATGTTTCTTCATCATTAATAAATACTGCAGCATTCTTAACAACGGCGATATTACTCACACTAACATACTCGCACGTAGAAAAGTTGAGCCGTAAAATCGGGGAAACATGGTCCCATCTCATCGCTGTATATCACGTCATAATGCAAATTGCTTTTGTGGCAGCAACAATTGTTTGTGTCTCTTACTCCGGGACATTTCAAATCATTTAACTATTGCAAAATATTATTATTTGATATTCTTGATTGTTGATTATTATCGTCATGATCAAAACTACTTTAACCAATACGTTTGGGGGCTATTTTGATATATATATATATATATATATATATATATATACATAAATATATACATATATAATTTTTAGGGTGGATCTGTTCCCTGAATTCGATATTCGAGCAATTGGTATAGGGATACATGCGTTTTCGTGAATGACGTTTATAGATTAACATTTTATCAAAACAAACGCTTACAAAAATGTTTTTTCATTCATAGAACACCATAATACATGAATTTGACTAAATAAACAGGTTCTTAAGAAATGTATAATTCTCCAGAATTGGCACCAGGTTCCTGTTCTCAGTTCTCCCTCTTATGAAGCCGCCCCTTCTGTCAAAGCCATAAACCCACTCAGAGACACCGACCATCTGCTTCATCGCTCTCAACTTTAGAGACGGGCAAAGGTGCCTTGCACAGAACGCCTTATAATAAAAAGCTCTAACTAACTAACTCATCGCTCTCTCTATACCCTGAGTGTGAACTGTGGCGGCAGCAGGGGTGTCGCCACGGATTTCTTTCCATGGGGGCCAGGATCAAAGGGGGCCTCCTAACCCGGGTCCCGAGGAACCCTCCTAGCCTTTGGAGGCCTCCATTTTGTAGGAAACTTAGGAATTTTATTTGTACATAAGGGACCTTCTATGTTAGCCGTTTAAGGGGTCTCCTTTATAAGTAATGGCGCCTCCACGTAGGTAATTTAGTGGGCCTCTTTTATAAGTAAAGGGGCCGTCTGGACAGGCCGTTTAAAGGACTTGCTTTATAAGTAAAGGGGCCACCTATGTGGTCCGTTTAGGGGCCTTCTTTTAAGTAAAGCGGTCTCCTAGGTAGGCCGTTACGAAGCCTCCTGCATAGGCAAATTAGGATGGCTCTTATAATTTGGTTAGTTAGTTAGTTATTTGGGCTTAAGGGGCGCACCAGCCTGGCAAGGCCATATAGCGCCCAAAACAGTACAGTCGCTAAAAGTGTTCCATCTGGAATAAGAAGAACGCGTGATTCAGAGACTCATTACCCCTTTCGGTGTCAATACCTCGCTGTGCGGGTGAATGGCAAAGCAAACAGAGAAGTGCACACACTACTAACATCAGTCCCTTCTGTACTGAAAAAACCGACACCCCACAAGATCCACCAGGTAATGCCGCGCAGAGAGCGCCCGGCACGAGGCGTCGGGGCGTCAGTTCCGACGCCCACTCCGTACCCCCGGACCCAGGGGGCCCGGGAGTACGGGGAGTCCCTGAGTCCGCCCGGGCGCCCAGCAAACAGCTGGGCACCCAGGCGGACTCCCCCTGCGCTGCCCTCCTACGGAAGACGAGCGCAAGCCACATTTTCATGTGATCCACGCCCGCCCTCCGCCGGACGGCAGTGTAGTCCCAGCACGGGGCGTGAGACTCCACAGGGGGGAGTCGGGCGCTCCGCGCCAGGCAGCCCTCCGCGCAGCGTCACCCGGAGGACCCCCGGGTATGTGCACAAGGCATTAGGCTACAGTGTGCCAAAAAGTGTTCATCTGAGATCCTCACAGAGCATGTTGTGCTTAACCAGGGTCATAGATGATTCTAAAATTGATGGACTTCAGGAGAGTCAGCACTTGTTCGATCAAACGGGAGTCGCGACCAACCATCTCTGACATAGCAAAAGGCTCCTGTCTCTCGCCAAAGTGTGTGGTTCTCTCTCCGTTATACCCAGGGCAGGACGTCAGCACGTGCCTGACTGACAAGGGTGCACCGCAACGCAGGCAGGGCGGCCTCGCTTCCCCACAAAGGAGGTAACGATGGGTGGCCAATGTGTGACCGGTACGTAATCTGCAGAGGGCCACCTCCTCTCGCCGACATCGGCGCGATGCACACTACCACTCACCGAGTTCAGGCTTTATTTCGAACAGCTTGCTGCTCGCAAGCACCTCCCACGACTGCTGCCAGGCCTTGCGGAGGTGATACAATAGATGGGGGAACAAGTCCCTGGCCGGGATTGGAAGTCGACGTGAACATGTTCTTTCCGCTGCACGCTTTGCCGCTGCATCTGCTGCCTCATTGCCTCCTATTCCTACATGGCTGGGTATCCAACACACCTGAATCTTCTTTTGATTTTTCCCTAATCGTGAGATGTGTAGGCGTATCTTAAGCACAAGACCATCGCTCGGGTTGAAGATTTTTAATGCCTGCACGCTGCTGAGTGAGTCGGTAAAAATTACGAAACGATTCTCTTCACACGTTTCAATATAACATAGAGCTTTTGAAATCGCGATCAATTCAGACGTGAACACCGATGCATACGATGGAAGCGAAAAGGTTCTGGTCGTGGGGCCCACAACGAAAGAGCATCCTACCCCAGCTCTCGTCTTCGACCCATCTGTGAATATCTTTACATATTCACTGTAATGTGAAATGTGCTCTAAGGCTAGAGCATTCATTTCTACCGGGGGGACACTAGATTTCGCGTAACCAGCAAGAGATGAGTCTGTCTCAGTTTCCGCAATCTGCCAAGGTGGGATTTCGGACGGTTCGTCAAGGGCAATCATTCGCCGTTGGACTCCACTTTCCAATGCTAAATTTCGCGCACGAACACAGAAAGGCAATCCCCTGCGAAGGTCATCAAAAAGCTGCACAACTCGGCGCGAAAAGACCATCTTATATGTTGGGTGGTTCGGAAGTTGTGCCAGTTTGTATGCGTACCTCTGGCCAAGAAGGCGACGCCGCATCGCCAGTGGAGGTTCATTCGCTTCGACAAGCAGGCTGCTTGTCGGTGTGGTGCGAAAAGCACCTGTAGCGATACGAACAGCACTATGGTGGATGGTATCCAAGCAGCGCTTCGCGGAGTCAGACGCCGAATCGTACACAAAACAAGCATAGTCTATTTTGGAGCGAATGAGTGAGCGATATAGAACGAGCAGAGTTTTCCTATCCACCCCATATGATGTCCTGGATACGCATTTGAGGGTATTTAAGGATCTAAAGCACCTGTCTCGAAGTTTTCTAAGGTGAAAGGTATAGGTCAGGCGCCTGTCGAGAAAGATTCCAAGAAATCTAGCAACCGGTTTAAACGGAATCTGGCTGTCTCCTAGCATTACTCTGGGATCAGGGCAGGGTCGACGTTTTCGAAAGAAGTGCACGCCGACCGTTTTCGTCGTCGAGAAATATAGCCCGTTCCGTCCACTCCAGGACTTTAGCTGGTTAACGGTCAGCTGGAGCTGGCGCGCGAGGGATGATGATGTAGACGACGTGGTCCATACAGCAAGGTCGTCTACAAAGAGCGAGCTTTTTATAGACTGTGGTAGATGGTCTGTAATGTCATTAATGGCAAGCGCGAATAATCCTACGCTCATAACACTTCCCTGGGGAATACCGTCCTCCTGATAAAATACCCTGGAGTAGGTTCCTCCAACACGTACTCGGAAAGTCCTGTCAGTTAAGAAGTTCTTAATGAAAAATCCCAAGTGACCGCGAATTCCACACTGGAATACCTTCACGAGAATTCCATGACGCCAAGCAGTATCTTAGGCGGCTACGACGTCAAAGAATACAGCCCCTACATGCCGTCTTTCTTTGAAAGCACTTCGAACAGCAGTGTCAAGAGACACGAGGTGGTCAACAGTGCTCCGACCCTTGTGAAAACCACACTGGTTGTTGTTGAGAATACCTCTGGATTCTAAGAACCATGTGAAGCGAACATTTACCATTTTTTCAAAGAGTTTACACAAACACGAGGTCAATGATATAGGCCGGAAATGAAGTGGATCTGAACCGGATTTGCCTGGTTTTAGAACCGGAATAATAACTGCCTCCCGCCATGCCCCAGGAAATTCTCCCGATTCCCATAGTGCATTGAAAGTGTTCAACAGGGCATCCAGTGTACACTTCGGAAACATCTTAAACATGTTGTTATGGAAGAGATCTGGGCCCTCCGCTACGCTGCGAAGACCACTAATTGCTGAGGTGAGCTCTTTTAGTGAGAATAGTGCGTTGTACGAGAGATTATCAGCTGTAGTGAACTCAATGCTTTTCTGTTCGGACCTAGTTTTGTGCTGCATGAAATGTCTGTCTTCCCTTCTAGACCGGCATCGATAAGCAAACGCCTCACCCAGGGTGTTTGCTACCTCTGCCGGGTCCATGATTGTTCTGTCGTTTACACACAACACTGGAAGCGGAGCAGAAACAGAAATACCTCCAATGCGTCGAATCTGCGAAAAAAATGAGTGAGGACGGGGTGAAACGATTTAGTTTTCCTAAGAAATCAACCCAAGACTTCCTTTTGGCTCGCCGGATGGTACGTTTGCAAACAGCGCGATATCGTTTGAAGGAAATAAGGTTTGTTTCCGTGCTATTACGTTTAAATTGTCTGTACGCTCGTCGACGAGCTCGGATGGCGTCCCGGCACTCATCAGACCACCATGGGACCGGGGGGCGGCGAGGTTTTCCAGAAGTTCTCGGGATGTACTGATATGCAGCCTCTCTGACATACGCTGAAAATTGTTCAATGGACAGTGGTCGGTCCCCTTGCAGGCCAGTAAAGAGGTCAACTAGAAGACCTTGAAACTTTGGGATGTCGGCTCTAGTAAAGTTCCACCGTTGTGGCCTATTACCTAGAAAAGCAGAGTCTCGGCAAATTAGAATAACAGGGTAGTGGTCACTGCCCAACGGGTCACTATGCATTGACCACTTAAAGACAGGAGCCAATTCCGGACTACACAGACTGGGGTCAATGGCTGATTCGCGGCCCGAGGGCAAGGTTATGTGCGTAGCACTGCCGGTGTTTAAAACGCATAAGCTTTCGTCGGCTATAAAAGCTTCGAGGTGGCGACCCCGAGTGTTAGTACTTCTACATCCCCATGTAGTACCATGTGCATTAAAGTCTCCCAATAGGAGAAAAGGCCGGGGTAGCTCTGCCACCAGCAGAGAAAGCTCCACGCGGGGCATGTCAACCCCTGGAGGTAGATATATGGAGCATATCGTGAGCATTCTTCGACCGACAGAGATGCGGGCTGCAACAGCTTGTAGTGGTGATCGCAAGGAGACCTTTACAGCTGGCACTCTCTGGTGCACAGCTATCAGGACACCTCCGTGTGCTATAGGATTACGCTGCATGTCATTTCGAATAGGCAAGGAGGCCAGGCTCCTTGATACTCAAGGGGCTATTCCAGACGCTGAAGTATCCAGGAGGAGCTCCTGAGTCAGGTGGGGGCCTCCAAAAATGAATGAGAGCTATGGCCCCCATGGCCCCCACGGTGGCGACACCCCTGAATGGCAGGTCTTTTATCTTACATATACTTCTCTCTGAGCCCTATGACTTCCTCCTTGGTCAGTCTTCAGGTCAGTCCTGGTTCCTCGGCTCACTTCTGGTTAATCAGGCCCTTCAGCTGGGTGGCGTCTACGTTCACATTGGAGAGCTTCATTGATCTCTTTTTCCCATTGCCCAGCTCGCTCCTGCTCCTGATTTGAGCATGATGGCGATGGCGAACTCCCTCTTATCCTTGCCCTCACTGTAGATCATGGTCTGCAGTACGGCCTTGCTGTGAGAGCTGCAGGCAGACTTCCTCAGGGTGGGCAGCAGAACCCATTGGACGTCCGGGGACGGTAGTCCGAACAGGGAGAGTCCTGTCAGGATGTACCCCGGTCCCTCTAGCCAGGAGTGCTTCATCTTGATGGATAACCATGTTGGGCAGTAGCTGGTGACGATGTAGCTGACAATAGATTCAGCCTTTGATGCAGGTTGGCCGCCCTCACTTGGTGTTAAGTAGCGCACTTGAATAAGTAGCGCATCTGATAATCTTGGGTCTCTAAAACTGGTGTCCCATGCACGTCTTTATCCATTAAGATGAAGAACTCCTGGCTGGAGGGACCGGGGTACATCCTGACAGGGCTCTCCCTGTTCAGACTACAGGCCCGGACGTGCAGGTTGTCCTGCTGCCCACCCTGAGGAAGTCTGCCTGCAGCTCTCACAGCAAGGCTGTACTGCAGACCATGATCTGCAGTGAAGACAAGGATAAGAGGGAGTTGGCCATCGCCACTATCCTCAAATCAGGATCAAACAGTCCAGCAGTCCAAGCTTAAGCAGTCTCAGTCTCAAACAGACTAGTGGCAGCAGCCGCCGCAGCTGCTGCTAACGGGGAAAGAAAGGGTCATACACTATGCAGTACATGGTGACAGTTTACAGCACGTTATCAACGCGATGCACAGCATGCGATCATTAATTTGCCAATTAGGCCATTAATTAATTTGCCATCAATTTGCCATTAATGATCGCAAAATATCAAGAGGAGGAAAAACACGCACGCACAGAAACAACCAGCATAAGGGTGAGGATCGCAAATTCATGCCCTCCCAATCGCAAGTTCTCCCAATCAATAATAACTGCCGTCACTTCACACATATCTACAAACAACACTATTGCTCCAATGCCTTCGTGAAAAACCTCTTGGTATATACATATATAGGCAAGTTGTAGTTTTACGCGACGCGACTGTCTGATCATCACCTGGAGTTGGCATTTTACAACCCTGACATTAAAAGCTGGTGGAGGCCGGGAGAAACGACCCCTTGAGGGAGATCGAAAGGGGTGAAAACTTCACCCGGTGTGCAGAGCACCGTGGTTACCATTCAGTTGCTTTCGTATTGACCTTCACACGGCATGTCATCTTATCGGGTGATTTGCACAGTATATCTTACTAGGTTTCTATTTCGCACTCGTAATTAGCTTTTGTTGAAATGAGCCCAACGGAACGGTTAACATATGACCGCCACTTACCTTGACGTGTAAGGTTTTATCACACTCTTGTCTATAATCTGATTTTGATGTCTATGTAAGATACTTAGGATGCACAGGGAATCTTTTCTTTTCTCACTCACCTAGTTTATGATGAAATATTTTTTTATGAGAGAAATATTCTTTATCGTGGAATTTTTTCATTGCGCAAAAATTGCGCAGGCCCTGGACAGGTGAAGAGTGGGTGCTTCAAAGTTTCCAACCCAAACATATTGAAATTCAAGTATGGTAACAATTTTTGCACAACAGTTTTGCTGACGAAGGGGGGGCTGGAAATTACTGATGATAGCTGACGAAGGGGAAGGGTCAGCCATTTTCTGACGATTGCTGACAAGGGGGATACGAACACCCGAGAATTCGGCTGGCGTCATATGCAAACAGCCCCTAAGTGTTAAATCTGTTAAGGCCCTCTTTCAAGTTCACCCCATGTATCGTTATCGTGTTGACATCTTATCGATCGCAACAACAAGCAAAGTGCTAAATGTGTCATTTGTAATAATAGCCAATTTAGAGTGGACGCCGGTGCAAACAATACAAGGTCGGGCGCTGGCCAGCTCGTAACCCTTTGTTTGCAAACAGCCGAGTGACAAACAGAGGGAGGTGGGGCAATACTGAAGGCTACACTGAAAACAAATGAACACAAGGAGGATGTGCTTTTCCGTTAAGCACAGCTTTATAGAGTTCTCAACACAGGTTTGAAGTGTAACTTCATGAAAACACAACACGGTTATACTTTTTACAAATGATACTAAATTAAAGCACCGGCGTAACGCAGCTACTTCGGAAAATACGCAAGTCAGATGTGCCAAGTCTCGACTCACATACCAATAAAGTGTCAGAGATCTGAATTATGTTTGTTGCTGTGCAGTCTGGCGCGCGACTCGGTCGGGTCAGGTCGCCTGCCACCGAGCTCCCGTGGTTCGAATGGCTAGCTGAGTGCGGAGAGCCCTGCTCCTGGGTAGTGACACTGATTGACTCATGCATGTTATGCAGTGACATCGTTGTGAAGCAGTGTTGCGGCTCGCGAAGGTTCACAGGTGATCTAGCCGAATTCAGTGCGCGTAAAGTGAACTAGTGCTATTGACTGCGCATGATAGTTCCGGCTTCCAAGCTCCAAAGAATCTGTGTGACGTCATGAGCGGTGCTGAGAGTGGCGACGACACAGCCTTTTCGGATTGCCTGGCAGGTGGTGGAGAAACTCCTTTGGTTTCAAAAAGGATACGCCAATTGTCTGTGCTGGAAATGCAATCCCGCAGACAGGATTCCAGGCAGCCAAAGCGTCCGGCCCGTTCGCCCTTGAACGCCACGTCACCCGACCCAGCCGCGGCCGCGGCCGGTCAGAGCGGCGAGAGGGGCGTGGCCTCCGCCCCGCCTCAGGGTGTGCAGCTCGACCCGAGCACGCTCCGTGCGCTGAAGGACATGATGGACGAGGCGTGTGCAGCTAGTAGCACTAAAGTTATCGCAGTGTTTGAAGCAAAGTTTGAAAGTATCGAGCGCAGACTGGGTATTTTAGAAAGTGAGCTTCACGAGAAGGATATCAAGATTCAGAACCTTGAAGCCCAGCTCCGGCAGAACGTAGAGTTAAACAGCAATCTTCAGGAACAGCTAGAAAATCTCGACAAAAATGGAAGACTGGAATCACTGATCCTTACCTGTGCTGACTTCAAACAGCGCCCCTTCAACGAAAATTTGGAACAGCGGGTAGTTGATGTGCTTAACAGGCGAATAACGGACTTGCAGTTGACCTCTCAAGATATCAACATCGCTCACAGACTCGAGAGTGACGAGAAGGTCATATGTAAGTTCGTGCGCAGACAGCTTCGAGACCGTGTGTTTGAGAGCCGATTCAACCTGGCTCACAACTCGACACCTGGTGGTCGACCCGAGCGAAGCCTGGCCCCGCTCTATATCAACGAGAGTCTGACAAATCACAATAAGCATATCTTCAACCAGCTTCTTCAGGCACGCCGCCCCAGCAACGGCAGCCTCGTCGCCTCCGTTTTCACACGGCGGGGTGTAGTCTTCTGTCGCGTGGAGAAGGGTGGCAGCAACGTCAGGGTTCCGGACCAGGAGACTTTGTTGAAGATTCTGGGTGGGCGGCGTTTTTCGTTGCCACCTCGCGACCGGCGCCGCCCTCAGCAGGGCCCTCTCTCTCGGTCCGCGCCGGGCCCTCCGGCATCTTCTGGTGCTCAGGCTGCTCCGCCTGAGCTGGAGCTCCGTCGTCGCCCTTGGAAGGTTCCCGATCGTCGACATGCTGAAGACTCTCCGAAGTCACCGCCTGGCGCCACCCATGGTGGTGACTCTCAGGCCGCGTCACTCAACCAAGAACTCCGTCCCGGTGCAACCCCGTGCGGCCGATAGAGGAGTGTGCGGAGAGTGTATCACGGACCGGAGCCGAGATCGGTTGCGGAGATTGAGTGACTGGTGAGAGCAGAAATCCTTCATGGAAGTGACTTCAGAAAAGGTATCGTGCAGGCTTTGTGCCAGCTTCAGCGTAAATTTGTTTTTCTTGCTTAATTTGTCCTTATTTAGCGCCGTCTCAATTCTCACCAAGTATTTCACCACATGTTCAGCCTCAAGGTTTGTTCACTCTGGAACAACACTCGAACTGCAATCAGAAGTATATGTGCGTGTATGAATGTTTTGTTTATAAAATAATACGAACAATGTTCCAAGGAAATTTGAAAGTTTTCAACAAATTGCTACTGCTTCACAATCGAGCTTTCATTCCCTCGTAAATACTGATGGAGAGGCTTATAATTTTTAAATTCACTGTCTATTTTCTCCTTGATTTTAATTCCTAATTGCGTTGAACAGCTTTCAAATGTCTCACGAATCGGGTAAAACCGAAGTCAGCTGTTAAGCTATCCATGCTCGCATCAGCGATTGGCGGAAAAAACTCGTTTCCGATGTCATCTTTATTAGAGTTCGTATGTTGTATCGCTTTGCTACAGTGTTGCCCCATGAATAGTCTCGAATGCATTCACGTTTATACGTCCGTCACGCACCTTACAATTTGGTAAAAAGATAAAACGACCTGCTAAGACTGTTTGAAGACTGCTAAGGCTGCTGATTTTCACCAGTATCCATTAACTCAGCTCATCGGAAGTTTGAGCCGCTGAAACGTTGTAGCTGATGTTTCTGTATAGATTGTGAGTTGCCCGGGAGCGGGGCGAGTGCTTGGCTTTGCGTCCTCAGGACGGTTCCGAGTTCGCGTTCTTTTTGGGTGGGGTTAGGGGGAAGAGGGAGGGAAGGAGGTGGGCCTGCAGTTCATACCTGCGTGGGAGGTCGTGTGCAGTTGGGGGGGGGGGCAGGACAAGAAGCCGGAGAGAGTCGCGGTTCGGTTTTGCCTATTTATGTGGTTTCTGCTGCGGTTCTCACGCAATGCAAAAAAGCAAAACATCGTTTTTGGCGACATATTTCAGATATTTTTGTATCAAACCAGGTAATATTAATTATCACTTTTTCTTGACCCGGATATGGTACATGAGAAGTCTCCCATAAATCACATCTCGGTTGTATCATTTAATGCCAGAGGTTTGAGAGATCGAGTAAAACGCAAGGCATTATTTCGTCACATCCGTATCAATTATAAAAATAGCATTGTCATCTTGCAAGAGACTCATTCTAGACCAGAGCAAGAGCGTATTTGGAGACATGAGTGGTCTGGTAACGTATTCTTTTCCCATGGTACCCAGACAGGTCAAGCTGGTGTAGCTGTACTACTCCCGTGCGACTATACGTTTCAAACTCGTCAAATTGCTTCCGATGATGAAGGTCGGATTCTGTGCTTGCAACTTTCTGCCGAGCCCGATCCGTTTATTATCATAGGAGTATACGCACCATCTACGGATGATTTAAATGTAAAATGCAAATTTCTTGATGATCTGAGGGAATTACTTTTGTGCTTTGCAAATGCCAATACTTTTCTAGGTGGTGATTTCAATATTAAGCTTAAGTCTTTGGATTCAGACAATCCCAACCACAGGAACACAAGAGCGTGTATTAAGTTAAACGACTTAGTAGAAGAATTTTGTTTGGAGGATTCTTGGCGATATAAGCACCCCTCTACCAGGCGGTATTCTTGGCGAAGATGCAATCCCCTCCAACAGTCTCGAATCGACTACATCTTCGCCAGCAGAAATTTTATTTGTAATAATACCGTTACAGCAAAAATCGATCCCGGAATCCTGAGTGATCACAGTTTCGCAGTAATTGATGTCAATATTGGTAATGAAAAACGGGGACCAGGTATTTGGAGATTCAATAACTCACTCCTCAGTGATTCAGAACATGTCGAAAGTGTTCGGAGCGAGATTAGGGCGGCTAAGCAAAAGGCAGGAGCGTTCACAGGGATCAGTTACCACGGTATTTTGGTCGAGATGCTTTTAAGTAATGTTCGAACTCTCACAATTAAGCGTAGCAAGCGAATTGCACATGAACAACGGAAAGAGGAAAATGAATTGTACAATAGACTTAACGAATTGGAAGAAATAGTTTCAAATGCACCGCAATCTCACCACATTTCAGAATATCTTACTGTGCGGAATAGTTTAAATGATTTGAAAGAAAAGCGAGGAATTGCAGCAATAACCAGATCTCAAGCCACTTGGACGGAGTTTGGAGAAAAACCTACCGCTTATTTCTTAAGATACGCTCAGAATCGAGCCGCACAAAAACTTATATCGACGATTGAGACCTGTGATGGAAAATATGTCCGTGGCAGCAAGCAAATACTGCAACAATGTGTGCTCCATTTCAAGTCTTTGTACACTTCGAAAAGAATACAACACCCCAACTTTCAAGCCTTCGCTCTTGAGGACGATGATCCTCGTCTTTCCGAAGCTGATAAATTATTATGTGAGGGTCCCATTACATTAGAAGAGGGTAGGTACGCCGTAACTCAAATGGCCAGAAATAAGACGGCGGGGATTTCAGGTTTTACTGCAGAGTTCTTTGATTTCTTCTGGGTTGATATTGGTCAGATCATTGTTGACTACGCTAATAGTGCGAAACAAGAAGGCCAGCTTTTTATATCACATCGACGTGGAGTGCTTACGCTCATTCCTAAAAAAGGAAATCAGCTCAAGCTACAAAATAAAAGACCGATATGTCTTTTAGACGTAATTTATAAATTGATCGCGAAGGTCATGGCATTGAGATTGTGTCTTGTCATCGATAAAATAGTTCATAAAAACCAGTCTGGTTCAATCAAGGGTCGTTACATAGGGGAAAATCTTCGTCTCATAAGTGATGTTATTGAGTATTGCCACCTAGATAACCTGCCAGGCGTTCTCGTTGCAGTTGATTACAGAAACGCTTTTGATTCTCTTGAGCATGATTTCATGATGTTTGCGCTAGAGTCTTTCAATTTTGGCCCCGAATTTTTGGCTTGGATTCGAATGCTGTATAGCGGAGCCCTTCTGACTGTAAGTAACAATGGCTACACCACTGAGTGGTTTCCGTGTACCCGGGGCACATTCCAGGGTTCACCGTTATCAAGTATGATCTTTAATATCGCAGTTGAGCTGCTTGCTATTAAGATTCGAAAGTCAGCCAGAATTAAAGGTATTAAAATAAATAATTTGGAAGTCAAAATAAGCCAATACTGCGATGATACGACTTTGTTTCTGGCAGATGCTCTGTCAGTGCGTAACGCAATTGATATGATTAATGAGTTCAAAGAAATTTCTGGTCTAGAGATAAACTTACATAAAACTAGTTTGATGTGGCTAGGGTCACTATGTCATTGCTCGGATTCAGTAGCTGGTATAACAGCCCTGACCAAAATAAAGATATTGGGAGTCTGGTTTAGTGCCCTCAGCAAATGTCATGATGATAACGTTCTTCCTGTAATAGGCAGAATCAAAAACATAACAAATATGTGGTCTCAGCGTAGCCTCTCAATTAAAGGTAGGATTGTGGCTTCCAAGTCACTTCTTGTGTCACAGATAGTTTATGTATTATCCTGCAGTTCTGTCACGCGATCAGATTTATGTCCAATACAAAGCTTGATTATGCAATTCATTTGGCGCGGTAGACCTCCAAAAGTGGCCCAGGAAGTCCTGTTTCAAGATATTGAGCGGGGTGGTCTAAAGGCTGTGGATGTAGCAAAATTCTGTTCGGCCTTAAGAATGACTTGGATCAAAAGAATAGTCAAAAGTACCGAAGGAGATTGGAGAAAGCTTCTTGAATCCAGACTTGCTGGATTCAAGCTGGATGATCTCTTGCGTGTGAGGAATTCGAAGTTATTTTTGGATAAGCTGAAGTTCCAACATTTTACAAGGACTTGATCAAAGATTTCCAACAACTTAATCGTGCAGCTCTTAATGATAGTGAAGACATACGCAAACAATCACTTTGGAATAATGATGATATTACAGTTAACAAGAAGCCTATCTTTTTCAAAGAGTTATATTCAGCCGGTGTGAAAATTATCGATCACATAATAGACAGCAACGGAAACATGCTAGGATTGGGAGAAATAAAGCGAAAATTTCCTCAGCTTAGGACACATTTTCTAACACTACTGCGATTGAGGTCTGCTATTCCTTCAGCTTGGAAAACCAAGTTGCGCCAATACCCACGAAGTGAAAATATCAACCTTGATGATGAAATTTTATTTATAGGTAGAGGTGATAAAAGAATAGCACTCAGACACTGTAGGGCTGCCCATTTCTATTCCAAACAAATAACATTTCGCGTACCAACAGCTGTAAATAAATGGGAGTCCATTGGCTTCAGGCATCATAACTGGAGACGGGTGTTTGAGATTCCCTATAGATGCTGCGTGTCCACCAAACTGCAATCCCTGCATTATCGAATTATCAATCGTTACATTCCTACCAGAAAATTCTTATCCATCCGTGGGGTTGTAGGAAGCCCACTGTGTCGAAAATGTTACCGTGTTGACGATCTAAAACATTTTTTCTATGATTGTGATAGCACGAAACCAATTTGGGATACCATTTTACCGCAACTGAAGCGTATCTTTAACCTGCGCGACCAGATTCTGAGCTGCAAAACCGTTCTATTAGGACTTCCCGGCGCACCACCCGTGGTTAACTTGATAATTCTCCTCACAAAGCAACATATCGTAACGAATAAACTAAGACAGGAAGGTGCCTCAGACCCAAACCTAGATGTTCTGAGGGATGAAATAAAGAAATTTTGCTATTCCGAAGGTATTGTCGCCAAAAACAAAAACAAAATCCATGAGCATTATGAAAAATGGAAATCGTTATGGAGTACATATGTTCCCATGCGCCAGCCACTCTGTCCGGACTTCAGAAGCGATGCTCGAGGGAGGGGAAGGGAACAAGGTGGGACGGGGGGAGGGACGAGTGTGACGCAGTTGTTATTATAACAAGTGTTTGTATGTGTGTATTATGATGTTTGACAGGTAAATACAGGGCTTCGGCCGTCACCGGAAAAAAAATGTTTGTTGCTGTGCTTGTTATGCAAAACTCTGTGTAACTCTGTGTGACGTTGAAATCTGATGTCAGGTACACAAGTAGTTAACGTTCTACGCCATTGTTGTAAGAGCCCCGGCGCCATTTCTTAGCTGGCTCGCATGACGGAGTAGGAGTAAGTATCCAGTGTGCTTCTACGGCCAATAAATGACATAAGTTAATTCTTAACCCGCGCCCCACCGGGGGTCCGGCGCCACCTTCGCCCCACCGGGGGCATCGATGGCCCCCATCTAACTCCGAAAATATGGGGGTTAGCGCAAATCTGCAAAGTGCAATAGAAAGCCCGCGTGAATTCAGTAAGAAATTACTTACATGTTTTAGTGCTCAGGTCAATGGTTTGACCTCCAGAGGTCAAATTAGGTCAAAATCGGCTATTTTCACTCAAATATGCAATGCTTAAGCAAACTGGGCATAACTCTTATGCCATTAGATCTACTGAGATCTGGTAAGTACATTTGATAGGAAAATGCCAGACCTTTTTCTGCTATCTGGAACGTAAGGATCTCCTGCCAGTGGTTTGACCTCCAGAGGTCACCTCGTGACCTTATATGACCTGAGGTAAAAAAGGTCAGAAAGTGACCTTGCAGTACATTAAATGAAAGCCAGAGACGAGACATACACGATGGTGTTTGATTCAGCGCTCTAGCTTAATTAAGTCAAAAGTTATTGTCAACATACTGTTTTTGACCCCTGGTGACCTTGGATGACCTTGGAGAGGTCAAAGGGAAAATATGGCCCCTGGGATCCGCGAAAGGGTGTCCAAGAACGCTTTTCTGAACAAGTCAATCATTTTGCAATAGTTTTTGTAACTTTTTTTATATAAATTTTGTCCAAGTTGTCCTCAGTTCGACTGCTGGAGTCGGAGTCTCACTAAAGTCATCAAGGGACTTGTCACGGAGACCCCAACCACACCACTCGAACGAGCAACTCCCCACAATGAAGGGTTGATTTAGAAGCCAAAGTTTAACGTCCCACAAAGCACAGGGACGGCCGCCCCGCTCAGGTCACCCTCTCACCAGTCAGTTGCCAGCCGACCTGTACGTCGGGTAAACTATTGAGCGCCGGAGCGTCTTAGGGGAACTGATCCCAAGCCTGGACATGCACTGCCACTGCATGCTTCTGAGCAGCGGGCCGGAGCCCAACGCTCTACCAACTGAGCTACCGGGGCGGCGTAGATCAAAAGACAGCTTTTCTCCATGCTTTTTCAATGGGAGGGGTCACCTCGTGACCTGACCTCAGGTCACGAAATCGAAAAATCCCGGATATACACCTTGTAGACCCTGGAGGGGTCATGAAGTGTAGGAAGTTTCAAATCGATCTACTTAGAAATGTAACCCTTATAGAGCTCAGAAGTTTAAGTGAGGCGACCTTGGTTGACCTCGCCTGGTGACCTGACCTTGGGTGACCCGAGGTAAAAAATTTCAGGGATGGTGGGAAAATAATGGGGTAAGAGGTAGAGCTCTCAGCTGCGGTGCTTCGCCTCGTCGTTTTTCTGTTGTCCGGGAAAAACATTAGGGGGAATCGATGGCCCCCGGTGGGGCGAGGGTTAAGTACCGTGTTGTGTCAGTGACTTCGGGTAGATTTTTCAAGTACAAATATTTTCATTCAATTTTTTGGGATAGGTGCGCAAAATGTCAACTAAAAGGCTTTCAAAGCATAACTCATCGATGATAGACATTTCATTTATGAGTGAACTGAATCTTCATACTAATGAATAAGACGTCCTTAGTGCATCGATTCTTAAACATATTCAAAGCTTTATCCACACTCCAGACCTGTAGGGGCTACATGCAAAGGCACGGCTGCCGATTTCCAGTGGGTGGCCGGATCACCTCATGATCGAAACCTGCATGCTCATCTGGTCCCACTCCCCATGTCTGGTCAGTTGGGTAAGGAAGTGGAACACTTTTGGCGTATTAAGCCCCTTTGGGAAGGGGGGGGGTTGAACGCCCTCCATCGATCTCGGCTCTTGTACCGGATAGCGAACAAAGCAAACGGTGGAAGTCATCCGCGAAAAACCCCTGTGGTGGGTCCGACCGGTCCCCCAGGCGTTGAAGGGTTAACACCACGATATTGTGTAAGAAGTGCGTGTTACACAAGATGAAAATGTGACCAAATAATGTGTGACGCATGATATTCATCTCTTTTCATTTGTATTAAGGGATGATGAGATTTTGTAGAACGATTTTCTTTTTGAGTTTTTCAGTTGTGGTGCACATTATTGTTGTGCTGCGAGTTCGGGTCTTTTAGGTCGACACAATATACTTGATCCATTGGTCAAACCATTTTCACCTTAACTGACTTACGAATTATCATTGACTCTGCATTGACTCTGCATTGACTCTGCATTGACCGTATCATTGACTCTGCAGACCGGATAGCTCCATCCAGCCCAATCTTCAAAAAGTATTGCATTCTGAAAATTCACGACCTAGTCATACTGTTCCAACTAATGGTTCTCCATAGCTTTCTGGTCTACTCACTTCCAAGGCCACTTGCAGAAAGATTTGCCCTTTCTGATCATGAAAGTAACAGGGTCGTCAGCAGGGGCGCAGCCAGGGGGGGGCACAGGGGGCACGTGCCCCCCATCGGTGCCGGGGTGCCCTTTTGATTGCTAGGTGGTGTACCCTCTTTGGGCCGTGCCGCTCGAAATTTAGTGCCCTACGCCGTTGAGCCTAGATGGAACTAGACTGCATTTGGCGATTTCAGTTATTGTTTGACAATTAAGTGCCTTTTTGGTCAGTTAGGGCATTCTGTCGCATTTTAAAGCACCCGGGAAGAGTATAGGCACGTAATCCGTTTCCAGATAATGCCTCATCGTCGCCAATAATCGTACGGGCGGAGCTAATCTGGTGCCCCTTGAGCTCATCGGGTGCCCCCTGAGCTCTGGTTTTGGCCCCCGGAGCTGATCATGTGCCCTCTGAGCTGATCTGATGCCCTCGTAGTCAATCTGGTGCCCCTCTGAGAAACTAATTGTGCCTTCTGAACCTATATAATGCTCTCTGAGTTAGTCTGATGCCTCCGAGCTTGCCTGGTGCCCTATTAGCTGTTTTAGTGCCCCTTGAGCTGATCCGAGCCCCCTAAACTTATTTAAGGCCTCCCGTAGTTTATCTATTGTCCAGGGCCGCAGCCAGGGGGCACAGGGGCACGTGCCTCCATCGGTGCCGGGTGCCCTTTTGATTGCCAGGTGGTGTACCCCCTTTTGGGCCGTGCCGCTCGAAATTTAATGCCCTACGCCGTTGAACCCAGATGGAACTAGACCGCATTTAGCGATTTCAACTACTGTATGACAATTAAGTGCCTTTTTGGTCAGCTAAAGCATTCTGTCGCCTTTCCAAGCACCCGGGAAGAGTATAGGCACGTAATCCGTTTCCAGATAATGTCTCATCGTCGCCAATAATCGTACGGGTGGAGCTCATCTGGTGCCCCCTGGAGCTGATCATGTGCCTTCTGAGCTGATCTGATGCCCTCGTAGTCAATCTGGTGCCCCCCTGGTAAAATAATTGTGCCTTCTGAACTTATATAATGCTCTCTAAGTTAGCCTGATGCCTCCGAGCTTGCCTGGTGCCCCTTGAGCTGATCCGGGCCCGTGAACTTATTTAATGCCTCCCGGAGTTTATCTAATGTCCAGGAGGGCACACGGGGCACGTGCCCCCATCGATGCCGGGTGCCCTTTTGATTTCCAGGTGGTGTACCCCCTTTGGGCGGTGCCGCTCGAAATTTAGTGCCCTACGTCGTTGAACCTAGATGGAAATAGACTGTATTTAGCGATTTCAACTACTGTTTGACAATTAAGTGCCTTTTTGGTCAGCTAGGGCATTCTGTCGCCTTTCCAAGCACCCGGGAAGAGCATAGGCATGTAATCCGTTTCCAGATAATGCCTCATCATCGCCAATATTCGTACGGGCAGAGCTCATCTGGTGCCCCCTGGAGCTGATCATGTGCCCTCTGAGATGATCTGGTGCCCCCTTGAGAAAATAAATGTGCCTTCTGAATCTATATAATACTCTCTGAGTTAGTTTGATGCCCCCGAGCTTGCCTGGTGTCCTTTTAGCTGTTATAGTGCCCCTTGAGCTGATCCGGGGCCCCTGAGCTTATTTATGCCTCCCGGAGTTAATCTACTGTCCCGGGGGTGCAGCCGGGGGGAGGCACATGGGGCACGTGCCCCCATCACTGCCGGGGTGCCCTTTTGATTTCCAGGTGGTGTACCCAATTTGGGCCGTGTCGCTCGAAATTTAGTGCTCTAAGCCATTGAGCCTAGATGGAACTAGACTGCATTTGGCGATTTAAATTATTGTTTGACAATTAAGTGCCTTTTTGGTCAGTTAGAGCATTCTGTCGCCTTTCCAACCAACCGGGAAGAGCAAAGGCACGTAATCCGTTTCCAGATAATGCCTCATCGTCGCCAATAATCGTACGGGCGGAGCTAATCTGGTGCCCCTTGAGCTCATCGGGTGCCCCCTGAGCTCTGGTCTTGGCCCCCGGAGCTGATTACTTGCCATCTAATCCGATCTGGTGCCCCTGAGTCAATCGAGTGCCCCACTGAGCAAATAATTGTGCCTCCTGAACCTATATAATGCCTTCTGAGTTAGTCTAATACCTCCGAGATTGCTTGGTGCCTTAGTAGCTGATTTAGCGCCCCTTGAGCTGATTCGGGACCCCCGAGCTGATCTCATGCCTCCCCAAATTGATTCTGTCTCCTAAGTCAATATGGTGCCTTTTCAGCTGACTAGGTGCCCCCTCAGCTGATTATTGATGTCTCCTTAGATGGCCTGGTGCCCCCTGAGCTGGTTTGGTGGGCCCTGAGCCCACCTTGTGTCCCCTGAGCTGTTATGTTGCTCCTTGAGCTGATTTAGACTTCTGCCATAGTCTGGAGTGCTGGGAGCTGATCTGGCCCCCGAGCGGATCGATATGATACCACTTGAGCTGCACTAATGCCCCTGAGTCGATCTGGTGCCTCCTGAGCCCACCTGATGCCCTCTGAGCTAGTCTGGTGCCCCCTGAGCTAATCTGGTGCCCTTTAAGCTGATCTGGGCCTCCTTACGTGATTTCATGAGCAGTTCTAAAGCCCTGAGTTGGGCCCACAGAGGCTGATGAGGGCCCCTGAGATTGTATGGGGCTCTTGAGCTAATTAAGTGCCTCCTGACTTGACCTGGTATTCTCGAGCTGGTCGGGGACCACTGATCTGATTGTTTATCCCCGAAGCTGATCTGGTGCCCTATGGGCATCTGGTGTCCCCTGAGCAGCTCTGGGGCTTTTGAACTGATTGGGCCCCGAGCTGGTGAGGGATCCCTGAGCTGATTTAGTGCCCCTGACTTGAACTTGCCCCCTGCGCTGATCGATTTGGTGCACCCTGAGCAGATATACTGCCTCCTGAACTTAACTAATGCCCCCTGAGTCGATCTGGTGCCTGCTGAGTCATCAGTGTGTCTCCTGAGCCCATCTTATTCCCTCTGAGCTAGTCTGGTGCCCCATGGCTAATATGGTGCCCTTTAAGCTGACCCGGGCCTCCTGGGTTGATTACGTGATTTCCTGAGCAGCTCCCAGACCCTGAGCTGAGCTGGGCCCACAGGGGCTGGTGAGCGCCCCTGAGATGGCATGGGGCTCCTGAGCTGATTAACCTTCGCCCGGGTGGGGGGGGTCTTTTTAGACCCCCCTCGGTTTTTTCCGAAGTGACCAAAAAACGGCGGCGCGCAGCGCCGCCAAACTTGGTATAGCTGTTCCTTCATCATTTTTACATCTTTCCTGAAAATTTTGGCTCAAGGTCATATCAGGTCAGGTCACCAGGTCAGGTGAAGTGACCTCACCTCAAAAAATACTTAGGACGGCATAACTAAAAGAAGGGTTAATCGATCAAGTTGAAACTCATACCACATCTTGGGCCCACCAGGAGCTACAACATTTGTTCCGGGATTTTTGATATTGGTGACCTAAGGTCATGTGCAGAGCATGACCTCCCCATTGACAATGCATGGGGAAAATCACGAAATGAGCTTTTCTCAGTAAGTATGGATGGAATCAACTTCAAACATCGGTTGCGACTTGCTCTTAGCCCATTTTTGAAGCTGATACCAAAATTTTTGACTTGTGACCTTTAAAAGGTCACCTTAGGTCAAATAAGCATTTTTTGGTGTTTTTCTCTATAAATTTTGAATAAACTAAGATAGAGCTTTTATTTTGTCACCAAAGTGTTTGTATAGTCACTGGAAGTCAAATGATATACACCATGACTATACCAGGTCAAGTTGGGTCAGACCGTTGACCTGGGTCAGGTCAAATTCTTAAATTTGACCTGGCATAGCAATATCGTATATCATTCGATTCGTATTGACGAGAGGATTGCAATGGTGCATAAACTATGGCTGTATCTTGTTTGGTTTGGAAGCTATTAGCGAAAAAGTAAACGCCCTTATGCATGGGTGGCTATGGACATTCCCAAGAATATACCCAATATTTAGTGACCTGTAGCTCCGTAGGCTTTGACCTGACACGAAAATGAATGCCACTGTAATGAAAGCGCATCTCAAGAGCTTTCGAATGGTGTTAGAAAAATGTTTCTAGCTATCATAGTTTCTGAGATATAGGAGGTTTTCTTAGTACACCTCATATTAGCGATTTTGACCTATTTTGACCTCTGGTGACCTTGATATTGACCTGACAAGAAAAATGACCGAAGTATTTTCGATATCATTTTCGAAGAGCTTTCGATTGCCGTTTTGCGCTTTTTTCTAGCTCTCTTAGTTTTTGAGATCGTGGGGGGGTCTTTTTTAGCCCCCCCACCAGGGCGAAGGTGGCTCGTACCCGCCACCGGGGCAAGGGTTAAGTGCCTCTTGACTTGATCTGGTATTCCCGAGCTGATCTGGGCCCCCAGCTGGTCGGGGACTACTGATCTGATTGTTTGTCCCCGAGGCTGATCTGGTGCCCTATGGGCCGATCTGGTGTTCCCTGAGCAGCTCTGGGGCTTTTGAACTGCTTGGGCCCCGAGCTGGTGAGGAATTCCTGAGCTGATTTAGTGGCCCTGACTTGATCTTGCCCCCTGGCCTGACTTGAGGCCCCTGAACTGATCTGGGGCCCCAAGAGCTGATCTGGGGCCCAAGAGCGGGTCTAGGTTCTGAGGGTACCCTGAGCTGGTCTGGGCGCTGAGCTTGTGAGAGCCCCTTTAGTTGGCTTGAGGCCCCCTGAGGTGATCTGGCACCTTAAACTGTTTTGGGGCTTCTTGAACTGGTTTAAGGCCCTATGAGCCTATCTGTGGCCCATTGAGCTAGTTTGATGACCTCATCTCTGGGACCGATGAGCTAGTCCAGTCCCTCGATGAAGCATGAGGTGCTCTGTGGCCCTGATCTACATCAGGGGCCCCTGAGGTGGTCTTGAATAGACAGATAATAAGAACACAAGGCCAACTCCCATCATCTCGGGGCGGGGTCACTGAGCTAGTCTAGTCCCTGGAGGCACAACTGGGGGATGGGGGAAGCTGCTCTGGAGGCCTCTGATCCACACTTGGTGGCCCCAGAGCTGGTCTTGAATAGATGGGGAATAAAAACACAATGGAAACTCCCCTTGTAAAATGGAGCTAACGAGGAATGAGGAACCTCTAAAACGGCTTGTGATACCTAGGCACCCCAGGTTATATAAATTGCTTATTATACTGGTGGATTCTGGGAAGGGGATGATAAAAAGGCATGTGCCCCTGACCTCAGAGCACAGTCCCCTAAACCAGGATTTCTACTAATTAATTTAAATGAAGAACTAGTTTTCACAATTTTCAGCCCTGTCACACCATCCCCATTCAAACCACCGGCCTGTTCACCTTTTATTTACTCTTAACTGGGACCAATCTTTACTGAGAACATGGAACTTAATAAACGTGTTCAAAAGGAATCTCACAAATTTTTCCGACAGCAAAAATGTGTTCTTTCAAAGACACTATGCCACTCCTCGTCCCACGGCGATTGTGGAGGCAAGGTACTTAATCCGCGTTTAGCCAGGGCTCACTCGTCACGACAAAACCAGTGGGCATAACAAATGAATTTTCGACTCCAATATGCCTTAACCTGCACACTGTAACAGATAACACATGCTCCGCTGCTGATTTCTCCGATGTTAAGTACTTGCATGAGTTGGCTGATTTGTCCTTAAATCTATCCAAAACAGTCGTGTTTGGGCTACTTCCATGACATTTTGGTGATATTTTTTCCTTTTTTGGTTTTAATCGCGTTTTCCTTCTCCTTCAATGATTTATTTGCATTTTTATTGAAGCAAAGATGCCCAAAAAATGATATAAGCAAAGATATAGTAAGTTTTTAGGTTACGTTAAAAGTGCCCTTTTCCCCCGGGATGCCCCTCAAAGTTGGTGTGCCCCCCCATACCATAGCTCTGGCTGCGCCCCTGGTCGTCAGACAGCCCAAGCATTTTGAAGTTCCCTTTACTTCATTGGTGTACAGAACATTTTCCTTATTCATCTCTGCTCCCAGGATTTGGAATGAAAATATCGCCAGTAGAATCAGAAATCTCTCAGATGTCCCTAGTAGTAAGTTCATCTTTAAGAAAGTAGTCAAAAAATATTTATAGATCTTTACTGAGGCTCCTACTCTAATTTGTTCGTGTTCTATTCCTCAGTGATATTGCCTGTATTTAGTGCTCCTTTACGCCTTATTCACCGTTACATGTTTTACACGGCCATTTCTCTTTTGTTTCACAAGGAGCCGACGGTCTCCCGTTACCGTTGGCTCACCCTCCAATGCACGAGCACTGCAGGCCCTTAAGGTCTGGTGAGGTGCGATCGAACGTTGTGTGCGGGTTGTCCTCCCCAAGTGACTGTGACTGTGCGTCCGTGCGTGCGTGTGCGACTGTGTGTTTCGCACTCCATCGTAGTTTTTCGTAGATGAGCCCCAAAAATCAATAGTTCGCAGACCTGTTTTCCTCTCAGGTTATGTGTGTGTGTGTGTGTGTGTGTGTGTGTGCGTGCGTGTGTGTGTGTGTGTGTGTGTGTGCGTGCGTGCGTGCGTGCGTGCGTGCGCGTGTGTGTGTGTGTGTGTGTGTGTGTGTGTGTGTGTGTGTGTGTGTGTGTGTGTGTGTGTGTGTGTGTGTGTGTGTGTGTGTGTGCACTTGTACGTCGTGACTACTGAGGCTAGTTTATGATTACACGTCGGACTACCGAGGTCCCCATGCCACTACCGAGGACATTTTTTTGGGGCTCGGTATTTTCAATGCTGAAATTGCGTTCTTTGATTGTTTCTTGTCGTAAAATATTGTTTTTAGCCGGTCCTCATTTTTGTCGATTTTATGAGATTTGTGTGACGGCTTTGTGTGATACGCGGACGAAGCCATTTGTGTGAGTTTGTCAGACGGAAAAATAGTGGTGAACCGCAAGAAAGTGAAGTGCTCAACTATTGTTTCATAACAAAGTACCATTTTTCTTCCTTACAAAATTATCGAAAATAATTAACTCAAGCATAATATACAACTTTATTGAATTTTTGATTTAGTTTTTTAACAAACATGTAGCGACCGGGGAAGTGTTGACAGTTGGTTTCTCACCACTATACCGTCCGGCGTCCACCATTGCTGCTCGGTTTTTCAGACCGCAGGTATGTGTGCAATCGCAGAAGGCCGTGAAACATGCTTGTGAAGTTAGGTATTTTATTGGTGTGATATTTTAGTTGAGTGTGAGGAGGTGAACAATTTTTAATGTCTCTTTTTTCACTGGAGGATTCAAGACTAGTAGAGTTTTGGGAAGTGCCAACAGGTAGGTTCAGGCACATAGGCGCAGGAACGTCCAGAATATTGGAGGGGCCAGCCAAACTTCCAAATGAAGCTGACAAGGAACTTTCCATGCTACGACCAAGAATTCTTTGAATTTGGACTCCTCGTTGCCGTCTGCACCGTCTGATTATTAAAATGTCCGACTTCCGCCTATTTTGGCTGAGATGAGTGTGATTATTAATTGTTTTGGCCAGATTTTGGAGCTGCCATGGCCCCTGGTCCCTCTGTTTCTACGCCTGTGTTCAGGTAGGTAGGAACCTAGGTACAGAGATTACATCGGGGGAGTATAGTGCATAGGCGGATCCAGGAATGCCGATCGGGGGGGACGACTTCCGGCCCGGGGGGCGCCACTTTTGACCGACAAAACCTACCAGATGGGGGCAAAATCCTATCGGTGGGCGACGATTTTCGCATCCTGGGGGGAGGGGGGTAGGAAGTAGCATTTCAGGGGGCACTATCGACCTTTCAGGGGGTGCTGTGACCACTTCATGGGGCGCCGAGGGTCGATCGGGGGGGGCACGTGTCCCCGTGGATCCGCTTATGGTATAGTGGCATGACTTCCTGGATGCCCGAAGCTGAAATAAATCTTTGGGACATCATTACTGGGTAATTAGGGGCCGGATAAAGGCAGGGGCGGACGCAGATCCAAGTTTTGGGGGGCAAACCCATGTCTGCCTATCCTCCTGGGGGGAGGGGGCGGGGGGTTTTACGTGCAATTTGGGTGCTCGACAGACCTAGTATAAGCTGCCTCTCCAACTTCATGATCGCTCTTCTGGGGGGGGCGAGCGAATATTTTTTGCTCTACAGACCTAACACCTTAAAAAAACTCAGGAGTTTGGGGGTGCCAAAAGATAGTTTGGCCCCCACCCCTCCAGCGCTTTGGGGGAATGGCCGGAATGCCCCCTGCGTCCGTCAATGGATAGAGGCGAATGGTTAGGGAGCTATGGAACCCAAAATCATGAAAAGCATATTTAAATGTTTTTTTAAGAACATAGGCGAAAATCGGGTGGTCGGGGGCAGGGGGTTTTTGGTCGTTAGTGGAGCTTAGAATCGTGAAAAACATATTGATATGGTTGATTAAGAAAATGGGCGAAAATCGGGTGGTTGGGGTAGGGAGCTTTTTGTCACCCCCTGGATCCACCCCTGGGGCCAGTCTGTTGCATGAACGTAGAGCTTCGTCACTGGCCGCCCCCACCCCCCCCCACTCGAAAGATCTGTGGCGACACCTCTACACCCATAGGGGTTTGTATAGAACTTGTACTACCCTACCTATCTACTAGTGTTGTTAACCCATCCAGAAACCCCCTCCCCTTCCGAATAGAACAGAGATATCCACCCATGGTCTGTAGGACGTATGAATGTGATGTTTGCTAAAACAATCTGATTTCATAGGACTATGATGGAACTAAGTGCAAGCCAGTTTTTCCTCCTTTTTGGATCGCTTCCTGACACAAAAAAAGAAATTCAATTTTTTTAGACCTTACATGAGTTACTTGATCCTTCGATAACTATTCCTGGGATAGGTAGCTACTTTGCCTTTTTACTCTAATTTCTGCCTAGCCTAAGAAGCTTTCTTAGAGGCCATGCTGACTTCAAAATCGTATCAATAATTGAAGTAGAAAGATCCAGACCATTGGAATTGACATGCCCACTCTCAGTGGCGGCTTGTTGCAATAGGTACCCAATGTTGTGGATGCTTTATGAATACCCTATGAGGGTTAAAATTGGGTAGATCTGCGTTTTGGTGATCTCACTGATTAGCACATATTGGATCACAAGCAGACATACCCAAAATACTTAGACTTACCTATTTTCAGACTCATTGGACAAATGACTAGACGCCTTCGCTTTTCCATTAACACGCGCCCGCTGGGGTCCCTTGTATGACGCGCCCCGGTGGGGGAGTTTTCCGCCCCCTCCGTATCTCGTTCCCCACGAAAGCTAAAGGAAAATTACGGGCTGCGTTCGAAAGCTCTTGACAAGACGAAGAGAATTTATACGAAGTATCTTTATGTCAGGTCACTATTGAGGTCAGCATAGGTCAAAGAATCCTCCATAGGCTTACAACAGAACAGTGTACATTTCCCTCTCTAAATCTGCCCTCAGGAGAGCCAGAGCAAATATTTATGCATCATTTGATTCCTCTCATCGCGGCAAATCGAATGATGTATAATATGACCTTGCTAGGTCAAATAGTGAAAATGACCTGACCTCGATCTTGGTCAGGGTCACAGAGTGACCTGGTATGGTCATGCTGCATATTGATCGACTTCCCGTGACAATATAAACACAATGCAAGCAGAATGGGAGCTTTATCTCAATTCAATGAGAAGTTATTGGCAAAACAATCACTCTCTGCTCCCGTGACCTGATATGACCTTTGAGAGGTCAGATGCTCAAAAACTTAAGTTTACGGTCAAGATTGTGGTAAGAATAGGCATTTTGAGGATTTTCAGCCTTATCTATCCAGTATTTCCTGAAAACGAGTCCATTCTATTTTTCACCATAGACTTATAATGGAGTAAACAAAAAATTGACCCCACCTTAGGTCACCAATATCAAAATTCCGAGATAGCAGATTTGTAGAACCTAATGACCTTATCAGATTGTGAAAGTTTCAAACTGATCGGTTTGCTAATGTTCCCTGGGCGCTGCTTCAAACTCGTAATTTTAGGTTTTGAGGTCGGGTCACTTGGCCCTGAATAGCTCCTTGACCTGACATGACCTTAACTAAAAAATGTGGTCAAATGTGTAAAATTAATCAGGAATAAGGTACCGTAAGTTTTGTTGTTCTGCGTCTCTTTGTTCTTGAGCTATCTGGGAAAAACCAGGAGGGGGCGAATTTCGCCCCCAGCGGGGCGCGTGTTAAGTCTAGTATAAGTGAAAGTCTAGTCCTAAGGACTATCTACATCTCTTAATGTAGTTATTTCTTTTGGGTATATTTTTATTATTTTTAATTTAGAGTACTCCACCAGCATGTCCTCAATTAATTTTCACTTACCTTAGAAATCTACCCAAAAATGGTGCAGCCTAAGTGATTAGCCACTTTTGCTTTTCTATTAAGGCTAGCATGAATGAAAGCCTAGTCCCAAGAACTAAACACTTGCTTTCAATATTTTTGTTTTACATTTTTTCTCGGCTACAAAGCAACTTTTCACTTATCAGTCATGATCCAAAGCAAGCTATTTGATTGCTTTGTCATTGATAAGCACATTGGGACATACGCGGATCCAGGATTGCCGATCGGGGGGGGCACCTCCCGGGGGGCGCCATCCAGACCAGGGGGCGCCACTTTTGATCGGCAAAACCTATCAGGTGGGCGCCAAATCCTATCGGTGGGCGCATATTTTCGCATCCTGGGGGAGGGGGTGGGAAGCGACATTTCAGGGGGCGCCATCGACCTTTCAAGGGGGCGCCGTGACCATTTCAGGGGGCGCCGAGGGTCGATCGGGGGGGCACGTGCCCCCTTTGCCCCCTGGATCCGCCTATGCATTGGGACCCAAGCCGAAACGCGGGTAGTCACTTCACACTAAGGTTAGTCAATAACTCTGTGTGGAACTGAGTTGAACGTCTTTTACTAGATCTCTTGATATTTTTAACATTTTACTATCAAGCTCTTCGATTTGTTTACTAAAAAGCACACATTTTGTTGTGATGCAAGCCGAAAAGCGAATAGTTGCTTTAAACTAAGGTTAATCAATAACTTATTGGAAAAGTAAGTTGAAGTTCTTCAAGCAGATATTTTCTTTGTTAACACGCGCATTGACGGGGGTCTGAGCCACATTCGCTTTGACGAGGGGGGCGGGTACCCGCCCCCCTAAGATCTCGAGAACCACGGTAGGTAGCAAAAAACGGCAAACGGCGTTTGGTTGCCCATCCACTTCTCCATCGAAAATATTTAAACAATTTTTTGTCAGGTCACATTTAGGGTCACGAGAGGTCAAAACATGCCGTAATAGGGATAACATGTAAATTAAGCTTTTCGGCCATTACATCTGAACAAATAAAGATAGAGCAAAACCACATAAGCTATATGAATCTTCGCAGCAAGCCGAATCGAATGATATATAATTTGACCTTGCTTGGTCAAATCAAGGATTTGACCTGACCTTAGGTCAGGTCATTGTCAAATTATATAAAATGCATATCATTAGAACTGCAAAACCAAGGCGAGTCTAATAAAGTTAACATAAACGCTGTATCACTATTCGTTACTGAGTTATACAGTAAAAACCATTTTTCCTATGTATTTCCAATGGAGAGGTCATGCCTCGTACCTGACCTTAGGTCATCGATATAAAAAATACCGGAACATATTTTAGAGAACTCGGTGGGAACATTATGTGATATGAGTTTTAATCGGATAAGTTCACCCTGCTCCGACTCCGACTCTTAAACTTTTTTTGAAGTCAGGTCACTTGACCTGTACTGGTGACCTGACCTGAGATGACCTAACTTTAAAATTTTCACAGAAGTTGTAAAAAGGATGAGGGAAAAGGTATGCCAAGTACGGCGGCGCTACGCACCGCCGTTTTACTGCTATCTTTGGCAAACTCGTGGGGGGGCGGGTACCCGCCCCCCGTCAATGCGCGTGATAAGTTTTCACTAGGGTACTTGATCTTTGGTTACTTTGTCACTGATGAGCATATATTAGTACCAAGGCGGAAAAGCTAGTATTCGCTTCACATTAAGGTTCAAGCACAGGCAGATCCAGGGGGGCACGTGCCCCACCCGATCGACCCTCGGCGCCCCCTGAAATGGTCACGGCGCCCCCTGAAAGGTCGATGGCGCCCCCTGAAATGTCGCTTCCCACCCCCTCCCCCCAGGATGCGAAAATATGCGCCCACCGATAGGATTTGGCGCCCACCTAATAGATTTTGCCGGTCAAAAGTGGCGCCCCCTGGTCCGGATGGCGCCTCCCCGGGAAGGTGTCCCCCCATCGGCAATCCTGGATCCGCATATGGGTTCGAGGATGGAAATTTTGACACATTTAGAGTTTTCATGGACACAAACTTCGCATTCTCTGAAGCTTGGACTAGATAAAATGTACAAAAAATTCGTTCGTTGTGCGGCCTTTCGCCACTCGAGATTAAACCAGCTGATGATCAACTTGTTTAATCTCGAGTGGAGAAAGTGCTCGCAACGAACGAATTATTTACAACTCCGCTATGACGTACAAAAAAATCTCCAAATAACTTTCATGCATTATTTTTCTGTATATAGGTGATTTGGAGAGCAAGTATTTTTATTTTGTCTAGTCTAAGCTTCAGATGATAAAAATTTGGGTCCATGAAAATTCCCTACAGGTCAAAATTGTCAATCTGGCTGAGGTTAGCAAATAATTTAGCGCAAAATTGAGAAGAATGTCCTTTAATAGATCTCTTGAAGGTTTTTATATATTTTAAAAATAAGCTGTTTGATAGCTTTTTCACTAAAAAGCACATATTTATATTAGGATACAAGTTGAAAATCGAGCAATCACTTCAAACATCAAGGTTTTTCACTAGCTTAATAGAGAGCAGAGGTGTGCATTTCAGATTTTTTATTCGGCTCAACTCAAGTCGCGAGCTGAAAGCAATTCGCTCAATTCCAACTTAACTCACCATCAAAATTTCAGTGAGCCGCAGGGGTGCAGCCAGAGCTTTGGTATGGGAGGGCACACCAACTTTGAGGGGCACCCCGGGAGAAAAAGGACACTTTTTAATGTAACCTGAAATACTTACTATATCTTTATTCGTATCATTTTTGGGGACCTTTAGTTCAAGAAAAATGTAATTATGGCATTGACGGAGAAAAAACTCGATTAAAATGAAAAAAATCACCAACATGCCATGGAAATAGCCAAAACACGACTGTCTTGGATATATTTAACGACAAATCAGCCAATTTATGTAAGTTATTAACATCAGATAAGTCAGCGGAACCTGTGATATCTGTCACCATGTGCAGGCTAAGACATACTGGAGTGGAAAAAGCATTTGTTATGCCCACCGGTTTTGTCGTGACGATTGAGCTCTGGTTGAACGCAGATTAAGTTCCTCGCCTCCCACAATGGCCCTGAGAGGAGGAGCGGCATAGTGTCTTTGGAAGAATAATATTTGTCTGCCAGAATAATTTGCCTGATACCTTTTGAACGCGTTTACTAAGTTCCATATTTTCAAGGATCGGCCCCAGTTAAAAAAAAGTGAATAGGCCGGTGATTTGGTGGAGGTGGTGTGGTGTGGTGTGAAAATTGTGAAAACTAGTCAATACGCCACTTTTTGATCTGTTCCAAAACCTGTCTTTGACTAGTCCCTTTAGTGCACCCCGTTCTCCTGGTCCAAACTGTCTTTTTCTTACTTTCTTTCTTTACATGGGACAGGGCCCTAATGTGTTGGCGGAGGGCTGTTCATTGGTTGGGGTGGCCATTTTTAAGAAAATATTAAGGTTTCAAGCTTGAACTAACACCGGGTTAGTGGGGTCGACGTCGGGCTCGTAGTCTTCCCACCCTTTGCTAGCCGCACTGCACGGTCTGTATGCCCTTGACCAATCTCACCAATGTTCGCCCGCCTCCTGCTGGTCTGCCGCTGACCCTGTTTCCCCGCACATCTCTAACTATTGCATATTTTCAGGTCGTGGCCGTTCACCTCCGACCTCGGCCCTGGCTGGTTGGGCGCCGGCTTTTCCTCGCTGCTTTCGTCGCCGCTACGTTGAGTTGGCGACTCTCCCGGCATCATCTCTGGTGGCCCGGTGGCGATCCACCGCGACCGGCCGCGCCCCCGCAGGCCGGCGGGGGTGTGGTGAGGGCGCGTCCGCCCGGCCTTTCGACTCTGCTGCGGTTGTGGTGTCGCGCTCGTCTGCGTCCTGATCCGCCGGGGACGAGGTCTCGTGGACCTACGGAGTGTGCGTATTCCGGGAAGGCTGATGAGGTCGGCCGGGCTGCGTCCCCGTCGCTGGCGGCTGACTGCCGCGCTACTCCTGCCCGGCGGTGTCGCCGCCGGGGGCCGCGATGCCGCCTTCCTGGACGTCTGCCTGGGACGCGCCTATCCACCTGCTTCCGCTGTCTACCGCCCACCCATCTCTGTGACCAGGAGACGACACGACATCGCCTGGTGGTCTACCTTCTGGTTTTCTGCTGTCGTCTCTGGTGGCCAAGGAAAAATTTGACATCTTCACCGGCCTGCCAACCTCTTCATAACCCCTGTGGCCTTCTCTCGCGTGGACGCGCGCCAGAACTTCTGTTACCAGCGTCCTCCCAGCAACCGCCTGACCAACGTACCTAAGGGCCGCAAGCGGCGGCAGTGCGGCGCCCAGTCGCCCTACAGGACGACATGCTGCAGCACCCACTGGTCGACCGGCCTACCTTCGAGTCGCAGGCCAAACAGCGCCCTCCGCTCGGGGCCCCTCGCCAGACCTCCTCAATTTCTGATTTATGGTCTCAGAGTTTATCATATGAGCAGAGCTAGGCAAGTGCACTCCTTTCGTGCGCTCCTGTGCTCTTGCGTACGTACGCACTGCCTTTTTAGGAACGCAAGAGCGCAGGATCGGAAAGTTTTTTCCAACGAGCGCAAGTAAGAGGAGCGCACTGCCTAAATTTTGAAGCGCTCCTCATTGTATGAAGCGTGAACCCTGCACTGAAGAAATTGAACTACATAAAAGTATACACCTTGACAGCTTAACTGCATAATATACGGAAAAATGCACATTCGCAGCGCCCTCTGTAGCCTATCCTTGCAACACAGAGGTGCATAACGTCTGGCGCAAGTATTGCCATGCTTGTTGGAAGTGTTTGTTACAGTATGTTACGTGAATATACTTGCAAATACCTATGCTTGAGTGGATTTCACGCATCATTGTTGGTCATAGAAATAGTTATTTTGTTTTCGATGTCCATGCACTATCTAAGATTGAACATTTTCGTTAACCTTGTTGGATTGAACTAGTTTGTGCGGTGTACCTAACTCGCATTATTTCATTTTTTAATAAAATGCGACATTTTTTCTTTTCATTTCTTTTTTTAAGAAGCTGAGTTAACTGGGGAGGGAGAGGGGGCGAATCCCCTTGGTCAGTAGCGTTCGGCTCTGGACCCAGGTCAATTGCGGGTTACTAGTTTGGAACACAGGAACGCAGGAGCGCTAGCGCACCGAGTGAAAAATTGAGGAGCGCTATTCCAGAAGACCACTAACTGCGGCCGGAGGAACGCAGGAGCGCTAACGCACCACCAAAAATCGAGGAACGCGCCCAGCACTGCACATAAGCTCTGAAACATCGAAGCACTTATCTCGGAGGGTCTCAATAGTAAATATTGGGGGCTCAAGAGCTAGTCTCGCATTCCCCAAGCCATGCGCTTGGCTTCAGGGCCCAGGAGCTGATCTCAGGGCCTCCAGAGTTGGTTTCTAGAGGCACAAAATCTTGCCCGGGGGTCCGGAATTTTTTAATAAAAATGTGACCAAAAAAAGTATTTACGTTTGTTTTTTAGATGTAAATATTTTAAAGCTGTACCTACCGCGAAAATGATCTGATTATTGATGTACCAACCTTCGCGAGATTGATACAAACATTAACCCTCCCCCTTGCAGGTCCGAATAAACGGTGGTGCGAAGTGCCGCCCGTACTTGGCACCCCTGATCCTTAATGGATTGTACTACTTCCCTCAAAATCTTAAGCTTCAGTCATATCTGGTAAATTTAACAGGCTAGGCCAAGTGATCCTACCTAACACAAATGTTGAAGATTGCAGCGTTAATTTAGGTCAAAATCATCAGACAATCGCCCCACTGGATGTTACATTGTTACAGAATATGTTTTGGGATTTTTCTAAGATCCCTGGCTTGAGGTCAGATATGGGGTATGAAATCTGCCTTGAAGATTCATGGAGAACGTGGGTTGGTAAAAATGTCTCCCTTTCTGTAAATATGGCTTAGGATACTGCAGGGCATATTTTAAGCTACAAAGTGGTGGGCATTTTGCCCACCAGTCCCCAGTGCTATGTCCACCAGTGAACGGCCTTGAACGGCTCAGTGCCCACCAGTCACCAGTCATTTGATGCTTCTGGAGTGCCCTTTTGGTGGGAATTCGTGCCCTTTTCAGCCGAATGCCCACCAGTTCCAATTCCTTAAAATATGCCCTGGGATACTGGGCTACAGGCCGGTACGAGAGGAATCGAATGACGCCTATTTTAATGTTGGCTCTACCTAAAAGCAGTCAGAGGCTAGACCTCTTAAAGGGAATGTGGCACCTTCATAACATGATTTTAACTGAGATAGCGAAGTTGGAAAGCAAGTCGGAGAACCCAGTACTCAATATATAATATTTCTTGGAACTCGAGATTTCCGTAGAAAAAAGCTTATTCCTACCTGAAATGTACCCCTCATGTACCATTAGCAGCAGACCACAGTTGTCATGGCTGTTGGTGTGACGACATATGCTGATGTCACGGTGAGTATCAGCCAATCGAAGCCCTTGAAGCGGATTGAAAATGGTAGTGGTTGCCAGATCATGACATCATCCACAGGCAGATATGTATTTATTTCCCTAGAGGAACATTTTTAAAATCAAAATGTTGAGCTTATTGTACATTTTTCAGAGAAATAATGGACAGTTCCATGATTTTTTGCTAAAAGTTCCCCTAATTAGACTAAATTCCAGCATTCGACAAAGGTGTCACCTTCCTTTTAAGTAACAAACAACCATACCATCAACTGTCATCTTCTTTAACGTGTTTGAGCTGAACATTGGCCCGAACAAAAGTGACTGATGAAGCTTTTTCGTCATTTTCATGCCATATCAACCACCCTTAGCGTTTTTCGCTATACCGCGCAGGAACCAATCTGGGAGGGGTGTTCAAACATATGGGCACAGGCAGAGCACACGGGGCCCGGACAGACCATGGAGAGCCCGGGAAGACCACAGGGAACTTTGAAACCCATAAGAGTCCGGGCAGCCCACAAGGGGCACAGGCAGACCACGGGGCCGAGACAAGCTGTAAAGGACGAGGGCAGACCAAGGAGGTCCCGGGTAGGACGCCAGAGGTCCGGGCAGAAAAATGGGGTTGACCGCAGGGGATCCGGAAAACCACAAGAGGCCAGCTGATCCACAAAGGGCCGGGGTAGACAACGGGGGCCCGGGTAGACCAAGCAGAGCCTGTGCAGACTAAAAGGGGCCAATGCAGAACACAAGGGCCACGGTGTCTCTACAGGGGGACATTTTGGAACACAGGGTTCAAAGGTATGCCAGGGGGTCCGAATGCAGACACTAGATGTCCAGGTCGACTTCAGGCGCCCGCATTCATGACAGGGCCTCGTCTGAGGCCATAGGGGACCCGCGCCTGCTGGACAACAGGGAGCCCAGTTGAAGTCACAGGCAGGCGTGTAGCATTGTGTACTTTTAGAGGTGCGCGAGCACCCCTAAACATTTTGAAAACATCACTAACTTTGAAAAGCATCCCTAAAAATTCGGGATGTTTAAACCAGATCTGCCGCCCAACCGGTCCCAGATCTATGTGAGCGGGCGTGGGGGGAGGGGGTGTGTGGAGTGGGGGTAAACGCACCTATTCTCAGCCCATCAACAAATTTTACGACTCGGATGGGAAAAAACACCCTTTAACTTGTTCACAAATTTGGTGGTTTAGGGCGCGCCGACAACAAAGGTCATGTGACTTTCACAAATTTACATCCCTGGTCACAGGGGGCCTGGGTGAATAACTGGGGCCCGGTTGAACTACAGATGGCCCGAGACTGCTGAATATATGGCCCCAGTTCGGACACAGAGATTATGGGTAGCCCACAGGGGCCTGGCAAGCATGCCAGGGAGCCCGGCTGCAGCCACAGTCAGCCCAGGTAGACTGCTTGAGCCTGGCTGTATCCAAGGGGCCCGCAATGTGGGATTGAGGGCGGGGGGCTCGATCGGCTATTGAGGGGTTTCTCTGAGCATGGGGGCTCGAACCCCCAAATATCGGGAAGCTTGCGCCCCTAACCTCAGACTACCCCCGGCTATGCATTTACTATGGAAGCTCGGTCATTTTGGGGGCGGGGGTAGGGGCTTGAGTCGCTCTATTCCCCTCTTGGATTCGGCACTGATACCTGTCCCTACCACAAAGCGCAAAAAGTGGTACACAACTGGTCCAAGGACTGGACCTAAGTAGTGACCTTTGTTTAGCACTGTCACACACATCATAGGCGGGTCAAGGGGGCCATTTTCAGGCTCACCAAAATTTCACAATCTGAACCAGATTAAGATTTTTGGTAAAAAATTTAGTTTTAGAATTTTTGCCCCAACGACCGAAACCCCTGGATCCGCCTATGAAATTCGGGCCTCGATATACACCGACGTTAAGCAAAAGTCACACAATCGGACCTCGCTGTTCTCTAATGTCCTCGGTTTTTCAGCAATCTCTGGAAGATTGTAAAAACACATTTCCGACAAAATTCATAAAGTACTTCATTTCGGCCCTAAAGAGCATCAACAGTATAAAACAGTAAGTCGCTCTGACAATCTCAGGAGGTGGTCCTCAGTAGTGCACTTGGGACGTGGACCTCATTTTGCACGGCCTGTAAGTATGTGTGTGTGTGTGTGTGTGTGTGTGTGTGTGTGTGTGTGTGTGTGTGTGTGTGTGTGTGTGTGTGTGTGTGTGTGTGTGTGTGTGTATGTGGCGTGTCTCGTATCCCATCGTAGTTATTCGTAGATAAGCCCTAAAAATCAATAGTTGTTCGTAGACTTGTTTCCCTCTCCGGTTATGTTGTCCCTCATCCAAATAAGTGCATCAGTCTTCTTATGTCTCATCCCAGTACATATAAGAGTAAAGGTATATTCGCCGCCAAAGAAAGCTGTAATCATTATTTACATCAGCACCAAATTCAAAACTTTCACCTGTCAACCGAGGGCGAAGACGGACACATAGACTGTCTTCCCGTCCCCTGCTGGCTACACTACAGACCTACCCGGTGCTCACTCTATTCTTTCCTATATTATGCAACTCGTCCACACCTGTGTGCATGCACTTGTAAATGTCTGGATGTCTGAAATGTCCGGAAATACACGTGAATGGATTCAATTGCTTACCAAAAATGCTACGTGCCCACTGGCGGATACAAGAGCAACTTTTGGAGGGGGCCAAGCCGAATTTTTTTGAATGGGGAGGCTAAATTGAGAAAAATGGCGAAAACATGGTATTTCTAAAAGAAAACAACGGCAAAAATTTGGTCCTTTTGAGGGTGGGGGAACAAGACATTCTATTTTAGTCTTTGGAGGGGGCCACGGCCCCTTTGGCCCCCCTTGATCCGCCAGTGTGCGTGCCAGATACACAAGGATACCGTGTTAACACAGGCACATTGTGCTTGTGTTCAAGTTATCTATGTAACACGACACGTTATTACGCACGAAGGCCTGCTTACCAATGCTGAACATCTGGGAATAGGTTACAGCTTTTCGGTGACGGCAGAGAAGTGCACAATTTGGTTTCACAGAGCTGGCTAATTTGTTCAGTGGCGGATCTAGCCGGTCGGTTGGGAGGGGCAAACCAAACTCAAAAGTCGCAAAGCAAAAAAAACGTCACGCCTTCAAAGCTGCGCTACAATATCACTTGCCGGTAGAATTTTTGGTATTTGAGGCGAAAAGCAAAAAAAACGTCACGGGATGAAAAATATGGGCTCGAGATCCTTTTCCAGTCCAAGGCCTAATATTTACACTGAACTTAACTGGTTCGGTTTGGAATTGAGTGTTGAAGCACCAAAATCTTGCTTATAAACTAAAAAAGGAGCCAGGGGAAAAAGTAGGTCGATCACTTTGGGGGGCAAAAACATAGTTTTTCCCCGAGCTTTTCGGTTTGGGGGCAAATGCCTTTTTTGCCCCCCCCCCACCTTGGATCCGCCACTGAATCTGTTATGAATCTACCACATCTGCCTTTTAATAACTAGCGCTCCTGCTAATTTTTGGGGACTTGTGATCCGCACAAAAAATGGTTTCAACCTACTTTGTCGAGGCGAGCATAGGAACCCAACCAAACATTTCCGACACGATGTTTTGAGCGCTGTACTTGTTATTGCGCAGCGGTCACGGAAGCACAAACACTATGCGGTGACAACAGCCATGAATCGATAAACCGCGAAACTCGTTTTCGACTTACGATAATGGCGTTTGGTGGTGGTTGTGCTCACGTTTCTAGGACAGCAAACGACGGCATAACTGAGGAGGCCTGAGTAGGCAAGCAAAGTTGCTTCAAGGTTGAAGAGAATATGACATTCATGGGCTTTGAATTAAGCAATCAGTTGCGTACAGGGGTGGGCACTCGATAGCTTCAGAATGACTTCAATAGTGATAATAACTAGATAAACTTTCCCAAGGACAGAAACTTTAATAGCAAAAATCGGATGATACAATTTGTCACTTTTATAATGCGGTAACGATAACGGTAATGAGTTCCTAAGAGAGCGCGAAATATATGCAAATTATGCTATATTTAGCTTTTACATAGTCCCAACAGTGTTTTTCCACAAAATGTCGGTATTTCGCATCGGTTCACCCAACCGGGAAGCATTACCTAAACACAAAAATATGTTTATGTAACGGTATCTGACGTGCATATCAAGCAGATCAACAATATACAAACTAGGTAAACATATTCGCATTGAACGGGGAAGAGACTTGTCCCTACCCCCCCCCCACACACACACACCACACACATTTCGCCAGGCAAATATCCGTGGCCACCCTGTGATGGACAGTCCGGCGCCTGGAAACGGACGCAGCTGAAATAAACAAACCTCGCCAACACACCTGATAACTTCTGGCTATACTTGCTCGTTTACAAGTAGGCAAGAGTTCCTCATTCTTCTCGTGAGATCTCGAGCTGGAGCTCCACGAGCTGTCCTTCAGGAACACAAATGTATCGAACTTCATGGATGACAGGGTGGTGCTCCTCTTGGGCTTCAATATGTCTCAGTCCATTAATCACACCCTCTTTACCACAGCCAAACTTGGAATAACATTATTGTAGCGCTTGAACAAAGCCACGAACACCTTACTGTTGCACACCCGGAAGAGGCCCCTATCCACGGTCCCCTTGAACATTCCATATACCAGAAATGTACCCAACTCCTTGACCACTCGGATGTAGATGTTGAGGCGAGAGAGGAAGCATATTTGCCAACACACCAGACCACTACTCCAGCCTCTCCTCGCCCTACCCCCGCTTCCGGACTCTTCAGTATTAGGTTCCAACGGCTTCCACTCACTTCATTGTATTTCTATTTGTTAACACTTTCACACATATACGGTTCCTTTCCAAGTACCGCCTCGATGGACGTGAAGGGATCAATACTGTGGAAGAAGACAGTGAGGCTTCTCAGGATGCCGACCTCAATGGGATTCATTACTCTCACGAGGGGCGTCTTGAATCCCGGTTGCAGGGCTGTAACCATCAGGAAGTCCTCGTCCTGGAGGGAATTTTCGAACCGTGCCTCGAAATCCGTGTTACGCCCAACGGCTTCCGGCAGGGCCTTCCACGGGATTGTAAGTTCAACGATTCGTGCGAGTGAAGCTGCCTTAGATACATGCTGAATATCACCTTCTGACATTATGAGTGTTTGTAAAAGAAACGGATACACAAATTCACACCCCTCTTGCGAAGAATGCTTGATAACGACGGAGGAATATAATGATATGATAACGTGCAGTCTAAAGTGTAGTGTAAATCAGATTTGATGGATCAGTCCTTAACCGCTCGTAGCCAAAAGAAACCTGGTGATTTTTTTATTTGTTTGAATCTGTTTACTTATAGCCATGCCTATTTTTTGCGATCACCATTATCGGCCGGTCGTACCAGTTTGCTTGCATTGGAGACTGAGTGGTGGCGTCGTAACGTCATGTAAACGAGATTATATGTCGATGCCATTTCACATAAACATCAAGTTTAGAAGGCCACGAGTGAAGGTTATACCAGCATTTTCAAGGATATTTATTAGCCCTAGTGCTTCCAGTCAAAAATTGTTACCCAGTATGAAGTATATTATGTTATTGATGTCCATGGTAAGGGTAGCTCATTGTAACGGTTTATGTCAAAGTTAAGGTCAAAGGCCATGGGTGGAGACCAATCCTTCCTTCTGCCCAGCGGGTGATATAGTGTTAATTATGGTGTAAATTATGGAGAATATACCATATTTCTATGTATAGGTCAATGACCTTGAACTTACACCTCAAAATTTTAGGAAATATTGTTTGAAAAAGGGTATTATGACTCTGACCTGTGACTTCTGAACTTGACCTTCACCTTCATGTGAGGCGACTTTGACAAAAATCTTGATATATTGCTGTATGACACCACCACTTGATCTCCAATGCAAGCGAATTGGTGCGACCGAACGGTTGTGGCAACCTCAAAATATAAGTCTGACTTTGAAAAAATATACCTACCTAACTAAAAATTATCTACCGACTTTCAAAATTATTTCACAAATCGACGCAAAATGCAATTCTCTCAAATGTGCTTTAGCGTTTTTGGCTGGCAACGGTTCTCCAGACGTCTTGGAAAAATAAGTGCCCACAGACATATTTAGCATTTAAGCATGTATGTCTGGAAAGCTTTTCAGCCTTGCAGTCTGCGGAGGAAATGCTGGGTGCTAGTGAGTGGTGAATCAGAGTTTTGCTGATAGAGAAAATGACGTGCAATCTGGAGCCTGGGGAGCACCCCAGACACATGTGAGAGGTGGAACGTATCTCGAGTTAATGAATGGGTTGATTTCGGTTGCAAATTGCCGCCCCGGTAGCTCAGTTGGTAGAGCGTTGGGCTCCGGCCCGCTGCACAGTAACATGCGGTGGCAGTGCATGTCCAGGCTTGGGATCGGTTCCCCTGAGACGCTCCGGCGCTCAATAGTTTACCCGACGTAGGTCGGCTGGCAACTGACTAGTGAGAGGGTGACCTGAGCTTTGCCGTCCCTGTGCTTTGTGGGACGTTAGACTTTGTCGTCTAAATTAACCCTTCATTGTGGGAGTTGCTCGTTCGGGTGGTGGGATCGGGATCTCTGTGACAAGTCCCTCGAGGACTTTAGTGAGACTCCAACTCCAACAGCCAAACGAGGAACAACTTGAACAAAATTTATAAAAAAACTAGGCATGTGCTAGACTCACCCACGAATCTTTATTAAGGCAGGCGGGCAAACTAAATGAACTTTTGGGGGTTAAAACTATCCGAAACAATGAAGCCAATAAGTCGATGTCAGAAAAACATTGCATATTAGTGCTTTAATAGTTGGTAATTTACCGACTGAATTACGCTTTCCGCTTACCTTCGCATTATATTCTTACTCCCATGTTAAGCCTTTCTAGCCTTTCTGTTACTCCCATTCTAGCCTTCATGGATGTAGTACATACATGTGTTGGGTCTCGGGCAGAACACGAACCCAATCCAAACGAGCCCAAAAAGACAAACTTATTCGGGGGCAACGCGCAAGACTATTCAGCTTTACATTTTGTCTCCGTTGTTAATGTGTTTTCATTAATGATAGCTTTTCCCTTACTTTTATTTTACCAAACAATGTCAACCACTCAATTCAACATTGCAAGCACAGGCATAAATAATGAAGCTTACACGACACCCTAACTGTTCGATACATTCCCTCTTTGTGGACAGCGTCATGCCAATCTTTGTATACCCTCATGGAAACATGTATAACCGTCTGCCTTACTGTACCCGTCGCGCCTCTTGAATGCCAGCATTGAATGTGAGGTCGTAGTTACCAGTTTGACAGCTCGTTCTACACTTGGGCTCTAATTTTCACACTGGATTACAATACCAATGCAGCCTTGCTCTTTCATCGCCTCCAATTCACTTCTTTTTACTCAATTTCGGCTGTGGTAAGAGGCTCGAAGACTGTTTTTGTACCAGTCTATCATATTCGAGAAGTTACAAGCGTCAAAAGACCAGTTTTGGCACTCGTAACCGAAGCATGGCCGTATCACTACTTTTTATCGCTGCTCTGCCCGTAAGACGATACCAACGGTAGTGCAGTGGCTGTTAGCGTCCTTATCTGCCAGCGTTGCGAGTAAGAGGTTTTCTGGAAGACCGCGATGCGTGTTTTGCGTTAGACATGGACGCACTTTGTCCTGTAAACGCTCGTCCAGACTCCAAAACAGTTATAGTTGCCTCAAAACATGTAAAGGCGCGCTGAGGGCATCTGGCTGTGAGTCAATGGATATCTGAGAGTGGCTGGTCACGCCCAATTAACATACCCTGTTAGCCACTGGCAGATCTAGGGGAGGGACAAAGGGGGCCGTGGCCCCCTCCAAAGCCTAAAATAGCATCTGTTGGCCCCCAAAAGGACCAAATTTTAGCCGTTTTTTTTTCTTAAAAAATATTGTTATCGCGGATTTTTATCAATTTAGCCCCCAAAAAGTTGGCTCGGCCCCCTTCAAAAGTTGTGCCTACGTCCGCCAATGCTGCTAGCAAGTGTTAACCATCTATGAAGACTCAGTGGACCTGTTTTGTAGTTTGCCAGACGGTCTGTGATCTTTCCCATATTTACAACAGTAACTATCTGGTATTCGGCAATAAGAGTAGGAATATTATCCTAAGGTAAGTGTGGAAGGTAGTTCAGCTCGAAAATTATTAAATATGAAGCAAACGTATAAAATATATTCTACCTGATGATGGTCAATGCCCGAAACGTCATGTTTTACCTTTCCCTCACAGCTTTAGCTTCTTCTTGGCTAGAGGCCATCCTGCCTTCTTAACCTGGTGAGGACAAGATAGGGAAGGGGTCGACCTCTGTTTCATTGTCAACCTCTCCGGATATACCCATTATTGGCGCTGACACATTCTAGTGCAAAGAAGTAGGTAAAACACCTGAATAGTGCCGGGTAACTAATATAGCTGTCTAACGATTTTTCGTAGTTGCAACAGCAACACAATTTGTATGTGTATCCGAATATTTATTTTATAATGATCTGGCTCTTAACTTTCCACGATACGTTTCAGCTTAATAAAAAACAAGGTTCATATCTGGGGCGCATCGATGCTGTGCTTCGGCCTCAGAGATCGTGTTAGCTCCTGCTTGAATAAAACTATTCTCAGCCCTCCAGCCCGAACTGACCGAATGATTTAGCTGGAACAAATAAACTGAACAACCCAAGCTTACGGTTATCTCAGCAGTACACGGCTTGCCAATGGTTGAATCTGCTGAACATCGGGATGTTCAAAACCGAGAACATCACTCAATAGGAAAGGATTTTACTCCTCTTAGCTCCCATAAACATATGTTAATGCAGTTTTTCATAAGTTTTCATCGTCTGTCTCCACGTGCTTCCTTGGTGGTAGGTAAATATGCCATATAGTTTGGGCAGACTTTTATAACGCAGTATTGCAAAAAAACTCTCATATCGTAAGTGTTCTATGAATTTTGTGGGTTATAAGACGCATAAGTACATAATTGTTGAGTACAGCTCACCCTCAGATATCCATTGTATTTTGCACTATGAACAGTACGCCTCCAATGATAAATAGTTTCTCATATTATTGTGGGTCAAATCAGCTCATCGGTTGAATGATGCTTTGGAAATTCAGGAGAAACTTGTATTGGCACTGCATTGCATTTGCTTGCTTCCAGGAGACCCACGATACCGCGTTTTGTCTATGACTTCTTCGTCGCTATTGTTTATGAGCTGGTAAATGTTATAGCTAGTTTTAGGAGCGTGATCTTAGATTTAAACTGTTTGGATTCTTCAGATAAATCCATTAGAGTGGCAATCTGACGCGATGTAATGCTCTATTCCAGGACTGGACGCAGCCAGCATCGGGCCAGATGAGGCTGGATAAAAAGACAAACGACACTTCATTAGCGCGTCCGTAAATAAAACATTGTTCGAAGATTAACTCCTTAATGTTTCATTGTGGACCAGCAAACTCTAATGAAGAGCTCTTTTGGAGAGAAGAGCCCGGCCTCTCTATCCACACACATGCACGATACTGGCACAACATGTTTCGGCTATTAGTTATCATGACAATGCTGGGGTGGATCCAAGGGGGGGAATAATTTCCCATACCCTGATTTTTACCGATTTTCTAAAACAATATTTTTACGATATCTGCCCCGCTATACACTGCCGTCGCTGATGTACCCGGTGACGACAGACGCTGCTGTAGTTGAGCATCATTTACTCCAGACACATGAGCAGCCTCAGGACGGTACCGACCCCAGGAACGGCCTAATCGACTCATGGATGCGGGTGTCTAGTGCCGCACAACCACTAGGTTCTGGTTCTTCTCTAGAGGAAGGACCGTGAAGGTGGTCCGCACGATTGGACAAAATTTTCATTCAAAGTACCAAATTTTCATTAGATTTTAGTAATTTGGCTATAAATTATGATTAACAAATGACGGGAAACTAGTTTATGAGCTTACGTGATTATTCAATTCAAATGAAATGAATTTGCTTCTCACAACGCTATGTTCCGTCTCGCCGCATTCGTCCGAGCCGTGTCATATTTCGTCGCGACTTAATGGTGGGCACCAAGGGCCTGGGTACCGAGGCTGCTCATGTATCTGGGATAATTCACTGCAGCAAAGAAGCTGGGCTGAAGAGACCGAGTCAAAAAAAACTTTATTGGTTCACGATCGGTAGTGCGCTGTTGCTAGGCGAGTAAAACGCTGCCAAAATGAGCACACAGCTGCCAGTGATTAGCCCTGTATAGGGTGTCTGGGTGGCGCAGTCGGTTAGCGCGCGCACTTGGCTCGGCTTATGACATTATAAATGTGCAGAATGTCGTGGGTTCGAGTCCACCCAGAGGCAGGATTTGGTGACACGCCCAACTCAAGCCCAGCTCATTTCCCTTCCCCCTCCGACGCCAAATGACCGCAGCAGTCGGTGCGTCATTAAGCCCCAAATAATTATTATTAACCCTGTGTAGCACCAGGCGCTAGTGTTCCGCTCGGCGAGGCCCATCTGATGATGGAGGAGGCGACGCGATGTCTGGCACCTACAATTGTGTCAGGTTAGCCAATTTTCATATAAAGCTGTATCAAAGAATATGCCGTAATGTTTAAGTTCACGGTATGCAAAGTAGGTACCTACTTGCTGCGACCCCCTGTGTTTATGCATGAATAGGTAACATCACACCACATTCTAATATTACTTTTAAACTGATGCCGGTGCTAAACGAAATTTTCAACATGCTTGAACACGAAATCGAATAAAATCTGGGAATATAATTTTTAGTTAGAATTCTTGGTCAATACTTTATTTAAGAGTTCCCTTCCGCTAGGGACTGGTAACCAGATGGCGAACTCGGGTATCATCAACTTGATTATCATGAGCATTACATGCGTATACGCATGGGTCGAATCTGTGTCTGAGACAGGTTACGAGCTTGAAACCGTTCATAGGAAAATCCGGTGCCTGTCTCAGGGCCTTGCCCCACTACAAACATCAGGGCCTCAGAGCCTTACCCCAATAGAAACTTCAGGGCCTCAGGGCCTTGCCCCACTACAAACATCAGCGCCCCAGAGCCTTGCCCCACTACAAACATCAGCGCCTCAGGACCTCGCCCCACTACAAACATCAGCGCCTCAGGGCCTTGCCCCACTACAAACATCAGCGCCTCAGGGCCTTGCCCCACTAGAAACGTCAGGGCCTCAGAGCCTTGTCACACTACAAACATCAGGGCCTCAGAGCCTTATCACACTACAAACATCAGGGCCTCAGAGCCTAGCCCCACTAGAAACATCAGGGCCTCAGAGCCTTGCCCCACTACAAACATCAGCGTCTCAGGGCCTTGCCCCACCGTAAACCTGTGGGGTACCTCTGCCCTGGACAACGTACATACAACACGTAGTGAGGTAGGTGCGAGTCAATAGCACATGTACAAAGGAAACCAGACTCCAGGTTCTGTTCGTCAAACAGTCAAATATATTCGCGCCAGGATTGAAATCTGAATAAGTGTCAGACTTTCAATCCATTAGCCAAATCCTTCTAGCTTGTGTATGCAGATACACTCATCCTATGTGCCTTTTCGTGGAATATTCCGGAAATGTGGGGAGCATCTTCCGCCAGTTGTGCTAAAGCTGCCCGCTTCGTCACATGCCGTGGCTGTTTATTTCCAGTCAGCGGATGTTCAATACCTCGCATGGGCATTGGGCATGGAGCTTTAATGCGACGAATGGCACCGGAGTGTTCGCGTTTTTGCACGTCCGCCGAAGGCATTTTATGGTGAGCGGTTTCTCAGGCGGCATTGCTTCTACGAGTTGGGAACATTGCATGACCGGATATGCAAGTGTAACCACAGTCTAGACCGCCGACTAATTGTTGTCTAAGTGTTGCCCGTTATCACCGGTTGACGTTGGGTGCTCACGCCATATGGGACTCGGGAAGTTGTGGGTTCCACCACCCCCCCTCTACCGCGACCACCCGCACTCATGCTTGAACCCCATCTCCCACTCATCCAGGGATGAGTGGGAGATGCCAGGGCTGGCAGTGAGATGGCATCCGGAAAGGGACTGGCAACAGCTATGAGTATGGCACGCAGTGGCGGATCTAGCCGGCCGGTTTGGGAGGGGCAAACCAAAGTCGAAAAGCAAAAAAAAACGTCACGCAGTGCAAAACAGCGCTACAATATGACTTCCCAGTAGAATTTTGGGTATGTGAGGCGAAAAGCAAAGCAAAAAAAACGCCACCGGGTGAAAAATATGGGCACAAGATACTTTTCCCTCTCCAGGGCCCCAAATTTCCACTGAACTTAACTGGTTCTGTTTAAGTTGAGAAGGAGGTCGATCGCTTTGGGGGGGCAAACATAATTTTTGCCCGAGCTTTTCCGTTTGGGGGGCAAATGCCTTTTGCCCCCCTGGATCCGCCACTGATGGCACGATGATTGCAGCTTATACTATCAGCCGCATTTATTTGCGTTTTGATAAAAGAAGACATGACACAATGCGCTGAAAGATGATACACATTCGATTTTAAGGCAGTTCCTATTACACTAAGCGAAATGCAGGCGATGAAATGTTTGTCGTCTGCCTTCAAGGGGCTGTATTCCTCCACCTCTTCCCCTGTAGAAAACTCGTCATCTCAGAAGGAATCCCTCGAGTGACCCTGCAATCTCGTTTTTTAGCCCCTCCATTTGTTGATAATCATATTCCCCATTTCTTTTTCTGCGGCACGAAATCCAGCCTAGTGACACGTCAATTAGCCCTACGTTGGTAGCTAAGTCTTCGCGATTCAGACATTACCTGAAATGTCCCTATGCTGTCATGCGGTTGTAATGTCTGCCTTAACTAACTGATGCCAGCTCCCAATGCTAGATCCCCCTCCCCACTTGCCCCTGATGGACGCAAAGCGTTGGTGATGGAATGATTAATTATCCATCAGCCACCATTCCTCCACGCCCGCTACACAGCCTCATCATTGGAATTCCTCCATCTGTCCAATCTTGGCCGTCAGGTGGGGATCGCTGACTCGAGGTTATCGTTCTGAGCGCAATAGAAAAGGCTACGCAGTGGGGTTTGAATGAAGGTAGGCGATCTGTATGGGCCAGTTTTTGCTGGTTGCTGGAACTGATACGCCAACCCAGGCTGGAGTGTGCTTTTATCACACTGCACCAGTCCTAATTTTTGCATAGTTTTTTTCTGTGAAAGCCAACTGTTCCCAAGTTTTCTGGAAAGTGGCAAAATGTGCATAAGGAACTAGAAACACGAATCAGTTATACTTAAATTTTTCTGGATGTTTTTATAAGCGCAAAACCGTTTGCTAAAGCACACTTACGACTGAAGACATGCGATCAAAACCATCCAATATTTCTTAATGACTGGCCACATACACGCATACGGCTACATAAGTAACCTACAAGTCAGTTCAGACCGAGTGCTGGTGACCCCCGCATGGTCTAAAAAGTCGTATAAAACCATAGGAAGCAAGTCCCATTTTTTACATCCAATATGATGCTACTAAAATTGGTGAATGTACAGGTGCAAAACGAAAGATATAGACATATCAAGATGGCACAAAAAGAAGAGTTAAGTATTTAAAACATTTAAATACTAAAAAGGAAAAAATATAGAAGTAAAGGCTAAGTACATGTGCTATCTGATGACATATGCGTAAATATCATCCCACTTGACGTGCCAACACCGCACACTTGACGCAGCATACTCGCCCCAAACGACTGAGTTGTCTGAAAGTCCCCCACTGGTGAGTGGTGCAGAACATTGTCAACTAGTGCACGGCGCACGTATCGTGAAACCGCTCTGCACAGGGTTAATTCGCCAACGAAGCACGCTGAACAAACCACTGAGTGGTGAGCGCCCGCCGGAAATCGGCAGGGAAATCATAGACACCGGCTTATTACAGTCCGGTTGGCAGTTGAAATCGGAGTGTCATAATCTAAAGAGTAATGAGTGTCCCTTGCTTATCAGCGGAATGAAAGACAAGCTTTAATCACAGTTGATTCAGAGACAAAGTGGATAGCAGTTCTGCTGACCTGATAAACATAATCCGTTCACAATAGTACCACCCTGTGACCAGCAAACATCAAAACCAATGTTCTCGACGGGAAAATCAGCTCAGCTGGTCTTTATTTGGATCCTTCTCTGAAGCTACCGGAGACATCGCCGGCTCGCGTCACGCCGTCAGCGACGTTGGCGCGCGGTGTAGGTCATTGCCCACCACGCGCCGCCGCCGCCACTACCTCATTTTTGTCTAGCCAGAAAGAAACACTCCCACATTTGCTCTGTCTGCCTTGCCACCACAAAAAAGCAAACAAACAAACATAACGGGCTGCTACTCCAGTTCCAGGTGTGTATCGTGCTCCAGGGCGAGGTAATGCCCTCGGGAGGTGTTTACTCAGCTGAGAGTGGAGAAGCGGCGGATTAAACGGAGTAAAACCCGCATCGATGCCCAGGTGGTGGGCTCATAAGGAGTGTTATAATGAAAACTGTTCTAGTATGGCAGGACATAGCCAGTTATAGCCCGCCGTAAGAACACTTATTTAACAATTCAAACCCCTTTACGTGTGTCATTCATTCATTCTACTTGCGTGAAACAGATGAAATCTCCCCTGGTCTCCCACTTTTTACGCTTTTCCTGTTCGCTTGAGTTTTACGGCACTGCGTCGAAACGCGCCCTGCGGCGCGGCACCCGGGGCGGGGTCACACCGCACCGCCGACCCCGCCCCCTCCGGCGCCGTCTAGTCGTGACGTCACTGTCTGGAGCTGCGTCGTCGGGCGCGGCCGGCGCGCCCATGGCGGCCGACGTAGCCGACGTCGGTGCTTATGACGCGATCGGCCAAGGTCACTGCATCGGGTTCGACGACCGTGCTGGTGTCGATCGATACGAGAACTTGGAGGGGAGGTGCATGCGTGAGCGCTGACGGCCGTCAGCAGATCGCTCCGGCGTCGACCTCGCCCATGGTCATCCGCAGGCGCCAGAGGTCACCCACTAGCAGTCGGCTGTTGCCAGGCGGGTGCCGTCGGCGGGACCCCCGGGGCACGCCGGCCGCGGCAGCGACGGGAGCGGCGGCTGACCGACGATAACGCATAGGCCCCAGGCCATTTACGAGTGGTGATGAAGGGTGGTTACCAAACTGCTGCTGAATGGGCCAGGAGTGGGATCCGATTGGAATTGGCACTGGTTTTAACTGGGTGAATGAGTGTGCGAAGTTTGTTTGTTTCTTCTAATCATGTCAAAATAGGGACAGAACAAATGATAAGCGGTATGTCGTCGAATGTGTATCATAGGGCGATAACTTCAAGCTTTGGAGCTGTCATGCTGTCCGGTTTCTCCTCAAAGTGGATCGAATGACTCTCTAAACATGCATTCTTTTTACCCATATATCTTGTGTGCTTTTTCTTTAGTGTGGACAGTATAATATATATTTGCCGCTCATCTCACAACCATAAAACACAAAATTGTATCGAACGATTGTTTGGCACCTTACCAAAATTTCAATTTTAAGGTCAGCTTGAGGAGCTTTCTGTCAAAGAATTCGAGCCATAAATGAGTTGGCACAGATGAAGAAAAACAACAATCGCAACAACCGATCAGTTCGTCAACCGTTCAGTTGGACTGATCATTTGTTGACAATCGTCACAACTGCAAAAAAGTATGTTTACGCCAGCCAGCAAACAAGGCTAACGTTTTTACATATTTGAATAGTAGCAGTGATCGCTGCACTGTTTTGTACGGGGCAGGTGGCCCAGTGGCTTTGAATGGCATGGATTAGCATGGATTTAATCCCCACGGCGGGAGATCGCCTCTCGTGTCCCATCTGGCCCAGTGGAAAAGGTTCATTAAGCATCCACTACAATACTCTCTTTAATTGGGCAAGTGTGTCGGTTGAGTGTAGCCCTAATGAAATAAGATAAATAAGAAATGCGGTTTTAACTGAACGGTAACGGTAACAGAAACGGTAACAGGAAATACATCGATTAAATCTGAAAGCATAAATGACAGCAAATCTTAACCAAGTTCAGCCACAAATATCATATTTCACCTTGCCTTTCACGTTGATTATTAGACGCCTGGGTACGGCTGTAGATTCACTTTACCTCTATTTTGGACATGAATTTTTTCTCGTAAGTTGTCAGCAAAGCAATATCAAATATCTCATATTATGTCGATTCACTATCTATCAGATGTTTCAACTTATATGCACATAACCCTTGAAGAATAAATGAAACAAAATTCGCCTTTCAAACTAGTCTGCCCTTTCACAAAGTTGTTCTCTCTCTCCTTGAACTTCCGTTATCTTACTCTGATGCAAGTACACGTAGCTGGGCGTATCTCCCTTAACTCAATCCCAAATCCGTTGGGACCGTCCCTACGTAGAAGCTTTGTGGCGTCGTTATTGGATAATTTTCTTTTGAGATCAGTGAGGCGAGGCGAGTCAAAGGCCAAGTAATTGACATGCGAGGCTGCCACTATCCCATATACAGCGCCACTCGGGCACATTGCGGCTGGGAAATAGTACGTGTCAGCTACATGATACCGCCTGCAATGGGTTCTCACAGTTGAAATATTTTGTTTTAAATGTTTCTACGTAAAATAATGGTTCGCTAACAACCCTAAATGTGATTTTCTCTAATTAGCATACCTGAAATGTATTTCATGCAGCCTCATCTCATTCAATACTGTAAGCTGAGTAATCATTGATGCAGCGTGGTATGAGGGTAATATTATATTGTAACTAGCTTCGTACCAATGTTTCTCAGAAGCTTTTTAAAACACTGTAAGGCATAGGATGATATGCCTCTGAAAATCTAGAAATTTGTTCACCATTTCGATAATTTTTCCGCATTGTAATTCAGGTAAGAAAGAAATTGCTTACTGGGAGCTCTCTCAGTTAACACCCGCACTGAAGAGGGGTCTGGCACTAACGCGCACTGGAGGGGGCCTGGTAGCCTCCTCTCAAAGATCTCGGAAACTAAGAAGCGTAGAAAAACGCTGGTCACGAGGTGGGTGGGGGCTTTAATGATCTACATCCTACATAATTTTCATTGACTTAGGTCAATATCTTCAAGGAAAAACGAGGTCATAAAGGTCAAATCTTGGCCATGCTGGGGACCTATTGGGAAATGTCGTGATTATACGGGAAAAGACGGGAATAAGCTAAATGCCGACCAGGGTCGTAGAGGGAAGGCCGCAAAGAATCTTCCCTACAATTTTTGGGACATGGTCATTGAAGGTCATTGACCAACGAGGTCACAATATGGTATTTAGTATGGTGTGGTATACTACTTGAAATTTACACTATAACTAGCACTATAGCAACTGTTTGACGGGAAATGAGGATTGATCTTTACCCATGACCTTTCACCTTGAACTTTGACCTTGACCTTTGCATTGAGAAGCATGACGTCATACCACAATGTACGTCAGACCGGGTAACGTCATTTGACCGGAAGCACTGGGGTTAATGACCTCGAAAGTGCTAATATTACCTTCACATGTGGCCTTGACCTTCATGTGAGGCGACCTTGGCATATCCTCCTCCTATATGGCGTTATGACTTCACCACTTGGTCTTCAATGAGGGGGCGCGGTAGTGGAGTGGTCAGCTTCCATTCAGCCGACCCGGGTTCAAGGCCCGGAGGCTTCCCTGAACAAGGAGCAAGCTGGCTCCCAAGAAACCTTTCCAACAGGGAAAGCGTTGGCGACGCCGTATGACCCTGGCAGTTTTTGCTTCGATAAGCTCCAAAAAATATTATTATTGGTCTTCAATGCAAGCAAACTGATCCAGCCGTGCGATTGTGGCGATCTTAAAATAATGGTCTGACTTTGAAAGTCCATAAATTCAATCATTTTGAACCCAAATTATTTCGTCAATCGACGCGTCGCTAAATTCTCTCAAATGTGGCTGAGTATCTTTTTTCTGCTACGAGCGGTTCTCCGGCCATCTCGGAAAAATGGGTGGGGCGCCTCCGAGGCTCCCCTCCACTGTGTGTGTTAAAATTCCCTTCCGATTTAACGAAAAGCGTCAATGCATGCTCCAATGCCACTGATTCCTTTTTATGAAAATAGAAACACTCACGCCTTGGACCAGAATGTTTGAGGGCCACTATTACTCCACACATTGTGCCACTTGTGATATGCCCTAATCCGACTATAGTTTGTGTTTTCCAGGCTTTTCAAGATTTCCCTGCGATATCGACCACTGAGCATCGATTCATTGGAATCTCAGCACAAACATGATAAGGCTGATGCGTTACTGGGAAGTCGGGAGGTGGGGCACCAAAGTACACAGCGTATCACTCGAGTGCCCACGGAGGGTTACCAGAACAATTGAGCTTGTTATATATCGCCGGTGAGGCTTGGAAATGATGTGCTTGAGTAGATTGCGTTACCACATAGTCAAAGAGCTGCCTAGACATGTGGCGGAAACGATACACCCATTTAACATAAGAGCTTATGAAGGTGTTTTTCCATATACGTTGTCATTGGTGCGTCGGTAGACCCAAATCAGGTGCTTGTTTTAAACTGTAATTCCAAGAGCTGCCGAAAGTAAGGTCTCTGAAACAATGGAGTTTGAGAACATTTTTTTAAGAGACGGATGAGTGTACCTAACGATTCGTGAATTAGTAAATGTAGGATAGTGTGCACCACATAGACAAGCAAGCAGGTGCAGCCCCAACTCCACAACACGGATGAGAATCGAACAATGGGCGCAACGGGCTCAGCTTCGTTGTATTTTACATCGTGACATCATGGTTTATTCTTATTTTACAACACATTCGAGAAGTCGGTTCAACATTTGATGAATTCTAGGTCACATGTATCATTAGAGGAGCTGGCTATGCTAACAACGCCTCCAGAGAAACTTTCGGAAAAGGGAACTTGAATACTACGCCATGAACCCACCTTCCACACCGGCGAATAGTTTAGTTATACCAAGGTTCCGTCTAATAATATCATGGTACCATTCATAGACTTAATAGGCGTGTAACAATCCGTGCAAAAAGGCTTACAGATGTAAACCCATTTGTAAAACCTAGTTCTGGTTCACCGCAAAATTGCAGGCAGGCTTTCTCGGAAACGTTTCACTGATGTTTCACACCCGCTGATGCTTTATACATTGGACGTTTGACTGATGCTTCACACCCGCTGATGCTTTATACATTGGACGTTTGACTGATGTTTCACACCTCACATCCATACCCGCCGATACCCCCCCTCCTCCGCTATGATTTCAGAAACCAAGCAAAGATATCCCGCCTTGATCTTTAACAAAAATTTTATGCACATTTTTGTTTTCAAAGTCATCTTTGAGATCACCAAAGCTCAAAGTAAGTTATCATGGGAATACAGTGTAAATCAACATATTGTGTCGTGGCTTCTGGCAGAGCAGAACCACGGAAATATATAAACATGATTAGGATGCTATCGTCAAGCCAGATCAAATTATGTTATTAATAGTTTGTATTAATTAAAAATATTAATAAGCTTTCAAAGGTCAACGATTTATTCAGAGCAGGCTATTCTGGGGACGTTCCCTCCCCCGCTTGGCTTGTCGAAAGGATGCATCCCCCATGCCCCGGACCTCCTTGTGGCGGTTGTAGGCTCCTCGGGCATACTTGTGCGCCACGCTCGTCGTTTCACTGACTCTTTCCCTTTGCCTTCGTTTATTTATTTATTGTTGTTGTCCTTTCTACCGCACATGCACTGCAGGAACAGAAGCACGCTTTACCACTTAAGTTTGCACTTTTCGCGAACACTGTGCACGGTGTTCTCTCGTGATATACATATTTATCTGGTGAGGAAATGGTGATCACGTGAGTTGCTGAGGTAGGAAAATTGGACACCAGCAGAGGCAAACTATATAAAAATATAAATATCGATGATGAAAATAATTATGTGCTCCTAGAATATAAGTGGAAACAACTGGAAGGGGAGAAATAAACTTCAAAAAGTAACACAAATATAACAATTGAGAGTGTCTCACCTCATACTTTACAACCCCATGACCTTTCCGGCCTCCGTTCTAGTACTGGACGATGCCAGTTTTCCTGGAAATCGACGCCAGGCGCACGATCTCTCAAAACTTGTTCACTGTCGGCAGTTGTTACCGAGCCAAAACCGCGCCGGATCAGCGCCTCTGAGCCCTAACTTAGCAGGCCCACTCTGACGTAATGAGGCGGGCTTCGGCGCCCCGTGAGCTGCCAGATTTGGTAGCCGGTGTCTCGCGGACGAGTTGAGACCGCCAGTTTAGGCGGCGGGGTGTGGAGCCCAAGTGTAATGACTGGCTGTTTAACGGGTGGTCCCTGCAGATGGCATTGAATGGCGTCGATGAGCAGTGACCTTTCACCGGTGCGTGGGTGCCGACACCCACGCTGCGGGCCGTGCCAGAGAGTGGGAGGACTGCCGCGCCAAGTGTAGGTGGAAATATCCGCGCTAGAGCACCATCCCAAAATAGCCTGGTTGGGCGACGTTGCTCCAGTTTTAGACGGAGCGGTAGGGGGTGGTTAACTGACCATCTAGAGATAGGAGATACTCTTGCGCTAAATATACCGTCGTTATTGTTCTAACGACGCATAGCTGTGCCAAAACAAATATATAAGCTTTGGCGACCCCCCACGGAACATTGGCAGCTATTTACACGGCTGCTGAATCATGGCCACAGCTCGGCTGCAGGCCAGACCAGCTGAAAGTAGGTCACACAGGCCAGAGGTGCCACTTTTAAATCTTCCATCCGCCTCCACCAGATCAGACCTGCAAACCATACTCCTGAAATATGCAGCGTAAAAATACAACATTCTACCGTCATGCGCGGGACATTTCTGAGAGATTCCAGGCGCGGTCCGAGCGCGGTTTCGGAGGCTCTCACGGCCGCCGTCTGCGGAGTCAGACGGAGGCGGCTGCAGGTATGCGGCGCGGACCGTTGTTGCCAGGCGGATGGTGCAGCCGGCGCGCGCTGAGCCCGTGCCAGGGCCTCTGTCGCAGATGCACATCTGAGCCCTGCAAATGCCAACGGATTCTGACCACTCGACTGCGATAAAAATTGTCCAAGGCCTTCACAGAGTCAGTTCAAGTCAGGTTGTATAATGATTTGATAGTGTGTGGAGTGTTCAGCTGAGCGTATTTATCAGGATCAAATAATTGTTAACCTTCTGACTCCTATAACAATAGAAAATCGTAAAAATACCAAAGTGCCTGTTAAAATTTCAACGCCGTGTTGAACTTGAATTTTGAAAATTCAGATTCAAACCTTGTGATTAATGTATGACTGAGCCCTTTAGTGTTTTTTACCATTTTCTATTGTTATGAGCATAAGGCGGGAAATAATTTGCTTGATCAGTTTGTATGATAAGGGTAAAAATATAAATTAAGCAAACTGAGTCTGGTATTCATTGAGATTTCCGTTGATTTTAGTATCCGGCTCCTGCATTTCTAAATCCCACTACAGGTGTTTCCAACTAAAAGGGAACACTGATCTAATTCACCAGTATCCGAAATGAACTGAGACGGCTTGCCACTATTTGTATCAAACATAATCTCCTTGTGGAGCTAATCATGAAGAAGTATAACCAAGCCGGCCACTTAGGATAGTTAATTTCATATAATGTTGAATACGCCTTGAAATTCTGTTATAATAATTGTTTTGTTGATTACTTGAAAAATGGGATGTAAGTTTGATTAATTTACATAATATATTTGACTGACACATAAAATTTTAGAGCACTCATCGCCTCCGGAACAGACGGATTCCAGGACACATTTGTATGCAGCTGCATTACAGCTCGCCATCATACGTTTTCTATAGGGTTTACAGCTTCCAATTTGCCTAAGTGTTATTTTCTATTGTCTGTGGAAGTTCAACGATATCATCGTTAAATTCCACGGTTTTAAGTGCTGATTAATTGGAACGGCCAGTCCCATCTCTGCCCCAGCTACCGAGCCGGAAAGACCAGCAATGTTTGCCGCTTATTGGATGAACCACATTCCGAACGGATTAGTCGGATATCTTTGGCTTGACCTAAAAGAAACTGATGACTTTTGTTCGTTTCCAACATTGCCAGCGATTTGATGCAAATGGTCCTTGAGAAACGGGGCCTGGGATCGGGGTCTGGTCGTATTGCTAAAATAGAAAGGTAACCATTTATAGATAGCAGCTGATAAATGATAAATAAATTCAAATTAAGTTATTTTGAGTTATGCTTGAGTACAAAGATAGAAAATACATTCCCCAGTTAGTAACTCTTTTTGGAGAGCTTGGGGACCGACTAGATCAGGGACGTCGCCACGGATTTCTTTCCATGGCGGCCAGGATCGAAGGGGGCCTCTTATCCCTGGTCCTGAGGGGGACTCCTAGCTTTTGGAGGCCTCCATTTTTAAGGTCATTTAGGGGCTTTCTTTATAAGTAGCACCTTTCTATGTTGGCCGTTTAGAGGCCGCCTTTATAAGCAAAGGGCGCTTCCACGTAAATAATTTAGTGGGCCTCCTTTATAAGTAAGGGGGCCTCCTGGATAGACCGTTTAGGGGACTTACTTTATAAGTAGCAGGAACACCTTCGTGGGCCATAATAGTCTATATGTATGCTGAAAGAAAAAATGACACCCAGCCCTGAGATGACCCTAAAATATAGCGAATGTGACATCCTATTTTGGTGGACTATTGAACTTTTTTGGGCATTAGATCCCGTTATTTGGCGCCAATAACCTTTAGCTGGTGTCATTTCCGCAAGTAACGCGACTCCTTATTTTGAACACCATTTCTGACACCACTTTCTGGCGTCAAAAAAATACACAAATGGGGAGTTACTACATCATTAAGGGTGTCAGGCATTTTAATGGAGGTATCCCGATCACCGAATGAAGAATTTGACTCTTTTCGTGAGGTGTCGGTAGGGTGTCTGACTCTTTCAAGAAAGGTGTCCGACTTCTTTCGTAGGGTGTATGAAGGGTGTCAGACTCTTCCAAGAAGGCGTCTGACTCTCTGCACTTAGCTTGCGAGTGGTCACGATTCTATTGTAGAGAATTTTGCCCCTCATTGGAGTGTCTGACCCTTCTGTGACGTCACAGCACGTGCTAGTGCTGTTTTTGTTGTTGCAAAACGGCGCAAAACCGCCTCATTCTGTGTGTCGAAGTAATGGCAGCAGGGTAAGGTAAGTGAAGATACCATTGCATGCAATGTATTGTAGGATGGATAGACTGATGCATTGGAGGATGCACATTTCACACTTATGCGCCTTCGATTTAAGAAATATCATTGAGCATGTCTTACTAGTCTGCTTATTTGGTGGATGTATTTTTAACACAATGTATGCAGGGCGTTGCCATGGATTTCTTTCCATGAGGTTAGGGTTAAAGGGGGTATCCTATCCCTATTCCTTAAAGAGACTCCTAGCTTTTGGGGGCTTCCATTTTGCATTCCATTCAGGGGTTTTCTTCATAAGAAAGGAACCTCCCATGTTGAGCGCTTAGGGGCCTACTTTATAAGTAAAAACGCCTCCACGATAGGTCATTTATTGGGCGTATTTTATAAGTAAGGGGTCCTACCGGATAAACCGTCTTATAATCGGCTTGCTTTATAAGTAAAGGGGCCGCTTATGTGGGCTGTTAAGTGGATCTCTTTTTTAAGGAGGTCTCCTAAGTAGATCATCATGGGGCCTCCTCTATAGCTAGTGGGGCCTCCTGCATAGGCAAATTAGACCTCCTTTATAAGCAGGTAACAAGCTCTTTGATACCCAAGGGGCTATTTCAGACTAAGTATCCGAAGGGGCCTCCTAAGGCAAGTGGAGGTCCTCCAAAAATCAGCCATGGGCGTCACCCCTATGGTGGCGACGCCCTGACTGTATGGGTAATGGATTCGGGGGATCTAATATTATCCTGCATTTTAGTGTGTAATTGTGTACTGAGCGTCGCCAGGATTATTTACAATTACAAGATAATACGATGCAAATAAAGGCATATATCGTGCAATGGGTATTCAGGGGAGACAAACAAGGGAAAAATAAAACAACCACTTAAGCGAGGAAAAATATGATTGCGCCCCTCGCCGCAAGAGTGTAATGCTTTCTTCTTTAGAAGAGGCCCGACGGTCCCTGCCGTAACTCCTTGGATCCTCCCACATAGTTCATTTCATTTCATTTTTTTCTATCATTTGACCTTCATTTCTCTTCGAATTATGTGTCATTATGTAACATGTGCTGTTCGAGCCATAGGCGGATGCAGGATTGCCGATCGGGGGGGGCACCTTCTCGCGGGGGGGCGCCATCCGGACCAGGGGGCGCCACTTATGACCGGCAAAACCTATCAGGTGGGCGCCAAATCCTGTCAGTGGGCGCCGACTTTCGTATCGTGGGGGGGGGTGGGAAGCGACATTTCAGGGGGGCGCCATCGACCTTTCAGGGGGCGCCGAGGGTCGATCGGGGGGACACGTGCCCCCCTTGGCCCCCTGGATCCGCCTATGGTACGAGCCCCACATGCTAACATTTACGATGTATTTCAAAAATTTGATCTAACCAATTCCATTCTTTCCAGGGCGTAGACTGAAGCTGCTTGTAATATTTAACGTTGAACTCAGCAAGGTGTTTTTTATTACATATCTATGTAAAGAACCTGAACGTGATGTCTTTACCAAACACTTTTAAAATCATGAGCAAGATATTCCACTCAACATTGTGAGTTACCTCCTATCCTAGGTGTTGAAAAGGCATCAGAGAATTCAGCGACTACGTGCGGGTGTGTTCTGAGTCACTAAGCTCGAGAGACTTTTGTGTGGTCTCTCGACCCGATAGTGCCGAAAATGAAATAGAAGCTGGTAAGAGCTCTGTAAATTTGGTCACTACGTCTGTATCATAATAATGTAAAGGGTTTTCCAAGACAGAGCCCCCGTGCTTATATCCGAATGTGGCGGCTGCATAATGACTCAGAAAACTTTGATATGGGTGCAGAATTTCGGTGAATGCGTGCCGTGTTTGAGAACATGTTCGGTGATTATGTGTTAAACTCGTGAACTAATATAAATACAGAAATGTTCATTCACCATTACTTTTTACGACCGACTGGGTGGAGAAAGGGGTCGCAAGAAAAAGGACGCTAAGATACGGGGTCTCAAGTGAGGAGTCAATCTACACTAACACCATAAGACGGCATCAATACATGGGTGTTGACACCCTGATTTAGAGTACCTCGCAAGAAATACACCGTAAAGCAGTGTCAGGTACCCTTGAAATGGTGGTCAGGTAAGGAGTCAGATGGGTGTCGTGACTCCTTTTGATGAGGGCCGTGACTCCTTTCGATGGGAGTTATCTCTTCTCCCAACCCTACAAAAACTCTCAAATACGGTATCTGACCCTGTATTGACACCGGATTCGGGGGTAGTGACGCTGCTTGGCGGGGTTGGCCGAACTCCGCTCCAGTGGGGACTTTTTGACGGTGTCACCAAATGGCAAAAAGGTGTCATTTTTTTCTATCAGCGTAGGGAGGCTAGGCTCTTTGATACTCAAGGGGTTATCCCAGACTCTACGTATCAAAGGGGGCCTCCTGAGTCAGGTGGGAGACTTCCAAAAATACATGGGGGCCATGGCCCCATGGACCCCATGGTGAAAACGCCCCTGGACTAGAGGTGAAATCTACGTAGCTGCAGTATATTCTACGCTCATATGTCGACTTCTATATAGTTGGTAGTATTTTTATTCAACCGCCAGAATATGAGTCAAGTGGTTTCGGTTTTCATAAGTGCCCTTTTTCCTCGCGTAGCTGAAACAAAATTTGACCATTTGAGCCATGCAAGTTGACTGATAGTTGTGGCGGCAGTAACAACCGAACTTTTTGGCGAAATGTTGCTTGACATCAGGAATGTAGTCAATAGCGCCAACACGGATCACGCATCTGGGATCTCGCATCTGGCATCTGGGATCACGGATCTCACTAAGCCATTCCAATTTGGAAAATGAATTTGCACCATACCTAAAACACATAACAGGACCACAGGTGGCATAACTAGGGGCCACGGGAGACCGTGCCCCCTCCCCTTAAATCATGAATTTTAACGCTAACCCAATGGTGCTGACTGGAAAGAAGTGGGTTGAAAAGCCCATGGCACCCCTCCCCCCACGGTAAATCCAGACCCTTCGCCGCTACTGCCAGGTACTTGTTTCAGGAAAGCTCACTTTCATCAATTTTCAGGAATATGTATAATTCGGAACATGACAGGCACTGCCATGTTGTCCTCGATATGCTCCATATATTCCCTTTTGTAAAATAATGTCTGCATGCAGGCATTGCGCAAGGTGTGCACGGGTTTCTGTTTATTCAGCTGTGTAGTGGGTCACAGATGGGGGAGGGGCGATAAAGGGACCGGCCGCTCAGGGGCGGACGCAGACCCGAGTTTGGGGGAATCAAACCCATGTCTGCCTCTCCTCCTGGGGGGGGGGTGGCACGTGCAATTTGGGTGCTCGACAGACCTAGTATAAGCTACCTCTCCAAATACACGATCGCTCTCCTGGGGGGAGGGGAGCGAATATTTTTGTGCTCTACAGACCAAGTGTAAACACCTTTTCCACAAACTTCTCCGGGGTTTCGGGGGCATAAAGATAGTTTGGCCCCCTCCAGCGCTTTGGGGAGGGGCCATGGCTGGAATGCCCCCCTGCGTCCGCCAATGCAGCCACTCCCACCTTCTAATTCATATAGGCACCCCCTGTCCGTTGCAGGTGTTTATGCCGGCTTCTTTCGGCTCCCTGTGTGACCAGAACACAAAACACAAGTACATATTTTTTGCTGACCTATATTTGGTCGCATAAGAGGTGAATCAGTAAGTTTCCTATCCGTGCTATTCCTGTTAGGTTTCAAAGTTGCGATAGAACTCACCCGCCGTGTTGTGTTTAGTCGGATGCATTCGCGCGCGATAATGTCCTCACGCACTATGTCCTCATCGGCGCGGTTTTATTTATGCATTAGCCCTTCCACTTTTGCAGCAGTTCCCCAGCGCTCGATTGGATCTGATGTGTTGAAATAAGTGGCATTTCTGGTGAGTGCTTCTCTTTGATGTTTAGTATTGCAATGTCGGACATGGTGTGGGCATTGATCAATGGCTAAAATCCTGCACTGTGGTATGCCTTGTTTACCATTTTACGTTAATTGTATCTAAAGGAAGCTTACCGATAAAAATGCAACTCTATTTTCTAAAGATGCATGTATGAAAGTTTTTGAATCTTGGCGGCTAGTCCAGCCTTCCCTTGGCTGAAAAGAAACAGCGAAGGCGATTACAATCATTGGCTTTATTGGCTAAAATATCAAGCCATGACTGGCCCGAGTCCTAACTCGGTATATTATCAACAGCGTTGCGCAGTCAGAGGCCACGGGGGTGTGCACCAAGAAATACGCAGTGCACATTTGCAGGACTTTAAAATGGATGTTTGGAGGCATCTGAGTGCCTTAGGCAAACATTCAATGAAGAAATGTGATGGTTTTTAATTTTGTCAAAGTTATTGCAATTTCAGATTTTGGAATCGAACTTTCTCTAAAGTCAGCAAGGAACTTGCCGTCCCTTGGCGTTCCCTCAAATGCTGCTTCCCACCTCCACCCTCACCCCTTTCCCCAGGATGCGAGTATCGGCGCCCACTGTAACTGTAACTGCACGATGGGATATAGCGCCCACGGCTGATACCTTTTGCCGTCCAAAAGTGAAGCCTCCGGTCCGGATGGCTCCCCAACCATGTCCCCCCCTCCCCGATCGGAAATCCTGGATCCGCCTATGCCTCGGCACCTATTTCCAGGTAAACAGGTAGACAACCTCTGCCTTTCCCTTTTTGAGTAAATGAGGCTGAAACTAATCGCAGCTACGTAACAAGCAACTGCGTGTTTAAATAATACAAATGGCAGACTGGTACTACTTACCAGAATCTCTTCAACATCCTGATAAAAAGTATTATAAGCATTATCACAATACGACCTGAAGCAGCCACAACAATAATTTTATTTTCTAACATATTTTGGCCCCCTCATAATAGGATTTGAACTGAGATAGCACTGTGATAGAGCATGCCGAGAAACCACTTAATCGCAATTTAATTTGTCCCATAACTTATCGTTTGCGGAGAAAAATATAGAATTTTGCTGCCTACCTCCCCTCCCCCTACACCGGTGAACACGTGGTATAAGTTGAAGGTAGGAAAGTGACGTCTGACACAAGCCCCACTGCTCGTGCTGCGTGGGTGAATTTTTCTTGCTAGGACCTCTTTAAAAAACCTACGTGCTAAACGTGGCTTTGGAACTTGCTATTATGCTGAGGATATCTAGCTTCAATGACTAGTTTCAAACGGACGGGAAATATATTTGAATGTATTTGGTGAAATAGAAAAAAATTTGTGTCACTTTCGGTCTAAATAATAGCGTGTTTTAGCTAAAAACATTACATTTATATTCGTGTTGTTATGCCACAGCCGGGCAGCAGAGTTTATTGTACATGACAGGACGAAGTGCGTGCATATCATGTCATCACGCCGATGATTAGTTTTTTGTCCATCTTGTGAAGGAAAAATAAATTAATAGGAAACATCGGAACAAGTAGCCGTATTGCAGCAGAATTAAAGGGAATGTGGCACCTTGGTCAAATCCTGGAATTTAGTGTAATTAGGCGTACTTTTAGCCAAAAATAATGAAACCACTCATGATTTTTCTGAAAAAACGTACAATAAGCTCAATATTTTTATTTTTGAAATACTCCTCTAGAAAAAGAAATAAATATCAGCCTGGGGATGATGTCACGATCTGGCAACTACTACCATACTTGAAACGCTTCAAGGGCTTCGATTGGCTGATGCTCATCGTGACGTCAGCTATGTCGTTACACCAACAGCCATGACAACTGTGGCCTGCTGCTAGGGGTACAAGAGGGGTACATTGCAGGTAGGTCTTAGTTTTTTTCTACGGAAATCTCGAGTTCCAAGACAAATGATATATTGAGTAGTGGGTTTTCCAACTTGCTTTACAACTTGGCTATCTCGGTTAAAATCACGTTATGAAGGTGCCACCTTCCCTTTAAGGGTGAATTCATCACTTTCAGTACGGAGTATCCCAAAAACACCTCCAGGGCCTCATTTAATAAAATGTAACTTACGCTAATAGCGTAGAAGTAGCACAATACAGCGTAGAAAGTGAATAATACACCACAAAGCGTAATATACAACTGCTTGCAAAGTTACACTGCTGTAAGTTAGGCTGGTGTAAGTTATGCTGGTGTAAGCTACACTGCACTGCAATGCAGCGTAGAATATTTACAATCCTGTTTCACAAAGCAGCCACATGTATGTACATTAGCCTGGTCCGGATTTAGGTTTTTTTCTTCGGAAAGTAACGGATCGTTGTTCATTAGATGCATTTTTTGGTGCTGATTGCGATGCGCTCATCAGAAATGCAATTTTCGAAAAGTTTTTGGTGGCCCACTCGAGTTGAAGGTTTTGCATTTTGCCCAATTTTCCACTTTTTGGCTTACCATCAACCCATATTACCAACGAGGTGGAAAAAATTGCACTGGGTTGGTAGTTTGGTTCATTGGTGTTCCATTCGCTTTGTTTTTGTTGTTATAACTTGCACACATAGCGGTTATTTTTTGCTTATCATATCCGCTTTTAGTTGAGCTTGCACTGGCTCTCCATAGATGGCGCTAGCGGCGTGACATGGTAAGTGAATACTGATTCCCTCGGGGACCGGGAATGTGAACAGCAACGTGAAAGGTGAGAAGCAATTGCGAATTGGATTGTATAAACGCACTTAAAGAGCTGTTTTCAAGCAGCACTGAAGTTGTTAACACTGTTTCTCAGGTATTTTAAGCATGCCATGTCCAAATATGCTGCTGCTGCTGAAGTCCCGACCATAAGCCTTTACCAATAGACGCAGGAACCGTGGGGGCTGTGGTGGTGGCTGTTGCACCCAACTTTCAGAGTGTGGCAGCAGCTCTAACCCCGCCCCCAGTTTGAGCCGATTCTGGAACTTCTCTATTAACATTTAAGTGATATGCCTAATCACCCCCGGCCATACCAACGCGGAAGCCCCTTCCTCCAACTTACACCTTTCCTCCGATTAAAATAGTCTCTCCACCTATGCCTTCACCGACTGAATGCTTCCGTATTTGCGCCAAAAAGACTCTGCAGCAATCCTACTTTGACTGAAGTGCGAGGGTATCAGTTTTGAGGCTAGCGACCTCTAGCCCAGTCTCCTCTGACATATTTAGAGGTCGTTGTGGCCCAGAGAAGAATTATATGTTTTACGTATACGGATAGAATTGACAATTTTTAACGTTGCGGTCCAGCAGAAAAAATCGACTGGTTTGGCATTGTGCGAACATTTTTTTAAAAACATTGCATTGGTCACCAGATTTTAAGGATTGAAGGAAATATGTTGTATGAAATCACAAAATAAGCTTTCCAACGTTTCCGCACCTTGCACTAGCTGCATTGGATAATAATCTATAATCATATGATAATCGATAATCATCGGCATAATCTAAGTGTTTACGTTATCTTTTCCTTTCAGTTCTCTGATCGAAATTGAAAATGGAGGGACGGTTATATCTGCAAGAAATAAAGGAGTCTTACCGTGAGTTTTGTATATCATAGGGCGCCTTCTTTTGACAAGAATTGAACTCATGGAGGCGCGGAGCAAAGATGAGTGTCATATACCTATGGAAGAATGGAATAACAGGGTAACAGCAGGGGTTATGGATGTGTGTGCCAGCGTATCACTCCATACACGTGTAAATCAGGCCATACTGAAGGAACTAAGAGGGCTTTGGAAAGAAAGAGTACAAAAAAGTATGCAAACAAGTTTGGCAAGCGAGCTACTATACCAACTGCTGCGATGGATTCGCTGTTTGATACCAGCAGCCGAGAACTTGAGCCTGGACTAGCAGAAGACAGTGTTTCTTGCCGACCAGCCAAGTGCCAGACGCCTTCAGACAGACATCCTCGGTCAGGAAACCACAGCGCGATGGCAGAGGAGAGCTCAGCGAGCGGGTCGAGCAGTCATGAGAGGAGCAGCCGTCACCTCCCCGAGTCAACAGGCGACGGCCGAGACAGCAAACACGCCTGTGGAAACTGGTGTTTCATTAATGCTATTATCTGCTAAGCTATAATGACTCGGTAATCCCGATCAAAAGGATATTATCTGTGTATGAGCAATGCTATTTTCAAAACCAGTCTGCTCAACAATTCTAACAAAACACCCACAAGTTATATGTATATATATATTTTTCAAAACACTGTCCAAGTCGTTCACAGTCAATAGCTCATAAACCATAAGACATGGTACGCATTGCTTGTCGATCTCCTATCCTTCCTTACGGTTCCATAACTCATAAAACATAAAAATGGTTGGCATTACTTGTCGTTCTTCTACGGTCTATCCTTCCTTATGGTTTGTGAGTTATGGACTGTGAACGACTTGGACAATGTTTAAAAAAATATATAAATATATAGCTTGTGGGTGTTCTGATCGGATTTATGAGCAGACTGGTTTCTGAAAATAACATTGTTCATGCACAGATAATATCCCTTTGATCAGGATTACCAAGTCATTATAGCTTAGCAGATGATAGCGCTACATGAAACACCAGTTTCCACAGGCGTGTTTGCTGTCTCGGCCGTCGCCTGTTGACTCGGGGAGGTGACGGCTGCTCCTCTTATGACTGCTCGACCCGCTCGCTGAGCTCTCCTCTGCCATCGCTCTGTGGTTTCCTGATCGAGGCTACCTGTCTGAATACGTCTGGCACTTGGCTGGTCGGCCAGATACACTGTCTTCTACTAGTTCAGGCTCACGTTCTCGGCTGCTGATATCAATCAGCGAATCCATCGCAGCAGTTGATGTAGCAGCTCGCTTGCCAAACCTGTTTACATGCTTCTTTTTTGTCTCTCATCCTTTCTAAAGCCCTCTTAGTTCCTTCACACGGCCTGTTTTGCACGTGTAGGCAGTGATACGCTTGCACATACATCCATAATCTCAGCCGTTACCCTGTTATTGATACATTCATAAGAATATGGCACTCATCTTTGCTCCGCTCCTCCACGAGTCCAATTCTTGTCATAACAAGGTGCCCTATGACATGCCAAACTCACGGTCAGGCTCTTTTGTTTTTTGCAAATATTACCGTCCGTCCATGTTGAATTTTGTTCAGAGGAAACATAAAACTGCAAAGAGAACATAACGTAAAACTTGGATTATGCCGGTATGTGAATTATTCAATGCAACTAGTGCAGGATGTCTAGTCGTTGGAAGTCGTTGGAAATTTTAGGATTTCATACAACATATTTTCTTCGGTCCTTAAAACCTGGTGACCAATGTCACGTTTGTATTAAAATGTTTGCATAATGCCAAACCGGTCGATTTTTTCTGCTGTACCACAGCGTTGAAAATTATCAATCCTATCCGTCTACGTAAAACAAATAATTCTTCTCTGGGCCACAACGACCTCTAAATATGTCAGAGAAGACTGGGCTAGAGGTCACTAGCCTCAAAACTGATACCCTCGCACTTCAGTCAAAGTAGGGTTGCTGCAGAGTCTTTTTGGCGCAAATACGGAAGCATTCAGTCGGTGAAGGCATAGGTGGAGAGACTATTTTAGTCGGAGGAAAGGTGTAGACTGGAGAAAGGGGCTTCCGCGTTGGTATGGCCGGGGGGTGATTAGGCATATCACTTAAATGTTAATAGAGAAGTTCCAGAATCGGCTCAAACTGGGGGGGGGGGCGGGGTTAGAGCTGCTGGCACACTCTGAAAGTTGGGTGCAACAGCCACCACCACAGCCCCCACGGTTCCTGCGTCTATTGGTAAAGGCTTATGGTCGGGACTTCAGCAGCAGCAGCATATTTGGACATGGCATGCTTAAAATACCTGAGAAACAGTGCTAACAGCTTCAGTGCTGCTTGAAAACAGCTCTTTAAGTGCGTTTATACAATCCAGTTCGCAATTGTTTCTCACCTTTCACGTTGCTGTTGACATTCCCGGTCCCCGAGGCAACCAGTATTCACTTACCAAGACACGCCGCTAGCGCCATCTATGGAGAGCCAGTGCAAGCTCAACTAAAAGCGGATATGATAAGCAAAAATAACCGTTATGTGTGCAAGTTATAACAACAAAAACAATGCGAATGGAACACCAATGAACCAAACTACCAACCCAGTGCAATTTTTTTCCACCTCGTTGGTAATATGGGTTGATGGTGAGCCAAAAAGTGGAAAATTGGGCAAAATGCAAAACCTTCAACTCGAGTGGGCCACCAAAAGTTTTTCGAAAATTGCATTTCTGATGAGCGCATCGTAATCAGTACCAAAAATGCATCTAATGTACAACGATCCGTTACTTTCTGAAGAAAAAACCTAAATCCGGACCAGGCTAATGTACATACATACGTTGAAGGTGTAAAACAAACCTGAACACTATGCAACAAATAGCATCGGAACTTTTATCAGCCAATAATCCAAAACATAAAAATGTATAATTTCTTCTGAATTTTGTATACCGGGTTAAATTATTTTTGTAAACGGCAAAAAACGTCCTGGAAAATGTAAAATCGATTTGAATGTGTTTGTGTTTCGCTGCATAAGACCGAAGTGAGAACTGAACTGAACACCGAAGACCAAAGTGAGAACTGAACTGAAGTGTTGTCAAACTGAGCCGATATATGAGAGTGAACTGAACTGAAGTGTTGTCAAACTGAGCCGATATATGAGAGTGAACTGAACTGAAGTGTTGTCAAACTGAGCCGATATATGAGAGTGAACTGAACTGAAGTGTTGTCAAACTGAGCCGATATATGAGAGTGAACTGAACTGAAGTGTTGTCAAACTGAGCCGATATGAGAGTGAACTGAACTGAAGTGTTGTCAAACTGAGCCGATATATGAGAGTGAGCTGAACTGAAGTGTTGTCAAACTGAGCCGATATATGAGAGTGAGCTGAACTGAAGTGTTGTCAAACTGAGCCGATATATGAGAGTGAGCTGAACTGAAGTGTTGTCAAACTGAGCCGATATATGAGAGTGAACTGAACTGAAGTGTTGTCAAACGGAGCCGATATATGAGAGTGAGCTGAACTGAAGTGTTGTCAAACTGAGCCGATATATGAGAGTGAGCTGAACTGAAGTGTTGTCAAACTGAGCCGATATATGAGAGTGAGCTGAACTGAAGTGTTGTCAAACTGAGCCGATATATGAGAGTGAGCTGAACTGAAGTGTTGTCAAACTGAGCCGATATATGAGAGTGAGCTGAACTGAAGTGTTGTCAAACTGAGCCGATATATGAGAGTGAGCTGAACTGAAGTGTTGTCAAACTGAGCCGATATATGAGAGTGAGCTGAACTGAAGTGTTGTCAAACTGAGCCGATATATGAGAGTGAGCTGAACTGAAGTGTTGTCAAACTGAGCCGATATATGAGAGTGAGCTGAACTGAAGTGTTGTCAAACTGAGCCGATATATGAGAGTGAACTGAACTGATGTGTTGTCAAACTGAGCCGATATATGAGAGTGAACTGAACTGAAGTGTTGTCAAACTGAGCCGATATATGAGAGTGAACTGAACTGATGTGTTGTCAAACTGAGCCGATATATGAGAGTGAGCTGAACTGAAGTGTTGTCAAACTGAGCCAATATATGAGAGTGAACTGAACTGAAGTGTTGTCAAACTGAGCCGATATATGAGTGAACTGAACTGAAGTGTTGTCAAACTGAGCCGATATATGAGAGTGAACTGAACTGAAGTGTTGTCAAACTGAGCCGATATATGAGAGTGAACTGAACTGAAGTCTTGTCAAACTGAGCCGATATATGAGAGTGAACTGAACTGAAGTGTTGTCAAACTGGGCCGATATATGAGAGTGAACTTAACTGAAGTGTTGTCAAACTGAGCCGATATATGAGAGTGAACTGAACTGAAGTGTTGTCAAACTGAGCCGATATATAGAGTCGTATGGCCATTTGGTATGGCAGAAAATGATCATACGTATTGATGGAAATAAAGTGGAAAGCTAACTTAGGGATTGCTTTTTTACTTTGACTTTCCGCCGCAATTTGTTCTTTACAGTCTATGGAGTATAGAACCCTAGATAGGCTGGCACTGTCACGGCTATGTAGAGTCTATGGAGGATAATAGTTCAATTTTATTTTAGGGTGGCTGTATGTATTCAATTTTAGGATGGCTGCAACCTACAAAACCCAAGTATCTCCACCGAGGCCTCTAGCGAAAATAATGCTATAGGTAAACACCTAGGTACCTATTGACATCTCTTCTTCAAATCATTAAAGCCACCTTTTACATGTTGCCCTGCCTCGTGTGGAGACCGTCAAAAGAGATTTATTTCGCAGGGCAGCGATTGCTTTTAATGACTATCTTGGACGCTGTCCTGAGGCAGAATCCTACGCTTCCACCTTTAGGAGTTTTAGAGCCAGGGTGAGGAAATATATTAAAGATCATCCATTTTAGGCTTCTTATTTTATCTTATGCCGTTTTTTTATGTCCTAATGTATTGCAGTGCTTCTGATGTATTTTTACATGCTTCGTCTTCATAGCTTCATGTATATTTTATATCGAGTGTTTTATATCACTGTTGCAAGAATAGGTTGCATTTCATTGTTACACGATTGCATTGTAAATACTCATTGGTGTGATTTTTTATTGCTCGACTCCAGCTGTAATTGGGTTTCCACATACCTGTTGCTGATAACCCTGAATAAATGAAATGAAAGATGATAACTCACTATTCCCGTCCCAGTTTCAAGAAATGATCAGGTTCGCAACCCATTTCCAGTTCACTCACAGTTGGTAAAGACACTGAGCTCCACTAGAGCTCACTGGCACAGCAAGCAAAAATGTCTTGCCAAATGAGTCGTAGATTTATCACTTCTGCTATTATTGTTAGTTAAGTCTATCCGCCGGTTATTTTATAGCTACTTCCCCATCTCCCGAAGATTGTCGCAGGTTTGGGAAGCGTGCCATTACACCGGATCTTGACCGCATAGATGCCCGAAAGCGTTTGCCATCTGCTTCATGCAAATGCTCTTGGCGGAGGTGCTGTGGAAGATGATTCAGCTTAAGATGGCATCTCAAGCTTAGCAGCGACGTCTTCATTAGTAAAACACTGGATTGCGGCTTAAGCACATACCTTTTCCACCAAGCCATTTAATGCGTGGAGGGGTAATGGGGTACACTCATGAACAGCATATAAGATGATTTAACAACGTAGAGTCTACAAGTTAGCAACGTCCTTCCCAATTTCCAGGAAACGTTGCTGCGCGCACATGCATGCAACAATTTCCTTTCTGATTTATGAATTCCTGGCTACAAGCCCATGGAAAAGTTCATTTGTGAGAAGAAGCTCCGAGGTATCAGCTTATTTGTACGTGATTCTGCCCTTCTCGCGCGACGAACACCAAACAGTCGAGCTACCGGTTTTTGGCATCACGAAATAAGCAACAAACAAACCGCATGTAACAGATAATTCGTTCACACTGCCGTAAAATCAGCCACAATACCCGACGCCGACAGAAGCCGTGCCGTCCATTCATCGCCAGTGTCGCCGGAAGTGGCTCATAATCGGCGCGCGGCGCGTGGCGCGACGCGGTCGACGTTATCTGGCGCGGCGCAGTGGCCGGCGACGCTGGGTAAACAGCAGGCGCGCCGTCCTGTCGCCACTTGCAACTGTCGCAGGCGACTATCAGTCAACGCTACATCAGAGAAGCCGTATCTTCCGCCGCAGCCCAGATACCAGCTCTCCAGACTTTTTAACGTCGCCATGATAGCGGCGAAGGACGTCGTCCTCGTCACGTCGGCGGCACTGCGCGCCGCTGCTGGGTCTTGAGCGGCGTATGCTCGCATCCGGCGAGCTTCCCACCGACACGGCAGGAGGCCTGTGATGTCACGGTTGACATAAGAACAGGTGCTATCATTGTCGCGGATGCTTTTTATCAAAGTGAGCCGGCACCCACCGCGATACAGTAACAGCCAACAGCCAGGCATGTGGAGTGTGGTTAGGTACACCCATTCAATAAAATGGCGCCACTCCCCGGGACTGTGGGTGCTTGACTATTCGCAGAAGGCAAACAGAAAGGCTGCTGCAGCGGTAAACATATCTGATAGCCGATATGGCCTCATACATTCAAACAGTCGATATGTACACACTTCATTGAGCTGTAGCTTACATGTTGAGTGAAATGAACCCCAACAGAGGTTAGTCCAATATTTCAGCTCATTGATAAATCCGTTATCGCGATCCGCATTACATGAGACTCCCAGGAATTCCTCGCGTGGCGAATGGAGAGCAACAGAACTACATCATTCGATACACGGCTCAAAACCAACAGCCAGATGTGCCGGTGTTTTGTGGGCGAAGTTCGTGACTGGTTGTTTGTTGTGCTGAGTAAATCTTATGCCTGGCTCTTAACGGACCCAGGGAGGGCGTGAAGGGGGGTGTCACCCGTCCCCTAGGTCTACTGAGGCCCCGCTGTCCGCAAGGTTTGCCCATATTGGGCTACGAGGGTCCCTAGGCTGTCCCTAGATTCAGCTTCTATTGTTGGCTGCGGACACATTTGACACGTTTGATCACAAGGGCACTGGCAGCGGAACTGGGGGGCACCGGGGCGCACGGTGCCCCCTTAAATCAGAAATTATAACACTAAACCTATGGCATTGACTGGAAAGAGCTGGGTTGAAAAGTCCATGGTGTTAAATTTGGACGTTCCGCCGTCACTGCACAAGGGCGTCTCTGACCAAAATTGACGTTTCTTTCCAATAAGATTTTGAAACCCCCGCCCATAAAAACCCCTGACCTAAAATCGTCGTTAGAAGCAGGGCTGCGGAGTCATCCGCGGGCACCAGTCCGCCTCCGGGCGTGAAACTGCCGAAAATAATTACTTTACAGCAGAATATGACGCTTAAAAGAATCATCTTACATTCCCAAAGTGGAATACAGTAAGCTTCTGAGTTTGTGGAGCTTACCAGCAAATATATTGCCCCCGAAATCAACACTGAGAGAAATTTTCACAATGTCTATACGAATACAGCCCTGATCTTGGGGTTTACTAGAGCACAACCAAAGCTAAAGAAGGACAAAACCCAGTTCGTGCAAAGCATAAAGTAGTTAAGGCATTATTTTAAAACGAACATTAGTCGTCCTCTCATAATGATATGAACACGCAACTAAGCCAGTACAAGGGTAGCAACGCTGTCCCGTATGATCAAAGCCGGCAGTAGGACAGCCTTGCTAATACAATGGCAAGATGGTCGTATCCATACAGAAGCCGTACACATTTTAACCTGGTATTACTTGTGTCGCGGAAGCAACGGAAGTGTAAGATGCACGTGTGCTACTGCATTTTTCATTCGTGTCGTGATCAAACGCCCCCCTCAGTCTTAAGGACGCAGGCCGCGGGGATAGTACGCGGGACGGTGTTGGTACAGTTAGCGGATTGCGGTGGAAAAATTTCTTTGGTTAGCGTATAGCCTATTTAGGCATATTCTAGACAAATCTTTTTCAGTGTCAGTGCCTTATGACATTGGGAGCAGGCAGTCGCTAAAGTGGTGTGAACTTAGAAACGGATTGGACTTGCAAGGTAAGCAGCTGCAATGGAATGCGAAGTGTCCAATTAGGTACATACCTACGTGTATCGAAACTTCTTCCATTGCATACAAATGGCTTTATGGGTGTAGCCAGGGATTCTCAGGCATATGGAACCAGTGGCGGATCTGGCCGGTAGTTTCAGGGGGGGCAACCAAAGTCAAAAAGAACAAAAATAACCCGGTAAAAGATTTGGCTACAAGATGTTTGCTTTTGCTATTCAAGGATCATTCACTCAAAAGCGGTTTTTGATATCAAGAGGACCTAGGTCCAATGCTTGCACTGAAGTTGACTGGTTCTGTTTGAAGTTGAATGGTTCAGTTAAAGCACCAAAACCTTGCTTATAGACTTACGGAGCAGGAGCCGGGGAAAAAATTGACTAAAAGTCGACAGCTTCTGGGGGAATATGGTTCTTCACTCAACTTTTTCGTTTGGGGGATCAACTGCATTTTTCGCCCCCTCCCCTGATTCGGCCACTGTTTGGAACCTTCTTTGAGTTCTGTTGACCTCAATATTAACTTAACCAAAAAAGTTCGCATAATGGTTATTCGTCTCGTCAAGAGCTTTCGAACGCAAACAAAGAATACATCTGCGCTCCGGTTTTCCGATGACCGTGTCCTAACCGCCTCGCGTCTCATTTTCAGCCCGAGCTCCCAAGGTCCTGGTGTGGGTGTTCGGCGAGTATATGATAACATCCAGACTGTGGGTCCGACACTGAGAGCGCACACAGTATGTGGGATGACGTGGAGGTGGTGGTAGCGGATGGGCCAATTGAAGCCCTCCTTATGTGGATCATATGCCAGTTCGTCTTCAGTCTGGAAAATATAGGGATCAAAACAACAGCTCGCTTCTTGGCCTTCAATCTCCTCGCTGCAAAGGACGTGAACGTCCTCTGGAATCATCAAAGAATTTCGGGATGCGATGGTGATGGGAGATGGCTGAGCTGGAGAGGCTCAGATGGCCAAGATGATTGCAGTAGGATGTTCGTGTGTTATTTTCATTCGTGCAAATATTTTGCAACTGCTACAATCTGTGATAGTCATGTGTTTGATTTATCTTAATAAATTGATCCCTCTTAATAAAATAAAAACAGCAAAGGAAACATGTTTTAAGGGAGTTACCTCAGATGCGATCAGTGTTTTTTTTTCAGCAGGAACGAAGATTAGTTTTATTGGGGTTCAAATAGTGATCAATGATATACTTCGAACTTTTTGTGGACCTATTCATTGGTTTATAGTTCACCCAAAATCGTACTTTCCTAATTCAGTCACTAGAATGAGGCCGACTGAAGACTTTGTCTAGACCTGGTCTCTGCATTCCAAGCATGGTAATCATCTAGTTACGATAGGATGGTGACTGATTTAACACCAACTAAACCATGGTCAAAGCCTCGTTCTTGCGATCAGTTACTAGAGTAAGAAATGCTAGCACATTTGTAGGCCATGGTAAAGACTTCGTACAGACTTGGTTATTGCATTTTAAGCATTGTAGGCACTTCGTTGCAATACGATGGCCGATGATTAATAACATCTCAGCCCTGGTCAAAGCTTTGTTCTCGTGCTAACTTTTGGGCCCGTAATGTTAGTTTTTGGAGTAAAAAACTGGTAAATGCTTGCTAATGATGCAGACATTTAGAACACAAACTTTAGGGTTCTGCAGCCCTCTTTACGAGGTTGTAACTTAGTGAAAATTTCTCTCAGTGAATGTCTGCATCAACACCAAGTCTTCTCCGAGTCCGGGATACAATTTAGACAATTGTGTTATCATAGAATATGCCTAAAACCCTTAAATTGCGCGGTTAATACCTATTTGCGGCAGACAAATATTTGAGAAAAATTTGGGAAAATTGATGAGTGGTTGGTTGGTGAAAAATTTTGACAATCGGTCGCTGTAGTTCCTCAAATAGGCTCTCAAAATCAGACGTTATCTGCAGATCGCCAAGACCGTGCAATTTCAGCAGTTAACCTGCATTTTAAATCGAGTGGTGACGTCATAATGCGATAAGATCGGGATGATACAGTGGTGGATCCAGGAGAACATTTGGAGGGGGCAAGGGGGCTGAAGTCTACCCGTCATTGCCTCGGAACAGCCTTCGGCTATGCGTTAGCTATAGGCACTCTGGCATTTCGGGGAGGGGCTTGAGCCTCCCCAGCCCCCTTTGTATCCGCCACTGGGATATGTCGAGGTCACCTGAAATTGAGGTCAAATTCAAGCTTAACAGTTACAGGTCAAGGTCATGCCAGAAATTTCAAGGCCATTGACCTCAGTGTTTCCTGTTAGATGGCGTGACCCAGTAAGACATAGATTCTCTTGTGCCACCATAGTTAAGGTTACTTGGTGTTAAGTTCAAGGTCAAGCCCTCACTTCCTGGTCAACAACTGCTACAGTTAGGGGTGTCACTTACAGGTCAAAATAGGATGCTTTATGTTTTACTCTTCGCAAAATATGTTATAGTGTATACCTAATCCAAATTTGTTTTTAGTTTGGATCATTTATTTCGATTGGCCCCTTGTAAAGTACCCATGTGGCCTGGTTTTTTCAAATACTTAATATAAAATCTGCGAAAAGAGGTTGCACTTCGGGATAAGTGATTTCTATGCGAAGATAAGTTCCAGAGACTACTTTTTTGTTATTGGCTTAAAAAATATCATACTGTATGCTTAATTGGTGCACAACAGCCAAGAGCAGATCCTGATAAAACATTTGGAGAAGGGCGGGTAAACCGGCTAAGCTCGTTAAAAAACAATGTGCTAAAAAAACAGTAAACAAATTAACCAAAGCTGCGGCAATTCGGTACTTTGATGGTGTCGGCCCCCGAGCACATGCTTGATACATTCCATGGCCATCTCAGCTTTGGAGGACATCCTGTCTAAGAATGTGCAAAGGTTCTTGGCACAAACATAACCTTTTAAGGCGAAACAGTTCTGGACTCTGGGTAGACGATGCTGCTGTTCTTGGAATCCCGGACTTCGATATAAAGTACCCGATTCTCTGCCCCCTTACCATCCTTTGGTTTTCCAGGTAGTTCTTTACTTGGTCTTATTTTCTGAAGGGTCCTCTGGCTTCAGCGTGCATGTGTTCAGCCGCTTCAGCCACTGTTAGTCTGTTTCTCAACTCCCGGGCTGGTCTTTGCTAGTTCACAGGCCCGCTCTGTGTAGCTCTCGGCACCAATACAAATTCTAGTAGATTGCCACTCATCTTGGTCGGCTTGGTTTACCTAGGTTATGTTTGATTGTGGAGTCGGTCAAGGAGAGTAGGCGATTATTGGCAAACATCTACTTCACTCGATTCCGTTCTTGATAAACAAGGCAAGAACATAAACCCCACAAAAACTGATCTTGTGCTTGTTAGACCACGCCAAAGGCGATCATTACTTCAGTTCTTGGCGCGGTTTGGAGATACTGATGTTAAGTCGTCGCCAACCACCAATATCACTGGTCAACAGCCAAAATGGATCCGGCACGTGAGCACCTGTTCCTACCTATTTCGATACCGCTGATTTCAAATTTAGTAACCGTTTTTTTTGCCATCGGACCTGGTTTCTTCTCCAGAGCATACCTAATGTATAGCCTTTACACTTTCCACACACAGTCCTGAGCCTAGCCTTTAGTGGAAAATCTGGATCAAGGATGTCGGGAACCCAGGTTATCTGCACCCAGACAATGCATCTTATCAATGTACATGTGAATTTATTGCAACGAAAGACTACCTCGCATTCAAGTGCATGAACATTGTACATTGAACAAGGCTTGCGCACGGTCGCACAAGCTCGCCGGTATTGTAGACCGAGTGGTGATGTCGCCACATTATATGATGAGGATTTTATGTCAGAGTCACCTCCCTTGAAAGTCAAGTCCAAGTAAAAAGTCACAGGTCAAGGTTATACCACCATTTCAAGGTCATTGACCCTAGTGCCTTCGGTCGGATAACGTCGCTTAATATGACGTATATGATGTTATGACGTCTTAGGTTAGGTCACCCAATCTTGATCTCAAGGTTGCAGGTTCAAGTCAAAGGTCATAGGTCAAGGTCAAACCTGATTTCCCGCCCAACGGTTGCCATAGTGCTAGTTGCAGTATACGCTATAGGCAAAATGTAATATTTTGACGTCAAAGGTCAATGGCCTTCAACGACCTTGACCTAAGAATTTCAGAGAATATTGCCTCAGACCTTTTCTCCGTTAATTTAGGTCACTTTCTCTCCATATCTGGCTTCTCATCGCATAATCATGGCATTTCCCGATGGCTACCCTGCACGGACAGAATTTGACCTATATGGCCTCGTTTTACCTTGAACATGTTGACCTAGGTCTATGAAAATCGGGTTTAGGGTAGAATACCCCAGCCTCCACACACACCCAAACGTTCATTTTCCTAGACCTCTTGGGTTTTGCACTGTCAATGTCACTGATGCCAAGTAGGCTGAAACAAAGACGACACACAGAAATACTGGATTTTAAAATTCTGGTCTGATACGGCATTTCTGCTGCCAGATTCGTGTTTAGCACCATAAATTACTCCAGAAACGGACTATTTTGTATTGGATCCATGAAAAAAGTTAAATTTTATTGACAAGTGTATTTGGGGTCTTATTGTGGACGATGGCTTAAATTTGTGTGCACATGTAACGGCAGTAATGCAGAGCTACTATGCTACTCTTGGTGGCCTAGCAAGGTTCTCGTATAGACTCCTGGAATAGATAAAGACAATGATTATAGAAGCCCACATGCTACTTACTGTTTGTCAGTCTGGTCCTGATGCAGCAAACTTCAGCACAGTCGTATACAAAAAGTCATCATCCATTGTGTACATGTCGTTAAAGTGGCGAGGAAGTATGCCCATCTGACACCTTTACTCACCGATTTAAAATGGCCACAATTTGGTGAGATTATACAGGAACATGATCTGGCCACTAGACCACTATGCACTATGTATTATACTCTCAAAATACGCCATGCAGCTTGCGTGACCGTTTCACATCTTGCGGGGAAGTCTCGGGCAGGCAAACCAGAGCCACCAACGCAGGTGATCTTCACCTACCACGTGTGCGGACCGAGCACACCCGGCGGTTTTTCAACTATCGGACCATCTCATTTAGGAGTATAGCCCCAGCTGACATGAAAGACAGGCACGATCAGACCGACAACGTGTCGTAAAAGAGCCAGATACTGGATTAAGACTAACCTACGTTTATAGAACACCTACACTGACAGACACATTTATGGTTCTAAGGACCCACATGCACATAACCGCAAAACAAATATGATGCGTATTAACGGAGCGACTCGGGGGAAAATAAGGAGAAAGAGCGACCATTTAGAGAAACAAGGTCATAAACAGATATGAGGTAAGAAGGGAAGAGGACACCAGAAGCAGCGAGGTCAGACCTGATGCCGGCTCCTGGAGACCAAAAAGCAGGAGGACCAGACCAAAGTATACAGTAGGAGTCAAAGTTGCTCTAGAATTCATCGCCCATGTTGTGTAGTTCATACACGAAGAAAACATTATCAGGACAATTCAGATTGAGAAGAGACGTGTATAAATCAACTGCTAAATAGTGTTTAAAGTATACTTGCAGTTTTTCAAGCTTGTGAGCTGTTCGCCAGGCCGGAATAGCCATTTTGCGTGGAGCTCAAGAGTACATGATATGATATGAAAATCAGTTCTTGACCACTCTGTTATTGTATGTATGTACATACATACGCCCGGAGACCAGACTTATTGGAACGTTGAGGACATTCACCCTAGCCAAAGAGGCATTTCCCAGCGCTGTTTTCTTGAAATTTGATGCGATACAGCTGGAACGGCTCGGAAACAGTCCTTTAGTATTCTTTTCTCGTACCAGTTTGAACCACATTCGTTGAAGTGTGACGCCACGGGGAGGGGCAAAAAGGACTGAATCTAGGCAGTTTTTAACCAATTTTAACCCAGGAAGCATTAGACCTAGAACAAAACCAATGGTGGCAATGTGTTCGTCTGGACCCAAGGAGTCAAATGATATGCAGCATGGTCCTGTTATAGGTCACAAGGTGGAACTGATCTCAGGTCAATGTCAAGTAAAGACTTTTCAAGACCATCTTCCATATCATTCGAATCCTTATCACGCGCATTGACGGGGGTCTGAGCCACCTTTGCTTTGACGGGGGGGGGCGAGTACCCGCCCCCCTAAGATCTCCAGAATCACGCTAGGTAGCGAAAAACGGTAAAAGGTGTTGGATAGCCCATCCACTTCTCCATCGAAAATATTCGTGGCATTTTTTGTCAGGTTACATTTAACCCTTGCCCCGGTGGCGGGTACGAGCCACCTTCGCCCTGGTGGGGGGCTAAAAAAGACCCCCCACGATCTCAAAAACTAAGAAAGCTAGAAAAAAGCGCAAAACGGCAATCAAAAGCTCTTCGAAAATGATATCGAAAATACTTCGGTCATTTTTCTTGTCAGGTCAATATCAAGGTCACCAGAGGTCAAAACAGGTCAAAATTGCTAATATGAGGTGTACTAAGAAAACCTCACATATCTCAGAAATTATGATACCTAGAAACATTTTTCTAACACCATTCGAAAGCTCTTGAAATGCGCTTTCATTGCAGTGGCATTCATTTTCGTGTCAGGTCAAAGCCTAGGGAGCTACAGGTCACTAAATATTGGGTATATTCTTGGGAATGTCCATAGCCACCCATGCATAAGGGCGTTTACTTTTTCGCTAATAGCTTCCGAACCAAACAAGATACAGCCATAGTTTAAGCACCATTGCAATCCTCTCGTCAATACAAATCGAATGATATATGATATTGCTATGCCAGGTCAAATTTAAGAATTTGACCGGACCCAGGTCAACGGTCTGACCCAACTTGACCTGGTATAGTCATGATGTATATCATTTGACTTCCAGTGACTATACAAACACTTTGGTGACAAAATAAAAGCTCTATCCTAGTTTATTCAAAATTTATAGAGAAAAACACCAAAAAATGCTTATTTGACCTAAGGTGACCTTTTAAAGGTCACAAGTCAAAAATGTTGGCATCAGCTTCAGAAATGGGCTAAGAGCAAGTCGCAACCGATGTTTGAAGTTGATTCCATCCATACTTACTGAGAAAAGCTCATTTCGTGATTTTCCCCATGTATTGTCAATGGGGAGGTCATGCTCTGCACATGACCTTAGGTCACCAATATCAAAAATCCCGGAACAAATGTTGTAGCTCCTGGTGGGCCCAATATGTGGTACGAGTTTCAACTTGATCGATTAACCCTTCTTTTAGTTATGCGGTCCTAAGTATTTTTTGAGGTGAGGTCACTTCACCTGGCCTGGTGACCTGACCTGATATGACCTTGAGCCAAAATCTTCAGGAAAGATGTAAAAATGATGAAGGAACAGCTAGACCAAGTGGTGGCAGCTGCGCGCCGCCGTTTTTTGGTCACTTTCGAAAAACCCGAGGGGGGTCTAAAAAGACCCGCCACCCGGGCGAAGGTTAAGGTCTCTAGAGGTCAAAACATGCCATCGTAGGGATAACATGTAAATAAAGGCTTTCGGTCATTACATCTGAACAAGTAAAGATAGAGAAAACAATTTAAACCATTGCAATCCTCGCAGCAAGCCGAATTGAATGATGTATAAAATGACCTTGTTAGGTCAAATCAGGTCAAATATGTCATTTGACTTAACCTAAGGTCAGGTCAAGGTCAAATTATGTCAAAATGCATATCATTGCAACTGCAAAGACAAGGCCAATCTAATAACGCTAACATAAACACTCTATCACCATCCATTACCAAGTTATTTAGTTAAAACCACTTTTCCCGTGTATTTCCAATCGAGAGGTCAAGGCTCGTACCTGACCTTAGGTCATCGATATGAAAATACTGGAACTCGGTTTAGAGAACTCGGTAGGCCCATTCTGTGGTATGAGTTTCAATTGGATAAGTTCACCCTGTTTCGACTTATGCTATCTTAATTTTTTTAGGTTGGGTCACTTCACCTGTACTGGTGACCTGACCTGAGATGACCTAACCTTAAAATAATTTTGAAAAAAGTTGTAAAAATGATCAGAAAAACCCGAGGGGGGTACCCCCTCAATGACCTCGGGTACCGGATACCCCCGCCGGTACCGTCGTCATAACTCGTCGCCTGACCTCATCGGATATCAATTGTCGCTCACAAGTTGTTAACCTGATCACCTGTCAGGTTTATAACGCGTCTCTTGCTAAGATTGGCTCGTAATCATTTACGAAAAAACTAGGTGGGGGGGGCAGAAAGTACTCCAAAGTGGTGGTGTTATATGACTGGCCCTGACATTTTTGCTTCTTTTGTTGGTAGATTTCTAGCTAAATGACTGAACCGAATTGTTAAAGTACCATTCGCTCCAACGAGGCCACGAACAGCGCCGTCGGTGACGACAGCAGAACCGGTGGTAGCCAACGCGCGTCGTCAGCGCTGCAACTGCGCCAACCAGGAAGAAATGGCGCGAACTCGGCCTGTCTGGTGTTGTGTCTGGAACAGAGACTGAGCGTCAACAGTGGCGTACTCAGGAGTGAAATTTGGTGGGAATACGAAAATTGGAACATCGTTTTTGTGAGTGGAGAAGGAGAAAATGCAACACTTAGAAGTAGAATAGCTGCTATCTCACCAATTAAAATTGACCAAAAACCAGTGTCCCAAAACCTGGGGTGCTGGGTGCAGAACGACACCCAGTCAAGCAGAATTTTTCACTCACTTTTATATATTTTTTTGCTGAATTTTCCTCTCACTTCCAACAATGCTTACTACAAATTAATTTTACCCAACAATACTTACTACAAAGGCCAGTTCCATTGCCTCCTCTACCAACGTCCACTGGAAAAAGAGAGCAGCAGAATCGACTAAAATATCGCCAAATTCACTCGGCTCTTATGCGCTTCTTTGGCTTTTCTGCAGGAAAATCTGGCGATTTCTATTTTTCTAGCCAATTATACCTGGCATCCTTATATCCACCGATTTCAGTGGAACAACTGAATCGAAATTCTGGCGCGGGCAAGACGCTCAGTGCCCCCTGCCCCACTGGAGAAAGTTCCGATGGGTGAACACCGCCACTAAATTCCACCACTCACAAAATTGGTGAGTGGAAAATTAGACACCCTAGCCTTGTGCTGCCAAAAAAATGAGCTGACCGCTTTGAAAGATACATTTCTGGAAAGCAGTTTATGTGTGCACATGACTTCTAGGCTTACGTCCTTGAAAAGTTGCTTTTGTATTTCTGGTACCGAGAATAGTGAAAAACCATTTTTGGTCATCTTGTTAAAAGCAATTATCTTGAAATTTGTGTGCTAAGCAGCATATTTTTTGACATTGTATGGTAGAAAATTGACCATTTATTTCGAAGAAAATAATTTTTATCCATATCAGCCCTTCATTACTGCGTCCACACCGTGACACACAAATCCACTCACGACACCCTACGACACCCTAGGCATAAATACGCTGATATTTAAGTTCAACTGAAAGTGTCCGGTAATTGAATACATTTAAACTCAACATTTTTATTAAATGATTTTTTGGGCAACAAGAATGCATCCAGTTACCCTTCAAACATCGGCACTTTTTTGTATGGTTGGTCTACGGCGTGGACTTACCAAATCGCCGTCTTTACATCTAGTAAATAAAAGCGGCATCTTTAGGCTTTTTGAAAGGCCGGTTTCTTATTCGTTATTGACAAAACATTGTTAGTCTTCCTCTTGGTGAGTTTTTAGTTGTATAATTTTCTAGTCTATGAGGATTTAGAAAATTAATTTAGAGCAATTTTTGAAATGCGAATTATGTTGCTCATGCGACCAGCAAGGGGATTGCGATCAGAAATTTAAATTATTAGTTGCTCTGACGCTGTCGCAACCCGCCGCGCCTGGCTGATTGTAGACGAAAGGAAGAAACAACAGAAAGGAGGCTGTAGTAGCTTCGATTAGATATTGATAGAAAGCAGCATACTCATATGAAGGTGAGTAGATATGTGAAGAGAAGCAGGGGAATTGACAGGTAAAGAAAAGAAACTTTTAACAAGAGTCTGGAAGAGTTTATTGCCATGATAGAAAGTTTGTAGTTTCGTCTGGGTTAGTTAAGTGTAAACCAAGGCTCTACTGGGCCCTAGCATTGGTGTATGCGAGGTGCAGTGATTGAGGTCAGGAGTGGCCTCCAAAATTCCGATAGCTATAGGTATAGGTATAGGAGGGGCGTTGTCCCGGACAGGAAAACTATACAGTGTATGCTTAGATAATTAATTTTGGAACTAGGTATTGCATGAAAAAATCCCTTTTCATTTTTCACCACCTGCCGATCTCGGAGGCCCCCTCTGCAGAGTTGGTCTAAGGGGGCCCTGATATTTCGTCTCAGGGGCCCTTTAAAGCTGGTCGTGTGGGAGAGGAGAGGAGGGGCACAAGAGTTGGTCTAGGGAAGCCCCCCAAGAGTCTTGGTGGCTCCCAGAGTTCTTTCCCCCGAAGGTTGGTCTCAGAGGCCCCCCAAAAAGTTTTTTATTTGTGGAAATTCACCAGCTCCTTAAAAAAATTGGAGACTGCATCAGGGGGTTTCAGCTGGTAACGATTTACGTGCTTAACCAAAATTTTTCACATGGGAATGGTCAAACAATGCTGTTTGGGGACGATTTAAAAATATTTACTTTGAGAAAATTAAAGGAAATATCCATCCTTCAGTTCAAACAAGGGCTCTGAGAGTTTACCACCTGAGTACCCATATTGGAAATTTTTTACTCCGCCATACATTTTGAGGGGAATTTTCAACTCACTCGCCATACATTCCGAGCTGAATTTTCCACTCGACACCCTAGTGCACAACCTATTTTGGGTCACTGCCAAAAACCATGCAGCCCAAACGAGACCGAGGCCTGTGACCTCAGATGAGTTGGATCACAGGCCTCGATATACAACCTGATCCCGTTGACAGACGAATAACCACACCAAGCTCAGGCTTTTCCAGATGAATCAAACGTACTATGTTACATGTTTACCTCCCAATAGTATGAAAGCATTGTCATGGCACGTCCTGTTGCTTCAACTGATCCTTTGACAAAAGCTGAGTAGCGCCCACTTACGCTATTTTTTTTTACTTCTGACTCATAGATTGGATCACCTTACATGGAAGGTTCATGCTAATCCAAGGAAGCCAACTTCATATCTAAAAACTGTATTTACTTCTCCAGCTCCGACTAGTGAACTGCAGCCGAAAGTGCGTTCCAGACGCCGTAGTCCAGGCTCCCGTCAGAGAGATTTGGAGGCCTATAGTCTTGTGAAATTGCTTCCATGGAGTTTCGAGAGGGACTGCTGGGTTGCACGGCTTCTGTGGGAGGGAGGCCTACCCTATGACGCCATCTGAGTGAAGCCCTTCGCGAGCAGGAAGCCCCACTCCAGAAGGCAGATGCAGACAGCAGAGTTTCCTATGGATGAACCGACTAACTAACTTATGGAAGAACCGAGTGGGTACCATGCCAGTTTTCTTACCGCTGGTGTATACCCGAGTGTTCTGCACGTTCATCGGCACACCAAGGGTAAAATCCGTATTCGTCCATGAATCTGCGATCTTTCCGCTTTCGGAGCCACAGTTGTCGTCATTGCCAGAGATCCACAGACACGAGCAGCCATGTTCCAGGGCTGAGACACAACCCCGGAAGAGGACTGCGCTAAGAAAATAAAGACCAGGGACTGACGATACTTCTTTTGTGAGATTGTTTACCATGTAAGCTATCACCGGTCAATCAGCCATGCAGAATGCCTCCAAACAGGCCCGCCTTCATGGATGAAGAGACGGGTTGGCACGTGGGGGAGCAACTTCTCCCCTGGATGTGTGAAGCGCCCGAGGAACAGCTGGATGATGAGTTCCCTGACCCCTTAGCAAGCTGCCACCTCAGACTGTTCCCCTGACAAAGTAAAGGCCTTCAGAAATGGTAATGTCCTTCCGAACCTTCAGAATTGAGACTTAAAATTGTTACGTCGGTCATAGGCGCTCCTCGGGGGTGAGTGGGGGCACTTCCACCCCACCCCATCGACGCTCCGATGCGCCCTGAAATGGTCGCGGCGCTCCCTTAAATATCGATGGCACCTTCTGAAATGTTGTTCCCCACGCGCTTCCTCAGAATGCGAGTATCGGTACTCCTGCGATTGGATTTCACGCCCACAACCATTGTCCAAACGGCGCACCCTTCTGACCGTGTGCCCCCTCCCCTGATCAAAGAACCTGGATCCACCTCTGACATCGGCTCTCCCGAATGGAATCTCACGATCACTTGAGGGCCGAAGGCCATACAGGACATGCCTGTTTAATATCGAATGCCGTTCGCAGGGACTTTGTACTCACGCTGTGACACGTCACATGATGATACAAACCAGTCGTACTGGTCAATGAACCTCATTCTAAAACAGAAACATGCGACGATTGGCGAGAAAGCGGGTGAGAAGGAGAACTGGCTAGTTAGCGTGTGGCGCAAATATCTTAGCAAGGGAGATGTATAATTGCTGGCCTTTTGCTATGCTTAGGCTCGCAGGACTTTTGCTCTTTTTCAGGTTCATTGTAAATCAGTTTTGTCAATAATTTTGCAATAAACGTCGTAAGAAGACGACGTTTAGACTACCTTTCTTGATTTATGCCTTCAGGCGCCGTCAGGTTGGCAACGCACCTGTAAGCTCTTGAAAGGAGGTTTAAGATAACGTATGCCAGTCACAATTTATCACATACTCCGATATTCCGTGGAAGCTGTGTGGAATCAGAAACTCATTTTCGTACCCAGCCAAACTGTCTCAGTTGAAACATACATCTAAAGTCAACATCTCATTTCCTGAGTGTATTAAACAAATTTCTTAGGTTTGACTTTCGCCCGAATGAGGGTCTTTTTCACCCCCTGAGGTTTTCCCAGGTGGTCGAAAAACAGCAGTGCGCAGCTCCGCCGTACTTATTAACACTTACTTAAAGGGAATGTGGCACCTTCATAACGTGATTTTAACTGAGATAGTAAGTTGTAAAGCAAGTAGGAAAACCCGGTACTCAATATATCATTTGTCTTGGAACTCGAGATTTCCGTAGAAAAAAGTTAAAACCTACGTGCAATGTAGCCCTCATGTACCCTTAGCAGCAGCCCACAGTTGTCATGGCTGTTGGTGTGATGACATATGCTGCCGTCACGATGAGCATCAGCCAATCGAAGCCCTTGAAGCGTTTCGAGAATGGTAGTGGTTGCCACATCATGACATCATCCACAGGCAGATATTTGTTTCTATTCCTAGAGGAGTCTTTTAAAAATCAAAATATTGAGCTTATCGTACATTTTTCAGAGAAATCATGAGTGGTTTCATTATTTTCGGCTAAAAGTACGCCTAATAACACTAAATTCCAGGATTCGACCAATGCGCTTTAAGGGCTTTTTATAAGGTGTTCTGTGCAAGGCACCTTTGCCCGCCTCTAACTTATTAAAGCTGGTCCTTGATCCTGTAAGTATCTTTTCTTTAAATCTCAAGTCAAGGTCATGCAGCTCAAGTCACTAGCCTTTGTAAGGTGGCCCCACTTCCAAAAGGTTTAAACTAACACTGCCTCCACAAATTTCGACCGGAGGACCTGGAACAAATTGCACGTCATAAGGGCGCTGAGACTACAATACTGCTATTCAGGATTTTTTTCCTATCTACGACCTAAGGTCAGCCCAGATCCGTGGCCTATGCATTGTAATGGTGTGGGAAAATATCAAAATGTTTTGAAATGTGCACCTCAGGTCATTGGCATCGCCATCTTGGAGGCCATGAGGGCCATAGTCCCATGGCCTCAGGTGCATGAGGACCTAGCTCCCATGCAATTTTAGGAGACTCTCCGTTGGACTCAAAAGGCCCTTCGATGCTGGCAGCTTTGATGAACTCAGGAGTTTGATGAAATAAAAATGAGTTACCAACAAGCACATAACACTACCTATTTGACACTGGAACCCTCTTGGGCGGCTTGGTCAGGCCCTTTCCGGCGAAATAAGCTCCTGAACAGATCAAGGAAATCCATTTGACGACGCAAGTGGCACGAGGGGCCCCCAATAAATGCAAATGTACCGTCATCGTCGTGGATTAATAATCTGTATTTAACACCTATATTTTAGACCACGGACATGCGTAAGCGGTCCCCTGGCTGGCAAAGGAGACATTTACATGGTAGAAAATACTGTTAGGCCTGCCGCAAAAGGCGAACTTCTAAATATATTGTGGTCAAACCCCGGAACACGTCCAGAAAGCCCCATGCAGTACAATCGATTACACGTGGAGGCCCATTTAGAGCAGAGGAGGCCCCCAGCGTCATCGTTACGTGCCTCAGTTATGTATATCTAGGCCCATCGACATGCACAGGAGGCCGCTTAATCAATAAAGAAGCACAATTAAATAGTACAGAATGATCTTAGGTGAACCACACGAGTTAACCAGATCGATATTTCATGGATGGACCCCTAAAATAGATCAAGAAAACCTCTTCCGACGAAGCAAGTGGCTGGGGAGGGCCCCGACTTCGATCAAAAAGGGCCTCTAACGCCATTAATAACTTGTACTTGTAACTGAAGCTCCTGAAATGCAAGAGAAGCCCCTTACTGATAAAGGATATCCTCCTAAATGGAAGCGGATACTCTTAGATCAGCAACAACTCGATATCTCAGGGTTGGACCGTTGGAAAGGTCAAGGAGACTCCATGCAAAGCAGTAAATGACAGGCAGGGGCTCTTCTTGTAGCAGAGGACGCCCAAAGGTCACTGTAGGTAAATTTTTATATCAGAGGTCCCTGGAATATCTTAAAGCCCTCTGTCAAATGAAGAAGACTGTCAAAAACCGCGAAGAGATTGGTTGCAATGGCACAGGTAGAAAAACGGAATATCTGGCCCACTCCAGAAAGGGAAGATCCCCAAAACGCGTCTCCGTCGGGATTGGGGATAGAAGGTCGCATCGAAATCTGGTCTCCATGGAAAGAAATTAGTGGCGACGCCTCTATCTCAGGTTAAGTTGCCAGTTTCTGCGTGATGAGTTCAGGGCCAGTTTTTATCTGAGGTCAAATAGGCGGTTTACGATGCTCCCACAAACAGCTTCCGACAAGACAGAGTTTTCATTAGACCGTCATTATTTTTATCCTGTCTCTGAAAATCGATCTATTTGCGTACACCATGGCTATACTAGTATTTGTTTGGTCTGAGATCAGGTCAACCTTTGCATTTAACCTAAGATCGAAGACGAAATGAAAGCGAAGCCGAAGAATCGAACATTTTCATGTTTATATTATTTTTGTTTAAATGTTCGAAGTGTGTGTGCGATTGTGTGTTTTTTTTACCGGTACCTAATCCTTATCCTTATCCTTACTCTACCTGGAGGCTGTGAGCGCATGCGCCTGTGGCTGCAGCGACCCCTCCAGGTAGAATCCCATCCTCTTGATCCTCACCTTTCCTCATCCTTACCATCTCCTTCCATAGTTTATAATCACTTTATACTCATATAAATATATAGGACTTCTCCACTAGTGAAAATGAAAAACGTTCGGAGCTTTCGGCTATATTTTATCAGCCTTCGTCAGCGAGTAGTCGGATCGATCGGTGGACATCGGAAGACAAGACACGTTACAAAAATTATATAACAAGTCCCAAAAAGGATTCCAGGAAACGTGCACGAGTAAGAGAGTTACCTACCTGAAGCACATTTTAATAACAACGCAAATTATCATATTTTGATATTCAACGATTAAGGGTAGCTTATACAGTACAGCATAATAATGGTAGGTAATTGACGCACATCATATGCTAGTATAAAAATGCTAATGGTTAGTAAAGAGCTAAAAAAGAGAATATAAGATTTATTGCAACATCATAGTTAATAAAACTAAGAACAAGTGTCTAATAATAACGGTAGGTACTTCACACATTAAATACTAGTACATATGTCAATATTATGTAAAAAGCTACAAAAATATATAAAAGTTAAGAAGTATATCCTGCAATCCTATATATCAATATAAATATAAATATAAAATATATAATACAAATACAATATATGACAATCCTATAACAATAATATAAAACTAGCTGATCACAAACATATGTTAAAGTTATCAAAACTATTTAGAGCTGCAGCTATGAGTAATGGGAAGCCACCTGTCATGAAACCTGCTCCCAGAGTTGCGGTTGATGTTGGCGTCGTTCGGTGATGTCAGTACCGTCTCACGACGGCCAGCAGTGCGGATGTAAGCGGACTCTAGGAGCAGGCGTTGATGATATCCTTCGCCCGGGTGGGGGGAGTCTTTTTAGACCCCCCTCGGGTTTTTCCGAAGTGACCAAAAACGGCGGCGCGCAGCGCCGCCAAACTTGGTCTACCTGTTCCTTCATCATTTTTACATCTTTCCTGAAAATTTTGGCTCAAGGTCATATCAGGTCAGGTCACCAGGTCAGGTGAAGTGACCTCACCTCAAAAAATACTTAGGACGGCATAACTAAAAGAAGGGTTAATCGATCAAGTTGAAACTCATACCACATCTTGGGCCCACCAGGAACAATAAGGATAAGGATTATCCTGAACTATAAGACCTGAACTATAAGATATGAATTATCCTGAACAATAAGGAGAGCAGCATAAACGTGACATCTGAACTGGAAAAAGACCGACATCTCGCATTTTTGGACATCGACATAAGAAGAGGAGAAGACCGATTCATCACCAAGGTGTACCGCAAGGACTGCGCCACCAATCAGGTCGTCCCTTTCCAGTCTTTCACAGAACCTCGGTACCTCACAGCGGCCATTCGAGCAGACGCCATCAGAGCCTACAGATACTGCAGCACTGTCAAGAACCGAGAGAAGGAGCTGTTATTCGTCAAAGAAAAGTTCCAGCAGAACGGATACCCACTAACTACGATCAAGTCCACCATCACCAAAACCGCTGAGGACATCAAGCTCAAGGCCCGTGCCCTCCCTGCCCCAGCGGGGTCGAACAACCAGTCTCTTCCAGTTCGGTTTTCGGTACCATTTACAGGGCCGTCGTTTTACCAGTTAAAACGTGCAAGTCGGGCAATCGGCGTACAGCTGGTGTCAAAACCACAACGAACCATATCCAGCATCCTCTGCAGCAAAGCGAAACATCACCTACCAAAAGAACAGAACTCAAACATCATTTACAGCATACAATGTTCATGTTCAGTGAATGGCAAGCCCGTCACCTACATCGGAGAAACCGACCGAGAACTGCAAACAAGAGTAAAAGAACACAGGGAAAGCTGGAGAGGAAGCAATCGGTCGAAAGCCAACACCTCAGCTTTCAGCACCCACCGGACCTGCACCCCTCACTTTGACCAAGCCCAAATCCTGGACCACGCCACCAACTATCATCAACGCCTGCTCCTAGAGTCCGCTTACATCCGCACTGCTGGCCGTCGTGAGACGGTACTGACATCACCGAACGACGCCAACATCAACCGCAACTCTGGGAGCAGGTTTCACGACAGGTGGCTTCCCATTATACATAGCTGTAGCTCTAAATAGTTTTGATAACTTTAACATATGTTTGTGATCAGCTAGTTTTATATTATTGTTATAGGATTGTCATATATTGTATTTGTATTATATATTTTACATTTATATTTATATTGATATATAGGATGGCAGGATGTGTTTCTCAACTTTTATATATTTTTGTAGCTGTTTGCATAACATTGACATTTGTACTAGTATTTAATGTGTGAAGTACCTACCGTTATTATTAGACACTTTTTCTTAGTTTTATTAACTATGATGTTGCAATGAATCTTATATTCTCTTTTTTAGCTCTTTACTAACCATTAGCATTTTTATACTAGCATATGATGTGCGTCAATTACCTACCATTATTATGCTGTACTGTAAAAGCTTCCCTTAATCGTTGAATATCAAAATATGATAATTTGCGTTGTTATTAAAATGTGCTTCAGGTAGGTAACTCTCTTACTCGTGCACGTTTCCTGGAATCCTTTTTGGGACTTGTTATATAATTTTTGTAACGTGTCTTGTCTTCCGATGTCCACCGATCGATCCGACTACTCGCTGACGAAGGCTGATAAAATATAGCCGAAAGCTCCGAACGTTTTTCATTTTCACTAGTGGAGAAGTCCTATATATTTATATAATTCATTCACATCCACTTATCATGTCATTTCGACACTTTATACTCATTGCGACGACACTTTAAAAGCCACCTCATTTGTGTGGAAGTGTGAGAAATACATGATGATGAATAACAAAATGATGTAGCATTAAATTTGAATCAACGGGTGAATTACAATGACTTATCTAACATTATCCCATCTCTCCTGCTTCAGATATTATGAGTGAAAGAGAAAATACTCCAAAAAACGGTAACGTATCGTCTTTGACCTCGGTTGACTTCGGTGTAGAACTAGCCTAAGCATAAAAGGTACTGTCCCGATCTTTCGATTTTTTCCGATGTCCCCGAAGCTTTGTTTAATCTTTCTCGCCTCTTAGACGGGAGGTATGGCCGCAAAATCGAGCTTCTGTGGGATTACAGTTGGACATTATTTTCTCAAAATTTGTGATGATCAGTGGTCTATTGTGCTTCAGCCCTTGACCGGACCCAAAACCTGATGATATAACACGGAAAGAGCAATCCAAACCCTTTGCGTTGACGCAAAAAATGTTTTCCATTTTAGTCCCCGAAAAACGAGCTTTCAAAGCATAGTTTCTAAGCATTTTTAATAATTCTACCTAAGTAATTTTGATCTCTAATGATTTGCTACCTCTAATGATATTTTTGACCTCTAAGGATCTCAATATTGCTCTGCCGAAGGAAAAACTTAAGCAGCTTCCATACGATTTAGACTCTTTATCATTACAAATATTATTTTCGGCGTCTTTCAAGCTCTCTTAGATTTCAGTTCTCTTAGCCCTCTGTTTTTTTTACTCTCGTCCCCACCATAGCTAAGGTGCATCACACCTGTCACCCGAGTGACGGCCAATATAACTACCTTTTTGAAAACTCTGCAGCAAAGCGCCGCAAAAGCGGCCAGCTTTCTACGTTTCTTAAATTTCCTAAGAGTCTACACATCACAATGCGAGACCAAACAATCTAAAAAAAACAATTACGGCGAATCTCAGGAAAAAGGAGTGATTTTCGGAATGCAGCCAGCAGAGATTTAGCTTGATGACCTGCGACTTCAATGGCAATCTCCGGCTCACCCATGGATAAAGGGTCCCAGAAGGAGTAAATCTCCAGCACATGACACTCCAGTGCTTGCGCGACCAACGTAATTCTCCGTCATAAAAGCAGCCCTGTATAACCCTGGAGTGTTGTAGCAGTACCAGTCCTGTACCCTGGAGTGTTGTAGCAGTACCAGCCCTGTACCCCGGAGTGTTGTAGCAGTACCAGCCCTGTACCCTGGAGTGTTGTAGCAGTACCAGCCCTGTACCCTGGAGTGTTGTAGCAGTACCAGCCCCGTACCCTGGAGTGTTGTAACAGTACCAGCCCCGTACCCTGGAGTGTTGTAGCAGTACCAGCCCTGTACCCTGGAGTGTTGTAGCAGTACCAGCCCTGTACCCTGGAGTGTTGTAGCAGTACCAGCCCTGTACCCTGGAGTGTTGTAGCAGTACCAGCCCTGTACCCTGGAGTGTTGTAGCAGTACCAGCCCTGTACCCTGGAGTGTTGTAGCAGTACCAGCCCTGTACCCTGGAGTGTTGTAGCAGTACCAGCCCTGTACCCTGGAGTGTTGTAGCAGTACCAGCCCTGTACCCTGGAGTGTTGTAGCAGTACCAGCCCTGTACCCTGGAGTGTTGTAGCAGTACCAGCCCTGTACCCTGGAGTGTTGTAGCAGTACCAGCCCTGTACCCTGGAGTGTTGTAGCAGTACCAGCCCTGTACCCTGGAGTGTTGTAGCAGTACCAGCCCTGTATAACTCTGGAATGTTGTAGCAGTACCAGCCCTGTACCCTGGAGTGTTGTAGCAGTACCAGCCCTGTACCCTGGAGTGTTGTAGCAGTACCAGCCCTGTACCCTGGAGTGTTGTAGCAGTACCAGCCCTGTACCCTGGAGTGTTGTAGCAGTACCAGCCCTGTATAACTCTGGAATGTTGTAGCAGTACCAGCCCTGTACCCCGGAGTGTTGTAGCAGTACCAACCCTGTCCCTGAAGTGTTGTAGCAGTACCAGTCCTGTACCCTGGAGTGTTGTAGCAGTACCAGTCCTGTACCCTGGAGTGTTGTAGCAGTACCAGCCCTGTATAACTCTGAAATGTTGTAGCAGTACCAGCCCTGTACCCCAGAGTGTTGTAGCAGTACCAACCCTGTCCCTGGAGTGTTGTAGCAGTACCAGCCCCGTACCCTGGAGTGTTGTAGCAGTACCAGTCCTGTACCCTGAAGTGTTGTAGCAGTACCAGCCCTGTATAACTGGAATTTTTTTAACCCACTACCCATTTAAAAGGTAGGCAGGAGTGCCCTTCCGTACCCATGCGACCAAACTACACATTTTCCAGTTGTAAATTTGGGACATGTATGTTAATATCTTACTTGAAAGTCGCACCACTCCCCGCTCCATTTATTCTTTGCTTTACAAATGAAAACAAAAGTTGTTTACTGAGTATTTCCCTAAGCCTCTCCCGAAAAGAATAGTAGAACTAGTAACATTCGAGAGAAACTTGGGTACTCTAAAGTTGGTATTAGTGGATTAAAGTTTTTCAGGGCTAAATAAGAACATCATAAAAATAAGAAAAAGAAGAAAAAAATTGGTCAGTCAATGGCTATGAGAAAACTAGGCAGCGAGATGAAAAAGAATCACAAAAAGAAAGTACTTGATAGCTTGATTTTTTTACCTGAATCCATTTACTATTGATTCCCCTCCTGGGATCGATACTGGTTCCTAAAATGTTCTCTGATAATTTTCTTTAATGTATATTTCTGCAATGGAACATCATCAAGATTTGGAAAAATCGGACATATTATCTGGTTCCACGCTTTTGGAGCTGAACATGATATTGAAAATGATCTATAGTTCGTTGTTGCTAAAGGAACATGAAAAGTTGTACTAGGCGGGTGTTTGCAGGACGATGATATTGGAAGAGTGATGAGATTGCAAATGGTAGTGATTGGCTTAAAAATTTTGATAGAATTATAATTTTCTGTTCAGTAATAATATCATTGAGTTTTAACAAGTTAAGTTCAACAAATAGTCCATTTGTAGGATGGAAAAAAGGTTTCTTCATAATTATTCGAACTGCCCTTTTTTGAAGTTTCATTAGCTTATCTAAATGCGTTTGATAATTGCTTCCCCATACAACTGCGCGGTAATTGAAGTATGGTAGCACAAGAGTGTTATATAGACAGATAAGTTCTCGTGATTCTAAATAATATTTCGCTCTACTCATTATTCCCAGATTTCTACTGATCAGAGCTGCCATGTTGGCCACATGAGCATCCCATTTCAAATTATCATAAATACTTAACCACTTTTTCTTTTCCTATTTCGACCCCATTCAGTTTTATTTTTATGTCAGCAAAGTCGCTTTTAGAATAAATTTGGTAGTGTGATTTCTCAGCGTTAAGCGATAGACGGTTTGATGGAAACCACTGCGTTACTTTTGGTAGAAGAGTGTTTATTTTTTGTTGCAGAAGGTTTTGATTTTCCGCTGTTACTACAATGGCTGTATCGTCGGCAAAATGATAAAAGACGGCCTGTTCCGAAACACGATATAAATCATTCACATATAGAATAAACAAAAGTGGGCCCAATATCGAGCCCTGTGGTACTCCCGTGGTGACTATTTTCCGATCTGAGAATATATCATTAAATTTATCATTCATTTTATGTATCAATACCAGCCCTGTGTACCCCGGAGTGTTGTAGCAGTACCATCCCTGTATAACCCTGCAGTGTTGTAGCAGTACCATCCCTGTACCCTGGAGTGTTGTAGCAATACCAGCCCTGTACCCTGGAGTGTTGTAGCAATAACAACCCTGTACCCTGGAGTGTTGTAGCAATACCAACCCTGTACCCTGCAGTGTTGTGGCAGTACCAGTCCTGTACCCTGGAGTGCTGCAGCAGTACCAGCCCGTACCCTGGAGTGTTGTAGCAGTACCAGCCGTGCATCAGGCTGTCTGCGGCCACCCGGCGGCTTCCCGGGTTGCATCAGCTTCCATGAGTTGACAACTGGCCGCTGCGTGAGGGTATTTGGCACCCATCGCGGTAGTCGGTAATTGCCGCGCGTGCTGGCCGACAAGGAGCGGCGGCTGGGTGCACGGCAGGCCTGCCGAGCCGGGGAGGGGGGGCTGTCTGGACGGGGTATCCGAGCCCATTCCAGGCCAACTCTGATACAGATCTTTTTGAAAAAAATTAGAACTGAACCGATATTATTGTCATCAAGCATATTAAAGGCTATCAATTCAGTTGTTTCGGTGAACATTTTCAAATTCGTGACTCTAGCAACAGGACATGATAATAATTGAGAACTAGTAACGCACCAAGCGCCATGGTTATACGGCGTCGCCAACTATACCTACTCCAATGGGAGAGCTTGGAGATCAGGCTGGCCTTTTTTCAAAACATTTCTGTGTCCTCGACCTGTGGAAATTTTCAAGTATACATGCACTGTGCGCACAAACACTTTAGGTGAGTACTACCCAGTTTACCGAATTCTTCTGAGTGGGAGGCGGTCGAGGAAAAGACTGCCAGAGGTCAGCTTTGATCCAGAATCTCATTGCTTGCTTCTCATCCACGGCGCTTTAGCTAACTGCGCTACGGCGGTAGAAGGTTCACTCATATAGGGAACCCGCTGGGTATTGAACCCGAGACCTACGGCCCAGAAGGTCTGTACTCTACCATTGCGCCACGCATTCCCTCCCTGTTAATAGCAGTGTCGTTTACACGCCTTTAATCGGCGCAGGAAGACCGAAGTAATGCAACCGGTATCCATGGTGCTAACGTTTTGCGGTCTCTAAGTCAGACAATTTGGAGTTTTCAGACTGAACACTTAATTTTGGTGTCTTACAAATATGACAGTTGTGTACAGAAGAAAAAATTATATAGCCCAGTGTTACCAATTGTTCCAAAAGAACTGCACCTTGCCACCGTGGAAACTCCATTGCCGCGGCCTCTTTCGCGGTAGTACGATGGACCTGTGCCGAAAAGCAGGTGAACCGCACCGGTGTGCCGACTACACGGTGCTCAGTCTGGCACGTTGAGTGGCTTACTTTGACCGACTTGGAGTGTCTGGGCCCGAGGCCAACTGTGTCAAAATGACCTCACTTGACGTCGTGTGAGACGCAGCCAAGTGTAAAATCACCCTCTTGCGCATGCGCGGCTGTCTCAGCTCAGACATGAATAGCGCAGAGCCAATGAGACGAACCGCTTTTAGCTGTATAGTTCTGTATATTCGCATCATCCTCAACAAGGCGAGGTTTTTCATGCATGCACGTCAATAGAAGGTCAAGAAGTAAATAAAAGGGCTAAGACACAATCATAGAGTCATCCTAAAACCGATCATCACTGTCCAGCATGCAAGTGGCGTCTCAGGGCACGCCTGAACGCAGCTCGGCTAACAGTATCGCACACTTCAGGTGGCAGCCCGTTATACCCATCGGCCCCCACACTGGCCAGTCGACGCCTGCCTGCACAGGTTCTAGCTCGTACAGGTCTTAATTGGTGGGCATATCTCGTGGCGTACGAATGGTCTGCACTTACAAACATGTCTCTCAAGTCGCACGGTTCGTTGGTGGTTAGCACGTTACGGATGAGACTTAGTTGATGGTATGCGACCATTTCCGATATCATGGGAAGACCCAAGCGGCGGACCTCGTCACTGATATGGTGGAACTTCCTTTTGCCGGTGATAACTCGTGCTGAAAAGTTTATCACTTTTTGAATTCTATGAAGTTGAGTTACCCCAAAGTACCGTATATGGACACATAGTAGCGGATCGATGAAATAGTAGCGGCCGCCCCGGTAGCTCAGTTGGTAGAGCGTTGGGCTCCGGCCCGCTGCTCAGAAGCATGCAGTGGCAGTGCATGTCCAGGCTTGGGATCGGTTCCCCTGAGACGCTCTGGCGCTCAATAGTTTACCCGACGTACAGGTCGGCTGGCAACTGACTGGTGAGAGGGTGACCTGAGCGGGGCGGCCGTCCCTGTGCTTTGTGGGACGTTAAACTTTGGCTTCTAAATTAACCCTCCATTGAGGGAGTTGCTCGTTCGGGTGGTGGGGTCGGGGTCTCCGTGACAAGTCCCTTGGTGACTTTAGTGAGACTTCGACTCCAGCAGCCTTACCAGGAACAACTTGAACAAAATTTATAAAAAAATGACTAATGAATTAATGACTTGTTTTAGAACCGAATGAGGGATGACATGTCTCACGTGTATGAGCCCCATCAACATGCCAGTACATTTCGCGACTAAATGCTCAACGTGAGGTCAAAACGTAAGATGTCTATCCATGTAAATACCTAAATTTTTTACTTCTCTATTTTCGGTGATGACGGTGTTGGCTACTTGGATGCTGACAGGTGGGAGGTCTCTTAACATTGCCGAAGTTCCGAAAACGATAAGTTGGGTTTTGGACGCATTCAATTTCAGTGAGTTTTGTGAAAACCAGTCAAACAAATTTGAAAGCTCATTTTCCAGATCGGTAATTATGTCGGATATGCTATGTTTTGGTCCAGATATCAATATTTGGGTATCGTCCGCGAATTGCACGATGTTGGTCTTTTCCGTGTAAAGATTCAGTTCATTTGCGAAGATTGAAAATAACAAACAAGAGAGGGACCCTCCTTGATATACACCAGTGGTGTTGGGTAGTGTTTTGGACATGAGTTTGGTTCCATTTTTGGTGATTTTTACTTGTTGATGGTGGCCCTTGAGGTAATCCTCAAACCAATGACTATCAACGCCGTACATCCGTAGCTTATCTAACAGTTTGTCATGGGGGATCACGTCAAAGCATTTCGAGCAATCAAGCAGCACTGCATATTGTTATGATTATTAGAAACGTAATTAGAAGACGCTCTTTAATTAATATATTATAAGCCGATGCAATCCATCTAAGTAAGGCAGGGTCAAAGGTTTTAAAAATAATTGATTTTTGGGGCTTATTGATGCACCTACTGTCAGGGTTATACCATGTCGCCAACTCTTCCCCCTTTGGAAGTGTTTTCTGGGAAGCCTCATTGCTTCTTGCTCGGAAAATCCACTGGGCCCTGACTCCAGGTTGGCTGCATGGAAAGCGATCTTGCTAACCGCTGCATCACCGCAACCCTTAAGATAAATGGTCAAAATTAAAAAGTCACAGCTGGCCAAAATTCAAATTGGCTCAGAATGTCTTGTTTTAGACGTTTTAGGTACCGAATTTGAATTCAGCAATGAAAATAACATTCATAACATTCATTTTGTTTTTCACTCCCAATGAGGGTTTTCTTCCGAAGAAACGTAGGATACAAAGGTCACCAAAAACAAACCACGCTCATAAGAGGTAACCAAAGGCTACAGCAGCTTAACCGATATCATAGTATACCTCACATTCATGCTACGTCTGAGAGAACGCAGAACAAAGCATACAAAGGCGCGAAAATCTGCCTGACAGGCTTCCGGAAATGATGTCATAGTTCGATGACCTGGCATGACCTGGACCTAATTTGTTTCGTAAAAGATGTATAATGCTACTGTGCTAAGCTCTGTAAGTTACACAAAGCGATATGAGCCGCATCAAAACCATTTCCGAGCTATAATGGATAGTCCTTATCAAATTCGGAAAATCCCTTCCATTCTCAAAGACTATTTGGGTATATTAAACTATTTAGGCCTACACAATAGGGGAAGGCACATTTTCAGGCAATAAAAGTATCTTCATCCGCAGTCTCACCGGGGATTTGGGAAACTAGGTATATTATGAAAAATAATTGGGGCAATTATTTTTTCTCGAAACCTAATTCCGGCAAATCTAAGCCTTTTGCATACCCTCTGTCTTTGACTATCCACCCGTATTATTCATGCTTGTCCGGTCCGCGCCTTCGTTCGGTAAGCCATTGCCTTGCCTCAGCACCGCAGCAGGCACCTGTAGCCACAACCTGAGTTATATGTTATCTGGAGTACGAGGATCCAATTGGCTACGCAATTTTCTGAACAATTTATTGCAGTATCACACACCAAAACCACACAAAAGTGTTTACACAAACAAATGATTGCTATATCCTGACCCGTTCTTGTTCTGATGATCCGTTTCAGACACGATGAAATGTACGCAGTTTTCGCGACCGAACCCTTGTCAGCGCAAGAAGCATGCAAACACTTACTTCAAGTATCTCTGCAACTACCGGAGCATCAGTGGCGGACCTAGGACTAATGGAGGGGGGGTCTAGGGGCTCGAGTCTTCCCACCATTGTCTCGGATCAGCCTCCGCCTGCGCATTTACATATTGACTCTGACATTTCGGAGGGGAGGGCTTGAGCCTCCCTACCTACCCTCTCCCTCCCTTGTATCCGCCACCGCAGAGCATGATTTTTATTTTCCACGCTAGTACTAAGAGTAGCGAGGAGCGAACAGCCTACTAAAAACACTAGTGCAAACGCATCTGCCAGCGTATGTGCGCGAAAAACAGTTTTGTAAAGGCTGCATTTTGGTAACATCGGCCACGGATAGAGGCTTAGAAGGGCTAGGCGGGACACCGTGCCGTTATCTTCAACGTACTTTCTTAGTTCTAGTTTAGCATACGCTTATACAAAAACGTTCACCGTTTTTCATAAATGAATATATAGGCTCAAATAAGGTGATTTCAAGTGTGCGCGGTTTTTTACCATGCAGGGAGCGAACGGGCTAAACAATTATTTTGAATTATTCTTCAGGGTCTATGTACATGTGCACATGAAAATTTGAGACATATTTTTGGTATTTGCGGCATCACAAAAATAAAGAAACCCTTCCCAATAATCATTTCCAACCTTGATCGCGTATTTCCGAAAGTGCTCTCCAAGGATTAGCATGTAAGCATGGATTATACAAATGCAGGTTTTTTTCCAAACCTGCAATGATCATCGACAATCCACTTAAAATCTTCAATAAAGCCAAGAGACTGCTGACTAATTGAGATGTCCTGAAATGCCCCCACTACTGGACGTAACCTGCAAGTCATCCTGCCAAGACCCGTAACTCAATAAAACACAGGTCTGGGCACTGGCGCCAACAGCGCACGTGCACACTATGCATGCATACCACCGTTGCAGGGGGACGGGACCATGGGTCTGTTCGCCGTGCGTTCTGTCAGCAGTGCCCCGCCCGCCCCTCCCCCGACACCCAACCTGCTCCGTCTGGGGGGGAGGGGACTCCAGCTCGCAATGGTGTCGCGCCGACAGACATGCATAGTTGTGTGCCGGCCAAAAGCAGCGGTGCTAACTTGCTAACACCAACCTCGCTGCTATCGAGCTCCATTGCTATGTCGACTCAGGTTCTGGGCTCGGCGACTTATGAAACGCTGGGGCTTAAGTAATGGAAAACAGGTGATTGTGTGGGACTTGGAGTAGAGTCATGACTTTAAAGCACGTTTTTCCGGTACCCACAAATAATTTTATCCTATTTAAAACCAAAGTTTGGACGAAAAGTACGATTAAAAGAAACATACTCTAAGATATGTGGTTACCAAGGCACCCTCAGCAAGGGGGTGGGACGCATAAGTGTCGCCACCGGCAAAAAAGTGGGGGGGGGGCAGCCAAACTTCAACCTGACGCTGACAGAAAAATTTCAACGTCAGGATCAAAAACTGTTCGAATTTGGGCTCTTCGTTGCCTCCCGCAGCGGCTGGATATAAGAATGTCCGGTTTTCTCTCATTTTGACTGAGATCAGGAAATTTTTGGCCAAAAAGTGGGGGGCCAGGCCCCCTGGCCCCCCTTTTCCGACGCGTATGGTGGGACGAGATACACATTGCACAAATGCACAAAGTCCATGTATGGTCCAGAAGCAAGGTCCAAATAGCTTTTTGATTTGAAAATATAACAGACGTTGAAAAAGAAAATCTGAAGAACTGGGGAGAATAAGAAGGAATGAGAATTGGGGAGGTTTTGGAAGAATGAGTTCGATCTTGGTTCTATGCAATAACTAACTCCATTCATAAATCCCCGTGGTCGGTTTTATTTCAAACTATAAAGCCAAATACATGTATCTAAAGCAGGAAACCTATACCAGTAGAAAGTTTCTTTTTCGCGCACAGCACCCAGGTGGCAATTTTCATGTTAAATATCAATTGATTGCGGCCAAATTCTCACCTTAACCCGCGCCCCACCGGGGGTCCAGCGCCACCTTCACCCCACCGGGGGAGCATCGATGACCTCCCCTCTAACTCCGAAAATATGGGCGTTAGCGCAAATCTGAAAAGTGCAATAGAAAGCTCGCGTGAATTCAGTAAGAAATTACTTCACATGTTTTAGTGCGCGGGTCAATGGTTTGACCTCCAGAGGTCAAATTAGGTCAAAATCGGCTATTTTCACTCAAATATGCAATGCTTAAGCAAACTGGGCATAACTCTTATGCCATTAGAGCTATTGAGGTCTGCTAAAGTACATTTGATAGGAAATTGGGCAGTACTTTTTCCGCTATGTGAAACGTAAAGACCTCCCGCCAGTGGTTTGACCTCCAGAGGTCACCTCGTGACCTAAGATGACCTGAGGTCACGAAAGGTCAGAAAGTGACCTTTCCGTATATCAAATGAAAGCCAATAACGAGACAAACACGATTTTTTTGTTTTTGTATTTTCATTCTTACATTGCAAGGTGAACGAAACGATACGTCGACATCATCACAACAAAGGTGGTAACATGGAACACACGGAAAACTGGACTGTCAAAACAGGCCACGACAAGAGTGAGTCTACACAATAAACAGCCACAGATAACAGTGAACAAAAAACAGAACCGACAAAATCTACCGCAAACAGCAGCCGCTGTCTGTCCCAATCAGCCACAACAAGTCATTTTCTATCTCTCTTTCGGCCCTCCCCTTCCCCAAACCCTTCCCCTCCCACATGAAGTACTTTCACAAATTTCCAACCTTTGAAAAGCTCTAAGTTTAAATTGTAGGCCTCTCGAGTCCGGCCTAGCACCTAAACTTTTTAAATGTTTAGTTCTGAACTTTCATTTATGAATGGGGCCCATCTTTCCGGAATTTGTGAATTTTACTAGTTCTTTTGGCGATCACTAGTTCGATGCTAAATTGTTTCGCAATAAAAGTGAGGAAGTTACCTAAGTCCAGTCTTTCTTCTCTAACGCGCTGATAAACTATAAACTGTTTCGCATTTAGAACAATGAGTTTACTATGTTTGTGGTTGAAAGTGAACCAAATAATATGTCTCTCTCGTTAAGACTTAACTGCTGCTCTAAACTCAACTTGCAATTTATCCTGATCAGTAGTTCGTTCCAGAAATTTAAGGTATCATCACAGAATACAAAGAAATGCTGCAGTGTCTCAATTTCTCCACAATAGTTACAGAATGGGTCCGTCGTGACGTTTCGGATACAGAGAAATCTCCTAGTTGGGAAAAACGATGAGTTATTCTATACTGTAGACTCTGCAATTTAGTGGATTTAGTAATAGCAAACGGAAGGCGTGCATTTGGCTCCAATCTTCAGAAAATCGATCCCCTCGTTTATCCATTTGATTTGGCATTTGGAATAATGTGTTTTTGAGTCTTTGTCGAAAATATTTCGATTTAACTGCTTGAATCGGGACTGATTTGCCATTAATGCTTATTTGAGACACAACTATTCTGTCGTTAGCGAAAGCGATTGAGAACCGATAACTCGTCTCCTCCATTCCCTGGGTATCGACCGGCACCAACCCATATAGTTCGGGATTTACACCTGCAATGAATGTTTTTCTTTAAATGCAGTTGCCGTCGCATCTGTCCTCGGTTATCAAGAAAATCATCCACGAGAAAAATATTACGCTCATACAACGTGCGACAGAAAAAGGACGTCCTTCTACCCTTAAGGCTGAATTATTCCAAATGATTTGTTTTTTATGTCTTCAGCACTAAGCGGTTCAGCTATCGGCAAGATCTCCCGTAGCCATTGCAACATCTCTCTATAAAATTGGGAATCCTTCTTGACTTTACCCATTTTTCCGTAATTCATGTTTAATACTTGTTTAAGGTCTATACCCAATCTTATTTGTAGAATTTTGCTAAGCGTTGGTCCTGGTTATCCACGAGTCTTCCTACCATGAAACTCGAACAGACTTATGAATATGTTCTATATTTGGTGCATTCAATCCACCATTTTTGTGTCCTGATACAGGACTTCCCGAGCAACTTTGGGAGGACGACCTCTCCAAATGAACTTCATTATTTTGCTCTGGATCAGGTTTAGGTTTTTATTATTTATTGATGAAGCTGCCATTGAATAAATAAACTGTGAGATAACTAAGGCTTTAATAACAGTAATACTTCCTTTCTGCGACAAACTTCTCTGTGACCACTGGTTAAGTGTTGCCTCTGTTTTCGGACGCAGGTCCAACATTATCACATGGATGCAAGCACTAAAATGGATTCCTAATATTTTAACTTGCCTGCTCGGTACCCGGTCACAAATATATTTCGTTGAATGTTTAAGTGATCCAAGCCCATAAATTGACATTTGTCTACATTTAATTGCAATCCTGAGGCTAACCCAAATCTTTTGTAACACTTAGAGCCGCCCGGGCGGCGGCTCGTCTTAACAAACAGAGTGGTATCATCAATGTATTGTGAAGTTTAACTTCTGTATCGATATCGTTATTCCTCTAATCTGAGTCATCCCACGGATTTTGACGGCAAAATTTCAACCACCAGGCAAAATATTAAGCTTGAGACTGGACAGCCCTGCTGGGTCCTCGTGTCGGGGAAAACCATTGAGATGTGTAACCATTGTTGATTATAGCAAGCTCCATATCTTTATGCATGATTTTGATCCAATCAATGAAATAAGGACCGAAATTGAATTGTCCTAGTGTGTCGTAAATAAATTGGTGTTCCACTGTGTTGAACGCATTTCGAAAATCTAGAGCCATCAAAATTCCTTCAGCTTATCAATTTCACAATATTCAATAACATCCGCAACCATTCGAATATTCGTGCCAATATACCTTCCTCGGATCGATCCGGTTTGATCAGGCGCAATCATTTCGAAATAATGGTCTGAGCCTGTTTGCCATAACCTTTGCCACAATTTTGTATACTATGTCCAAAGACAAATGGCTCGCTTATTCTTGAGAAACTTTTGGTCACCATGTTTAGGTATTAGGGTTATAACTCCCTCCTTTGGGTTGCAAAAACATTCCCTTTCTTTTGTTGAGACAAATAGCTGATAACAATTTTTTCTAAGTCGTTCCAAAATGGAGGAAAATTCTTTAGAAAATCCAGACACAGATGGTGCTTTACCATTCATCTACCTTGTAAGGCACTTTTGCATTCGGAACCCGTAATTGGTGCGTGCAGAATGCTCGATCCGTTTGACTAAGTTTGGGGCATTCAATATTACCAAGGACCTATGACACTTTGAGATGCTATCATCGCAGGCCTCAATCCTGCCAGAAGAATATATTGTTTTAAAGAGTCCCTGCAGTGAGCCAATATATCATTATTCCCCGTTACTAAGTCATCATCTTCTGTTTGTACCACATTAATTTGCTTTTTCTGTTTCTTATCTTGCACAAATTCAAAAATATCGGGGGTTTTTCCGCTTCCTCAATCCATTTTGACCTGAATAAGCCTGGCAATTTTTCTTTTCTTTTCTATCTCATTAACAATGCCTTTAAGTTCCTGATACTTTGCAATTAAATCATCGCTAGGCCCTTCAGCCATTTCCAACTCACATTTACCAAGTAAATCAATGAACTTTTATTTTCTTTTCTTTTATCGTTTTGAATTTTCTTCCATCTTCCTATGCTTATGATTCTAATTTTACTACACAGTACTTCTAATCTTAAACCCCAGTCGGCAACAGCAAAATAGGTTCCGTCTCCACTTGTGGCCTCCTTATTTCAGCCTTAACTGTCTTAACAAAGACTCGTCGTCCAAAAGCTCATTCTTGAATCTGAAAAGGCCGGGGCCTTTATCAGCAGTGAATAAAGTTATTTCAGCGATACTACACTGTGGTCAGTGAGAACGGAGGGATTGATTTCTTTCTTTTCCAATATTATTATTTATCATTTGCTGACTCACAATGATGTAATCTAGTCTTGACTGCTGCACCTGAGGTGTAAAGCGCCTCCGCGTGTACCTTCTTAGCGTAGGATTGCAATGTCGCCAAGATCAATGAAGCCATGTTCTTTCATTACATCGATCAAAATTCTTGCTGGGGTTGAAGTACAAAACGAAACACTTTTGGTGTCTAAGCGTGTCAGATGAATATTCAAATCGCCACAGGAGAAAGTAGTGCTTTTCAATATCCGACTGGCCTGTATTTTGGTATTAATGAAGTTGAAAACTGAATCTGTTCTCTTCTATGGCCTTGCGTTGGCGCGTAGGCCGCTAATAACTTAACGTTACATTGGTTAAAGCTAAATCAGCAATTAGAAGACGTCCGTCGTCGGCAATAATCCATGTTAACCTGAACATTTCCTCGTAACGATCTAGGCAGAAGAATTGCAACACCGCATTCTTTACTGGAACGTCCATGGAAAACAAAATTTCTGAACCCCACTCCGCCTGCCAATATCGAGCATCACCTGAAGATGAGTGCGTTTCTTGAATAACAGCAATACTTTCGGGATAGTTAATGTGCAGGAAGCGGAACACGGCACGCCTTTTCGACGGCAAACGCAGACCACAGACATTTAACGTTAGAACTTTTAAGTCAGGCATACCGCTAGTCCACCTTCAGGTAACTAGAAGTGCAAAATACAAAACCTGTACTAGAGGAACAGAACGGATGACGACACGTGACATGCGGCTCGTGCTTCCCCGACTAACCTGTCGAGTACACTGCCACCTACCATGGCTCTGGACGACCAGTTCTGGACAGAAATGGGGCGCTTTTCCTTCGTGGCGTTCTGTGAAGAACCCACTGAAAACTGCAAGCTATGGTAAAGACAAACACGATGGTGTTTCAGCGCTCTAGCTTATATAGGTCAAAAGTTATTGTCAAAATACTGTTTTTGACCCCTGGTGACCTTGGATGACCTTGGAGAGGTCAAAGGGCAAATATGGCCTCTGAAATCCATGGAAGGATGTCTAAGAACGTTTTTCTGATCAAGCTGAGCATTTTCAATCGCTTTTGTGACTTTTAGATCATAAGACAGCTTTTCCCCATGCTTTTTCAATGGGAGAGGTCACCTCGTGACCTGACCTCAGGGCACGAAATCAAAAAATGCCGGATATACACCTTGTAGACCCTGGAGGGGCCATAAAGTGTAGGAAGTTTCAAATCGATCGACTTTGAATCCAGGGGTCTAAAAACTTGCCGATCTACCTACGCCGTCGGCGACCGTATCATCTTTTAGTTGGCGACCCAGCAACCGTCTCAAACTCTGATTCCATCTGTTTTTCCATGATTTTAGCTTCCACCATCCGCTCCTGCTTCTAAATATGGTTACCCTCTCCACTGCCTCCAACCGTTATCGTAATACATACAGTGCCCATCAAAATCTATTGGATGAAGTCTGCCAGTTCCTTTGGCCAAGAATGGGCAGAATCTACTTCGACAAAGAGCCAAGTTAGCCTTCGTTTCCCGGCTTATTTGGCGTTTCTGAAAGACAGCTTGGCTACAACGGGGTATCTTTGGCCGATTCCATCTGGTATCATCACCGCCCTTAGTTGCTGCTAGTCTATGCTAGTTATGTTTCTTCTTGTTACAATTTTTGGTTCCAATTTTACGAAAAACGACTGAAATCACCTGGTACCTTAGGTGATGCCATCTCCCTCTACCGTATTTATGTACCATTTTTTAAGTTCAAACTAGAATGTACTAGAATCTGTCACGAGTCGGTACCAAGTCGGTGATTTTCATTTTTTTCAATAGGCGACCAATGGGCGACCAAGTCGGCCGAAACCGCCGACTTGCGTGGTTGCCTGGTCGCCGGTGGTCGCCCTGGTACATTTTCGGTGTCTGCGGCCTTCAGAACGAGCGCGGCGCGGGCTGCCGCTAATATTTTTGTATTATTGTTGAAGGCATGGGGCGCCGTTTTTGACGACTGGTGTTCAGTTTGTTAAATCCAAGGGGTTAAATCTCAATATGTGCGTTTATCATAGACGGTCCGTGCAATCTAGGTGGGTTTTGGAGTCTACTTGCAATGATGTTTCCTTGTTTTGCTTTACCGCGAAAAGTCTCAGAAGGAAAAAAACTTGAATACCAGTGGTGCCAGTCTGCAAAGTATGGCAGCAGGTCATACGAGTCGCACCAGCCATCTAAAATTCTCGCACAAATTCGCACCAATCCGCCATATACCAGGGAGAAAAACCCACCCACTCCTACCCACCCGATACAATACTACCTTTTCCATTAGTTAGTTACGGACTTGTCATAAGGCTCCCTCCTGTGTCTTTATAACCATTCAACCATTATTTTTTGGTTCTCAGTGCTGCTTCCCTTGCACCAGTCTCACAAATTTGCACCAGGTTGATAAAATTCGCACCACTTACTCCTGTCTCCAAGGGCACTCGCACCAACGAGATCTCGTCGAAAGTGCCATACTTTGTACACTGGCAGTGGTGCATGTTTAAACTCTTTCCAACCACAATCACTCTAAAATGTCATTGTAAACATTGTTCTATAGTCACACATTCCCAAGGGGGTGGATTTCCAAAACGATTTTTGGGGTGCCTAATCATGAGACTATCCATAACAAGTATACTGCTTTTGATACCACCATGTTCTTGCCTTATAGCTGGACATATAACTGGGTGAACAAGTAGGCCTCTTATTTAATGATTTTAAAGTCCCTGAAATGAGAAATATGAAAATTTTAAGGATACTCTTAGTAGGCACAGAAAATAGCATGAGCTTTCATTTGGGGTGCCACAGCAGTGACAGGTCCAAAGGATCCCTGAACTCGAGTTCACGACCCCTTAGGTTTGAAAGGATTAAGGGCGGCCTGAGGAAAAGGGTAACCCCAAAACTGATTAAACCAGGTCTGTGAGGCAGAAAATACCTTGCTACTGCCCCCACCACTAGAATACAAATGATGGGGCTACAGATGGAGCTTTGAAGTTTAGAAGTTGTGAAAAATGGCATTAAAGGTGCTGAAAACAGGTTTTGTTGTGCTAGGTTGGCTCACATCGTGTTCTGTATGGCCATATGTCTTGGTCTGTATATATTATTATCTCAAGTGGCAATTTAAATCAAATATTTAAAAACTTTTTTATTGTTTCACTAGGTATCTATTAATTGATTTTGTATATGACTAGTGTTTTATTCACACAGATGCACCAAGACATGTGAATGATCATAATAAACATGTTGAGCTTCAATATTTGAAGCAGGTATAAAGTATGATTTCCTGTTTCTGTTTCAAACATAAATGCCCTCTAAAATTTTAAGAACAGAAATAAGCCAGGTAGGAAGACCAAAAGTTTGTTACATGGCCCAAAATATTGTTCTGGAAAATGGTCTCAAGCATTCCCATAATTGGGAATGTGTGTTCCCATCTATGGGTCTTGCATTCCCATTTATGTCACTGTTACCATTTTTAAGTCACACCAACCACAGTTTTCTCCCACTGATTGATGATAATAGCCACCCTTTTGGGTGAAGTGTGCCCTTTTGGTTGACAGCATGTAATCTCAGAGGGCTGCCCCTTACTAAAATCCTAGATCCATCACTGTGCATTGGTACCCCATTAGGGATATAAATGTGCATTCCTGCACAGCACAAAGATGTGATAAACCATTTCCAATTTGCCAGAAGACTCCACTGCAAGGACAATGGTCCAATCCAAGTCTGCCAAACATAGAATAAGCTGTGTCTTTTGCACAGATGGATGCACACTGGGTGATCAGGGTGTATGTGTATGTTTTTTAACTGACTGATTATATGCATCCAAGTTTCTGATAATATCTTGTATTTTTGTCGCAAGAAAGTTGACTTGTTTTGTTTTCTCTAGTATGGATGAAATATGGAAGCACTGCCACAGAGGTACAGCAGAAATATCACAGAGAGATTGTGTCCACCACAAAAGAACAGGTTGCTGAAATGCAAACTGTTCTTCTCAGTACCCAATCCTGGTCCAAATGGGTCATCAGCAACTATTCTGGAAACTTTTTCAGTCCTGATTATTAATGCTAAAATGCATCAATTAAGAGCTTTGGAAATAGTTATCATGGGAATGATGTCATGCAAAGAAAATAAGGCTATTCCCAAGAGACAGCATTGCTATTGCTTTGAGTAGAACCATGTTCAACAATGGAGCAAAAATTGGTTCTCATCTCAGCAATGGTTGATATTTACCACTGCACTTCTGAGGAAATTTTGCCAATGAATAATGTTTGAATTTGAAATGTTACAGGAATTTATCTGATTTGTGGCGCCTCAATGTGAAGAATCACAAGTATTTCACGACGCATGTATGTACATGCAAAATGTTTTTTCTCTAATTAAATGAAACATCGGAACTGTTTCTGAGGCTCTTTTTAAGGTGCTGCAAACCCTTTTATTTGTCTCTAAGATAAGGCCTAACAATTTTTCACATGGATGAACACAAAATAAACCATTTTTGATGAGAGAACAACAATGGTGCATCAATCATGGTTGAATCTTGCTTGGTATAGAAGTAATGGTCGAAAATGTTAATGCCCAGGGGCGCTGCCACGGAATTTTTACAGGGGAACGGACCCGGGCTGGTGCTGACCGGGGCAGGGGAATTGTGAGCATATTTGGTACCTGACAGCATTAATGACGATGAACCTAAAATTTTGGGGAGACGTCCCCCCTGGTTGGCCAACCGGGGGATGCGTAGGTACCCCGTCCCACCGCTTTCGGCGCTCATTTAATTGCCCTTGGGTACGGGCAGCGTATCATCTTTGACCTCAATTGATCTCTAAACAGACTTAGCCTAAGCTTAGTGGGCACTATCGATACGTATTCATGACTGCGTAGTGCGTATAAATGACTGATCACTATCCAACATTGGCTTTTAGGTCCGACATATCACGCCCAAAGCGAGTGTTCTTCCTATTGTAACTGGAAGCTACGTGATAACATCCCCAATATTCAGTGTCCTGTTGCGCCCTAGCCTTTGACCCGGTATGAAAATGGATGTTGCCTTAGTGAAAGAGCTGGTCGGGCTCTATCGAATAGCGTTGAGAAAGTGGTTCCGGCTATTTTGCGTACGGAGATAAGCAACGTTTTATAGAGCACTGCATTTGATATATTTTGACGGAGATGAATTTTTCCCCTCTGGTGACCACAACAGTATTGACCTTACGCAAAAATTCCGAGAGTAACGCCGATTGCATTTCCGACGACCTTTCGATCGCTTTTTCCGCTTCTATCTTTCTTTGTTTCCGAGATCGAGGGTGTCATTTTTAACCCTCTCCCACCAGGGGGGTTCATAGGTGATTCATGCTGGTCACTGGGGCTAGGGTTAAGGGCCAGCATGTATAATTTTGTTGCTTTCAGATCATAACTTTGACTTTAATACTGAATTATAATCAGGGGCGTAGCCAGGGTTTCGCTCAGGGAGGGGCGGCGCCCCGAAAAGGGCCCCTGCGACAGCACCAAAAGGGCCCTGATGGATAAAAGGGCCCTGATGGGCGGCTGTCCCTGCCGCCCCTCCCCGTTGGCTACGCCCCTGATTATAATCTCATGAAATCACATAGGTAATGACTTGATTCTGGCTTAGGTCATCGATATCGAGAAACCCGATCTATATTTTATAGGTTTTTATATCTATATTTTATCGGAACCTTCCCCCTTGCACTCGCCAGTGCTTCCCTATAGCCATATTTATACCACTTTTAAGACCGATTTTGTAATACATGTAGCATTAGGTTCGGCGACCATCGAAGATGCTTGGATTTTAGTCGGCGACCACTCGTTCACTTTTAGACCCCTGTTTGAATCGTAGCTCTTACAGAGCTCTAAAGTTGAAGTGAGGTGACCTTGGTTGACCTCGTCTGGTGACCTGACCTTGGGCGACTCGGGGTAAAAAATTTCAGGGATGGTGGCAAAATGATGCAGTGAGAAGTAGATCCCTCAACCGCGGTGCTGCGCCTCTTTGGTTTTTTGCTATCCCGGAAAAACCTTAGGGAGGGGCCATCGATGGCCCCCCCGGTGGGGCGAGGGTTAATCTACGAAAGTTGCTCCAATGGGAACAATACTAGGAACATCCCTTTTATCAGTCAACCATGGAGTACTTACCCGCATAACATTTTTTGTGGCTTACTGGGAGCGAAACGCGCTTCAAAAGATTAACCCTGCCTTGGGAAGGGGGGGTGTTTGGAATGCCATCAGATCGAAACATGATTCTGGTGCAAAATAAAATGCTGAGCCTTGCCAGCAATGCGGTGGCTTTGGTTGCTATTTTTAATTTCGCAGAATATAGAAATGCTTGCTTGAAAATTCCAACTGTTCGAAGTTTGTATAATAGGTTCAATTAAGGAGTGGATACTGTCGCGCGGCCAGGAAGTTGCTTGAATTGGTTGGACTCAGCTAAACAGCACATTTCCTACGGGAGCGCGGATGTGGGACAAACCCTGGACAACTCCGGTCAACGCTTCGAAAATTTAATTTTAAGTGGCCCCAAAGTGGAAGCGTAGAAAATTCTTTAAAAGTGGCATGATTCACGCATGGCCCACTTATGGATCAGTCGTGTTTTTGCAGGGGCGTGGATTTCCGAAAATCATTGGGGGTGCCGAAATATCGAAAACATTAGATGACCACCATTTGAAAGGAAATATCGTAATACTATCTTTGTTTTAGCCATCACACAGTCCATTCGAATCCCGAAAATGGTGAAAAATAATATTTAAAGGTATTTTGACGCCAATGCGATACTTCATTGTGGGTTCCCGGGCAACCTCAAAGAGATATAAGTTTACACCCTCGCATAGTACCGCTCATTAAAGGGAAGGCGGCACCTTCATAACGTGATTTTAACTGAGATAGGCAAGTAGTAAAGCAAGTCGGAAAACCCGGTGCTCAATATATCAGTTGTCGTGGAACTCGAGATTTCCGTAGAAAAAAGCTAAAACCTACCTGCAATGTACCCTTCATGTACCACTAGCAGCAGGCCACAGTTGGCATGGCTGTTGGTGTGACGACATATGCTGACGTCACGATGAGCATCAGCCAATTGAAGCCCTTGAAGCTTTTCGAGTATGGTGGTGGTTGCCAGATCATGACATCATCCACAGGCAGATATTTATTTCTTTTCCTAGAGGAGTATTTTAAACATGAAAATATTGGGCTTATTGTACATTTTTCAGAGAAATGATAAGTGGTTTCATTATTTTCGGCTAAAAGTACGCCTAATTACACTAAATTCCAGGATTCGACCAAGGTCCCACATTCCCTTTAAGGTTCGAACGACAACTCCGTGAATTTGACACCTTGCGGCTGTCACCTCCGCTAACATGTGCCGTGCTATTCAGATTGCACAGTGACATTTTGAACTTGCCTATAAACCTGGCCGCTCAAGAACGGTCGCCGCGAGAAACATTATATTTAACGTAGCGTGATGTGTCATTAATGTCCTCGCCTACCATCGTACCACAATTTCAGCGCTCTGTATTTTTTCAGCCAGTACGAAAATTTTGGACTGAGAAAAACATTTACCAAAAAGTGTTTCTTTTGCTAGGATTCACCATTATCAATGCTTGACACGACTGATGACGTCACTCACTGCCTCAGTTCCACCAAATTAGGTATAACTCAAAAGCTGAGTATTGAGCATCCAGATTTAATAATATTGCACGACCATTGAAACTAATGATAATAATATACAATAACTAACTAGGAACACGACGTAACCGGGAGATTAATAGCTGAATATTGTACGAGGTCGTATATATGTATGTATATTGTCCTAGCATGCAACCAAATTTTAGGCTTTAACACGCGCATTGACGGGGGGCGGGTACCCGCCCCCCTCGGGTTTTTCGGAGATAGTAGAAAAACGGCGGCGCGCAGCGCCGCCGTACTTGGTATACCTTTTCCCTCATCATTTTTACAACTTCTGTGAAAATTTTAAGGTCAGGTCATCTCAGGTCAGGTCACCAGTACAGGTCAAGTGACCCGACCTCAAAAAAAGTTTAAGATAGCATAAGTCGGAGCAGGGTGAACTTATCCAATTGAAACTCATATCACATAATGGCCCCACCGAGTTCTCTAACATATGTTCCGGTATTTTTGATATCGATGACCTAAGGTCAGGTACGAGGCATGACCTCTCCATTGGAAATACATGGGAAAAATGGTTTGCACGGAATAACTCAGTAACGGATGGTGATAGAGCATTTATTTTAGCTGCATTAGACTCGCCTGGGCTTTGCGGTTCTAATGATATGCATTTTATATAATTTGACCCTGACCTGACCTCAGGTCAGGTCAAATCCTTTATTTGACCTAGCAAGGTCAAATTATATATCATTCGATTCGGCTTGCTAAGAGGATTCATATAGTTCAAGTCGTTTTGCTCTATCTTTACTTGTTCAGATGTAATGGCCGAAAAACTGAATTTTACATGTTATCTCTATGGCGGGCATGTTTTGACCTCTCGTGACCTTAAATGTGACCTGACAAAAAAATGGTTCAAATGTTTTCGATGGAGAAGTGGATGGGCAGCCCAACGCCGTTTACCGTTTTTCGCTACCTACCGTGGTTCTCGAGATCTTAGGGGGGCGGGTACCCGCCCCCCGTCAATGCGAAGGTGGCTCAGACCCCCGTCAATGCGCGTGTTAAAATAGAAAGTAGGAAAATCATGGTTAGACGGCCACGCACAGCGTCTTCTGGCTACCTGGAGGCCGGGTGGCGGCACATTGAAAGGGTACGAGAGGCTAAATGAATACAGTGCTGTTCAATTACCTCATGCACCCCGTGGTATTTCTTACACCCTCCTTGTTTACACGGTTAGAACTACTTATCCCTCTGCCTCAAATAACCATTTTAGAATCTTAAACCTCTGGCGTTATATCCGCAGGACATGTGAGCTAGGCGTGTATGTCACGTACTGTGTGTGGTGTTCTGCCGATAAGTGTGCATAGGTGCAGGAACGGGGGGCGGGGGGGCGGCAGGGAGTGGCTGCCCCCCCCGAAATTTTGAACTGGGGAAGCGTCCCCCAACTTTGAGGTCGTTTCGGACATTTTTCACAAATCAAGTGACAGGCCAAATCATAGTTGACCCCAGCAGCGGTGACAACTCTCCCCCTCCCCCTCAAACTTGGAAAAAGTGTCTGCGCCTAAGTAAGTGTACGTCAATAAAAAGTATTGAAAAACTTCTACCGAAAAGTACTGAAGCTTCGAAATAGGTTCCTGCAATTTTTGCCGCCAAGCATATTTATATATTGAACTCATTAAACGAATTCAGGCCCATTTTCCAACGCTATCGGCACCTCACACTGTGCAAACACCTAACCCATATATCCACGCACGTGTACAGAATGTCTCCTACACCTGTCTCCCTCCCTCAGTCAAACAGCAAGCACAACCACCACCATTCTCAACACCATGCACGTGGGTTGTATGATCTACCACGCGACCCCTTCCTCCCCTCCGAGGCTAGAACTCGGCGGCAGCGGTGGCCGGCGTGACCTCTCTAACCTCTGTGCCCGCAGGCAAGCGGCAGCCAGCGGATGGCGGCCGCTGATTGGTGGAGGCGGGTTCACTTGTATAGCAAGAAATTCAGCTGAAATTTGTCCACGAAAATGATAGAGTTTAAACCATAAGCCAGGAGATGTTTCAACATTATCATGTTAACACATTCCTAGCCATATTTTGTCCTCTATTGGTTTGATTATCTACAGCCCAGGATAGCCGGCTGCCGAGTTCTCTGAAGTCAGGATTGTTGCGAGCGGGATTTCTGCTGAGTGGAGGGGAATGGGGTCAAGCCCGTAGGTAACCGAGGGAAGGAGGAGAAAGGTGTATATAAAACTAAAATTTAACCGTTGGACGAGTTATAGAGAGTGCAGACTTATAGACAGCGCTGCCGAAGTACAACCAGATAGTTTACCGGAGGAGGGAAGGCAGTGAGAGCTTCCGCCCAGTGGAGGGCCCAATATCGCGGTATGAGCGCCAATTACCAAAGCTGCTGCAGCATCTAAAAACTATCTGTATTATGCTGATGAATTTCCTGACCATTTTAAGGTCAGCGCCAGAGAGTTTTCCAAACCGCACGAGACAAACCATGATGTCGAGCCTTCTGGCTGTCTCTCAAATATCATTTCTCCACGCGTGCTTCGCTGAAAATGTCGCCCACAAATTTGGGTTTATATTTTCTATAAGCCGTCATGATCTAAACCAAGGTAGGCCGTAGATACAAACGCAGTTTTATTTGAAACACAGGCCCTCAGACCACTCGATATCACACACAAAACAACAGCGTTCCGTTTTATGTGTATCTGTGTATATGTGTATTTGACGTTATGTTAATGTACGTTTATACAAAATAACCAATTATTAATGGCTTTTGCAAAATCATCAAAAGATGCTCACAAAAAATATTTGCATGGATTTCTAACAAGTTTTAGGGTATACGGCGAACAAAGCAAACAGTATATATTTCTTTTAGTGTTTTAGCCCCATTTCTTGTGCTCTTGCATAATTATCCTTACTGTTTTTTTCATTATTTGACTTAAGTTTGGTGGGGAAAGAAATCGACAAAGCCACAGGGAAAAACGTTTTTTGAACATTGAACAGAGCATATGGCTTGTGCAAAGGTTAACACGCGCATTGACGGGGGTCTGAGCCACCTTCGCATTGACGGGGGCGGGTACCCGCCCCCCTAAGATCTCGAGAACCACGGTAGATAGCGAAAAACGGTAAACGGCGTTGGGCTGCCCATCCACTTCTCCATCGAAAACATTTGAACCATTTTTTTGTCAGGTCACATTTAAGGTCACGAGAGGTTAAAACATGCCCGTCATAGGGATAACATGTACAATTCAGTTTTTCGGGCATTACATCTGAACAAGTAAAGATAGAGTAAAACGACTTGAACTATATGAATCCTCTTAGCAAGCCGAATCGAATGATATATAATTTGACCTTGCTAGGTCAAATCAAGGATTTGACCTGACCTGAGGTCAGGTCAGGGTCAAATTATATAAAATGCATATCATTAGAACTGCAAAGCCCAGGGGAGTCTAATGCAGCTAAAATAAATGCTCTATCACCATCCGTTAATGAGTTATTCCGTAAAAACCATTTTTCCCATGTATTTCCAATGGAGAGGTCATGCCTCGTACCTGACCTTAGGTCATCGATATCAAAAATACCGGAACATATGTTAGAGAACTCGGTGGGGCCATTATGTGTTATGAGTTTCAATCGGATAAGTTTACCCTGCTCCGACTTATGCTATCTTAAACTTTTTTGAGGTCGGGTCACTTGACCTGTACTGGTGACCTGACCTGAGATGACCTAACCTTAAATTTTTCACAGAAGTTGTAAAAATGATGAGGGAAAAGGTATACCAAGTACGGCGGCGCTACGCGCCGCCGTTTTTCTGCTGTCTCCGAAAAACCCGAGGGGGGGCGGGTACCCGCCCCCCCGTCAATGCGCGTGTTAAAACAGATTATGGATGATGTAGTCTGAATTATCTTGCCCAAAGGCTTAAAAGTGAGTTTGTTGGGTGATACATGGTATTTTTTAAGTGCAGGTGGGGTAAGTATAGAAGTGGTAAGGTATTAAGAACCAGTGGCTCATATTGCGAGTCATGTCATCCTGGATTTCGATTTATACTTCATGAGGTGTACAATGAGAAGTCCTGCAACTAGTATCTCAGTTTTCCATTTTTGATAACACTGTTGCATCTTTATACTAGGTATAGTAGGCCCTCGGCCTGTCATGTCATGGCATGGTACGAAACAGCAGAAACGCAACAGAAGAGGCGCTGCTTGTCAATATTAGACAACAGGTAATACGTCGTTGCATACAAATATCTGCAAATTTGTGCAAGTGTTTGAAACCATATGATGCCACAAGCCAAAGGTCCCCATGATACGGCTGCCATTTGTTGGTTTTAAATGATTTCTTTAATATACTGGCCTCATTGGGAACGAATTTTTTTAATGAAAAATATGCACCTAATTCAACTGTTGTGAATATCATTTACATTGCTGTATCTAATTAACTGCATCAAGAGTGGCAGATCCAGAGAGAGGGACGAAAAAGGCACCCCAAACGAAAAAGCTCGGGGCAAAGATAAGTTTGCCTCCCCCAAGCTGTAGACTCTTTTTTGCCCAGACTCCTCCTTAGTTTATAAGCAAGGTTTTGGTGCTACAACTCTCAGCTTAAAGCTGAGCCGTTAATGTAATGGCAAAATTGCTTTATTTCCTGGTTTTTCATTGTGAGCTAGAACTTAAATTAATATATTATGAACGCATTGACCAGGAAAAAATGAATTTATACTTTGTTTAGTTGTGTTACAAAAACCGACAAGTTTCGGCTTCCGCCATCTTCTTGGAGTGATAAAATTGCTACAGAAATATCAGCACGAAAAATCCAACCTCGTAACACAGTATACATGGTTTACAGGGCGGAAAACTTCACTCTTAAAGGGCTGAAAAATATCAGCAAGGAACATAGTAATACATGTTGTTATTGTTTGAGAGAGGTTTAATGCGACAATTGCGATACCACTGAATCAATTTAATTTTCATGGGTAAATTACACTGTTAATAGTGGGTTTTAGTTCTCGAATGTGGATTGCCTCAGCAATTTTGAGGCCTGCGTTGTTCTTGGTAGTAGTAAGAATTTTTATGTAAAAGTTGTCGTTAGTATCTTTCGATTCCATGGCTAGGTGAAAATTTATCATATGTTCTCCTAAGGGTGTATTTAGACGTCGAAGACGGGCATCGCTCAGGTGTTCATTAAACCTTTCCCTTACAGGACGTGAACTTTCACCGATGTAAAATTCGGAGGCACAGGAACGACACGAGATTTTGTAAATTCCGTTCTTGATGCTGCATTTTGCCCTCAAGCCGTTTTCGCATGTGTGACAGCGCTTATTACCAGAAGGACATTGGGGAGGGCTAAGCGCTGACCCAACAAGTTTAGATTTTAGTGATGGGCCCAAATACCATGCAAGTTTAATCCCTAGGTTGGTCGAACGAACGATTTGATTTACAGGCCTACTGAGCTAAACATCTATGAAGAGCAAGCGAATGTATATATTCTGTTGTTTTTTTCTGGTATGAATGATTGTTTTGGCCTCTGGTACGTCTGGTGACCTTAGGAATTTCATTTTTCACTGTTGCAGAGATCTTGTTGGGTGAATAGCCGTTTTTGAGGAAGGGGTTTTGCACTTTTTTAAGCTACGGCGGCAGGTCTCTTTTGACGATGAAACTCATATAGCCCTATTTATTCCGGAGTTAAGTACGGCTTGTTTAGTTTGAAGAGGATGAGCAGACTCAAAATGAAGTATGATCGGGGCCGCCATGGGTTTGATGTACAGTAGGCCATGTCGTGATCACCACTTTTTCACAGGATCTTTGATTACCGGGTGTTTTCTAATGTATTGATGGCTGCTGATCACAATTTTCTGGTCGAAAATGTCGAATTCGACAAATATTTGCCCGCGCAAGCCGTTTGAAATTCCTTCGGTTTGCCAAAATTTCAATGTTTTCAGATCTCACGGGTAATAAAATGCAACTAATGTATTGAAAGGTCTCCAGAACTTTAAAACCATTGAATCTGAACAAATTGAAACTCTTTTTAACTATTTGAAATATATATTTACCCGAAAAATTATCTTGAAAAGACGGGGATGTTTGAACTTAAAAAGACAATAATAGATGGCGCGCATGACGCAGCCGTAACCACTGTCCCGCTACGTCGCTTATGTCAAGAAGCTTTTAGCCAAAGGAGGTGGATATAGGATTTGAACCTTTTATGAATTCGATGAATGAAAATTTACCTTCACAAGATGATCTCGATTCCTCTCGCTTGTAGTTTTAAACCTTATTGGTACTGGTTGCTTTCAAATCAGGTCCAATTCAGATCAGCCAGCCATACATAGATTATCTAAGCATGTAGTCTTTGCGGATCAATTTCAAGTATTAAAATGTATGCAAGAGCCAGTCGATTATATCTAGATTATTCTTGCTATCACTAGCATGAAGGATACCGTATTTCGGCAAAAATGAAGCAACACCTCACCCAGCTTGCCGTCAAACCAAGTATGCTGCCAAATAATCAGCTCTCGACGGGGACTGAGACGTTGCCCGTTGCATTATGATGCTGCGGCTTGAAGAGATGGAGGCCCAGGAAGTGGACGAATTTCACGTTTCAAAAGCTTAAATATTCGAACAGACCGCTGATGAAGTTACGGAGACTTACAGAAGAGTATCTGTACCAGTAAAAAACAAGTAAAAAGTTCGCTGTGAAATAAGGAACCATTGTAACCTGAAGGAAGCGATCAGGAGGCGCTTACAAAACATGAAGATATTGTAAGTATGGAAAAAGCATGACAACATCGTTTGACAAATCAAGCAGAGCTCTACCATCAAAGGCATCGGCAAACGGAACATTTGGGGAAGACCAGCGAGGAGCACGTAGGTTGTTTATTGGTGGCTTGGATGCAGTCGTGACGGACCATTGGAGACGGCAGCAGCTGCGGCAAGCCACTGCTGCTGTCGTTGTGGCTACCAGAAGTTCTCCAGCAGCAGCTGAAGCTGCGTCAGAACGCAACGGCACCATGACAGCGTCCGCGGCCGCTGGTGGTAGATGCAGCAGCGAGCTTCCTATTTGTAGTATCACACCAGCTGCTGACAGACGCTGCACGCGAACAGGCTCTGGTAGGTATAAATTAATCTCGGAAAAAACTTATTTCCAAATGTAACAATGAGTTCGTTTACAGACTTGTCCGGGTGATTGTCATATTATTGTGCTCGGATACGGACGAGCCGGCCTCCCTATCAGGCCGTATTGACGGCAGCAGCAGTGGCTTGCCGTAGCTGCTGCCGTCTCCGATGGTCCGTCACGACTGTATCCAAGCCACCAATAAACAACCTACGTGCTCCTCGCCAGTCTTCCAGAAATGTTCTGTTTGCCGATGCCGTTCATGGTAGAGCTTTGCTCGATATGTCAAACAATGTTGTCATGCTTTTTCCAAACTTACGATATCTTCATGTTTTGTAGGCGCCTCCTGATCGCTTCCTTCAGGTTACAATACTTCCTTATTTCACAGCGAACTTTTTTATTGTTTCTTGTTGGCACAGATGCTCCTCTGTAAGTCTCCGTAACTTCATCAATGGCCTGTTCGAATATTGAAGCTATTGAAACGTGAAATTCGTCCACTTCCCTAGCCTCCATCCCTTCAAGCCGCAGCATCATAATGCGACCGACAACGTCAGCCCCGGTCGAGAGCTGATTATGCGGCAGCATACATGGCTTGACGGCAAGCTGGGTGTGGTGTTGCTTCATTTTTCCCGAAATACGGTACCCTTCATGCTAGTGATAGCAACACTAATTTAAATATTTTCGACTGGCTCTTGCATACATTTTAATACCCGAAATTAATCCGCAGTGCTTAGATTATCTATATATGGCTGGCTAATCTGAATTGGACCTGCTTTGAAAGCAACCAATACTAATAAGGTTTAAAACTGCAAGCGAGAGGAATCGAGATCATCTTGTGAAGGCAAATGTTCACTCATCGAATTAATAAAAAGTTCAAATCCTATATCCAGCTACTTTGGCTAATAGCTTCTTGACATAAGCGACGTAGCGGGACAGTGTTTGACGGCTGCGTCATGCGCGCCATCTATTATCGTTTTTGTTTAAGTTCAAACATCCCCGTGTTTTCAAGATACGTTTTCGGGTAAATATATATTTCAAAGAATCAAAAAGGGTTTCAAATTGTTCAGATTCCATGGTTTTAAAGTTCTGGAGCCCTTTCAATACATTAGTTGCATTTTATTGCCCGTGAGATCTGAAAACATTGAATTGTTGGCAAACCGAAAGAATTTCAATTGGCTTGCGCAGGCAATTTTTTTTAATTCGACATTTTCGATCAGAAAATCGTGATCTGTGGCCATCAATACATTAGAAAACACCCGGTAGTCAAAGATCCTGTGAAAAGTGGTGGTCACGACATGGCCTAATGTACATTTCTGTTGTGTACGAGCCATCCTCGTAAACCGTCAAAAGTGTATCAAGGAATGGGATAGCTCCAGATGTTCCTGTGTGGTCCAATGAAAACGCGATATTAGGTTGTACCGCATTAATTTTGGTGTAGAATTCTAGAAGACTTTGGATGCCATGTGTCCATATTCCAAAAATGTCAGCTATGTACCTTAAAAAGCGGGCCGGTCGAAGTTTTAGACTGGTTAGGAATCTTTATTCGAGTACGTGCATGAACGCTAACAGACAGGTAAACAGATAGATAGAACGTTTTCACAAGACCTCACTGAATGAAGAAATATCTGAAGCTTTCAAGCTGAGAAGTTTTTCTCCTACGCTGCATCAGACGTTGCAGCAGCCATTTAAAGGAAACGAGAGACTTTGGTTTTATCTTAGGAAGAGTGATAACAATTCTTAGAGAAATTAGCCTGGAATCCAGGAAATGCCACCTGAAGAAACTTGAGGCCTTGGAAAAAGCCAATATCCAGTGCTAGCCCTGGACAATGACAATGAAGATGTAACAGGCGAAGAAAACTGGATGCAAGACGAAACAGAAGTGACGGAGAGCTGCATCGAGTCCACCCTGCCTCATACGAAGTGTGAACATGAAAAAACCGATTCAATGGACCCGCGGATAGAGCTCACAACAACTGAGGAGGTGGAACGTGACAGTGCTTTTCCGTCACCCAGGCAAACCCCCCATCAGATAACCAGCACGTCGATCTCTCCTCACGATGAGTACGGCATATCGTCAACTATGATAAGTATGGTGATTGTTCAGCCTTGTCGAAAAGTGTTCAGTGCCGTCATATGTATTATCTTATCGTTTGTTAGGATGCTACCTAGTCTGTCTGCACGAATTATTGTACTCTCTCTTCGACTAATCTTTCGATTAAGCCTAGCTTGTTGCGGTATCGGACCTAGACCAACGCCAATTCCAAAGCATGCAGGGAAACCTAAGCAGCCAAAGAAACTCTGTGCCTTTGAGACGATAAGTTAAGTAAACAGCCTGAGAAAGAGACCCACCAGTAACTTGTCTCATACCGCAATCAGTGATCCTATCACGGATATTTTGGATCGCGGACCCGGCCATGCCCTCTCACGACGAGTCACAGCTAGATGTTTGAAGCAGGTAGAAATAGGGATAGAAAGAACCATTTACGCACTTAGGTGGAGATTCAAACGTCTACAAAGTTCAGGAACAGGACCACTCGCTCCCCCCAGCCGGCCCCCGTAAACGCAACCACCGAAATCCGACCTAACTTTCCCGATTCCCAAGCGTATCAACCTTCTAAAGCCGCGAAACATCTTGAAGAGTCCTTCAGCATACTCAAATTTGGGCTAATGCGTATATTTAGAAGGCAGACGTCTCAGATAGAAAACATAACACCGACTCAGAAAGAAGGGATAAACGAACTAAGTAAAAATGTAGATGTGGTAGTAAAGCCATCAGATAAATGCAAAGGCTTCGTCATTATGGTTAGGAAAGATTACATGTCCAAGGCAGAAAATATAACAAAAGAATACAAACCCATAGACAAGAAGGCAAGTCCAACAAAAAAACTAGATGCGACAACAAGCCACTTAATTAAAACTGTAATCGCCCCAAAGCTCCCTTAAAAGCTAAGCAGCGCTCTTGTACCCCATTCGAGCCGTACAACAGAATTATACGGCCTGCCAAAAAACCATAAGCCAGGGATCCCGTTACGACCCATCGTGTCTGCGTGTGGCGACCCACTGTATAAGTTATCCTGGTTCATGTGCCAAATCTTAATTCAAATCCTTTCCTTCATACCTTCTCATCTACCTAACACGGAAACATATCTTGAGCGTGTAAAACAAGCTTTTCCGGAAAAAACTTCCGCGCGGTTCTATTGCATCTCGATGGATGTGACAAATTTGTATGGGAGTATACCTATAAAGGAGGGCATGGAGGCCGTCCTATCCACCATTTCAGAACACCTTGATGATATTAATCTATTCAGTCTTAATCCAGATGATTGCAGAAAGGTTATGTGTCACATCTTCGACAATAACATCGTTCGCTTTGGGGACAAACTGTTCAAGCAGACAAAGGGGGTCGCCATGGGCAACAGGTGTGCTCCACCGTTAGCCATAGCGTCCATGCACGTACTCGAATCAAAATTCATAGCCAGTCTAAAACTTCGACCGGCCTGCTTTTTAAGGTACATAAATGACATTTTTGGAATATGGACACATGACATCCAAAGTCTTCTAGAATTCTGCACCAAAATTAATGCGGTACAACCTAATATCGCGTTTTCATTGGACCACACAGGAACATCTGGAGCTACCCCCTTCCTTGATACACTTTTCACTGTTTACGAGGATGGCTTGTACACAACAGAACTGTACATACATCAAACCCATGGCGGCCCCGATCATACTTCATTTTTAATCTGCTCATCCTTTTCAAACTAAACAAGCCGTACTTAACTCCGAAATAAATAGGGCTGTTCGAGTTTCATCGTCAAAGGAGATCTGCCGCCGTAGCTTAAAAAAGTGCAAAACCCCTTCCTCAAAAACGGCTATTCACCCAACAAGATCTCTGCAACAGTGAAAAATGAAATTCCTAAGTTCACCAGACGTACCAGAGGCCAAAACAATCATTCAAACCAGAAAAATAACAATATAAACATTCGCTTGCTCTTCATAGATGTTTAGCTCAGTAGGTCTGTAAATCAAATTGTTCGTTCGACCAACCTAGGGATTAAAATTGCATGGTATTCGGGCCCATCACTAAAATCTAAACTCGTTGGGTCAGCGCTTAGCCCTCCCCATTGTCCTTCTGGTAATCAGCGCTGTCACACATGCGAAAACGGCTTGAGGGCAAAATGCAGCATCAAGAACGGAATTTACAAAATCTCGTATCGTTCCTGTGCCTCCGAAATTTACATCGGTGAAAGTTCACGTCCTGTAAGGGAAAGGTTTAATGAACACCTGAGCGATGCCCGTCTTCGACGTCTAAATACACCCTTGTGAATAAATTTTCACCCAGCAATGGAACAGAAAGATACTAACGACAACTTTTCCATAGAAATTCTTACTACCACCAAGAACAACACAGACCTCAAAATTGCTGAGGCAATCTACATTCTAAAACTAAATTCTATTAAATTCTAACGAGAACTAAAACCCACTACGAACAGTGTAATTCACCCGTGGAAATTAATTTGATTCAGTGGTATCGCAGTTGTCGCATTAAACCTCTCGCAAAAAAGCAAAATGTATTACCATGTTCCTTGCTTATATTTTTCAGCCCTTTAAGAGTGAAGTTTTCCGGACTGTAAACCATGTATACTGTGTCACGATGTTGGATTCTTTTGTGCTGATATTTCTGTAGCAATTTTATTACTCCAAGAAGATGGCGGAAGCCGAAACTTGTCGGGTTTTGCAATACAACTAAAAAGAAGTATAAATTTATTTTTCCTGGTCAATGCGTTCATAATATGTTAATTTAAGTTCTAACTCACAATCAAGCTGAACCAGTCAATTTCAGTGTGAACATTCGACCTTGGATAGAAAAAAACAGGCATCTTATGACCACATGTTTCACCCTGCGACATTTTTTATTATTGACTCTTGGCTTCAAAACCTACTTTCTAGTTAAAGTGTGGCGTACTCTCACTGAGCGATGTTTTTGTTTGCTTTTCGACTTTGGCTTGTCCTTCAAACCTTCCGGTTAGATTCGCCACTGTGTATCACTGCTTAAATATGGAGTTTGCAATAATTTATCTTGCAGATATATGCATAAATTGCTAATTCTCATTAAGACGGAGGATTTTCGTTGCCTATTAAAATATTATGTTGTAGGTCAGATACAGAATGTAAGTCAGATGAATAATACTATGGAACACCTTTTTATTGATAATTTCCTCTTTTTATGCACTTCATTTGGACTTTACTTTTTCGTTGGGGGTGCTCGAACCACCATTCGGGGTGCTCAAAATACCATTGGGGAGGCTCTAACAACCATTAGGGGTGCCCAGCACATCATTGGTGGTAACGGGCACCCCCAAAGAGATATAAATCTACATCCCTGTCTACTCAGCTTACTTGCTTTTGACCCGGCAAAATAGGAAAACCGAGAATCCGCGAACGAGGCGTCATCTGCTTCCCGTAATCTCCAATAGGGTGCGAGTTGGCAACGCCTCAAAAGGCTAGCTCTTGGCATGCGCTAAACCCTAACCATTACCATTATTAGTACACCCAACAACACAGTTAGACACATAAAACCGTTAAAGAATGCCGTGAGCCTGGCGGCAATTCGCCAACACCTGTGACAGCTCTGAGTGCACCAGACCAAACAAGCGACGCGTGCACGGTTGCCAGGGGGCGACACTCACTGAAACAGCTGTTACCTCAGCGTTATTCTCAGCACTGTCGCCCCAGCATTTGTTCAGTTACTACCCGGCTGACGACAGCCCCGTCCTACCCGGCGACACACGCACACTTGCAACGCCCTGCAATCTCTCGGTTGGAAATGTGCAAGACAAACACGGAGTACTCAGAGCGGATGGATCAATGTTTGATTTATGCTCGGTGGGCGTCGTTTTCTATTTTCTCTAGTAACGGGATCCCGAAAAAGTCTGGTGGCTGCGAAGAGCATGGCGTAAGTAGGTTCGGTGCGCTGTCTGAGGGCTTGTGCTTGTGTCGTGCACTCTATTTGCTAAGCATTTCACGGATCTTAGTTATGTGAGGAAGTTACTGACTTAGTAGATGCGAGGAAAATAAAGGTTTCAGTGACCGATAAGCCAAAGCATCTTGTGAGCTTCTTAAAAGGCTTACAATTACAATTACAATTGCAATACTGTATGAACAAATTGTACAATTACAATTCCAAGCCTATGCACGCATAATCCAGCTCGGATACGACAACGGCTCGGGTGTTGAGTGACAATGTGTAAGGCGAAATCTTACAGGCAATTAAAATTGCAAAATAGAGGATCTGGGATGAGATCCCTACCAGGTGGTTTGTGATAGATTTTGAAGCCTTTATAATCTTTCCTTCTTTGTTTGGAATGGGTATCTCGGAGATTAAGTTATATAGCATTGTAATGTTCTCCCTAACATTGCTTTCGCGAAACCGGGTCATCAAGGGAATTGTCACTTTCATAAACTGGTTTGAACTCAATAAACAATTTTGCAGAGCATGAAGTGAAATTAGCCTTTGGTTTTGCATTTGGTCATCCTAAAACTCGACGTTTGTGGGCAATACATGTTTTCAGAGTATGAATCCCTCCTGCTTCACTCAATAAACTCCACGTCAAACACAAGCCAGGCAATGAAATGGCGGAAAGGGGAACAGCCGCGAGTTTGGACTGCCGTCCTCTCAGAAAATGTATATTCCTGCACCAACGATCCTATCTCAATCATGCAAAATGTGAAGCCAGCGGCTTTTATTCGTGTACCCTTAACAATACCTTTCAAGTTCCCTCTGTTCAAACCACATGAAGGATTTACGTTCGCTATAACTCAGATAGCTGGTACGCTTCATACTATGCTGCCTGATCATGCGTATTAGATCATTTTAACGTCCCTCACTGGGGCGACGTAGTAAATTATTGCACATCATAAAGTAAAAACCTCTTAACACTTACGCGCGTGTGAATTAAGTCCCTGCCCACGCCCTACATCAGCGCACTTCAGACGGGCGAGGCCTAGCAACGGACATATAGTCGGTACCAGGGCGGCAGCTCTGCCGGTCTCTGCAGCCACCATGCGAGGGGGGGTTGCTGGGTGGATTTAGGGCGAGGAGGCTCCCGCCGGCTCGAGTTTGGGCTGAGAGCTGTCCAGCGATGCAGCGTCGGCGCAGTGCCATGGCAACAGCGGCGTCGGTAGCGACGGTGAGGGCGGCGTCGGCAGCGACGGCGAGGGCGTCGTCTTCGCGTGCCAGCTGGGGTCGTCTGCCGCGGCGGCCCGTGTCGGGCGCCGGTTTAAAGTCAGGCATGTCTGGCCCCGCGGGCCCGGCTCAGCTGCCAATGAATGGCTGCAGCAGGGTATGTATGTAGCAGCGCTTCCTGCAGCACCGGCAGCGGCGCGGTGCCGCCGTGCAATGAAGTGCCGCAGGGAAGGGCCGGGCCAGGCGGCAGTCATGACTGCACTGCCATCTCCGGGGCGATGCTGAAGTTAACGTAACCAGCAATTATTATGGGGATGTATATTCCGGCGTTTGTCCACTGGGCGATCGCGAGATGGACGGAACGTAACCAGACTTGCTGTGTCTTGACTCAGGGTCGATGTCAACTCGGAGTCAACGCATTTTTACCGCTTGAGTCAGAGATGAGTCGGCAAAGAACCGACCTTATTAGGAGAAATTTCGTGGTCATTCTTTGCGAACAAATGAACTCTTTTGGGGGGTGTTCTATTGGTAAAACATGTATGTTGCAGTTTTCCAAAGTATACCAGACTCATGAGATAATGAATACGGCGCAAATATTAAGTTAAGCTAAGGCAAAGTTAAGCAAAAAGGTAAGGTAAAAGTTACCTCTGTTAAAAGGTGTGAGGCAGGGGCAGACATTTTGATTGCAGATGAAACATCATTTTTATAACAATACGATTATTATCTGACACTTATGTAGCCTTTTTGTATATCACTGGGGGAGAATCCCTCTGCCAAAGTCTCCCAACTTTGGCAGAGGGAGGGGTAGTTCGTTCCAGCGATTATGGAGGCCTCTGCAGCTTAGCAGGGGCCTCCGTGGCATGACGGGATGACCCTGAGGCAACCCTGAAGGATCTCAGGCTGCCGTTGGAGAACCAAATATGGCTTTTATTCTGTAACGGAGCCCACTAGCTATGTGCAGGGGACCCTCAAAATCAGGGCATTTTTTAAGGAAAAGTCAGTGGGGGGGGCATTCCTTGTGCTGGCCGTAGAAGTGTCTTCAAGGGATCAAGACCTCATTTTGAGGGGTTTAATAAAGCTTAGACGCGTTAGTGTTAATAAAATGTTTTTAATTTTTGTGTTATTCCATGTTATATCAGATTATAGATGCTGCCCAGGGCTGCCAAGGTTTTTCGGCGGAAAAGGTCAAACCTAGTTGGAAAAAGGGTAAAAAAGGGGCAACATTTCATTCTCACTAAAATAGCCAAATAAATACCACAAAAGCCGGATTTCAGGCTAAAATCACCCCTAACGGTAATCATTAACCCACAGAAAAAGGCGAATCGTATCACTGTTTAAAACTGATTGTTGACAATTTGATATTGACTTGACGCAATACTTTTTTTAGCACACTACCCATTTAATACTAAGCCAGGGGTGCTCGTCCAATCTCGCGTGAACACCAAATGATTTTATCCTCATAACCAGATCATTTTTAGCATCATTTATCATCTTGCCACACCACTCCCCGCTAACATTTAACCCTTGCCCCGGTGGCGGATACGAACCACCTTTGCCCTGGTGGGGGGCGGGCTAAAAAAGACCTCACGATCTTAAAAACTAAGAGAGCTAGAAAAAAGCGCAAAACGGCAATCGAAAGCTCTTTAAAAATGATATGGAAAATACTTTGGTCATTTTCCTTGTCAGGTCAATATCAAGGTCACCACAGGTCAAAATAGGTCAAAATCGCTAATATGAGGTGTACTAAGAAAACCTCATATATCTCAGAAACTATGATAGCTAGAAACATCGTTTTAACACCATTCGAAAGCTCTTGAGTTTCTCTTTCATTACAGTGGCAATGATTTTCGGGTTAGGTCAAAGCCTAGGGAGCTGTAGGTCACTGAATATTGGGAATGTTCTTGGGAATGTCCATAGCCACCCATGCATAAGAGCGTTTCCTTTTTCGTTAATAACTTCTAAACCAAGCAAGATGCAGCCATAGTTGATGCACCATTGCAATCCTCTCGTCAATAAGAATCGAATGATATATAATATTGTTATGCCAGGTCAAATTTAAAAATTTGACCTGACCCAGGTCAACGGTCTGACCCAACTTGACCTGATATGGTCATGATGTATATCATTTGACTTGAAGTGACTAAACAAACACTTTGGTGACACAATAAAAGTTATATCTTCGTTTATTCAAAATGTATGGAGTAAAACACCAAAAAAATGTGTATTTGACCTAAGGTGACCTTTCAAAGGTCACAAGTCAAAATGTTTGGCATCCACTTTAGAAATGGGCTACGAGGAAGTCTTATCCGATGTTTGAAGTTTGTGGAAATGTAATTTTTTAAACAAAATGTTTGTGGATTGCCATTCATACTTACTGAGAAAAGCTCATTTCTGTATTTTTTCCATGTATTTACAATGGGGAGGTCATGCTCTGCATATGACCTTATGTCACCAATATACAAAAATCCCAGAACATATGTTGTAGCTCCTGGTAGGCCCAATATGTGGTATGGGTTTCAACTTGATTGATTAACACTCCTTTTGGTTATGCAGTCCTAAGCATTTTTTGAGGTGAGGTCACTTCACCTGGCCTGGTGACTTGGCCTGGTGACCTGGCCTGGTGACCTGACCTAATATGACCTTGAGCTAAAATGTTCAGGAAAGATGTAAGAATGATGAAGGAACATGTAATGGAAAATCGCTTTTTTCCTGGTTTTCATTGTGAGTTAGAACTTAAATTGATATATCATGAACGCATTAACCAGGAAAAAATGAAATTATACTTCAAGTTGTATTACAAAACCCGACAAGTTTCGGCTTCCGCCATCTTCTTTCGGTTTCCGCCATCACTCCAAGAAGATGGTGGAAGCCGAAACTTGTCGTGTTTTGTTATACAACTTAAAGTATAAATTCATTTTTCCTGGTCAATGCGTTCATTACATATTACTTTAAGTTCTAACTCACAATGATGAAGGAATAGTTAGAGTAAGTTTGGTGGCGCTGCGCACCGCCGTTTTTTTGGCTGCTTTGGGTAAACACGAAAGGGGGGTCATGCGGAAGGTTAATGTTTTCTCTCTTTTCCAACTATGCATTTTTTTCTCTTGAACAGTGGCGGATCTAGGATTTTGTGGGGGAGAGCTTAGCCTCAGAGGGCGCACTTTGTCATCAACTTTTCACCCAAAAGGTGCCTATAGTATTGCATTATTTGCGTCCGGTTTTCGGTGGCCATCATTTTTGTGAATCGTGTTTTCAACAAAGTTCTGTCCGTCACTTCACCACCATTCCAGTTTTTCTGCTGCTGTACTGCTTTTTCGGTTTCAGAATATCCTATTGCAGAGCGAAAGAGGCCAAAATAAACCATATTTATACAAGGGAAAAACCAGAAATTTCTTAGGTGCAAGCAGCTGGAAAAAGAGCAAAAAGGCCAGATTCCAAAAAGAGCCAACCGAAAAAATCGCGGGACCAAACACACGATAAAAAAGGCCCAATTCGAGGTATTTGGCCACGAAATGACCAGCCTGGCAGCCCTGACGCTGGTGCGATGTATTCCAAATGAAAAGGTGATTTTCTCATTTTTTATGAGTGTGACAAGATAAGTAAATTCCTAAAGTATCGAACACAAGTGTTTTATAGGCTAAATCGAGATAAGTTTTTAGATACATACCTACTATGATGTGTGGCTGTTGCTGTCAAAATCATCTAGGGAATGTAGTACAAAAACAGTTAATAACTGTTCAGGCTTATCGGCGGACCAACTGTCAGGGTTATAGGTCGTCGCCAGCTCTTTCCTTGTTGGAAGGGTTTTTTTCGGGAGATAATTTTGTGATTCTAACGAAGGGCTGTGGCTGAATATATAATATCTCCCAGTTTTCAACATCAAGGAATCTACGAAAAAGGCCAGCTAACAACTTATCGACTTTGTAGAACAAATTGATGCAGCAATCTCACTATAAATCTCAGGTATGCTAGAACAAGCGTCGGAAAATGGGACCAGGGGGCTTGCCCGTCCCCCGCCCACTTCTTGACCAGAAATTTCTTGATTTCTGTCGAAATGGGAGAAAGCCGGAAATCTGTATAACCAGCCGCTGCGGAAGGCAACGAGGACCCCAAATTCGAACAGTTTTTGGTACTAACGTGGAAAGTTTGTTGTCAGCATCAGGTTGAAGTTTGGCTGGTCCTCTTACTTTTATGTTTGAAGTTTGTTTGAAATTTGAAGTCACTTTTATGCATGAGGATTGGCTGGCCCCTGACGTTTATGTATGCTACCACCACAATAATACACAAAAAGACTAAGCACTTCTCATTGCCACACCAGCAACCAGTCTTACGCGCTTTCACTACACCATGTCCCGTCTAATCCGCGAACGAGCTCACAAGTGACCTCGTGTGAAATGAGAGCATCATGCAATCTCACGATATTGGCTGGGGTGTGGGCTTCTGGTCGGATAGAACATGATGTTTGATTGGTTGTACGTCAGCGTTCATCTCCAGCGCTGTGATTAGTTGATGCTGAGGCTGCTCTGCCGGGATTTCCCGTAACTATGCGCTTTGTTTCGTCTTCGCACGATGGAGGAGACAGCCACGGATGGAAATTTTTAACAAAATGTTTGTGGGTTGCCAATAAACTTAAATTAACACCAACAATAAACTTAAATTATTATTGGGTGGTGTTCTGTCTTATTTTCGTTAGGTGGGTTTGCATTTGTTGATGTTTAATTCATCTCTTGTCTATTTCACTGGGGGCCAATTTCCGGTCACTGGGGGGCATTTCGGCCGACTGGGGGGCAAATGGCCCCCCAGTTAACATGTTAAAAAATGGCCTGCTCAAAATAATAAAAGAGACCCAGCTATGAGAGAGAAGAGGCTTCATATTTGCTTAGCATCCCTCTGAAACGGCCAAGGAGACTTAAAAGCCACCAAGGTGTCATGGCAAAAAAGTGGACCCGCAGATGGAGAACGAAAGTTTGGTCTCGCAATTATCTTAAAAGTCTCACAACCACACTGAGAGAATTTCGTGACACCCAATGTCGCATTGACTCTCTGCTGCGGAGTCTGCGGCTCAAGTTTTAGTGGTCGACCCCAGCCTAGAGCGTCGCTGGTCTTAAAGAAAAAGGTCAGTCCCCAATAAAGGGTGTCACTTCCGAGGTGTCCGATACCCCAAATCCATTAATGATTATTTTGGGGTGTGAGACACCTGTTTTGAGCGTGCGTAGACACCCTCAGAAGCGTTGTCTGATTCTACAAAGGAGTCATCTCCACCCTTATGAGAGTCATTTGCAGTGATTGACACTCTTAAAAACAACGGCTAGCTGTTTTAAGAGTCAGCTGACTCCCTTCTGTGATCTTGACTCCCTAACGCATACCGTCCGACGTCTAAAAAGGTATCAAATATATCCGAAATGCGGAGCCGGACTCCTTTGCGTGCACATGCGTTGTCTTTTTTGCTGACAGGCAAACCACGCCGCCACCGTTGAGGTAGCCATATTGATGTGATCGGCCACACGGTTCGGAGCCTTTCCGTTTTGATCTCCGTGAATAATCGGCAGCATTATTATTATCTGAGAGAAAATGCAAAACTACACGAGAGTGTCAAAGGAGCTACTGATCAAGGAGCCGCAAGTAACCAATACACGAGGCCATCAGTTCAAGTTCGCCCATCCTCGTGCAAATACCATTGCTCGGCGGAACCACCTGGGTTACAGGGCCGTGACAGAATGTAACAGTTCTATCCTGCGTTATCGAGTGCGAAACGGTGAACAAGTTCAGGAACAGCCCGGATGAGCACTGGGCAAGGATACAGTGGGATTCTCTGAACTCGTGGTGTCACTAAGAAGGCGCATTGGGGGTGACATGCCCAAATGATAAATGCATTTTAGGAAGCATATAAATATTCGGCTTCCATAAAAAGCATAAACAATAAGAAACCACTTGAGAGGTAAGTCGTGCCAATTTGGCCTGCTGTCGGTTTGTGTTCAAGTGCTATGGTATGGGACCGTTGAAAGTGGCGGATCTAGCCGGTAGGTTTGGGGGGGTAAGCCAGAGCCGAAAAGGGAAGAAACGTCACATGCTGAAACATTTTGCCATAATTCAACTGGACGGTATGTTTTAAGGGTAAACCCAAAAGAAAATAAGCTAAAAAATTGTCAATGGTTCTTTTTTCTGTGGTTTTCATGAAACGTTCAGGCAAGTCCTGTGTTTGGATTTAAGTCGGAGAATCGGAGTATGCCGAAGCATTGACCCCAAAAATACAAAAAAGCCACACCCTTTCGAAGAGAAAAGAACCCATATTTTGGGTCACGACTTTTCTCATAACACCTCTACAGGGGGTCATCAGAACAAAATAAGGGCGTCGAATGACAGCTAGACTCTCTTCAGAGGCGTCAATTGACTCTTTTTCACGTATCACGACTCCTTTAGGGGAGTATGATGCCCCTTTATTGGGTGTAAAATGACACCTTACGCGGAGTCGGATGACTCCCTAGGAGGTGTCAGATGACCCTTTTGACTCCCCTAATCAAGAGTCGGGACTCCGAAGATAGGCGTCTGACACCCCTGATCCCAAAAATACTCTTTGGTGGGAAAAATACTCCCCAAAGAGGGGTCTTCCAGATACCCCAAAAGGGTGGACTTTTTACGGCATCACCTGATACCCCAATCAGGTGTCTTTTTTTCTCTCAGTGCATGGAACAGACTTCTGAAAATATGTTAGGCCTAGATACAGGACACAGCACGAGTGCTGAGATATCTGAGCGGTTACGAGAGGTTCAAAGTGGTGCCTTAATCGAAATAGCAATGGAAACTCTTCAGATAGTAAAGGAAGTCCCACAATTAACACGCGCATTGACGGGGGGCGGGTACCCGCCCCCTCGGGTTTTTCGGAGATAGTAGAAAAACGGCGGCGCGTAGCGCCGCCGTACTTGGCATACCTTTTCCTCATCATTTTTACAACTTTTGTGAAAATTTTAAGGTTAGGTCATCTCAGGTCAGGTCACCAGTACAGGTCAAGTGACCCGACCTAAAAAAAGTTTAAGATAGCATAAGTCGGAGCAGGGTGAACTTATCCGATTGAAACTCATATTACATAATGGCCCCACCGAGTTCTCTAACATATGTTCCGGTATTTTTGATATCGATGACCTAAGGTCAGGTACGAGGCATGACCTCTCCATTGGAAATACATGGGAAAAATGGTTTTTACGGAATAACTCAGTAACGGATGGTGATAGAGCATTTATTTTAGCTGCATTAGACTCGCCTGGCCTTTGAGGTTCTAATGATATGCATTTTATATATTTGACCCTGACCTGACCTCAGGTCAGGTCAAACTTTATTTGACCTAGCAAGGTCAAATTATATATCATTCGATTCGGCTTGCTAAGAGGATTCATATAGTTCAAGTCGTTTTGCTCTATCTTTACTTGTTCAGATGTAATGCCCGAAAACTGAATTTTACATGTTATCCCTATGGCGGGCATGTTTTGACCTCTCGTGACCTTAAATGTGACCTGACAAAAAATGGTTCAATGTTTTCGATGGAGAAGTGGATGGGCAGCCCAACGCCGTTTACCGTTTTTGCTACCTACCGTGGTTCTCGGATCTTAGGGGCGGGTACCCGCCCCCCGTCAATGCGAAGGTGGCTCGACCCCGTATGGTTAAGGAGGGGCAGAAGGTTACCAGACTAGAAAAGTAGGTTAAATATGAATGAGGTGACCGAGGAGAAGAACCCACCAACTTCAGTCGTCAGCCTGAACCACCGAATCTGAAATTGCATAGCGAACTCAAAAATTTCAAATGCGGACAAAACGGATTTCCAAACCCAAACCAGCAGAAAATGTTTTATGGATGGTAGATGAAGTTCCAAAGACATTATGGACATTATAGAAATATACAAACCATTCGGAAAACTCTGATATTTAGCACAGGACCAGAAAAGTGGGTGGGGATTCTGGAATACCCAATATCGGTGGGGATATTGGAGGCCCTTCGATCAGTGCAGAGGGCCCTTAAGCTGTTCTATTAGGCGTCAATATGTCCCTGAAAAATCAAAAGAGTCCCCTAACGCGCAATGGCAACAGTTGCTTAGCCGAAAATTCAGAAGAAGGGATGTTATCTCAGGGTGCACCAGTCGCCTATAGGGTGTCATAAAACGAAAAACGCTGAGCGGCAGAGACAGTAGCGGTATAACACTGATAAAGTAAAGGTTAGTTCACACAGTCTGTGAAAAAGACTGTGTGTATGGTATTCAGCCCCAGCAGACCTTACAGTTCTGGCCACCTGCTTCGCTCAAACCCACCTAGTGTAAAACTGAAGGGGGTTAATCTGAATTGGGTTGATAAATTTAGATATTTGGGACATGGGATTGAAAATGATTTGAGCTGTAGTGCTGACATGAGACGGATAAAACGTTCAGTTTATTACAGTGTTAACATGCTGAAGACTACTGTAGGGTACGCTGATCGACATATCTTAGTAAGACTATTTCAAACGTACTGTTCAAACTTTTATGATTGTGAGCTTTGGGCGACAAGGAGTGGTAGAGCTCTTCGGGAGTTAAGTTTAGCGTATCATTCTAGCATTAAGAGGCTTGTTGGTTCCCAAATGTTCAAGAAATCATCCGTTTCATGAATTACAACTTCTGACTTGCCAAATGCACATTGAATACAGACAACTTTTATTTATTAGAAGACTTCAATTCAGCAACAATAATATCATCCGGAGCCTACAAAATAGCGATGTTGTTCGCACTGGACTGCTTCACATCAACCACCTAAAGATAAGAGAAAAATATGGAATATTAGGCATGGACTTGAGCAGGACATCAAAGCAACACATTTATAATGTATTTTGGTCTTACCTCCAGCGCATGACTGAAAATGTTATTTAAGCTTAAGCTTCAGCTTGGTCTCCTGATTAGTCAACGATATCTATGTGACATGTCACCATAAGTGTATATTTATGAAGAATGTGTGGATGTTGTGTGTACTGCGTGTTTCTCTATTATGCGCTGCACTTGTATATGTACCCAAGTGGTATGAAATAAATGACATTATTATTGTTATTATTATTATTATTATGTTAGTATTTCATCACCTCGGTTGTGCACCGTGCCCCTACGGCTCAGATAAATATGCACTAAATAGTGTCTGCTTCATGACGGCTCCATATCCCTCAACGCTGACAGTGGAGCTGCACAGATTCCTTAAAATGGAGCGTAGAACAATGCTCGCGCTACAGCGCTACCGAAATTTTCAGTACTAATTGCTCAGTGCTTCATGGTTTTTGAGCCCAGGAATGTAAAAGACAAAAATTATGTCCCAAAGGATGTCTGTCAGACCCACGAGATTAGGTGCAGCGCTACCCATACAAAGCAGATTTTGTGGCACCTTTTTCTTTCTTTCTTGGCCTTCGGAGTGCTGTTACGCCTCTTCGGGGAGAGCTCTTCGTTCCCGATCATGCCTCTAAGGTACATACTTGGCATCTGCATTTCATGACCGGGGAGAACCCCACCAACTGCGGTCGTCACCTGAAACAGCCGAACCTAAAATGCCTCCCCCCGTCCATTATGCATGTGTGTCCCCATGTTAAAATTTGGTACCTTTCATAGATCGCCCCGCCCAAAAGTAGTCTGCTCGTCCACATTGTGACTCATGCCCAAACACACTTGATCAGAAATCCTGGACATGCTTTTATGCAATTAACTCAATATCGTGAAGCAATATGTTTCATGGCACAAACGAAACACTTCATTGTTCCATAAAGCAATTCCACATGCAGAAGAATCCTCGTCATCATCTGTAGAGACGCCGATGCTAAGGTCTTCCGACCCCAGTAAAATGACAATCAGCAGCATTGAGTAGTTAAGCCGGTGAGCACAGATGATATATTTTATTTCTTTCTCAGCGGGTGGTATTAGCACTTGTTCTACATCCCCCGGGTACATATAAACAAACACATTTCTATTGGCATTAAATCGTTTAGTGCAAGGCTTCAATAAAAACCATTTGTTGAAAAGTGCGTAGGATGTGGAACCGGCATAAACTTAGAGACCGTCAATGAATTACATAGCGCATATCGTTTCATTTTTACCCCTTACACCTGTAAAGGTTTTTAAGACCCCTTTGTAGCCCATGATGGCACTGTTCCCTAGCCCCTTGGTGTTACGTAATTTATGGCGGACCCGTTAGCAGCAATTTTACTTCCATTTATCAATGACTGTTTTCTTGGTATCATATCATTATCAAAGCTGCCTTGGGCAAACTGCCACGTTTTCACACGTCTTGGATGCACCGAACCTGCAGCGCAAGTAAAAGTCTAAATTAAAAGTTTCTGAAATAAGCTTATGTGACTTGTTTCGCGGGTTTCATAAAATTGGAATCAGCTGTCCGAATTTCTACGACGAGGCCAGGGTAAAACCAAACTCTTGCAATTGGGATCCACGTAAACTACATTGCACAAGAAAGCGGAGCAGTAGGAACGTTTCTTTCAGGGTAAGTGGATGAATGTGTTCGTTGGTACATTTCATATACATGCATGTCCACTTGGGTGTCTCGGGCTCTTGAAGTTTGAGCTCAAATTTAATGTTACTGGTATTGCCGCATTGTAGTCTCTCGGGCTAAGTGTCGTTTCATTTGTGCTTTTTGTACGACTTTTTACATGTGTTTCAGTCTCTTGAATCAATATGGTGGTTTGTTTTTCTTAAGGCTCAGTAAAATCGTCCTTGGTTCCGTAGCATCCATAACGGTATATTTGTTTTGCCCAGCCTCTCATTGCCCTGGGACCCAAATTAAGTATTGCTGACCAATAGCCTCTCCCATTGCTCAGACATCAAAGGTTTAGACCTTTGTTGTGTGCTGGAGGCTGGCCAGTTGCAGTTTGGAGTAAAAGATGCTCCACGATTGCAAAAGACATTTAATATAATCAGCCTATCCTGAGTACATAGTGGTTATTCTACGTAGTTTTTTTCCAGAGGAATTCCTTATACAGAGCCATGTCGCTCGTAGAGTGGTATACCACTCTAAAGCCCTGTCTACATGTTTAAACACACCTGTCGCTTATACAATATTACTTTCATCTTTAAAGGCGTGAATAATCCCCTGAGATATAATCTCAGGCTTACCTATGAGCCTGTAGCTCCATTCCCAGACTTCCCCAATCGGCTTACCTGGACTCCCATTTCTATGTGGAATTTAAAAGCGAATTCTAATTTGAGGTTTTTTATTTAAACGAGGTCTAGCCCTGTGAATTGTACTTTTTCCTAGTGAATTTTCCTAGCACCAACTCACGGTCATGGTATGAGCCAGGGGCACAAGTATGAGAACGCAAGCGATAACCCCATTCAAGGAAAGGGGGTAGGTATGACGATCCCTGGTATCGTCATAGGTTGTCTGGTTGTCAACTCTCGAGCTGTGACACCCCATTCGGATTTCAGACACCCTAACACCCTCCGAAAAAAACCCATAATTTGCTGCAATCTAGTTGTTCACCCATTTTCTCAAAATCAGCATCGGTGGACATTTCATCTTTACCTGGTTTACATGGACCTCTAAACGGCGCATGTTACGACCTTGAAACTATGACCACTTAAAGATGTTGGCGCGAACTAAAACATATCTAAAAACCGCTGCAATCCGTCGAGGGGTTAGTGAGATATTGGTGTTTGAAAAACGGTATCTAAATCGCGTTAGGTGGACCTTTTGATTGTTTGTACGACCGATTAGATGGACCAGTTTTATGGTGTTTTAATGAGTATGTGTGGACCACTTTTATGGTGTTTTAATGAGTATGTGTGGACCATTTTTATAGTGTTTTAATGAGTATGTGTGGACCATTTTTACGAATCTTAGGTGGCTTAGATGGACCTAATTGAGGAATCTTGATCAGTTTGAGTGGACACGTTTTTTTTTGTTCTTAAGACGTTTGAGTGGACTCCTCTTTTCGATCTGAAGGACAGTTTCGGTGGACCAAATAGAGGACTTTTAGTGGTCACAATGGGATAGTCGTTAGACGTTTGAATGAGCTTTTTTAAACCTTAAGTCGTTTTGCTGGACACGTTTTTTGTTTTACCTTGGGTTTTTAGGGGACTAAGTCAGGCGCAGATCCAGGATTCGGTCAGGGGCGCCCACTTATACGTCCCTATTGCTGTGGGCCGGTCACTATAGGCCATCCCAGGGGTGGGGGTTGTCCCTGCACCCTCCCTCTTGGATCTGCGCCTGTAAGTATAGCAGTGAATACATAGCGAGGCGAAATTGAAATATTCTAAAGTTTTTCATGCCAGGCGAAACATTTCATGCTGATCGTCTTCTGCCTTCCTTGTCGTCAGTGGTACAGCTGAGCTTCAGCATGAGGGGAGGTACACTACCAATGAGGGGCACCCTGGGAAAAAGGGTAGTTCTTAGAATGACTTGAAGAAGTGTTCTAGATGGGTCTATAAGCGAGCAGATACAAGCCTCAGTCTCATTTGGACACTTTCATCAGTCGAGGGCACTCAGCATCCAGCTGGGGCACGTGCCTCATATGCATTTTACCTTTACTATCGTACCTATGATAGATACCTAAAGGAGGAAGCGTCTTTTATTCGGAGGCAAACTTACAACGGAGGTACACAGTTGCGTGATAGAAGGGTACTTCTGAGCTAAGGGCACATTAAAAAACAGTGCACGTTTCGGCGATAATTGGGTATTTTTATCCGGTGAGAGAATCCAGGAAACACTGGAGGGCACGTGCCCCTTGTGCCCGCTGGCTGCACCCCTGCTTGTCCTCAAAATGATAGTTGAGCAAGAGACAAACTAGCCAATTGAAGGCACCAGCAGGGGCGTCACCGACGGGGGGCAGGTGGGCCGCCCCCCCCCCACTTTTGGGTCAAGAATTTCCTGATCTCAGTCAAAATGGGAGGAAATCGGACATTTTTATAACCAACCGGTGCGGGAGGCAACGAGCAGCCCGAATTAGAAGAGTTTTTGGTCCTGGCGAGGACAGTTTTTTATCAGCATCACGATGAAGTTGCTGGCTGGCCGGCTGCCCCATCCCCCCCAGGCTGTTTTGGCGGTGGCGACGCTCCTAGACACCAGGTATGAAGTGCAAAGCTTCAGTGAGGTTTTCCAACTATGCTCTGAAGACGCAATGTTAGTTGGACTATCTCCTCAAATCCGGGATGGAAGGTTTAGTACAAGTAGTGACTATATAGATACTTGCACGCAGCCATTCTTCAGAATTATGGCGACGATATTGGTTACAAAAATATCACAGCATATTATATGATTTCCCACAGGAAATTGATATCGGCCATTATATGAACAAATGCGACCATTTTTTTGCAACAAACTATGTCGATATTTTTCTCACAAACCGATACCTTCGTTGACCGATTTCCTTTGTGCCGTTGGAAAAATAATGGTTGCGGTATGGCGACGCACCAACTGCCAAGATCATACGGCGTCGCCGACTCTAACCTTGTTGGGAGGGCTTGGGATTTTCAGGTCAACTTATTGAGAGGCCCTGCTGAGATTTTAATCCGGAATAACTGGCCCAGCAGACGAGTGCGCTGTCCACTGCTCCACCTTGTCGTATGAAAAACGTCTTAACACGCGCCCCGCTGTGGTCCCTTGCATGACACGCCCCGCTGGGGGCGTTTTTCGCCCCCTCCGTATCTCGTTCCCCACGAAAGCTAAAGGAAAATTACGGGCGGCGTTCGAAAGCTCTTGACAAGACGAAGAGAATTTATAAGGATAATTGTTATGTCAGGTCAATATTAAGGTCAGCATAGGTCAAAGAAGGCTCCATAGGCTTACAACAGAGCAGTGTACGTTTCCCTCTCTAGATCTGCCCTCAGGGGAGCTAGAGCACATCTTCATGCATCATTAGATTCCTCTCATCGCGGCGAATCTAATGATGTATAATATGACCTGGCTAGGTCAAATAGTTAAAATGACCTGACCTCGACCTAGGTCAGGGTCACAGAGTGACCTGGTATGGTCATGTTGCATATCAATCGACTCCCTGTGACAATATAAACACAATGCAAGCAAAATGGGAGCTTTATCTCAATTCAGTGAGAAGTTATTGGCAAAACAATCACTGTATGCACCTGTGACCTGACACGACCTTTGAGAGGTCAGATGATCAAAAACTCAACTTTATGGTCAAGATCGTGGTAAGAATAGACATTTGGAGGATTTTCAGCCTTATCTATCCAGTATTTCCTGAAAACGAATCCATTCTATTTTTCATCATAGACTTATAATGGGGTGACCAAAAAATTGACCCCACCTTAGGTCGCCAATATCAAAATTTCGAGATAGCAGATCTGTAGACCCTAATGACCTTATCATATTGTGCAAGTTTCAAACTGATCACTTTGATAATGTTCCCTGGGCACTGCTTCAAACTCGTAATTTTAGGTTTTGAGGTTGGGTCACTTGACCCTGAATAGTTCCTTGACCTGACATGATCTTATCTAAAAAGTTGGGTCAGATGTGTAAAATTGATCAGGAATAAGGTACCGTAAGTTTTGTTGTTCTGCATCTCTTCGTTTTTGAGCTATCTTGGAAAAACCAGGAGGGGGGCGAATTCCTTATAAATTAAAATAAACCCTGAACATGGCTGTCTAAAGCGGGGGGACGCGTTCGACCTGACCCGCAAATCAGGGAGGTCATCTCAAGTTTTCGGGACTTGACCTGTAGTTTTGTTTTACATTTTCCCTATTATCTGCCGTAAATTACTTAAATCCTTTTACATTACCTTACCTCACAAATAGTCGGGATTTTGAGGCAACTCCATCCGCACAATTTTACTGGTATTGGCAGGGTGAACCAAGCACTAGCACATTGCCACATCTGTAGGCTGGAACAGGTAAGTTTTGTTGGATGAGCTGGGGAAAGAAAACGGCTTCTTCGCTTTTCTCAACCTGAAGGCGAGGCAGATTCATCATCATTGTTGGGGTTTTTGGGCGCACCGAAAGCTGGGTCATCGAGGCAGATTGTGCGGCAGATTACGGATAAGCGCGATTCATTGTATTAAAGTTTGTCAACTTTTGACTTCTGCCTTTCATAGGAAGAAATAAGTGAAAATAAAATGCCAAATAATTTTCAATTTACTCCTCGTCGGCTGTTTTTTGATAGAGGTAGACGGCTCATGGGCAATGTACATTGATTTAGTGCATTTTTCTCAAATGTTTACTGTGGATTAAAGAAAGAAGTGGTCACTATCAGTGTTCAAGGGGCATATTTACCAGTCGAAAATGCACTCCTGTTTTTATAGGGCATTCATGGTTCATGCTTAGTACAGAAGCCCTAATTAATAAGGGTTCATTCCCATCTTTAGCAAATGGCTCAGAAACTACTTTCATGGCGCAAGTGACGGACAATCTAAGGGGCTTCGAAAAATTGGACGAAACCAGCCTAAAAAATGGCTCCCATTTTGTAGGTAAACCTTTTGCTACTTTGATTGGAGCAGCATTACAAAAATTTGCGTTAATTTTGAAACTCACTTAACACCACAATTCAACACATCAACCTTGGTACATCGTATATATTTCGGCCATTCCTAAACGATGATTTTGCATACCTCGATGTCCCATCCTGAACAATAACTAAGCATGGACAATTCAAGGAGGCTTACGTATCAAAGCTTAGCTCAAGTAAGGCTTCAAATTTTCACACAGAAAATACTCTAAACAACAGAGTGTGTCCATCTGAATAGAGGCAGAATGTCAGCCCCATTCCCCTTTTATACTCAGCTTTCTCATCGAGACTATCTCCCAGCTCTTTCTAGGTTGACAGCAAGAGCCGAGATATTTTTGACAGCTCGACAGTACTGTCCTGGAGGCGATAATATTTTCGGTGGATGTTTAGGTCATGCCCCAAGTGCATAGCAACCTGGGCCTTCCCCATACGAAAATACTGCGTGCAAACATAGTTTCCTGCGTGCAAACATTGTGTCCAGACCCGGTTTAAGCCCCTAGCCACTTGCATAGTTGCTGCAACACGGCGCTTTAAACGTACCGCAGCCAGACATGTAGTTGACTCGAGATGAGGTGCACTTTTCGTTTCATTTTAACCATGGTCGCAGCCACAAACCCGTTATTTATATGCATCAATATGAGGCCGTGAATGCTCTGAATACGCTCTAAGTTAAAAAAATAGGACATTTGACTATACAAGCCTAACAGTGCTTGTATGTATTGGGGAGTGAAAGACTTCTAACTTATTCTCAAACTCAAATTTCGTCAGACCCCTAGAAAAAACGCACAGCTTGTTGCAGTTAGGAACCTGTATGTAGTATGAGTGGCGCGGTTCAGTTGGCGTTTCTTCTAGAGGAACTTATTTAACACGCGCAGTGGAGGGGGTCCTAAAGTGCCTCCCCCATCTGTTTTTCCGGGGTGGCGAAGAACCGTTGGCCGCCAGAAAATAAAACTCGGCTACATTTGAGAGAATTTATGAGCGCGTCTAATGGTGCATACATTTTGAAAAACGACCGAAAATGTTTTGACTTATAGGCTTTCAAAATCAGATTTATATTTTGAGATCGCCATAATGGCGCGGCCACAGTAGTTTGCGTTTCATGCCGAGTGGTGGCATCATAAGGCAATATAATTAGGTTATATGTTAAGGCTATCCTACATGAAGGTCAAGGTCAAGGTCAAAGTTCAAAGGTCAATGTAATTTAATCTATTCAAGGTCATTGACTCCAGTGCTCCCAGTCAAATGGCATCGCCCATTATGAAGCATGACGTCATAGTTAAGGTCACCCTGTGTCAAGTTCAAGGTCGCAGGTCAAGTTCAAAGGTCATGGGTCAAGGTCAAACACTTATTTACTGCCAAATGGAGGTCATATTGGCAGTTACATTGTATATTACGGGAATATGCTATTTTGTGACGTCATAGGTCAATGATCTTGAATGACCTTGGCCCCTAAATATGAGACCAACTCGTACAGGGCCTTTCTTTCACACCCTAAGCCCGTTTATAGCGTATTTGTGACTTGTTTTCGCAAAATCCCGGCATTTACCGGTAGGTCCCCAGAACGGCCAAATTTTGACATTTGTGACCTCATTTGAACTTGAAGATATTGACCTAGGTCTATGAATCTTGGGCATAATGTAGATCACCACCATCCCCACCAACTCCGAAACATGCGTTATTCTACCCCTCTTCGTTTCCGAGATCTCAGGGGGCCCTTTAGGACCCCCACCCTCCACTGCGCGTGTTAAAATTGGCAAAAATAGGCCCATCATCATCATGATTTGTATCAAGGTAAAAGGTCATGGGCCAAGGTCATGGTTATGGTGATATCTTAACGCTATATGATTCGGATATATGGTAGGGTCACCTCAAATGATGGTCAAAGTCAAAGGTAACTGACAGGGGCGTCGCCACGGGGGGCAGGGAGGCCGGCCCCCCACTTTTGGGCCAAAAATTTCCTTATCTCTGTCAAAATGGGATGATATCGTAAATTTTCATAACCAGTCGGTGCGGGAGGCAACGAGGAGCCCAAATCCAAGAGTTTTTGGTCCTAGCGTGGACAATTTCTTGTCAGCATCAGGTTTAAGTTGCTGGCTGGCCGGCCGCCCCCCCCACTTTTTGGCGTTTACGAGGTACCTGGTAACTGACCACGCAATTATTAGCCACAATGCAAGTTTAAGTTCATATTACGGGAAATATGACATTTTGTGACGTCATAAGTCAAAGACCTTCAATGAAATTGGCCCCAAAATTTCTTGAAACGTGGCTTTGTACCCTCTTATAATGACCAAAGTCTGCTTTTAGTGAACTTGTCTTGGTTTTGCACGACAAAGGCATGTTCTAATAGGTTTCCAGCACGGGACAGATTTGACCATTATTTCCTCTATTGACATGGAAGATATCTACCAAGGTCAATAAACCTAGATATGGATGTAGATCACCAAAGACCCACCAACTCCCATACACTCAACCTTGTTTTTTTCAAAATCTCTAGGGGAGCTCTTCAGACTCCCCCTCTACTGTGCGTCTCATATTGTTTTGCTTGCCAAAAATGACGCCATCTGGTCCGGATGGCGCCCCCAGAAACGTGCCCCACTCCACCCCCGGCAAGGTGTCACCCCCCCCCGATCGGTAATCTTGGATTCACCTATGATCCGGCCCCCGGGGGCTCCCGGTGGCGAGCCCCTGCCTACCTATAGCCAGGGACGGATCCAAGGGGGAGGGGCAAAGTGGGCGGCCGCCCCCTTAACCCGCGCCCCACCGGGGGGTCCGGCGCCACCTTCGCCCCACCGGGGGGCCATCGATGGCCCCCCTCTAACTCCGAAAATATGGGCGTTAGCGCAAATCTGCAAAGTGCAATAGAAAGCTCGCGTGAATTCAGTAAGAAATTACTTCACATGTTTTAGTGCTCAGGTCAATGGTTTGACCTCCAGAGGTCAAATTAGGTCAAGATCGGCTATTTTCACTTAAATATGCAATGATTAAGCAAACTGGGCATAACTCTTATGCCATTAGAGTTATTGAGACCTGGTAAAGTACATTTGATAGCAAATTGCCAGTACTTTTTCCGCTATGTGGAACGTAAAGACCTCCCGCCAGTGGTTTGACCGCTAGAGGTCACCTCGTGACCTAATATGACCTGAGGTCACGAAAGGTCAAAAAGTGACCTTGCCGTATATCAAATGAAAGCCAGTGACAAGACAAACACGATGGTGTTTGTTTCACTGCTCTAGCTCAATTAGGTCAAAAGTTATTGTCAAAATACTGTTTTTGACCTCTGGTGACCTTGGATGACCTTGGAAAAGTCAAAGGGAAAATATGACCCCTGGGATCCGTGAAAGGGTGTCCAAAAACGTTGTTCTGAGCAGTCTGAGTATTTGCAATCATTTTTGTGGCTTTTATATCATGAAATAGCTTTTCCCCATGCTTTTCCAATGGGAGAGGTCGCCTCGTGACCTGACCTCAGGGCACGAAATAAAAAAATCCCGGATATACACCTTGTAGACCCTGGAGGGGTAATGAAGTTTAGGAAGTTTCAAATCGATCGACTTTGAAATGTAGCTCTTACAGAGCTCTAAAGTGAAGTGAGGTGACCTTGGTTGACCTCGTCTGGTGACCTGACCTTGGGTGACCCGGGGTAAAAAATTTCAGGGATGATGGGAAAATGATGCAGTGAGAGGTAGAGCCCTCAACCGTGGTGCTGCGCCTCGTCGTTTTTCTGCTATCCCGGAAAAACCTTAGGGGGCCATCGATGGCCCCCCCGGTGGGGCGAGGGTTAAGCCTAAGTGTCGCCCCACTGAGGACGAAATGCCGACCCAAAGATTATCAGCTCCCAACCCCCCTCCTCCCGGGATGCAACAATTTGCCGCCCTTTGGGTGAAAAGTGCACCCTTCGAGTGGCAAAGTGTCGCCCCCTGAAGCTTCGCCCCCCTTTATCGAAATCATAGATCATAGTCACTGCCTATAGCCAGGGGCGACACTACTGGGGGGGTAAGGACGGGGGCTTTCCCCCACTTTTAGGCCAGCAATTTCCTTATCTCAGTCAAAATAGTAGGGAATCGGACATCTTATAACCAGCCGGTGCGGGAGGCAGCAAGCAGCCCAAATCTGAAGAGTTTTTGGTCCCAGCGTGGACAGTTTCTTGTCAGTATCAGGTTGAAGTTGCTGGCTGGACGTCTGTCCCCCGCCTCCTCCACTGTTTTGACGGCGACGACGCTCTTGCCTATAGCTATGCTCCAACAGTTCTGCACCATTTCTGAAACAACCAAATCAGCCTCCCCTTATCGTCGCTATGCATGCATGCACATCATTAACATATTTTCTTATCTTGCGGGTCGTCCTTTTCGGTCCCATTGCGACTTGACAGCGTGGATTAGCACCTGCAATGCTCCAATCAAGTGTACATCGTGTGGCACAATGAATTTGGCGCGCAACGCCTGATGACAACAAACTCATTGCGCATGCGCGGACCGGCCAAATCACTAAAACACGTTTAGGGGGACCTAAGTGGCATTTTTTAAGTATACGTGGACCAGCTGAGAATCTGCTGCAGAGCGTAGCACACCATGAAGTTGCTGGGCGCCCATGCCGACAAGGAATAAACTGCGCATGCGCAAGCAAGGTGGTTTTGATTTCAGTTACAAAATTCCAGCTTAGGGGGACATCACTTGGTATCTTTTAGGGCATAGGTGGACCAACTTGGAATTTTCCCTCAGCATAGGTGGACCTTCACGTTAGCTGACCACGCAGCAGCTGACTGCATTCCTATGGTGTTGCCATCTGTGTCAAAACTTGGTACTACAAACCGTAAAAAAATTCTTAGCGGTTTCTAAGATCGTTTAGGTGGACCAATTTTTCGGGTCCACCGATGCTAGGACTCCGGCTCCCGATCTTTTGTCCCCAGAAACGGCAAGAGACGAATTTAGTTTATGCTGACAGGTCCACCGAACGCCAGAAAAGATACTCAAATTGTCCACCGATGCCGAGTTTAGGAAACCACCTCGTTGAAAAAAACAGAGTTATCACTTGGTTTGAAGAGGTGGTATTTGCAGGCTGCATGTACATATTTCTAAAATAGTCCACTTAAGAATATATGGTAACAAATATATGTAACTTTTGACGACAATATCTTTCGTCTTCAGGAAAGTATAATTTTTTCCGCCCTGCTGAGCAAATGAACGCAACATCGATAAATATCGCAAATGTATATTCGGATTGCATATATCAACTGCATGATATGCAGTATACTATAGGTGCATGATAATATAGCCTGATGAGGGGATGCTAGCAGTCAATGATCGTCAAAAGCCATGGAAGTTACTTTTAGATCGTGAAAGACTTAGTCACATATCCAGATTGACAGCATCTAGAGATATCCAATATTGATTAAGACATGATTGGCTAAGCGGGGAAAGAAGGAAGAAGAGAAACAGTCCTTATAATCTCAAACCAATCTCAATTCGGGAGTATATCGCGCTAAATTTCCCATCGATCATGTTCTTGAGTGTTGTTGTCCCTTTCTAGGAGAATAACAGATAAATTCCCGTCGAGTAAACTATTCTCTTTTCTCTATCAATGTCCAGCGACATTCTAAGTGAGCGAACACCACGAAAAGTTTAATCCGTATTCATAGTCGACGCCCGTTAGAAAGATGATCCGACAAATAAGGAACCCAAGGAAGGCTTCCACCATGTCGCAGTAAAGAATTCATACCTGGGGACTGTTCTACTTCAGCACAATCCACTGGAATGTGGCAAGACGAACATTCCAAAGATGAAGTCCAGAGGTGGGTGCCTGCAGGACCAGGTGTGGTTAAATTTAGAGAAGAATATATCACTGCACTTCTGGAAAAACAGAGACTTCGCTGTTGCAAAGGCTCAGATCAATCTGCCTGCGATTATTGTGATGTGCTGTTACATATGGTTCTGTGCCTCCATTACATTAACTAGTCCTACTTTTTAACTCTGAAATCCCTTTAGATTCGTGATGACACGCGACGCTTGGGTCAACCAAGGATAATCAGACAAGAGGTGATATATTTGTTTTGAGCGCTTGCACGTGGGAACAATTTGAGTTGCTAATTTTCAGACCTATTTTTCCATTAATAGTCGATTTTGGAATTTCGATATATGTATTCCCTTTAAGTTGACGCAGAATTTTACCTGTGAAGCTGAGGCAGAGGGGTTCCAGTAACCCATGCACACATGTGAGAATAGACTTATATTAGCATCGCTCATTTGAATGTTCCTCTTAGTGTTGAAAATCATCCGTTTCAGAGAGTTTCTTTTCGAGCAACTTCATACAAGTCAAAAGGTCTACGTTTTCGTTCAAAGTTGTGAGGTATTCGGCAGATGTGTTCTTTGAATTGAAATAACAATTCTGTATATTGGGGGTGGCTGTGTGGCTGCTAAAAGCAGCCCTAAATGATGTACAGACGTACATACAAACTAACAGAATGTTTTATGTCTGAGAGACTTTGTACTTCGAAGAAATCAAATGGCGCTCCTAACATTTTACCCGGGATTCCGTAGAGATACTGCTAGAACTGAAAGATAAGAGGCTGGAATTTTAGACGATCTTGAGCTTGCACTGATGCCCCTCAGTAAAATAAAACTGACACAATTTTCTGACATCGAAATTTTGCACTATACACATGTCAATATGCACCCCTGATATGTTTTGTACGGTGTGCTGAAAAGCCTTTATTGAAATTAAAAGAAAAATATTCGGAATCAGGGTGCCTTTTAAGCTCCAAGAGACGGCCACATAGAACACAAATTGCAAGGATCTACTCAGCTCGAGACATTACACTCTACAAAAATCCAAAAGCGCTCCTGGCCTATTTTGCAAGAGTCTTCGGTAAGGCTATACTCTTGGAATTCCAAAGATCATCGATATTGGGGCAGCTTTTCCGGCTTTCCAGGGTGCTGCCTAAATGAAGTATAAACAGACAAAAACCCCTCCTACCATGAGACGTTACATTCCCCAGAAATCAAGAGTGCACCATATGACCTTGGCAGTTGGTGCGTCGTAAACCCCAAATCAAGAGGTTCCCCTTCGTACTTTGCGGGGTGTTCCGTAGAGGCACTGACGGAAACGGAAGAAGAGTCTTTGACTGTGGGTCTCCTTTCAAGCTTTTGTGGTGGGCAGGCGTTGTTTTCCGAACAATTATCCTTCTAAAAGTTTGGTGGCGCCAACGGGGTCGCCACCGCCCCAACATGACCCTGATGGGTTCTCTCGACACTCCATCGCTCATAAGGGTTCCAAGAGAGGAGGAGGGAAAAGAGAAAGCTATTGAACGTTAACCGTATGTATGTATGTACCTAGATATCTGAAATAACAATAAATATCAAATCAGCATATCCCGGCCAAGAATTGGGAACCAGGCAGGGAGGGAGGGGGAAGCTGCCACTGAATCTATCATTCCTTGCGGAAAGGAAATTGCCCCTCCAAAACAAAATGTCTTCAGATTGGAATCGTTTTACCTTCCACTCATGTTTTCAATCGAAATATGAAGTTGCGTTTCCCAAGTTGGACGAAAGAGGAAATTATCAGTTGGAAGTATAAGGTATAAAGCCCCCAAACCCTTAGATGGCTACGCCCCTGGCAGTATTTTTAGTTTCTTAGAATTCACTAGAGTGATACAAAAAATTGGACAATTTTTAATATTTGAAAAATTCATTACAACCCTATGCTAATGATGAGTCAGAACTCGCGGCTGATTATGTTGAGAATAGACCAAAAGATTAGCACACCTCTGTCAAAGATGTCGGTCGTAAGGGCCTTCTATACGGGAATGGCCCCCAACAGAGAGGGTGTTTTTTTAGCTAGATTTAGTTTTTGAAGGAAAGGTGAGCAACGAAGAAAAGGGTTCTCGCATACAACCTAGGCAGAAGAGGGCAGAAATTCAATTGTTTTCCCCTACGGAGACGATGTTTTACCTCGAGATAAGGAAATTTCTCGACTATAAAATAGCATGAAGGTACCTTCAATAGAGGATTTTAAAGGCGGGCAAATGTGCCTTGCACAGAACGCCTTATAAAAAGCCCTGAACTAAGTAACTAACTAACCTTCGATATAGGAATTGGCGATCCCTAAGGCACAAGAGTAGTTTAGGTGCCAGATTGTCATACCATATAATACTGATCGGCCTATTCACCTCTCAATGGGTACCAGTCTTAGTTTAGGAACATTCACATTCTGCCCCATCGGGATCTTCCCCAACTTTATTGACATTGTCTAGTTTTTTCTAACCTCAGCCAGCCGACCTCTTCAAGACCAGATGCGGGGAGAGTTAGTGTTACTCTGACCTGCTTCTTCTTTGCTACGCTCTCGGGATGATCCGGTGGCATAAACAAGAACTTGAGGCAACTAATTTGGGCTCTTTTGTACACATGAGGTCCGAGGTGATTCGGGAATTAACAATTATGGCTTACGAACCAAAATGTTAAAGGGAATGTGGCACCTTCACAACGTGATTTTAACTGAACTAGCCAAGTTGTAAAGCGAGTCGGAAAACCCGGTACTTCATATTTCATTTGTCTTGGAACTCGATATTTCCGTAAAAAAAGCTAAAACCTACCTGACACCAGCCCCCCCATCAGCCCGTCGCCGGGCGGCCATTGTTGTGAGCTGCTGGTGTGACGAAATATGCTGACGTCACGATGAACATCAGCCAATCGAAGCCCTTGAAGCGTTTCAAGTATGGTGGTGGTTGCCAGATCGTGACATCATCTACAGGCTGATATTTATTTCTTTTTCTAGAGGAGTATTTTTAAAAACAAAATATTGAGCTTATTGTACATTTTTCAGAGAAAGCATGAGTGGTTTCATTATTTTTGGCTAAAAGTACGCCTAATTTCACTATGTTCCAGGATTCGACCAAGGTGCCACATTTCCTTTAACCCTCTCGGCTCGCTAGCATAACGGGAAAATCGACCCCAAATGTTCAAGCTTGAACACGCTTTCATTGTGACCGCAGCCCACAATGCTTAGAAATAATATTGCCGACAGAAACCGAGGCCATTCTTCCTCACATGCCACAACAAATGTTTCCCGTTGACATTGAATTGACAAGCCAAGCGGGTAGGGAAGGCTCATTTTAACGAGCCTTCCTACCCAGACAAACGAAGAGGCTGGCGGTGATTTTAATTAGGCGGGATTCTAATAAGCGAGCGGCCTGTAGTGAGCCCAGTGGTGACCACGGTGCGTGACATGCCTCAGCGGGACCGCCCGGTCCAATTCGTTTGTCTCGCCAGCACCTGTCACAGGGCAGCGACTGCAGCATTCAGAGGCGGTGCCGCTGGAACACGGCGCCTTCCATGCCGCTGGAACACGGGTTCCTGATCCACAGCTAATTGGCAACACCGGGAACTCTAATGTTGTGGTGTACACGTGATCAGCCAAAATCGGAACAAAATCAATTGTTTCAGCCCTGCTCCTTTAGATCTAAGCAATGCTTACATATAAATCAGCCCTTATTGTCGCTTTGCTCACCAGAGTTATTGTAAGAACAGGCCAAATACACTGCGATTTAGCGGTGTTATGAAAACTGAAACCATTTGCTTTATTTTTTTCATTTGTAGGGTCTTCGTTAATGAGAGTGTGTGTCCCCGTATCGGAAGCTACGCTGACCGCCCAGCGTTTTTGTTTTTTAGAGCAGGGGCTTGATCAACCTTTAAACTGATCCACCGGCCCGGTGGCAACGCCCGAGGGCACGACCTCGCCGCGTGTCACCGGAGCAGTCCTCTGTTCCGCCGGATTCAAGAAATCGGGATAGGCTCGCCGTCTGGTACGGTGGGGTGTGTTACGGAGCGTGTGGACATGATGATGCCGCAGATGGGTGCCTGAAGTGGAAAACCCCTGCTGTGTACCTAGGGTGCCGTCCATAAATTACGCAGCGCACATGTTTGTGATTGTGGACTGCCCTCCCCCATGTAACGTTTCGTAACACTCAGAAATTACGCAACTGTGGATACGATTACGTAACACCTCCCCCCCTGAAAAACGGCATACGGGATTTCGAAATAGTTGCGCCAATATTGACTTAAACCCGAGGCTTGCGGGAAGTACCCGTACATGAGGAGAGAGAGAGAGAGAGAGAGAGAGAGAGAGGTATATAAAGGTATATTGACACATAATCCATCACACTTCAATCATTCCGTGGTAGCCAAGGGCTAAAAGTAGGAATGCTACAAATCATACTTAAAACGACTACAGAGAGAACACCAACGCACATGCATTTCAAGGAAAGGTAAGTAAAAAGACATTAAGAACCAAAGGATATGGGTCTGCCAATCATGACGGCGGCGGCGTGTATGTACACATTCCTTTGTTGAAGAGCTCTAGCGTCTGAAATTCGGCTGACTGCCTATAACGTTCTGATATGCGATTCAGCGGCCATTAGCTCTCACGTCTTAAGGGGTTTAAGTTCACCCGTCCACACAGAGGGTGCACGTGAGTGTGTGATATTTTGGAGAGTAGGGATTAGGAATATAAGTCGGGGCTTAAGCGATTAGTTCCAGTGGGTTAAGAAAGTGATATTGCAAGCATTCGCTGAGCTTTCACTACGATATGATCTTCAAGTGATGAGGTCGTATAATTGCGACCCGGCACCATTATGTTTTACCGTGTAAAGTCATCGATGTAGGTAGCCTTGTGGGGTGATTCCCTGGCACCCGTTCAGAACAACTGTTTGAGACGAACAGTTTTGGGGGAGTGGGATTTAAGCGAGATGTTTTACCTTTCTAAGATTGGAGATAAAAAAGTTGAATGTTGTCATTGTCAGCTTTAAGGTTGTCATTGTCAATAGTCCTAAAAATAAACGAGATACATTCATAGTATATATTGGAGAAAAAGGGCCAATATAATAAACAATATTTCGAACACGATCCTTTGTCAAGTTTAGAGTGAAGAAAAATACGAACGTAGGTAATATTTTCATATTTCAGTTTTTTTGTTCCATAAAACACGCGGACATTCTAGCCTCCAACCTTTGTACACAGTATGAACATATCAGCAACATATCTTCCTTAATTTTAACGTTCTTATAATATATACAATCGATGAGGGAAAATATAATACACACACGCACATCGAACCTGGAAAGGAATGCTAGGCCATCACCAACAATCAGAACGAGGAGTACGGGACGGGAGGGAGAAGCGAAAATATATATATATATATATATATATATATATATATATATATATATATATATATATATATATATATATATATATATATGTATATTTGAGAGCAGAGGACACTGGTAATTTTTATACTGTTTTTTATGTGGCACCTACCTTTTATTCCCGACCTGCATGTGTACATGCTCAGACTGACCTCAGGTTGGGATCAGACTTGCCGGCAAGAAAGAGGGGACTTGAGAAGGTCCCCAAACTTTTTCAATTAAACGGATACCCACTGAACCTAATCAACCGCATCCAGCATTCGGTACTTTACAAACCACATCATCGCACTAGAATAAACAAATATAAAACCACAACACACATATCTCTCCCATTTATAGACGACCAACTGGCATGCAGAATTGTCACCGCAGCTAAATCGTCAGACCTCAACATATCAATAGCATGGAAGAGTGGTCGAACCCTAGCCGACACTATCATCAGATCATCCCTCGAACCAGCCACATACAGACACAGCACACAAAATTACCTGTACCCTCTGCTCTCAAATTATATATATATATATATATATATATATATATATATATAAGTTGTAGTAAAAGTATGAACTTAATGAAAGTATGAACTTATATATATATAAATATATATATATATATATATATATATATATATATATATATATATATATATATATATATATATATATATATATATATATATATAGGCAAAACCACAGGACAAATCAGGACGCGATTCTTGGAACATTTAGGCCACGCAAGACGAAAGGAACAGGGTAAACACTTAGGGGATCACACTAGAGAACACCATTCAGACACACAAACCACCGACAGGATATTCACCATAGAAATATTAGATATATGTAAAGAAGATGCTGATTGTAAAATTAAAGATTCCCTGGAAATCCGGAACTAAAAGCCCCAGATGAACAAATAGGGTTCATCATGGCGCCTACCCCTTCCCGTCCCGTACTCCTCGTTCGGATTGTTGATCGCCTAGCACTCCTTTCAGGTTCGATGTGCGTGTGTGTATTATATTTTTCCCTCATCGATTGTATACATTATAATAACGTGAAAATTAAGGAAGGTATGTTGCTGATACGTTCATACTGTGTACAAAGGTCTCGAAATGACATGATAAGTGGATGTGAATGAATTACATAAATATAAAGGACTTCTCCACTAGTGAAAATGAAAAACGTTCGGAGCTTTCGGCTATATTTTATCAGCCTTCGTCAGCGAGTGGTCGGATCGATCGATGGACATTGGAAGACTAGACACGTTACAAAAATTATATAACAAGTGCAAAAAGGATTCCAGGAAACGTGCACGAGTAAGAGAGTTACCTACCTGAAGAACATTTTTAGAACAACGCAAATTCTCATATTTTGATATTTAACGATTAAGGGTGGCTTACACAGTACAGCATAATAATAGTAGGTAATTGACGCACATCATATGCTAGTATAAAAATGCTAATGGTTAGTAAAGAGCTAAAAAAGAGAATATAAGATTCATTGCAACATCATAGTTAATAAACTAAGAAAAAGTGTCTAATAATAACAGTAGGTACTTCACACATTAAATACTAGTACAAATGTCAATATTATGTAAAAAGCTACAAAAATATATAAAAGTTAAGAAACACATCCTGCCATCCTATATATAAATATAAAATATATAATACAAATACAATATATGACAATCCTATAACAATAATATAAAACTAGCTGAACACAAAGATATGTTAAAGTTATCAAAACTATTTAGAGCTGCAGCTATGTATAATGGGAAGCCACCTGTCGTGAAACCTGCTCCCAGAGTTTCGGTTGATGTTGGCGTCGTTCGGTGATGTCAGTACCGTCTCACGAGGGCCAGCAGTGCGGATGTAAGCGGACTCTTGGAGCAGGCGTTGATGATAGTTGGTGGCGTGGTCCAGGATTTGAGCTTGGTCAAAGTGAGGGGTGCAGGTCCGGTGGGTGCTGAAAGCTGAGGTGTTGGCTTTCGACCGATTGCTTCCTCTCCAGCTTTCCCTGTGTTCTTTTACGTTTGTTTGCAGTTCTCGGTCCTGGAAAAAGACCGACATCTCGCATTTTTGGACATCGACATAAGAAGAGGAGAAGACCGATTCATCACCAAGGTGTACCGCAAGGACTGCACCACCAATCAGGTCGTCCCTTTCCAGTCTTTCACAGAACCTCGGTACCTCACAGCGGCCATTCGAGCAGACGCCATCAGAGCCTACAGATACTGCAGCACTGTCAAGGACCGAGAGAAGGAGCTGTTATTCGTCAAAGAAAAGTTCCAGCAGAACGGATACCCATTAACTACAATCAAGTCCACCATCAAAAAACCGCTGAGGACATCAAGCTCAAGGCCCGTGCCCTCCCCGCCCCAGCGGGGTCGAACAACCAGTCTCTTCCAGTTCGGTTTTCGGTACCATTTACAGGGCCATCGTTTTACCAGTTAAAACGTGCAAGTCGGGCAATCGGCGTACAGCTGGTGTCAAAACCACAACGAACCATATCCAGCATCCTCTGCAGCAAAGCGAAACATCACCTACCAAAAGAACAGAACTCAAACATCATTTACAGCATACAATGTTCATGTTTAGTGAATGGCAAGCCCGTCACCTACATCGGAGAAACCGACCGAGAACTGCAAACAAGAGTAAAAGAACACAGGGAAAGCTGGAGAGGAAGCAATCGGTCGAAAGCCAACACCTTAGCTTTCAGCACCCACCGGACCTGCACCCCTCACTTTGACCAAGCCCAAATCCTGGACCACGCCACCAAATATCCCTTGCCCCGGTGGCGGGTACGAGCCACCTTCGCCCTGGTGGGGGGCTAAAAAGACCCCCCACGATCTCAAAAACTAAGAGAGCTAGAAAAAAGCGCAAAACGGCAATCGAAAGCTCTTCGAAAATGATATCGAAAATACTTCGGTCATTTTTCTTGTCAGGTCAATATCAAGGTCACCAGAGGTCAAAATAGGTCAAAATCGCTAATATGAGGTGTACTAAGAAAACCTCCTATATCTCAGAAACTATGATAGCTAGAAACATTTTTCTAACACCATTCGAAAGCTCTTGAGATGCGCTTTCATTACAGTGGCATTCATTTTCGTGTCAGGTCAAAGCCTAGGGAGCTACAGGTCACTAAATATTGGGCATATTCTTGGGAATGTCCATAGCCACCCATGCATAAGGGCGTTTACTTTTTCGCTAATAGCTTCCAAACCAAACAAGATACAGCCATAGTTTATGCACCATTGCAATCCTCTCGTCAATACGAATCGAATGATATATGATATTGCTATGCCAGGTCAAATTTAAGAATTTGACCTGACCCAGGTCAACGGTCTGACCCAACTTGACCTGGTATAGTCATGATGTATATCATTTGACTTCCAGTGACTATACAAACACTTCGGTGACAAAATAAAAGCTCTATCTTAGTTTATTCAAAATTTATAGAGGAAAACACCAAAAAATGTTTATTTGACCTAAGGTGACCTTTTAAAGGTCACAAGTCAAAAATTTTGGTATCAGCTTCAGAAATGGGCTAAGAGCAAGTCGCAACCGATGTTTGAAGTTGATTCCATCCTACTTACTGAGAAAAGCTCATTTCGTGATTTTCTCCATGCATTGTCAATGGGGAGGTCATGCTCTGCACATGACCTTAGGTCACCAATATAAAAAATCCCGGAACAAATGTTGTAGCTCCTGGTGGGCCCAAGATGTGGTATGAGTTTCAACTTGATCGATTAACCCTTCTTTTAGTTATGCCGTCCTAAGTATTTTTTGAGGTGAGGTCACTTCACCTGACCTGGTGACCTGACCTGATATGACCTTGAGCCAAAATTTTCAGGAAAGATGTAAAAATGATGAAGGAACAGCTAGACCAAGTTTGGCGGCGCTGCGCGCCGCCGTTTTTGGTCACTTCGGAAAAACCCGAGGGGGGGTCTAAAAAGACCCCCCCACCCGGGCGAAGGATATCATCAACGCCTGCTCCTAGAGTCCGCTTACATCCGCACTGCTGGCCGTCGTGAGACGGTACTGACATCACCGAACGACGCCAACATCAACCGCAACTCTGGGAGCAGGTTTCATGACAGGTGGCTTCCCATTACTCATAGCTGCAGCTCTAAATAGTTTTGATAACTTTAACATATGTTTGTGATCAGCTAGTTTTATATTATTGTTATAGGATTGTCATATATTGTATTTGTATTATATATTTTATATTTATATTTATATTGATATATAGGATTGCAGGATATACTTCTTAACTTTTATATATTTTTGTAGCTTTTTACATAATATTGACATATGTACTAGTATTTAATGTGTGAAGTACCTACCGTTATTATTAGACACTTGTTCTTAGTTTTATTAACTATGATGTTGCAATAAATCTTATATTCTCTTTTTTAGCTCTTTACTAACCATTAACATTTTTATACTAGCATATGATGTGCGTCAATTACCTACTATTAGTATGCTGTACTGTGTAAGCCACCCTTAATCGTTGAATATCAAAATATGAGAATTTGCGTTGTTACTAAAATGTTCTTCAGGTAGGTAGCTCTCTTACTCGTGCACGTTTCCTGGAATCCTTTTTGCACTTGTTATATAATTTTTGTAACGTGTCTTGTCTTCCGATGTCCACCGATCGATCCGACCACTCGCTGACGAAGGCTGATAAAATATAGCCGAAAGCTCCGAACGTTTTTTATTTTCACTAGTGGAGAAGTCCTTTATATTTATGTGTACAAAGGTTGTAGGCTAGAATGTCCGCGTGTTTTATGGAACAAAAAACTGAAATATGAAAATGTTATCTATTTACGTATTTCTCTTTACTCTAAACTCGATAAAGAATCGTGTTCGAAATATTGTTTATTATCTTGTCGCTTATTTTTAGGACTATATATTTTTTACCGTATTTTCAACCAATTTTTCATCACGTCAGAAAACATGGCACATTGAGATCAAAAATATTGTTACATTCTTAACACAGTGTCCCTGAAATGCCGGGTATGATATGGCACAACAATAAAACTGGGATAGGCATCCACAACTGTGAAGATTTCAGAAAAATACGATAAAGGCTAAACTACTAAAAGTTTTGACTCTAAATCCGTGGGTGCATCCGATTTCTTTTGCTCCACTTTACTTCGGGATACAGTCTAGTCGGATTCAGAAATACATTATTTCCTCCCATACTCGGGTGGTGGAGCTAGGGAACGAGAAGTGCTGGGGAACGAGAAACCGATCTAACTTTTTATCCGAAAGGAGCAGTCTTTTCTGAGGTAGAAGAAAAGTTGGAAACAGGATTTGGAGGGGCCTTTTGGTTATCAGTGAGTGAGGGGCGTACTGCAGGTACCTGCCTCCGGGATTGGGGAGACGGTGACGTGGGGGAAGAGCGTTCGACTTCCACGCCACTGACTCGGGTGTAATTCCCCGGCCGGTTATTATGCATACATATTTCCGATCCCCATGATAGCCTCCCAAGAGGGGTGAGAGTTGGCGACACTACATGACCTCAGCAGCCGGTTCTTGTAAAGCCCTTATACTGTTTTTGTCTCATCGATCCTCTTGCCGATAGCATGTTAGTTACGCTTCGCTAGCGCCCCCGCTCGTCCATTTTCTGGAGATGAAGTTCTTGCTTCTGGGCACATAACATCCGCTTTGTTCCATACCGTTTCAAGCCTGCCCCTTCACTTTGAGCGCATATGGACCGTTTTTTTCAAAACCCATTGGAACGAACGGTGTGATTTTTTTCGGAGTCTACTGGGCAGTTTACAGCCAAGCAGACCTAACATACTTACCTCCACATGTCTTCACGCGCGAGAGCAGCCTTGTGGTGTGGTGGCAACGTGTAAACGGGCTGCAGGTCAAGAAAAACTCAAAATATTCATTTAGTTTATTTAGTAGCTAAGAAACGCCCTAGTTTGGTCCGTCAGATCTTAAAAGAACAAACTTGCCTGAAATGTGTTAAGAAATCACAGTATGACTCATTGACCTGGTCTGATTTCGATTTTCGGTCAAAAGTTCTCAAATTGTTCATCTTACTGACCTGTCTGCAGAGAAACGACGCGTCTCTCATTCGAACCGAATCGGGATCATTGCATAAAACGGGGCGGAGCATCCCATTAGACCAGCTCCCGCAGGCGTACTGTATTGCTAATGAAATTCCTTTAGCAAAAGCTAGTCTCCCGAATCTTGCGAAATCAATACAGAAAGTTGTTTTATAGTATCATGTCATTTCCGGTTACTTTGTTAACTTACACCCGCCGGTAACCCTACGTTCATGCTTTCATGGGGTTCATTACATTCTGACCACATCGAGGGTTTTGGCAATTGAGAGCACCCTAGAGACCCCACCTTCTGGAAGTCTCCAACTGACCTACATCCCACCCCCCACCCCCATCTCTCTGACGTCACCGGAAACCATTGCAGACAGGCGTCAAATGAAAATGTCGCCCGGCTGCACACGCCAAGAAATAGCTTGTTTGGGCAGTTATTGCCTAATCTGAGGTCCTGCTGAAATAATGTGGTGTATAAAATTAACAAATGACCATGCAGTTGTATCATTAACTTAGACTCCACGAGATGCAGCAAAAAGAACAGAGCTATTCGGCAGTCATTCTAAAATGAGCTGTTCTGAAATGCAGTGAATATATTTTTTTTTGTCGCCGCCGCGGTTTCCACCGGGGGTATATTTACACACACACATAGCTTCAAGTGCACACTTAAAATACAATCGACACTTGGGCACATGCCCCCCCCATCCACCATCCCTTGCCCACAGTCCAATATATATCCCTTCGCTACCCCCTCCCTTTCCCCACTCCCATCCCCTTTTCCAGTACAAACTACCGCACATGCTCTCAATCATCACACTGCACACAGAGCATCCACACTTCAAAACTCAGCACACAGTCCCCCAACCAACCAACCACGACCGTCCAACCGGAGCAAGTGCACGGCTAGCCACCACGAAGTTTGTGAGAGCCCTCTATATGATGGCACTTTACATTCACTTGAACATAATATCGGAAAGTACCATCCATCGCATCCACATGCACATACACATGCACCCGTCATACAGTAACTCAACCAACTTCACCGGATATTGAATTCCGCGGTCACACTGCCAGCCATCCCAATGTTTACTAATCGCAACCTCCTCACATCACCACGGCCCAGCCATGCCGCTGCGGTCGCAACAGTCAGACAAAAAAATGTCACGACGCACACCCGGCCAAAAATACCGGGCACACACCGAGCGATGGGCAAGGAAGCCCTCACGAACACAGTGACGTCCGGCTGCATCAGCACGGACCGCCGGCAAACACAGCCACGGCCCCCAAACATGACAGGATTCGGAATTCGACTGGAGCCACTTCCGACCTGAGCACCGCATCCGACCCGAGCGCGGCACCTGACCTGAGCGAGGATGTGCCATGCATGTTTGGGGGCCGTGGCTGTGTTTGCCGGCGGTCCGTGCTGATGCAGCCGGACGTCACTGTGTTCGTGAGGGCTTCCTTGCCCATCGCTCGGTGTGTGCCCGGTTTTTTGGCCGGGTGTGCGTCGAATCCACGTCATATCTTCTACGATAAACTCTGCTACAGTCACTTCTGCTACGTCTTTTCTTCTACTGGAATTTCTTCTACAGGACAACACTCCTACCAGACACTTCCACTATTCCGAGTACTTCTACGCGACAGTTCTTCTATAGCAAATACTTCTAAAGTCAAAACTTCTAGAGGACATATCTTCCACTGCCGCAACTTCTACAGGACATTTCTTCTACGCGATATTTATTCTACTGAAAAATCTTCTATGCGTCCTTCCTTCTACTGAAACCACTTCTACAGCCTCAGTGTTACATAACTTTCTTCTACTGCTATCATAGGCGGAACCAAGGGGTAAGGGGGGTGGGGGGCACGTGCCCCCCGATCGACCCTCGGCACCCCCTGAAATGGCCACGGCGCCCCCTGAAAAGTCAATGGCGCCCCCTGAAATTTCGCTTCCCACCCTCCCCCATGATGCAAAAATCGGCACCCACCGATGAGATTTTGTGACCATCTGATACGTTTTTCGGGTCAAAAGTGGCGCCCCCCGGACCAGATGGCGCCCCCGGGAAGGTGCCCCCGCCCCCGATCGGAAATTCTGGGTCCGCCTATGACTGCTATTACTTCAAAAGCCACAACTTCCACGTGACAGTGCGTGTACTGCAAATACTTCTGTCAATACTTCTAAATGACGAATCTTCCACTGCCGGAACTTCTAAATGACATTTCTTCTACGCGACATTTCTTCTACTGGCTTCGGGGGCATTCCAGGACAGATCGACCAAGGCTTGACACCACCATGTCTAGAAAAAATCTGAAACTTTGTCTCCGGGGTAGTTTTGGGCCAGAAACACGCCTGTGAGAATCTCAGCCCCCTCCGACCAACGGTGACCGAGTTATAGCCCGAGGCACTTTCGGGAGGTCACGTTGTAGACTCATCTTTGATGCTTCATAACTCAAAAACGCATCACCTGATTAACAAGTTTTGTATATCATTGAACTCGTCTTGAATTATAGTTTATTTTGAAAAAGAAAATTTGAAAATTTGAAAAATTTTGACTTTTAATTTGTTTGACCTTTTCTTTTTGACCTAGCTTGACCTTTTTGCAGTTGAAATTGCCCTTTTAGACAGCTCAAAAAATTGTCCTCAAAATATCTTTCGATAGAAAAAATAAAAAATGCGTTCTTGCTATAAGTTCCAAATTTTTAGCACCTAAGGTAGGTACGCAGACGGTTTTCGACCACCGCGGTAGTACAGTCTTATGTTTAACGCCGCAAACAAAGCGATTGCTTTTGTAATTGGTTGCTTGTAATCATATGGCATTGTCTTTACGAAATTTTCATTGTGCAAGTGTCAAAATAAATGAGAATTAACACGCACCCACACAGGGGGGGGGGGTGGGCAACCGGCCTCTTCAGGTTTCCACAGGTAGTAAAAAAAACACCTTCGCGCAGCGCCACCGTACTTCATGTACCTCTAACTCGAAATTTTTGCAGCTTCTGGCAAAATTTTAGGTCTGGGTCATACCAGGTCAGACCGCCAACCCAGGTCAAGAGACCTAACCTCAAAAAAAACTTTGGGAGGTGCATAAATCATGTCAAATTTAGCCTATCGTGGTTAGAATCGCCTTACATAGTAAGATCGCTTAGCAAGATAATTTTTCGTAGCAGGATTTCTATATCGATAACCGGGAGCAGGGCAAAGGCCATGATCTTTCCATTAGAAATGCATGGGGCGATTGGTAAATTTTGATAACTTGCGAGAATTGAGAATTGTCGTGAATTGCGATGGAGGTTTTATTTTTACATTGTCGTGTCTGACTTGCCACTGCAGTTTGATTAATATTCTTTTTACCATACAGACCTAAGCCTGGCTCTAGGTCAAAGCAGGTTAATTTTGACATTTGACTAGGCAATATTATAAGATACATAATCCGTTTGGGCTCAACAAGAGTGTTCCAATGGTGCTGAACTTTTCTTTCTACGGCTCTCCTCTGTCACCTATTATGCCACAAAATTTAGGTTTCCACTTAGTTCCCGTAAGAAATACTGTGACATTGAGCAACCTCAAAGGTGACACGACCAAACGATTGTATGTAACATATTCGGTAGTGATTAAAACTGGCTATTTAGCGGCATCACTCCCAGTGCACTGTGCCATTATTTATCTGGGATTCTCGGATCCGTGTCAGCTATGAAATGATCACCTTGTAAAAATGTCATGAGGCAACCTGTTCAAGCGACCAAGTCGAATGCGTTACAATTTCAGGGCATTTTGTCGAATATATGAGCAGATTCGAATTACTTTTTGGGAATGAAAGCCTTTCAGACACGTTTGTTTACATTGCATGAATCCTCTCAAACATATGCTGTGCTGCACTGGATCAGCTTGCATCGATACTATTTTCCATCTCCGGGAACGATGTGATTGTGTGAGTTAGTGGTGCTCATAGGATAAGTTATACCTGTTTCAATTATTGATAAGGTCGCGACATCTTTGTAAATTTTCGTTTAAGGCTGAAAGGTTCATTATTAATAAGTTCATTTGCCCTCGTCTCCCTCGAAACAAGGAATCCCTTTTTATCACTTTTAATGGCTGCAGTTTTTCTGTTTATAAAGATTGCGCAAGTTGTTGCCAGTTCAGTTTTTTATACATTTTGTACAAGTTGTTCTCAGTTCGATTGTTGGAGTCGGTGTCTCACTAAAGTCATCAATGGACTTGTCACGGAGACCCCGACCCCACCAGCCGAACGAGCAACTCCCACAATGAAGGGTTGATTTTAGAAGCCAACGTTTAACGTCCCACACAGCACAGGGACGGCCGCCCCGCTCAGGTCACCCTCTCACCAGTCAGTTGCCAGCCGACCTGTACGTCGGGTAAGCTATTGAGCGCCGGAGCGTCTCAGCGGAACCGATCCCAAGCCTGGACATGCACTGCCACTGCATGCTTCTGAGCCGCGGGCCGGAGCCCAACGCTCTACCAACTGAGCTACCGGGGCGGCAAGGAGGCGGTTTTAGGAGTAGGTGTCTCACTAGAGTCATCAAGGGACTTTTTACGGAGACCCTGACCCCACCACCCAAACGAGCAACTCCCACGATAAAGTGTTAATCAAGGAAACAAAGTTGAAAGTCCCACAAGGCATAACGACGACCGTCTACCTGAGGTCACCCCCTCACCACTCAGTTGCCTGCTGGCCTTCAGCATTTACGGTACCTACCACCTCCCAGTTGACCTAAATTATTTTTCCAGAAGTTGCAAAATGTTGTGTTAGAGGTAGATGGAGTACGGTGGCGCTGCGCGAAGGTAATTTTTTACTACCTGTAGAGACCTGAGGAGGCCGGTTGCCCACCCCCTCGGGTGGGCGCGTGTTAATTGTCATAAATTCGGATACTTGTACGATTAAAATTTCGTAAAGACAATGGAGTATGATTTCCAGCGACCGATTACAAAAGCAATCGCTATATTTGCGGCGTTAAACATAAGGCTGTACTACCGCAATGGTCAAAAACCGTGTACATACCTACCTTAGGTGCTAAATATTCGGAACTTATAGCAAGAACGCATTTTTTTATTTTTGCTATCGAAAGATATTTTATGAAGAAACATTTTTGAGGTGTCTAAATGGGCAATTTCAACTGGGAAAAGGTCAAGCTAGGTCAAAAAGGAAAAGGTCAAACAAATTAAAAGTCAAAAATTTTCAAATTTTAAAATTTTCTTTTTTCAAAATAAACTATTATTCAAGATGAGTTCAATGATATACAAAACTTGTTAATCAGGTGATGCGTTGTTGAGTTATGAAGCATCAAACATGAGTCTACAACGTGACCTCCCGAAAATGCCTCGGGCTATAACTCGGTCACCGTTGGTCGGAGGGGGCTAAGATTCTCACAGGCGTGTTTCTGGCCCAAAACTACCCCGGAGACAAAGTTTCAGATTTTTTCTAGACATGGTGGTGTCAAATTGAAATATTTTTGGTCGTTTTGTTCTGGAATGCCCCTTCGATCTTCTACTCTACTTTTCTTCTACTGCAACCACTATCTACAGGCTGAGTTTGAAATAAATTTCTTCTACTGCTTAGACTTCTATAGTCAAAACAGAAGGTCTACACATTTAATTAGCTACATAAAAATTTCCTACATGATCAACGCGTAAAATTATTATACCGTCTTAATTATTATTATTATCGTCTGGCCCCTTATCTGGTCTGGAACCTCTTAACTGGAATGGTCCCTCTCGGCTAATATTGGGTCCCCTGAGTTTGGTTTTGGTCATGCGAGAGGGAGTTTTGCAAGGGGTCCCTGGGCGCATCTGATAGTCAAGAGAGTATTGTACAGGAGCTTACTGACTTTGTCTTGGGGTGTGACTTGGTTTGGTGTCACAATTAGCTGGTAAGGGCCCCTGAGAGGAGCTACATAAGAGGTTTTTGACTCGGTTTTATGGCCCCTAGCTGGTGTAGTGTTCCTTGAGCTTACAAGTGCCCCTGGGTTGGTATCGGGTCTGTTTAACAAATGGGCCTCTGTGACTTGTTTGCGACCCCATTGTGCTCATCTTGGGCTTCGTGAGTTCGTCGAGGCACCCAGCTGATCTGGCCCTCTTAATTTGTATGGGCCTCCTGAGTTGAGTGTATTGGCCTGGGCCTCCTGAATTGACATTGGACCTCTTGAAAGAGGGTTTCGCAAAAGGCCTTTGGGTTATTCTGGGTCCTTGGGAGGGTATTGCACAGGAGCTTACTGGAGTGATATTAGGGCTCAAGCTGGTTTGGGGCCCCCTGAGCTAAAAGGGGCCCCTGAGGTAAAATTTCAAAGGAAGTCCTGAGCTAGCCTAGGGCCCCTTAGAAGAATTATGTGAGAGGTTCGTGACTTGGTCTTAGGGCCCTTAGCTAGATTGGTGTCCATTGAGGTGGCATTGGGCCTGTTTAACTAGTAGGGATCCAATTAGTTTGTCTGGGCACATTGTGTTGAAATGGGGCCCCTGAGCTTTTAGAGCCCTTAGCTCATCTGGCACCCTAGGTTGGTGCTGGGTCCATTTAGCTGGCCTGGGGCCCACTGAGAATATATTGTGCAGAAGGTTTCTGACTTGATCTCGGGATCCCTGAACCAGTCAAGGGCCCCTGAGAGACCAAATTGTGCATCTGGACCACAGTCATGTATCGGAAAGAAATTGTGGTTGTAATTGGTGTTTGTAGGAGGCTTGCTCTTTGTTATTCGCTTTGGTTTCAGCACTCGGGACAACGTGATGGAACAATGCGTGAAACGTGGTGGGCGGGGAGGGGGGACAAAACATACTCCGCCCTCTCCCACTCTCAAAAGTGGGGGACGCGTCTCCCCGTAGCCCCAGCGGCGGGACCCATGATTCTATACACGAAAAGTATCAAGAAGGTGGTTTAATGAAAAACTATTAAATTTTTCACACATTCAAGGAACGAATTTCCGTGGCATAATTTCTTGTTTTCTAAAATTTCCTTTGATGTATGGTGTATTTTTTGTCATGGAATTTTAGAGGGCAAAACCATCAGGTGAGAGAGAGAGAGAGGGGGAGAAAGAGTCAGAAACTAAGCCAATTTTACAGAAACAGCATACTGGACCTAGTTATCGCCATACTGTAGCATGCCTCAGAATTTTCGGTCATCATGTCATCAAAATATTTACATCGTAATAATCGTTTAGGGCTATAATGATGCATCCACTGCTGGGGTCGTAAGACTTCTCAGAAGGGGATTACGCTAGGCTTGAGCATTGAAATGTATTTTGATTTCACACGCTAATGTTGTCTGCTGCTAAGTGCTAACACGTTTTCGTTGAGGACTAATTTAAAAAACGCACGGTACGTTATAATCGCTATTCTTTCAAAGTCCGAGTCAACGGCAGAGGCTTAGATCCGTATCTCATTTTGAGTTTCCGAAAAAATCTGATTAAAAGCTCGAAGTGTGTTGAAATGTGCATGTCGGTTTTACCTACCGAGGAAGTTATGATGCGGCTCGTGTACAAATCCTACGATCCTACGGTTTTATACGGTATTTATAGGCATGACCCGAATTTTAGTGTCTTCATTTTCTTACTAAAAACATCCAAACCTGCAGGCCCGACCAGACCGGGACCCCCCCCTGGTTTGAAAAGAGATCTCCACCCCTGTGGAGAAGGCTTGAGCGGAAACTAACTCGATGACGATGCGTTGAGCGATGACGCCACGCAGATCGTTTGGAAAAGACCAGAATTATTCTCGCAAATGCCAAAAAGAACAGCGCGAACTCGTCAAGGATTCAAATTGAACAGCCAACACTCCGGCAGACCCGGCAGCGGTCGACCCCCAGTGGCCCTGGCTAAAAGCAAACAGTACAGGGCGGTGGCGCATATCTGACCAGAGGGTCGGGCCTCCTACTGTGTCATTCACAGGCAGACCGGGGGACGCCGCGACACCGCGAGACGGCTACACGGGCGGAAGGGGAGGCTGGACCGGAACCCGTCTGCGGACGCTACAGCCTTTCCGATTTAGACTTACCGTAGAAGAGCTAAATCCAAAAGAGAGTACGCAGCATGTTTCCACGCCCAGCATTACACACTATCGAGCGTACGGTCATTACTTACATGGACTGGTCATGATATTTGTAATACAAGTCATTCATGTATAATCTCTCACCCATCACTAATATGAAGGTACCTGATTTTAACACGCGCATTGACGGGGGGCGGGTACTCGCCCCCCCTCGGGTTTTTCGGAGATAGCAGTAAAACGGCGGTGCTACGCGCCGCCGTACTTGTCATACCTTTTCCCTCATCATTTTTACTACTTCTGTGAAAATTTTAAGGTTAGGTCATCTCAGGTCAGGTCACGAGTGCAGGGCAAGTGACCTGACCTCAAAAAAAGTTTAAGATAGCATACGTCGGAGCAGGGTGAACTTATCCGATTGAAACTCATATCACATAATCGGCCCACCGAGTTCTTTAAAATGTGTTCCAGTATTTTTTATATCAATGACCTAAGGCCAGGTACGAGGCATGACCTCTCCGTTGGAAATACATGGGAACATGGTTTTTACTGTATAACTCAGTAACGGATAGTGATAGAGCGTTTATTTTTAGCTGCATTAGACTCGCCTTGGCTTTGCAGTTCTAATGATATGCATTTTATATAATTTGACCCTGACCTGACCTCAGGTCAGGTAAAGGTCAAATTATATAAAATTCATATCATTAGAACCGCAAAGATAAGGCGAGTCTAATGCAGCTAAAATGAATGCTCTGTCACCATCTGTTACTGAGTTATTTAGTAAAAAAACATTTTTCTGACCACCCCATCCTCGCTGGCCGGGACACTTGTACCGCGGCCGAGTGCCCATACACCCCCGGGGGCGTGGTGTGAATTTTTTTCAACCCCGGGCCGCAATAGGTCAGGTCATCAAGCAAAATTAAAGAAGGTCGTCTCACTTACAAATTTTGAGCTTTACCATAGCTGCATTTTTAGGCCGATTGATTTGAAACCTTTTGCACTTTTTGAACCCTCCAGCGTCTACAAAATTTTTACCCAGAATTTTTTATTTGGTATAGTGAGGTCAGGTCACAAGGTGACCTCTGCCCTAAAAAAACATGGGAAAAGCTCTCTTATGACCTAAAAGTCACACAAATGATTGCAAATGATCAGATGTCTCAGAAAAAAACATTATTGGCTACTATTTCACGGATTCCAGAGACAATATTTGCCTTTGATTTAGGTATCTCAGGCCATCGCAGGTCACCAGGGGTCAACTGAAGTGTTTTGACGATAACTTTTGACCTAATAGAGCTTGACCGCTAAATTAAACGTGATCGTGTACCTATGTCTCGTCACTGGCTTTCATTTGTCTTACGTCACGGTTACCTCATAACCCTTCGGGACCTCAGGTCATGGTAGGTCAAGAGGTGCCCTCTGGTGGTCAAACTACTGGCGGGGTCATTATGTTCCACATATCGGAATTCACCCGGCGTGCGTGCGTATTACCTCTGAAAGTAGCGGTACCATCCGTATTTAGTATCCTCTGCCACTGCGCCGGTCGACTGAGCTGACTTCATATCGAACTCGTAGTCCCGCGAGCGTGCACGTCCGTATGTAGACGCATCGGCTGCGAGGCCTTCCATGGTTTGTGTCGAAAGAGTCACCGCAGTCACATACCATATATGAAGCCTCGCACCATATGGCACGGATAACCCGCGTCTCTGGCGGGTTGCGAGCTGCCCCCTCCGCACTCATCGTTCCTCAACTCCGGCGCCTTCCTCCACTGATTTTTCTATCTAGATATTTGTTCTCTCCTTTTGTTGTAGCGTGTATTTTTTCTTTTGTATGTGTATGAAGGAACTGGAAATGCATGTTATGGCTTTAAGCTCTGACATTTTCTTCTCAAATGTGCTTTACCAGATCTCAACAGCTTTAATGGTATGAAAGCTATGCGCAGGGTTCTTAGGTATTGCATATTTTAGGGGAAATAGCGTAGCGTGACCCAACTTGACCTCTGGAGGTCAAACCATCAACCTGAGCGTTAAAACATGGGAAGTAAAACATACTGAATTCACATGAGCGTTCCAACGCACTTCGTACATTTGCGGCTAACCCTCATATTTTTCGGAGTTAGAGGGGGACTATTGATGCCCCCGGTGGGGCCAAGTTGGCGACGGACCCCCGGTGGAGGGTGACTTAACCCTCACTCTGCCGACACCCGGGGAGTTATGCACCCTGCCGGCATGGCTGGAAAACCTGCTCTGTTTTACCAATAAATAGGTTAGGCGGTCTTATGTGCCTTAAAGGATCTCAAATGAAACCTTAATCATTTTATCTTTGTTCATATATGTTTCATACATAAGTTCCTATGAAGAGTGTCTAAGCTAGGCCTTTTAAGCAAACTTTGCAGTTTCATCCCGGCCACAGCGGCCACGGCGTACGTACTTTTTTACATCCCATCCAGTGACTACCTTTTTCACGGAAGCAATCTTCCGTTCCCACCCTTTCCCCTCAGCTATGAGCCAGACACAATGCCGAGTTTGACGTGACATTCTCCTTTGGGTAACCGTGATAACAAGGAGGGTGACCTGAGACCACCCCTCTCATCCCGTAAGCCCCTGCTGATGTTATCGAGCCTGGGGTTGGTGCCATGCCGTCTGGGGAAGTTTCCAGGAAGCAAGCGTTAGAAACGCTGCCTGTGCCTTTGTTCCGTATTTTCACGTGTGCCCGCCCTTATCGTCCTGTCGATCGCTATCGGCTGACCAAACTACGAAAATTGTCACCCTCCCCCCCGCCGCCAGTCACCCGGTACGAGACTCCAGTGCCAGGCGTGGGCAGAAGAGCGCGAATATCATCTGCAAAAAATTTCGCTTTACGCAGAAAGTTGAAAAGGTATCTACTTATGTTTGTCACGCAAAAAAAACAAATCCAACCCAAAGACGGATTCAGCGAAGGAAAGGAATGAGTTCCCGATTGACCCACCCTGTGGCCCACACACAGCGCGCTAAATTAGGGTATCCCCGTTCAGGAGCTGCAGATGATCTTTTCCTTCCAATCGCTGCATTCCCAACATCAACCATGGGCTTATGTGAAGTAGAAGAAATGTGTAGAAATTTTGACTATAAATTTTTTTGCGGGAGAAGAGACTCACGTAGGAGTGCTGATCATAGAAGTAGTTGCAGTAGAAGAAATGTCACGTAGAAGCTTCTACAGTAGAAGTGGTTGCAGTAGTAGAAGAGTCGTGTAGAAGATTTTGCAGTAGAAGAAATATCGTATAGAAGAAATGTCAAGTAGAAGTTAAGGCAGTAGAAGATTTGTCGCGTAGAAGTTTTGACTGTAGAAGCATTTGTTGTGGAAGAATTGTCGCGTAGAAGACGCGTCGGGGGAGAAGTGTCGGTAGAAGTAATGGAGTAGAAGATATGACTGGTCACCGCTCCAGTCAGATGCGGTGCCGGACGGACGGTAGCACGCGGCTAACGGCCATTCACACGAATCACACGTGGCTCCTGGACTTGATAATTCCTCAGTCGTTTTCATGTTCAATGGCCGCGGCGAATTATGCAAAAAGTTAAGTGACAGACGAAACAACACTTGGAAGGGCAAATTGCCTCAAATAGCTAAGCTCGTTATTCTTGAATAGGATATCAAAATCTTCATGGGAATCTTCAGAATAAGTATCTTGAGATCTCCGCGCAATATCTGAAACAGAATAGTGACCCCCCCACGCCCCGCACCGCCACAGTGTGGCGGAGCAGGGCGCGGGGAGGGGAGAGAAAAAATCCCTCCCCAGCAAGTGTTCACTCATTCGAACACACAACACACCTGCACAGTCGTCGACACACACCCCAAACAGCCCCAGGTTAGACACACAGAAACACCCACCCGTCCTAACCACCCATACGCCCACATCATTCGCACATATAGACCGATACCGCACTTGGACATTTGCTCACAGTATTTCACTGAATTTATTGAATTCCCTGAAGGGCTCTTTTAAGACAATACGATGGATCAAGTCCCCATGGAGGAGAGCAAGACTAGAATCTGTCGCTCAGCTCCACCGGACTAGGTATTTAGCTAGAGAGTCCTTCTTATAGATTTTCTTAGTAGGATGTCTTATTCTAAATTTACTATATTAGGCATATTTGAACATATGCTACAGCTCAACACGGATAGTCTGATAGTCCATCCGAATGCGAGGCACAGACACACACAGCACAGCAATTCAGCTCCACCTACCATACATACCAAACAGCACATGTCACATTCGATGCACATCTACACAGCACAACATTCCAGCTCCCCGGCGCCCACCCCAATGGGGCGGGCGCCGGGGCACCCGAAGGACACACACACACAGCACAACAATTCAACTCCCCGGCGCCCACCCCATCCGGGAGGGCACCGGGGCACATACCACATACATACACAGTACAGCATTCCGGCTCCCCGGCACCCACCCCAGCGGGGCGGGCGCCGGGGCGCCAACCCCACCGGCGTCAACCCCATTGAGGTCGATTATGGAAATTTTAAAATTAACACGAGAACAGACTGTGCCGACTATTTATATAGCTTCAGCTATTTGTCTTTTGAATGTTGATATAGGTACGTCAAATCTAATCCTGTGTACATTATTAACTTGGTTGCAAAGTTTCGAGGCATGTATGCGAAAAGTGAGTTGTTTATTTACTGTCCTAGAAAAAGGGATTACAAGTATATTGTTGCTGCGAGTATTATAATTGTTCAATGCCTGTGGTATCCAATCCACCAGGTGATGAATCTGTTGTGGAACTAGATTATTTCTTATTTTATAAATGAGTAGCATACTTTTTCGGTCCCTAAGTTGAGTGATGGTTTTTATTTTAAGTTCATCAAATCTATGAGAAACGGGGTCGTTATATCCCAGGCCAAGCATAACTCTCGCAGCTCTATTCAAAAGCTTTTTTGCTATTCAATTTTGCTATTCAAAAGCTCTCTTGAATAGCAAAAGATTATACGCTACATTCCTTCATTTCTATCGCGAACGATGAAGACCCACTTACATATGAAGTCACCAATTAAAACAGGTACCGATCAGAACAAGGTGAAGACGCACCGAAAGCAAACACTCCGCTCAAAACAAACACAGTTGCACCGACCCCGCACTGAAGTAGGCTCCGCACTACAGGAATGCCCCCGCGGCAGTATATACAAGAACCTGAGTTGCAGGTGATGGTAAAACAAGCATTTAGCAGTGGGCAGGTTGCGAGAGGCATCCAAATAATAGGTTGGGCTTTCCATCAATTAGAGTAGCGGTGTTGAACAAACAGGTCTGAAGGAATGCGGGTTGTACTCTTCAACATATCTGCTGGACAAACACACAGGGGCTGATCGACAAAAAATCCCAAACTTGTCTAGTGGTTTTGGACAAAAGAAGGTACACATTAAGCACACAGTGAAATTGTTAACTTGTTGATTTTTCGCGACGGGACAAAAATAGGTAAGATGTTTTATTTATTTTCCTTTTTTATCGGTTAGGTGATTAGCCTTAATTTGCTTCCCAGTTTTGAGAAGATGTCTAGGAAGGCATTTTTCGACTTTTTTACTTCCTTTTCGTTCAATTATCTCAGAAGCAAGGAGTTTGATTGCTTTTATTGTTGTTTAGTTGCTATCTTATTTGGACCTGTTAAGGTACACTGAGATACATTTTTATTCCTATGCGCTCTATCTAATCCGGAATCACGGTCTGCTCGAGCATAAAATGATGCCATGAAACCTTATTGAAGGAATATTTGAGCATGCTTGCTCTCATTAGATCCTCTTCCCAGCATAATTCCAGCACAGGAAGTGTTTTTGTAAGCCTTGACAGCTTAAAATGATTCTCGGCTTCTAAACATGGTGGGAAGAAGCTTAATATGATACCAATATGGTATTACAATTGGGATCTTTTTTACACCACAAAGCATCATTTTACCCAAGGTGCTCGACCTATTCTGGCCGCGAAATTCAAAGAGCTATTAATATCCTCTTCAAAGTTTCATTTTATACTTGGAATCAATATATTCTGTCACCAGAAATAACCAGGAATATGGGAGCTTTAGCTGCAGAATCATTCGAAACCCCAGTGTATTTTGATCCCACGTCAAAGCGTATCCGGAGATTGCGTGCGCGTGCTCGACCCGCGATTGAGAAAACCTACTCGCCGTCTCGCGCCATCTTCAGTGTTCCTGCCATTGCACGCAGAGCTGGCCACAAAGCTTTGGCGTCGTGATCCGAGCAAAATTTGAGGGGAATAGCTGACCCTTTTCACTTTACGTTGGCACGTGCTTCTACATCGATCCAACTCAGGTTTTGACCTGAGGGGCCCTGAAGAAGCCACGCTGCATTTGGCATGGTTTACGGGAGAAGCCACATCGACAGACCTAGCGGTGATAACGGATCAAGAGGAGAAGCTTGAGCTGAGGCTGATGACCGACAGACTCCGCTGAGAGCTAGCGAGAGTGAAGAAGCATACTGGGGCTGCGAAGGTTCAGGCATTCATTGTACTGGTGGCCAAAACCAGGAGTCCATGTGTGTCAGCTAGATGACGGCAACATGGACTGAAGCCCCAAGTTTGGCCGCGCAGAACAGCCCTTGCTATGCAAAGTTGATGAAGTAGTGAGAAGCAGCTGTTACTGTTGGATACAGTCACCCACGTGTTCTAAAGATCGTTTTAAGCTCACTTTGAGCACAGATTAGGGCGCTTAAAAAGATTGGAAGGATTTTCACAGGAGCCTCTGAACGCACGTCCATTGCTGGACAGAGGTAAGTCTCATTTTGTACATTATCGTGCACAGAATGATATTTTTTCAGCCATGACGAGATACTTTGAAGCAAACATGTCTACAATCATATCTATATATCCAAAGTAAACGAGGGCTGCTATCTCTGACGACAGCGGCATGTGCTTGAAGTGTAAGCCTGGACCGCTCCTGGGCGATATGGAAGAGGACTGTTCATTAAAGGCATTTCATGTGTGTCCGAAAAATGGTGAACGTGATTGTTGTTTAATGTTTGTGTCCTAATACAAAGTTACGATTATGTTATCTTTTCTCGAGGCTGGAGTGGACTGCGGCAAACAAATTGGATTACCCTCATTATCATCAGACAAAGTCAATGTAATAGCAAGGCCACAACAGCACGATAAGTAACATCTTTACAGAAAGTTTCAATTTAAGAAAAAAAACACGAAGACTAACGAGGAACATCTAGTGAACCCAATGAAACTCTAGGCACGACTCAAAGTATGCCACACAGACTACAATTATACCAGCATCAGTTTTGCTACTAGACTAATTTTATGCCAAATGCAGACTCAAAAGAGGCGGTTTCGTTTGAGGCTTGCATCGAATTCAGTTGTAGTGTTGAGTGGAGGGGCATGTTTTTCTAAACCATGTCTCGTGGAGAGCTGGAATATAATGATTCCATGACAATTTTGCTGATGGAATACATTGATGCCGTGGAGTTTTTCAATACCGAGCGAAGACTCATTTGAAACCAGGCATCAGACATTTGATTCCCGAGCTTACGGTGATCATTCTATGAGCTTCAGAAAACACTACGTGCTAGACTCAATCCAGTCTAAGAGATTACTAAGTATGCGGAGAACAGTTGGCAGCAGCATTGTTATTATGAGCTTAGTGGTGTTGAAATTTAACATTATCTGCCATATTATTATTTTTATTTTAGATATAAATTCACACTGCAAGAATAGGTACAGTAATAATCAGAGCTTTCGACTTCAAGTCATCTTCAGGAATGATACATTTTTGAGCACAAAAATTCAAAAAGACAAGCACACGCTTAGGAGCAACCACTCCTTCCTGCAGAATTAAAAACACGCATTCATACACAGTATACATATCAATATTTCCTTTCCTAAAACAGTTATATATATATATATATATATATATATATATATATATATATTACATATATCACGCATCCCAAGACCAACTAGATTTTTATTTTGTAATTATTATTATATATATTTAAGGTGATTTGTGGGTGATAGGCCAAGAAGCTGACATGGTATTCATTTTGGGTTCAAGATCACGTATAAAAATGGATTCCTTCATTTTCGTTTCTGCGACGTCCCGGTTAATACTTAAAATTTCGATCCGAAATAGAGAATTAATTTCATCATCACTTAGGTCTTTATGATAGTGTAATATATAGTCACCAAAGGGTTTGTCCACTCTATGTAGGCGAGCATCACCTAAATGTTCGTTTAGACGGTACCTAATGGGTCTTTTGCTCTCGCCTACATATGAATGGACATTCCCTAATTGCTCACATTTAGTGCAGGTGGCCTGATAAACAACGAGCCGGATCATACATTTGCCCCGAAGGCCACACTCACAAGCATGACTGTGTTTGTTTCCAGCTGGACAGGGAGGATGCATCAGAGCAGATCGTATCAGTTTTTGTTTTAGGGGAGTTCCAGAAGTCCAGGATATGCGGATGGGTAATTTTGAGGCTCTGATGATTCCTTGTATCCGCTTAGACAGTGTATCATTAACGAACGGCAGGCGCATGTAAATGACATCAGTACGACTTTTTTGTTCTTGCAGGGGCTATTGTGTGAATTAAGAGTTTTAGAATCATTTGATGCAGAATTCCTTGTAAATGATCGTATGGTGCTGGTGATGAGCTTTTGAGGATAACCATTGAGCGAGAAAAGTCTAGCTATTTTTCCTATGCTACGTTCTTTAGCTATTGTGTCGGATGAGCAGCGGATTGCTCTAGTTATCTGTGTATGTAGAATGTTTCTTTTGGTTGACATAGAGTGGGCGGAATCAAAAGGAAAGATTATTGGTGCTGTCATAGGTTTCATGTAGAGTTCCGTAGAATAAAAACTATGTTTTACCGTGATAAGGGTATCCAAAAAAGCTATAGTGCCTGGGTCTTGTGCATGTTCCATGGTGAATTTTATGGCAGGATTGTAGGAGTTCCATTGATTGAAAAAGCTTTGTAATGAGTCAAACCCATGGGTCCATACTCCCCATATGTCATCAATGTAGCGGACATAGAAGATTGAACTCAGTGTCTGTCCCGCCATGAAGGTAGTTTCTAGCTTATGCATGAAAGCAACAGCCACAGGGGGCGCTATTCTGCTACCCATTGCTAGTCCTGTTGTTTGCTGGTAATATTTCTCCCCAAATCGTACATAACTATTCTGGAGTACGTGACTTATTAATGTGCGAAGATTAGTGATTGATATGCCGAAAAGGTTGATTTGGTCTGCATTGCTTTCAATTAAGGACATTGTAGCGTCTATGCCTTCTTGAATGGGAATACTACCATAGAGGTTAACCACATCAAAGGAGAAAACAACACTTTTCGGGGGAGATGATGCGGAAACCTAGTTCTAAGTCTGTTTAGAAAGTCGTCTGTGTTTTCTAGATGTGCTGGAACAAATTTGAGGATTTGATAAAGGATACATTGTAGCAGCCACGATAACTTGTCAAGGGGGCCACCACAGGCAGAGACTATAGGACGGAGTGGGTTCGAAGGCTTGTGTGTTTTTGGAAGCCCATAGAACTCCGCCGTCCGGCAATGTTGGGGTAGAAGGCGGCGAAGGTATTCCTCTGGAAGACAGTCGTTGAGGGTTTTCTTCATGAGTCTTTTTGTTTCCGCTTCTAGTTTAGTGGTGGGATTCTTTTGTATATGCTTATAACTTCCAACTATATCCTCGGCTTGTTTGATGTGGTTTTCTTTGTTCATGATAACCAAGCTCTTGCACTTATCCGACCTTTTTATGATAGTAGTGTTATCATTCCAGAGGGCCTTTAGATCTTTGCGTTGTGCCGTAGAGATGTTATGTTTTATTGGTATGTTGTTATGGCGGTAAGCTTTCATTATTTTAGTTTTAGTCTCCTCCAGGTGAAGCGCCGTATGCTTCGATGGTTTGGGTGGCTGGGAGGCATCAGAGTCTGGGAAGAAAGGTTTGGGCAACCGGGGCTTATCACATGGTCGAGACGTGCCCGTATCAGGTTGAAGTTGGCTGTTGGTATTTGTCTGGTTTGTTTCTGTCTCTCTTTTCTTTGATTGAAAGAAATCTTTCCATTTATATCCGTAGAAAGCTGTCTCAATCCCGACCTCGACGTCACTTAGAAGAGATGTTGAGATATTTCTAGTCATAGCGAAGTTCGGGCCCTTTTCCAGTATTTGTGCCAGTGATGGGCTAATATCCGTTTCCGACAAATTTACCAAACGGGTAGAAGATTGGGCTGGAAGTTCAGGTTGTGTTCTTAACAGAGCCGGCTGTTCTTTCACTTTTTGATGAGGTAGTGCCCTGGTTAAGTGTAGGCTCTAGAATAGGCTCAGGTAAGCGGAAAGTCTGTTCCTGGTCCGGAATCAATTGGTTTCTAGACTCGCTTGTTTTCTTTCGAAATATCGTCTTCAAAGAGGTTGTCAGACAAGAACACGATTGAATAATGCCAGAAAGAAATTCTCGCAAATATTTGTAAGCTAACTGCCAAAGGGTAGAGTTCTGACAGGAAAAGCATCTTGATTTGGTAGCTGCTTCCCGGTCGAAAGACGAGCTGATAACAGAAACACTGTCGGTGAAGATTTCCAGACCAGTAGAGTGCGGTCGAGTATTATTTTGAGATAATCCACCACACATAGTGTTCTGGTGAATTCCGGTTTTGTCTTCACAACAGAAGCACACTACTTTGAACTATAAGCTTTGCAAAACAGCCAAGTTTCCCCAGACTATTACAACGGTGGGAGGCTCCTGTTCCCAGCAATTGTTTTTTCCTAAAGGAGATGTAACCCCACCGTGTTTCCGACGGGAAGGATTACCCTCAACCGGAACTCACCAGAACACTATGTGTGGTGGATTATCTCAAAATAATACTCGACCGCACTCTACTGGTCTGGAAATCTTCACCGACAGTGTTTCTGTTATCAGCTCGTCTTTCGACCGGGAAGCACCTACGAAATCAAGATGCTTTTCCTGTCAGAACTCTACCCTTTGGCAGTTAGCTTACAAATATTTGCGAGAATTTCTTTCTGGCATTATTCAATCGTGTTCTTGTCTGACAACCTCTTTGAAGACGATATTTCGAAAGAAAACAAGCGAGTCTAGAAACCAATTGATTCCGGACCAGGAACAGACTTTCCGCTTACCTGAGCCTATTCTAGAGCCTACACTTAACCAGGGCACTACCTCATCAAAAAGTGAAGAACAGCCGGCTCTGTTAAGAACACAATCTGAACTTCAAGCCCAATCTTCTACCCGTTTGGTAAATTTGTTGGAAACGGATATTAGCCCATCACTGGCACAAATACTGGAAAAGGGCCCGAACTTCGCTATGACTAGAAATATCTCAACATCTCTTCTAAGTGACGTCGAGGTCGGGATTGAGAGAGCTTTCTACGGATATAAATGGAAAGATTTCTTTCAATCAAAGAAAAGAGAGACAGAAACAAACCAGACAAATGCCAACAGCCAACTTCAACCTGATACGGGCACGTCTCGACCATGTGATAAGCCCCGGTTGCCCAAACCTTTCTTCCCAGACTCTGATGCCTCCCAGCCACCCAAACCATCGAAGCATACGGCGCTTCACCTGGAGGAGTCTAAAACTAAAATAACGAAAGCTTACCGCCATAACAACACACCAATAAAACATAACATCTCTACGGCACAACGCAAAGATCTAAAGGCCCTCTGGAATGATAACACTACTATCATAAAAAGGTCGGATAAGTGCAAGAGCTTGGTTATCACGAACAAAGAAAACCACATCAAACAAGCCGAGGATATAGTTGGAAGTTATAAGCATATACAAAAGAATCCCACCACTAAACTAGAAGCGGAAACAAAAAGACTCATGAAGAAAACCCTCAACGACTGTCTTCCAGAGGAATACCTTCGCCGCCTTCTACCCCAACATTGCCGGACGGCGGAATTCTATGGGCTTCCAAAAACACACAAGCCTTCGAACCCACTCCGTCCTATAGTCTCTGCCTGTGGTAGCCCCCTTGACAAGTTATCGTGGCTGCTACAATGTATCCTTTATCAAATCCTCAAATTTGTTCCAGCACATCTAGAAAACACAGACGACTTTCTAAACAGACTTAGAACTAGGTTTCCGCATCATCTCCCCCGAAAAGTGTTGTTTTCTCCTTTGATGTGGTTAACCTCTATGGTAGTATTCCCATTCAAGAAGGCATAGACGCTACAATGTCCTTAATTGAAAGCAATGCAGACCAAATCAACCTTTTCGGCATATCAATCACTAATCTTCGCACATTAATAAGTCACGTACTCCAGAATAGTTATGTACGATTTGGGGAGAAATATTACCAGCAAACAACAGGACTAGCAATGGGTAGCAGAATAGCGCCCCCTATGGCTGTTGCTTTCATGCATAAGCTAGAAACTACCTTCATGGCGGGACAGACACTGAATTCAATCTTCTATGTCCGCTACATTGATGACATATGGGGAGCATGGACCCATGGGTTTGACTCATTACAAAGCTTTTTCAATCAATGGAACTCCTACAATCCTGCCATAAAATTCACCATAGAACATGCACAATACCCAGGCACTATAGCTTTTTTTGGATACCCTTATCACAGTAAAACATAGTTTTTATTCTACAGAACTCTACATGAAACTATGACAGCACCAATAATCCTTCCTTTTGATTCCGCCCACCCTATGTCAACCAAAAGAAACATTCTACATACACAGATAACTAGAGCAATCCGCTGCTCATCCGACACAGTAGCTAAAGAACGTAGCATAGGAGAAATAGCTAGACTTTTCTCGCTCAATGGTCACCCTCAAAAGCTCATCACCAGCACCATACGATCATGTACAAGGAATTCTGCATCAAATGATTCTAAAACTCTTAAGTCACACAATAGCCCCTGCAAGAACAAAAAAGTCGTACTGATGTCATTTACATGCGCCTGCCGTTCGTTAATGATACACTGTCTAAGTGGATACAAGGAATCAGCAGAGCCTCAAAATTACCCATCCGCATATCCTGGACTTCTGGAACTCCCCTAAAACAAAAACTGATAAGATCTGCTCTGATGCATCCTCCCTGTCCAGCTGGAAACAAACACTGTCATGCTTGTGAGTGTGGCCTTCGGGGCAAATGTGTGACCCGGCTCGTTGTTATCAGGCCACCTGCACTAAATGTGAGCAGTTAGGGAATGTCCATTCATATGTAGGCGAGAGCAAAAGATCCATTAGGTACCGTCTTAACCCGCACCCCACCGGGGTCCGGCGCCACCTTCGCCCCACCGGGGGCCATCGATGGCCCCCTCTAACTCCGAAAATATGGGCGTTAGCGCAAATCTGCAAAGTGCAATAGAAAGCTCGCGTGAATTCAGTAAGAAATTACTTCGCATGTTTTAGTGCTCAGGTCAATGGTTTGACCTCCAGAGGTCAAATTAGGTCAAGATCGGCTATTTTCACTCAAATATGCAATGATTAAGCAAACTGGGCATAACTCTTATGTCATTAGAGCTATTGAGGCCTGGTAAAGTACATTTGATAGCAAATTGCCTATACTTTTCCGCTATGTGGAACGTAAAGACCTCCCGCCAGTGGTTTGACCGCCAGAGGTCACCTCGTGACCTAATATGACCTGAGGTCACGAAAGGTCAAAAGTGACTTTGCCGTATATCAAATGAAAGCCAGTGACAAGACAAACACGATGGTGTTTGTTTCACCGCTCTACTCAATTAGGTCAAAGTTATTGTCAAAATACTGTTTTTGACCTCCGGTGACCTTGGATGACCTTGGAAAAGTCAAGGGCAAATATGACCCCTGGGATCCGTGAAAGGGTGTCCAAAAACGTTGTTCTGAGCAGTCTGAATATTTGCAATCATTTTTGTGGCTTTTATATCATGAAATAGCTTTTCCCATGCTTTTCCAATGGGAGAGGTCGCCTCGTGACCTGACCTCAGGGCACGAAATCGGAAAATCCCGGATATACACCTTGTAGACCCTGGAGGGGTCATGAAGTGTAGGAAGTTTCAAATCGATCGACTTTGAAATGTAGCTCTTACAGAGCTCTAAAGTGAAGCGAGGTGACCTTGGTTGACCTCGTCTGGTGACCTGACCTTGGGTGACCCGGGGTAAAAATTTCAGGGATGATGGGAAAATGATGCAGTGAGAGGTAGAGCCCTCAACCGCGGTGCTGCGCCTGTCTTTTCTGCTATCCCGGAAAAACCTTAGGGGAGCCATCGATGCCCCCGGTGGCGAGGGTTAACGAACATTTAGGTGATGCTCGCCTACATAGAGTGGACACGCCCTTCGGTGACCATATATTACACTATCATAAAGACCTAAGTGATGATGAAATTAATTCTCTATTTCGGATCGAAATTTTAAGTGTTAACCGGGACGTTGCAGAAACGAAAATCGAGGAATCCATTTTCATACGTGATCTTGAACCCAAAATGAATACCATGTCAGCTTCTTGGCCTCTCACCCACAAATCACCTTAAATATATATGATAATAATTACAAAATAAAAATCTAGTTGGTCTTGTGATGCGTGATATATGAATATATATATATATATAGATATATATATATATATATATATATATATATATATATATATATATATATATATATATGTATAACTGTTTTAGGAAAGGAAATATTGATATGTATACTGTGTATGAATGCGTGTTTTTAATTCTGCAGGAAGGAGTGGTTGCTCCTAAGCGTGTGCTTGTCTTTTTGAATTTTTGTGCTCAAAAATGTATCATTGCTGAAGATGACTTGAAGTCGAAAGCTCCGATTATTACTGTATCTATTCTTTCAGTGTGAATTTAGATCTAAAATAAAAATAATAATTTGGCAGATAATGGTCAATTTCAACACCACTAAGCTCATACTAAGAGATTACATTGAGTCTGCGACGGGAATACAATGAGCCTGATTCTGCCTGATTTCAACCGAGTTTGACACCAGAATCCAGACTCGCTTTCAGCACCGACTCAGTTTATCCAAAAGGACTCAATTTTCCTCTCAGTGTATGCTGGAGATCTGATGTTACCTGTTTAAACATAATTTTCCCATGTTTTTTCCTTCCTCTCTTTGGACACATAGTCTTGGAATGGTGGTTATTTCAGGGAGTCAAAAATAGTCATCAAAGCTAATTCATAAAGTTTGGCTTAACTAAAAACCCAGAATTTTTGTCCTGGGAACAAAACACTATTAAAATTATGGCGATGAAAAGTTATCCCCAACACTTTCAGGCGGCTTCATTTGACAAGAAACTTTCCCATCAGGGACACCCATCGGATTTGGGCGCACTGCTGGCACTGTGGGGCAGATGGAACACGGAAACGTGGGGCTCCCGTCCGTTTCCACGGTTGTGCTGGTTCAAGTCTGCTTAACTCAGACCTGATAATAACGTTGCAGAAATATTGTCCCATATTTTGGTCGCTCTTTTTTATATAAAAAATAATCAACATTGGCATAGAAATGATTTTCTCAACCTGTGTCTTTACTATTTTTTTTCGAAGTTCACAGAAAGAAATTTTTACAAGGGCAATCCTTGTCAGACCCTTGTTTACATGGAAAATTATTAGGGTAAAACGCAAAGCTTGTACGTTCAAAATCCGTGCCACGAAAACAAGGACAATACAAGAAAAAACCATGTAGAACAATGGTACAACCATAGTACGGCAGGGGTTGCTAGAAGACGTTGTACAAACCTTGTAACTTAAATATGGATAAGCTACGGTACAAGCTTAAAATTTTGTTTCTACAAGTTTTACCATTGCAGAACAGTAGTTGCACCGTAGTTCAATTACCGAAGTAAAACAACCCTGGTTACGTACCTAGCATAAAGCAATGCAATTACTACGGAATGACAACCTTGCCTTTTGCCACAATAGTGCGCGCCTCGTTCATACCTGGTTCATACCTTGCTTGCGCACCAGCGCTGCACTAACTGAATACTAGGCGTTGTTGTGGCATTGTAAATAGCTGGTAGGTAAAGCTAGGGCGTTGTTGCACCCTTGCTCGGCCATTGTCCTTTGACTATGGTTTCAAATACCTGCTCGGGTTACGGTCGCCATCTTGCTTTCTGTTTACCCGTGGCAATACACAGTGGCCTGGCAGGCATGCCGTGTAGGTTATCAATCGTGGAACTTTGGAAGCTGCCTGGAATATTTGTCAGTGATCTGCGAGTGGAAAGTATTGTTCTCTGTTCCAATAGTTGAAAAGTGAGGCATTTTGGAATGGTCAATCCAGTTCCAGGTAAGTAGGTATGTCGTTACTTCAGGCATGTATACCACATTGGTATTAAGGCTCATATTTTCGTGTCAAACGAGCACAGACTATTTGATCATATGGCTTAGGTACCTGCAGTGGGTAGAACCTAATTGTGTTTGCCTTACGGGCCCGTTTGAAAAATAGGGTGAGTTGAGTTCCAATATGATCTTGTTGGTGTCTTCAGATGGATCGGCGCCTGATGAGTGATGCTGTGTTTTACCGATATGGGTAAGACAACGTGAGGGTTATTTTCTTGCTTGAGAGGTGGCTCAATGCTCACCCTTCTCTACCGATGGTCTTCCGGTTGCATTTAGGGTCAGAAAACGCTTTAGCTTTCGCATAGAGACTGAGAAGTTACTTTTGAAGCAGAGGTAGGTACAAGGGAGGGGCTAAGAGGGCTCAAGCCCCCTTCCACACCATCAAATGTCAGAGTGCCCAAAGTAAATGCGCGGTCGGATGCTGTCCAGACTCTATGGCGGGGAGGCGCGAGCGCCCAAGCTTCCCCTCCCGAAATGAAGTCCTGGATCTGCCGCTGTTGAAAAGACGTAATCCGAGTCTCGTTTTACCCTTGTAAGAAGCCTTGCAACACCCTTGTTCCCTCCCCGTTACGCACTGGTAAAGCGGTTGTGTAAGCAAGTTTCTAATCTCGTCATGCTCTTGTAGGAAGGCTGTGGTTGCGTACAAGGTGGAAACAAGGCTTTGTTCTACCCTTGTTATGGGGCAATCATGACCTAGTAGAGGGCTTGTGAGGACGTTGTCAGCCATTGTCTTTGCCATGTAGGTTAACCATAGTTAAGTTACAAGTTTTGTACAACGTCTTCTAGCAACCCTTGTCGTACTATGGTTCTACCATTGTTCCACATGGTTTTTCCTTGTATTTCCCTTGTTTTCGTGGCACGGATTTTGAACGTACAAGCTTTGCGTTCTACCCTAGTAATTTTCCATGTAAACAAGGGTCTGACAAGGTTTGCCCTTGTAAAAATTTCTTTCTGTGTGGCAAAGACAATGGCTGACAACGTCCCCACAAGCGCTCTACTAGGTCATGATTACCCCATAACAAGGGTAGAACAAAGCCTTGTGTCCGCCTTGTACGCAACCGCAGCCTTATACAAGAGCGTGACGAGATTAGAACCTTGCTTACACAACCGCTTTACCAGTGCATAACGGGGAGGGAACAAGGGTGTTGCAAGGCTTCTTACAAGGGTAAAACGAGACTCGGATTACGTCTTTACAACAGCAGCAGATCCAGGACTTCATTTCGGGGGAGGGGGAAGCTTGGGCGCTCGCGCCTCCCCGCCATAGTGCCGGGACAGCATCAGACTACGCATTTACTTTAGGCACTCTGACATTTCAGGGTGTGGAAGGGGGCTTGAGCCCTCTTAGCCCCGCCCCCTTGTACCCACCACTGCTTCAAAAGGAACTTTTCAGTCTCTATGCGAAAGCTAAAGCGTTTTCTGTCCCCAAATGCAACCGGAGGACCATCGGTAGAAAAATGTAAGCATTGAGCCACCTCTCAAGCAAGAAAATAACCCGCACGTTGTCTTACCTATATCGGTAAAACACAGCATTACTCATCATGCACCGATCCAGGGGGTCGGTTGGGGCTACTGCCCCCACCCGTTGGGCTGAGTTTAAGCATTGCAAGGGGTCCCCCCTGCATGGGAGCCCACCAGTGATGTCTGATGGGTGTTCCGGGGGAACCCAAATGCCAACTGAATTTTGGCCCAAGGTGCTGAAGAATTGGTATCAGGGATCCTCAAGAGTTGGTCATGGGGATCCTCAAGTGTTTGTATTGGGGCCCTATTTTTCAAACTGGCCCATAAGGCAAACACAATTAAGTTCTACCCACTGTAGGTACCTAAGCCATATGATCAAATAGTGTGTGCTCGTTTGACACGAAAATATGAGCCTTAATGCCAATATGGTGTACATAACTGAAGTTACCACAGACCTCAACTTACCTGGACCTGGATTGGCCATTCCAAAATGCATCACTTTTCAACTATTGGAACAGAGAACAATACTTTCCACTCGTAGATCACTGACAAATATTCCAGACAGCTTCCAAAGTTCCACGATTGATTAAAATAAGTCACATTTATTCCAACCTTCATGGCATGCGTGCCAGGCCGGTGTGTATTGCCACGGTTTAACAGAAAACAAGATGGCGGCAGTAGCCCGAGGAGGTATTTGAAACCATAGTCAAACGACAATGGCCGAGCAAGGGTGTAACAACGCCCTGGCTTTACCTACCAGCTATGTACAATGCCACTACAACGCTTAGTATCCATTTAGTACATCGCTGGTGCGCAAGCAAGGTATGAACCAAGTATGAACGAGGCGCGCACTATTGTGGCACAAGGCAAGGCTGCCATTCTGTAGTAATCGCATTGTTTTATGCTAGTGACCTAACAAGGGTTGTTACACTCCGGAAATTGAACTACGGTGCAACTATTGTTCTGCAATGGCAGACCTTGTAGAAACACAATTTTAAGCTTGTGCCTTGTAATAAATTATTTCTGTGTTGTTTGATTATTTTTTTAGAGTTTCGGTGCTTTGGAACGAAATATTTGTGTATTGAAAGGCCTTTAAAGGTGTTATATATATATATATGTGCTATTAAACGCGACAGCATACTTAGCTTTGTTAGTTTCTTCTGAGTTTTTCTTTTTTTTATGACCTTTGTTATGTCTGTAATTCGTGATTAATTCTCATGGTATTTTTTGTATATATTATTTCGTGTACGTTTCAACAAATAATTCTTTGTTATCATCAGGCTTAATATATACCTATGTTCGATCAACAAAGACCACAGTGGATACGAAAATTGAATAAAACACTTTTGAGAAGGACAGTTGTGGCTTTGAGCAGTGGTTGGAAAATAAAGCTGAGGATTAAAACATGTTTAAAACATCTTTGGTTTTCACTTTCGGAAAACACACTAGATTAGTTGACGTGTTTTCAGTCAGCTAATCTGTATGAGGGCCTAATATTGGCCCTTATCTGTTATTGGCCATAATCTGTTATTGGCCTCATACAGTTAGCTGACTGAAAATCCGTAACTAATCTAGTGTTTTTCGAAGTGAAGACCAAGATGTTTTAAACTGTTTTATCCTCGTTATTTTTCTCACCCTGCTAAAGCCACTTGTCCTAAAGTGTTTTATTCATTCTATCCTTTTTTTTTATCGACATGGTTATTTAAGCCTGATGTAACAAGTATTATTTGTTGAACGTAGCCGAAATAATATATAAGTAATGACATTGGGAATTAATCTCGAATTGACGAGCTAAAAGGTGTCATAGAAAATGAAAGACTCGAAAACAACAAAGCTAATATTGTTTATGCTATGAATATTCTGCCAACATATTCATATATATATATATATATATATATATATAATTTTTGTTCGAAATCTACCGAACCAAAATACCGAAATACCGTATCATTCGGAACATTTTTGGAAATTTAACGAAATACCGAACCGAATGGCCCGTTTTCATCTACCAAATACCTATACCACCAGTATAAAACATCTACCCAATCCCAGCACTGGAAATAGACTCAGTACATCACGTATAGCATTCTAAACATGAAAAAATAATACGAAAACAATTAGTTAGAAAAGAAAGCAGAGTCGGCAGGGTCTTGGCCAAATCCTCGCATATTCAATCCACGACATTTCTGGATCTTGACACATGTCTGACTATAACGGGCTGGGTGGTTAAATCGGGCTCGGCCGCGATAACGTTGTTTGTGGGTTCGGGTCAAGTTCTGGGTAAGCCTTTGTGAAACAGTTCCATCAATTCGCTGTTCAACTGAATCAGATACAGTCGGTTTGGGCCGATACAATGCAGTCGGCAGTTCAGACTGGACTTTTTTCTGGCCGCCCTTGTTTGAGTGTCGGTATTCCGGGCGGGCAGACATTGAGCCATTGTTAATGTCTTATTTGCCAGCTTTGGAGTCTGGTAAAACAATGATCGGTTAAACTTGGAATTGGTACGGAAGTTTACTAAATTACCACATAGACAAAAACAAACAAAGCAACATATAACTCATTTCAGGTCTTGTTTTCTTCTTTGACTTACCCATGTGATTCCATTATTTTGAAGAAAATGTTCTGACAAAGCTGCTTGGAATGAAAAAAAAGTTAGGTACATGAAGACTGGGAAAAAGGGCTGAATATTTCAACCAATGGCTGGTGAAGACATTTGTCAGTCTTTGGTGCGAAAATAGAGCTACATTTCACTGCAGGAGCAAACCGGTCCTAACTATAACACTTGCTCTCTGGTAAAACACCGCCTTCCTCGTATGCAAAAACAGACGTGCCAGGTGAAAGAGAGCAGTCTCTTGTCGGGAAGCTGTCATAGTCTCACGTCATGTTTCAGAAAAGTAAACAGCCGAAACAATTAGGCGAGTGTGTTGGCTCAGTTTGGTCGACAAAGTCGTCCTCGCAGACGGAGACCGTGAGCCGGGCCAAACCGGCTATTTCGGTCTCGTGCAGACGACATGGTACTGGAAGCCATTCAAACCAGTTGAGGTACGCTACAGCTGCATTGTCTGCGGCGTCTGAGCCGCTCGTCGGTACAGCCGTGACCTCGATCAGAGCGTAGGTGGGGTGGGCGAGGTGATATAACGCTGCGTGCACTGGCCCGGGATCAGACGGATATGATTTTGCATAAGTTGGGAGGATCCGAAACAAAAGTAATAAACGCATTACTTTCTAAATGCAGCTAAGTTGATTCAACTAATTTTCAAAACAAACGTTAAACTGATATCGATATTGGCGGTTCTCGCCCTGAAGACGAGCTTTAGGCCAATAATACAATATCATATGTATTTTGCGAATAAGCAGCTTTACTCGGAGATTACGACCCATAATTCCATCTTAACTGTAAGAGACGTGTTCACCGGACGCCAAAAAAGCAAAGGCCGCTGCCATTCTGTGACCAAAGCTGCAGTATCGAGACCCTTCACTGGGAAATGAATCGGCGTACTGGCTCATTCCATGGTTAAAAAAAGTTAGATGCAATTTTGATGTTTACCTCTCATTTTCCTTCATGTTTAACCTGCTCTGTTCTCCAACTCCGTGATCTCAATGTCGAAAAGGCTATGCAGAGGCAAATTCACTGTAATGACCTAGCAACAAACATTACACATTTCACCTAAAACATATTGTCATTTGACCAGAAACTGGTCAAAGAGGTGTGGGTGGATGAAAACCTTGCTGACAAATATTCGCACCTATTCAAATTTTTGTGGGCTCATCTTTGATATGATATATGTACATAAATACCCTGGTTTCATTTATCTGGATATGACCATGGAAGCGCAATACTCTGAGTTCAGGAGATTTTAAGCACAATAAGATTAAGGTAAACTGGCAAGAAACAGTGCAACACGTAAAATAACTATATAAATCTTAAGAAAATTCGAGGATAGGGGCTTCCAGGAGGAGGCTTAGGAGAGCAATGACTACTGCGCGAACCTCATGGAGTCGTCGCAGATTAAAAAAAATATTTCGTTACGAATATCGTGATATATTGTCATGCACAAATGTAATGAAGACTTGCACCTGTACAGATGCGAGGACGACATACTCGTTAAGTATAAGAAAACCACAATCATATCGAACTACTGAGGTTCACCAAAGTTTTGTTTATTTTTAATGCGTGACTGGAATCTTGCTTGGAGAGTGACATCACCAATAAGTGTCTATAAACGGCTTCTGTTCGTTGCCAACATTCAGTCGTGGCACAGAGGTCAGGGATTTGGCAGCTGCCAAGTGAGGCCAAGTTGAATTGTTATCCAACACCTCAGACTACCGGGGCTCGATACTTTCAACAGGCGTGAGCAAGCTCCTCTCCACTTCACGTGCCAACAATTGCGGGTACAAACCTGGCGGTGACCTTTAATCCAGTATGGGCCGGACGAGAGGTCGAGATCTATAATTGTGGTGCAAATACTATTTACCCGATAAATAATGAAATCAAGTTGCTGTAAAAGTGGGTATTTTCAAGGCTGACCCGTACTTTCCTTTAGTCTGGAGCATCTGTTGATCTGATTTGCCTTCAATGACTCCAAATAAGTGTGTGCTGGATGTTGCTGAGCGAACAAAATGAAATCTAACCATTACGCGTTTTGCACAGCGTGTTAGAAACATGTCTTTATTTTTCAGAAATATTGAACGCCAGTGAAACACCCAACACCTTAAAACATATTTCAGAACAAAACGTGAACATTGATTCAGCCGAAAAAGCCGAAACGAGGAATGACGTTTCCGACTGAGCAAGCTCTGACAGTTCCCGTGATTTCGCACGTCACAGGCGATTGACGCTTCCAACAAAACAGAAGCCAACCTTTCAATGTAGGTCAGTTGTAGTCTGCGACATTTGGCTTTGTTTGGTGACTCCTGCTAGCCGGATTCGGAGGGCTGATGTCACCCGCACTAATAATACGCACAGGCCCCTCAAGTATGGACGATGGAGAATACCATATCAGCCTAACGCAACAGATAGTACATTGTGGACAATTATGTATATTAAACGTCCCAATGACTACATACAATACAGAAACGGACCCGAGGGTGAAGTGGGTGGTCGATTCTCCCCTTAGTACTCAGCGCCCGTTCCTGCCGATTTCGGTTAACGAACGCGCCAGAAATTGGCCACAGCTTGGATACGAACAGTGAATGCTGAACCTAAACATAAAGAATAAACCATCTGAAGCTGGCTTTTTTCACCGTTACCGCCGCTGATTCTGAATATAGCTGTCCGCGGCATACCATCAGGTGCCCTACTTCAACGTGGACCAGCCTCATCGAACCTTGGCCCCTATGCCTTGATGTTGGGTGTCATTTGTTACGATTGGTCGCCTTTTTAGCCCTAAGGCACCCCACTTCAGCATGTGCCGCCCTCATCCACGTTTGGCCACTCTTTTTCTGCATGATTGCACGCCCCTTCACCCTGGCCGCTCGTTTTGAGTCTTACGGCGTCCGACTGCAACGTGCAAGTTGATTAATATACTTAATAGTGTTTTTCAAAAATATTCATAGCTTACTGATAAATCTGTTTGGATGTTGTTTTAAGACTAATATCATTTGTTCATCTTGCCGAGGAGGTTATACCCGTTGCACGGCTAAAGCAGAGTTGTCTCCAGACTACAAAGAAAAAATCCTACGTCATTTTGGTGACAAAAGATCCACGCCTAACGCGGCGGAAAGCACCCGGCCCCGAACCACCAATCCAGAGTCGCTCTTTCTATGACGCTACGCTGGCTATGACGTTTTCTTTTACTCATAAGGTCCCATGTTAGAATTGATTCAAAATTCAAACATATTTGACAGATATAGTTGATATAGACTTAAAAGGATTCAATTTCTAATCATATTCTTACATTAAATTTGTTTCCAAAATCGATCATCTCAAGAGGATATTGTTCCAATTCATTAAAAGTGTGAGCATCTAAAATTTGATTTGCAAACTTCATAAAGGCTATGCCTTAGTTCTTGCAGACAAGTTTTGAAAAGAGTTTGGGTAGAGGTGCTCTGAAAGTACTTTTGGTAGACTTGCCCTGTTTTCAGACATTGGTATTTGACTACGGACAGTTTGACAGATTATCCCCTTCCTCGGCGAGTTTATTATTATTTTAGCCGGTGCTGTTTGAAACGGCATTGTAGAAAAGCGAAAATTAGTGACGTAATAGCGCCCTTCAGGATACCAAAAGCCGCCCCAAATGTGGTAAATTGGCCGCCCCCAGGCTTCGCACTCTTAACCTCCCCTTAACGAAACCCTGGTTCTGTCTCTGCTCCAAAAGTGCCGAAAATACAAGCAGTCAATGGGCCGGCAGTCCTATGCGTTTCGTTTAACCATGGAATAGAGATACCTGGAAAGGAATCCTCGTCGGTTTCTGGGATGTCTTTGAGGGGCTGATTAAAAAGAATTGGGTGAATAACCAAGAACCAGAGCTGGGATTCGGTAGATTTTTTCTACCGCCGGTATCGGTATTCGGTAGATGAAAACGGGTCATTCGGTTCGGTATTTCGGTAGATTTCTAAAAAATATACCGAATGATTCGGTATTCGGTATTTTGGTTCGGTAGATTAAAAAACCTTCTTTATAAAAACCCTTAAAAGCCTTTTAACCTCGCCCCACCGGGGGCCATCGATGGCCCCCTAAGGTTTTTCCGGGATAGCAGAAAACGACGAGGCGCAGCACCGTGGTTGAGGGCTCTACCTCTCCGCTTTTTCCCATCACCTAAATTTTTACCCGGGTCCCCAGGTGGTCACCGACGAGGTCCAGGTCCCTCACTTCACCTTTAGAGCTCTGTAGGCTATTTCAAGTCGATCGATTTGAAACTTCCCACTTTTGACCCCTCTAGGTCTAGGTGTTTCCGGGATTTTGATTTCGTGCCTGAGGTCGGTCCGGCGACCTCTCCCATTGGAAAGCATGGGGAAAAGCTATTTCATGATATAAAGTCCAAAATGATTGCAATACTCGACTGCTCGAACAACGTTTTTGGACACCCTTTCACGGATCCCGGGTTATTTGCCTTTGACTTTTCCAGGTCATCAAGGTCACCGAGGTCAAAACAGTATTTTGACATAACTTTTGACCTAATTGAGCTAGAGCGGTGAAACAAACACCATCGTGTTTGTCTTGTCACTGGCTTTCATTTGATATAGCGGTCACTTTTTGACCTTTCGTGACCTCAGGTCATATTGGTCCAGGTGACCTCTGGCGTCAAACCACTGGCGGGGGTCTTTACGTTCCACAAAGCGGAAAAGTACTGGCATTTGCTATCAAATGTTTTCCAGGCCTAATAGCTCTAATGACGTAGAGTTATGCCCAGTTTGTTAATCATTGCATATTTGAGTGAAAATAGCCGATCTTGACCTATTTGACCTCTGAGGTCAACCATTGACCTGGCACTAAACATGAGTAACTTACTGAATTCACGGTTTCTAATGATTTGGATTTGGCTAACGCCCATATTTTGGGTTAAGGGGGCCATCATGCCCCTGGGAAGTCCCGTGGTTAATACATTGTATTGCCCATAAAACACATATTTAAGCCTTTACTACATTTTAGAGCCCCTAAAGCATTTATTTGATTATTTAAGAGCCTAGAGCCTTTTGCAACCATTTTCTTTAATGTTTCAAAGCCTATAAAGACCTTGTAATCGTAAAAACTAATAAATTTTCTTCGGCAACACTCTTATATAACTATGCAGCTGGAAAAAGTTAGCAGTGAAGCTTTGTTAATTAAATTATTATAGCACGTTTTTATTACAATTAACTATTTAAAAAAGCAGCCAAGAATTTTTGCAACACAAATAAAGCTGCCTTGATCTTGCCGTCTTCTTCTTCTTCTTACTCCTGGACGGTGTCGGGGCCCTTCTTGAGGTCCTCCTTCAGGGCGGCCTTGAACATTCTACTGTTTCCCTTGAGCAGCACCAGCTGTTCGAAGTTGCTGGCTGTCAAGGAGGACCTCTTGGGGCGGAGGATGTTGCCCGCTGTGCTGAACAGCCTCTCTGCTGCCGCGGAGCTGGGGAGGGCGGTGCTGTACCGGATGAACAGCTTGATCCAGGCCTCCCGGTGGCCTTCGGGAAAGTGCTCCCTCTTGACCACATGCTCCCTGGTCCCCGCCCATTTGATGGCTAATGCTTCATGCTTTCCTCCAGGGCGTGCTGGCTGATGGCGGTGGCGTCGGTAGCAGGGCCCCCAGGCCCCCATACAGGTCGTCGTAGCAGAAGTGCTTGTCGCTTGCATCAGCAGCTTCCTCCTGGACACTGTTAGGCTTGACAATTTCCACCATCTCCCTGATCAACCTGTTCTTGATGGTGATATAGGCCGTCTCGTTCATGTAGTCGATGGCGTGCAGGGTGTGGCCCGGATGGGTGGCTGTGGAAATTCAAATCTACCGAAAAAAGTCATTCGGTAGATCCATTCGGTATCGGTATCGGTACCGGTAGAGGCTCGTACCGAAAATTCGGTAGCGGTAGATAAAATCTACCGCCGGTAGTACCGAAATACCGAAATACCGAATTTCATTCGGTAGTCCCAGCTCTGCCAAGAACATTAGAACGTAGACGGCAGTGAAATATTCAACAAACAGCAGGCCTTTGAGCGTGCTTTGCTTCAACCGAGAGGAAGTAGCTTGAGGGATTATTTATCCAATATAAATATAAATAATGGTGTAATAGCCATACATTATGAAAGCAAAGTAAGCGTGAGCCGGGATTCGAAACCGGATCACTAAGATTGCTAGACAATCATGCTGCCAACTGCGCTATTGCGCAATGAAATGCCCACTATGAACATGGAGAGCGTGTGTCATGGGATCCGATCCTGGGACCCTTCGGTCGCAAGGCGAGCGCTTAACCCTCTGCGCTATTACAGCGTTGTGACGGACGTGCTTAAAAGATGAAATAATAAAGTTGAGCTGCCGTACGACATTCTGATTTGTCTTGCGTTTTGCTCTGAGTTTTTAGATATTTCATACTTAAAATGTATTTTAGCGGACACAGCACAAATTGGGCTTTCCGAAATGCAAGGTCGTTTTCCTGTGCAGGCCACGGTTTATAAGTTATGGCGCATCAAAATCATCTCCGACCACATCTCCCATAGACTTAACATAAATCCATTACTTACCGAGGGATATGTTTAGATTGGCACCCAAAAGCAGGGAGGGTTTGCATTGAGGTCTCCATTCCAGGTGTCTCTACTCCCTGGTTTAACTACTGCCTGCTTGTACTGATGAATATTACCGCGTAATTAGAAAGTCCTCTCGAGTTCTAGCACGTGCTGAGCTTCAGGAAGACTTTTCAGATGCGACAGACGGCAAAGGTCACTCCACGATTAGGACCTTCTAAGGCATTTTATTGACAGTGGGCATATTTATTGACGCTAACCCTTTCGGTAGAAATCTAACCAGGACATGGGGGCCGCAGTCTTGAAGAGGCGGCTTGGACCTCCTCGGACTGATGAGCCAGAACTGGTCACTCGACCACAGTAGCTTCCTTGTTGGCTCACGGTCTTGCTGACGTCACACCGTTTCCCGCCAAAACCGACGTCACCCCATTCCCCGCCAAAACCAGCTGGCCGGTCGGCGACCCCGTCGGGTCAGTCACTCGGCGCCGCTGGTGCCGACGCCGGCAGCGCCGCCGACGAGGCTGGCAGGCCGTCTGGCGTTGTCATGTGCGACGTGACGTGGCGGCCGCCAGACGACATACCTGACCGTGATGGAGGAGACGCGACGCGCGAGTCGCGATCTGTGGGTGACGCATCGGCGGCGCCTGATCACTGCCAATTTCTGATCTCCGCCCCCCTCCCCTACCCTACGGGATCGGCGCAGCTCGGCAGCGGCCGTAACACGGCGCATTTATCACGGGAAATATGCGAACATCTCACTAAATCTGCACTGGTACAAACACATCAACACCTTCACCCACAGGCGCACACAAACACGTATACGTACGCTCGCAGAGGGAGAAAGAGAGAGAGAGAGGGGGGAGGGAGGGAGAGGCTCAGGCAAGCTCAATTTCTATCCTTCAAAAGGCTGGATACCTTTAATTATCCCAATCTTAACTTTTTAACAACTTAACACGCGCATGGACGGGGGTCTGAGCCACCTTCGCATTGACGGGGGGGGCGGGTACCCGCCCTCGTCAATGCGCGTGTTAACTTTTGAACGTCCTACCTGCTTGAGATCGAATCCTGTCAGGGTGGGCCCCGCTCGAAATAACTCAAATCAAGCTGAGTGACAACCGACCCAACAGTGTTGCTGAGCTGGCGACTGCGCCATACTGCGGCACGTGGGCCGACAGGCTAAATTTGCCCGTCCGTCCCGCGTGTTCGGGCGATGGCGACAGATGACAATCTAGCTACTACTAGATACCTGATGTAGGATGCGCGTGCGGCTCAGTGCTAGAACGGCAGCTTTAGGAGCCATTGGCAGGGGCGTGCCCACGGAGTTTTTGCTGGGGGAGAGGATGCACCCCGGACTGCTGTTATTATGGCCGCGGGGGGGGGTTAGAAGTTTAAACACATCGGCTCATTTTGAAAATGCTGCTCACTACCACTAGAATTGGAAACATTCAGGTAGGTTTACGCAGATTATAATGAAAAAATCCAAAACTTAGGCCCAGTCGCAGAGTTTTCCAAAATCACAGATACTCTGATAATAACACACATATTTGCTTCACAGTTCACAAAGTTTGATTCTCAGTGGTCAAAAGAGAAAACATGTTTTTTTCAGTATATTATTGTAAAGCTGCTTTAAAACTGTTCAAACTTTCAAAGACAATACCCTTTTAAAATAACAGATCCGCACAAAGATGTGCGCTTAACAAGAATTTTCCCATTACTCGTTTTGAGTCTAGACAAAAATCAGGCAGGTCTCCTGATTATTTGAGTATTACCTGAATCAGCGTGCCTGCTCGGAAAGCTTTCGCAGCGGACAATAGATTTGTGCTAATTTGGCTCTATGAGTTTCGAGGCGAGAAGGCTCATTGGGCATTTAAGGCAGGTCAACGTCAAGGTGGAGCAGAGAACTACAGCTTGAGTGTAAATCAGGTAGATAACTACAGTCTGGTCAGTGGCGGATCTAGCCGGTCGGTTTGGGAAGGGTAAACCAAAGTCAAAAGTCAAAAAGCAGAAAAAACGTCACGCCGTGAAAGCTGCGCTACAATATCACTATGCGGTAGAATTTTGGGTATTTGAGGCGAAAAGCAAAAAAAAGCATCACGGGATAAGAAATATGGGCTCGGGATCCTTTTTCCAGGCCGAGGCCCAATATTTACACTGAACGTAACTGGTTATTTTTGAAGATGAGAGTTGAAGCACCAAAATCTTACTTATGAACTAAAAATGAGTCGGGGGAAAAAAGGAGGTTGATCACTTGGGGGGGGCAAAAAGATAGTTTTTCCCCGAGCTTTTCCGTTTGGGGGCAATGCCATTTTTGCCCCCGCCCTTGGATCCGCCACTGAGACTGAGGCGAAGTATAATAGCTCAAGTTCTTGATGACTTTCATTGCCTAGAACGTTTAGTGATGCGACAGTTCAGATTGATTCCTTGCAGACAGAATGTCTCACACCAACACAACCTTGCAATATGTGCTGCTCTGTGTGTGCACTCTTACAAAAAAGCTGAGTTGATTGCTGATTAAAGGGAATAAAGGGAACGCTATACGCATTTATCGTCGCTAACACGGAAAGCATGTTTAGCATGTAGGTTTTAAAGAGGTACAAATAAAAAATATGTTCGCGCAGCGGGGCTTGAGCATTGTGCCACTTTTGCAAGGTCTCCTCATACCACTTGACTACCTGGGGAGCAGGGGTCGATGCGGGGCGAATCGTTGCCGTTTTTCCCCGCGAACGTTAAGTTCTGACACGACCCAAATATCGATCAAGTAGTTCCTCGCCATGTTCCATCGCATGACTATCCCACTTCCAATCCCATTATGAAGGTGCCACATTCCCTTTAAACCTAGTCACCGTCTCGTCTGTATCGCCATCATTTATTTTCTCCAACCAGTTTCCGCGTGTCAGTGGAGGGGCGGACCAAAAAGGTGACAGCAGTGAGAGGCATGTGCCACTTACAAGGTCAGGCCGTCGCGCCCGCGGCGCCAGCGTCAGTTGCCGGCGCCGTGCTCCGTCGCAGCACGTCGCCGTGTTTCGTCGTCGACGTCGATGAGGGGCGCCGAACAGGACGCCAGGTGGCTGCCACCCCTGACAGGTGCGCACGCGAGGGGAACAACCGGAGACTAAATATATATTTCTAGTTTAGAGTGGAAGCGCGCTCTTCGAAGCTTGAGGAACGATGGCAATCGAGCGGTGATACAATCAAGTTGGCATGGGTCTAACTGGCAGGTGCGCAGTTAGAAACTGGCCTGCTTTAGTCGGAGAAGAGGATGGATGAGAAGAGGGATGTTTGTTTGTATTGGATCGGTGTCCTGTTTAAAACAAAAGGACTAAAATATAGTTTCACTTTCTTCACTGGAAGAAACACATACAAGAAAATATTTTAAGATATTAGAACAATTTCTGGTGATTCGTTTAATTTTTTCCATTCCATTCTCTCAAAACTATAACATCATTCAAAGTTTATTCTTGCGGCTATGATATTATCATAAATTGGAGATTTCAGATGCTTTTGAAAATTTAATCGTTTCCTGTCTCAGTCAAATACACCGACCGAGTCGAGACCCACTTGCCTGCACCATGCTGGGCTTAACATTCTTCATGTGTGTGAAAGAGATCAAGCTTCACAATAAAAGATTCAGTACAGAAACTTAATCAGATGTGAGGACACACACCCTCAACTCCCAGACTGTACCCAATGACTTTTTCGGCACAGGGACTTGTGAGTACTATTGCACACACTGAACGCCTTTTATGATACGCATGTTTCGGGGAAAATGGGGAAGGAAAAGTCTCCAAGAGTGTTGTACGTAGGAAATACCATTCGAATTTCACCGTTGCTTATAGCAGTCGTACACCAAATACCTGACTATTGACCATTCCCTTACGAGCCTTGGTCCATTTGCTGGGATCTCATGTGTATATGACACATACTCATACATGTACTGTAAATGTATGTTTCCGCATGTATGTAGCATATTTCTCACATATGTACATGATTATTTTTGCTAGATTTATAGACATATCACTCTTCTACATAATCTGCGTTTCAGTTTATTTCAGCCCTTGTGTTTATAATTCTACTTATGTTCATAAAAAGAGGTTGTCAACTTGAGTTTCCTACTCTAAAGGCCAAAGTTATTTTTTCAGTTAGCTCCGATCGTCGGAGCGGATGTGGTTCAGGGTTCGCACCGTCGTTCTGCCGATACATGAAAAGAGAAAACCGAGAAGGTTGGTTTTGTTTTAGCCAGGTAGAAAATGTTATATTAAAACATTCGTTGCTGTCTTATTAGCGGTAACTTACAAAACATTTTTGGTCAAGCGTGACTGTTTGTTTCATAAATGTAAGTCAGTCTAAAAATAAATCAGCTATATGTTCATCAATACAGCAAGAGTTGCACTTCAAAAACATATCATTAGAAAATTTGCCGTTCAAACCCCGCTTCAAATCAATTTTATGTAATACCCAGCTCCTTGTTTAAGCGCGAGATAATTACATATAGTGTGGCTCAGTGTGGTTACCGATAACCACGCAACTGTCACACCTCTAACATCGAGTCATAACCCGAATCGCGTTGTAACCATACGGTACGACGCCAAAAGGGTAGGACCGTCACGGTTGCGACACGTGACGGCTGTGACGCTGCCTGTGGCGCCGCCTGTGACTCCCCGCCCCCGTCTGTCGCCAGACTCTCTCCTAACCCCCCCACGAATCCGGCAGGGGGTCGAGGGGGCGTCACAGTAGAGGGCGTGACCTGGCCACGGCATGATCAAAGCGCGCTACAGGGTGTGGACGGTGCGTAGTGTTTAGTAAAGCGTATGACATTTGCACACAGGAGGGTCCTCGGTCACGTTTTGGCAGTGTTTCCGTGGGCGGGGCTGTCAGTTGTCATAGACCAACCGGGCGCGTTACAATTTGTCAGGGGCAGTCACAACAGGGCGCTGTTCATAATAATACGGTAATGGCCAGTGCACGGCCCAACATCCTGCAAATGCTAGATGCCGATCTGTTTTCTTTTTTATTTATCAATGACTAAAACTCGAACCATCACATGTTTAATTCATATAGGGATTGCAATGCAAAATAGAATTCAATTTCTACCTCATACCATCTGTGAAGTATATTTACAGCTTAGAAGTTTTCAGACTATATACAAAAGCAAGGTGGCTTGCATACACGTCAAAAAGGAAAAGGGGGGACTTAGCCCCTACATGAAAAAACTAGGGAAATATATAACCGGTACCTAGGAAAGGTTTCAAGGAGCCCGAATCGGACAAGTTTATGGTTCTGAGGGAGAGGATGGGGGGAGGGGGGCACGTCTTTGCCACCCAGAAGCTGGAGCTTGACTGGTTTCATGCCTTTTTGCCGGTGGTGACGATTATTATTGTTTGCATATAAAAAGTTTATATGTCGCTGCAGGCCATCTTCATGATTTCCCTTGCAACATGCCTGTTAGTGTTCAAATAAGATTGTTCCACAAGCGAATGTGCGAAAAATGCTTCGATCCTGCATGAGCCGCCTGTTGAGGTCCATCGATGGGCATGTAGTGAACATGCACGTTCACTTCTTTCGTATTCTGATCCTCTTAAATTTTATCGGTCACCACAGTCTGTTTTTTATTCTGCTTACATGTCCGAGGGACCGCTTCAGTGGCGGATCCAGGGCTTCATTTCGGGAGGGGGCTGGGGTGCTCGAACCTCCCCCGTCATTGCCACGGAATAGCCGCCGGCTATGCATTAACTGTACGCACTCGGACACTGGGGTGGGATGGGGGTCAAGCCCCGCTAACTCCCCTTGTATCCGTCACTGGATCGTTTTATTCTCCTTTGATAACTTAGCTCCACTGAACAACCCCACAACGTTTTCTCTTTCTATTCATCTACCATTTATATTTAATGACTTGCCCTGGCTCGAGCCATATCAACAGCACACATGCCGTTTAAGCACGCGTCGCCCGGCGACGATTTATGAGGATGAACGCCGATGACGGTACGGTCGTACCTCAAACTCCGGTGACAGACAAACCCCGGCCGACTACAGCCTTCCGAGCTGCTCACCAGCTCCCCGCCCCACGGTGTTCACGTTTTTCCGGCTACCCTCTCCGACCCGGTTCGTCACAAATGGAATTTATTGCGCCTAATCTGCTCATTGACGTTTAAATGGGCTCATTTACCGCGTCGGGGGGTGGCGGCGCTGCCGAGCTCTTCAGCTGGTGAGGCGAGTGATGGGTAGCTGGCGGGTACGGCCTCCGACGGCGGGCCCGCCCCGGCCCCTTCACGCCCACGCCCGTAATGGCCCTGTAACTGGATGCGACGCTCTCCCTATAAATCTTCTAAACGGTGTGTGAGGTTTGTCGAAGCAGAGCCTAAATCATGGCAGTGCGCGGTGCGCTGGTAGCAGCCACGGGATTCAGAGGTGCCACTCCTTGAGAGGCTTCGTTTCCTTCCAGTAGCGCAATGATGCGCTATCGTGGACTTTGAGGGTGAGGCTACGCCCCGTTGGGCGCCTGAAGGGGGCTGCAATAGGGAGGGACAGAAACCACATGTGCTATATCGGTTCTGTTAATTTAACAATTGGTTAATCACTTGGCTGAGACAGGTATGGTGGCCAAGAAAATGACACAAGTTAGAGCATAGAGAAGACTATCTAAAAATGCAATGTATGGACCCTTGAGCCTAAGGTTCACCTCTTTCTTCAAATTTTGCTACCACAACAAAACCATCGAACAACAAAAATATGTTCGAAGCCATTCCTCTGAGTCTTGGTGTCCTGTTGACAGACTTCCTGCACGATCATCAGGACTGAGCAGATTGACGGCTGGCTTTGTTCAATCTGTCAGTACGCTTGTCGGCCCTGAACAGCCCTGGCTTCAGGAGCGGGCTTTCGAGGCAGACTGTGTATCTAGGTGAACGCTTCAAGGCAGGATTCCTCCGGTAAAAGAAATGACGCCACCAGATTTAGTAGACGCGTTCCCGTCGCAAGTTCAAAGCGGTCGAATTGATCAGCGAGCTGTATGACTTCACGGAGAGCTGCAGGTGTGGAGCCACTCCTCACAGCTGTCATGCTCAGTCAAATAAACGCGACTGCGCTAGGGGAAATATGTAAACACCCCAGGGAAGTAACTATTAGGCCTCCTTCAGTGCAAACGATGAAACAGATGCTTCGCGACAGGGCTTTCCAGCTGAGATTCTGCTCTCCGACCCATAGGCGGATCCAGGATTGCCGATCGGGGGGGCACCTTCCCGGGGGGGCGCCATCCGGACCGGGGGGCGCCATCCGGACCAGGGGGCGCCACTTATGACCGGCAAAAGCTATCAGTTGGGCGCCAAATCCTATCGGTGGGCGCCGACTTTCGCATCCTGGGGGGGTGGGAAGCGACATTTCAGGGGGCGCCATCGACCTTTCAGGGGGCGCCATCGACCTTTCAGGGGGCGCCGAGGGTCGATCGGGGGGGGCACGTGCCCCCCTTCCCCCCGGATCCGCCTATGCTCCGACCTCCATTCTGTGACGCTAATCCGGCTTCACGAAGTATATTTTCAGATTATCTGAATTTGCACCACATATGGAAAATCAATTTTGTATGCTTTCCTTACTCAGTATGGGAGTGTACATTAATTAGTAGATTTACTGTAATTAAATCATTTTCCAATCTGATCAGCTGAAGTATTCACGCTTCTTACGACTGACTGTCCATTTATGCATGCATGTAAATTTCAATGAACATACACATACCTTTAATTTGACAAAAAAACCTTTCACGACAGTTTCAGCCGTAGTCATGGCGGAATGTTTTCGTCCCAGGGGTTGCCATCCACATGATTTATACCACCATTGAATGTCTTCTAGAGGATCGTTTAATGATGGATTTCACAGGAATTGTCTATTTCCAAACTAATCATTTTGATCTTGACAGAAGTGGTTGTGTTTGCAGCTGTTACTGTGCACACCACAGCTGTGGTGCGCGCCGCTCACTGATAGACGGATCTAGGATTGCCGATTGGGGGGGGCGTCATCTGGGCCAGGGGTGCTATTTTCGACGGCAAAACCTATCAGGAGGGCACATTTAGCACCTAAATTATAAATTTTAAACATATCTGAAAAAACCGGAGTGCAAGTCCATTATACGATGTTGTAGTTCTGAGAATAATAATTCCAAATTGTAGTGACTTCCTACAGGATACGGATAGGATCTTGGTTCAATTCTGTATCGGTCGATTTTAGGGCTGGGGGAGGGGGCGGCACAATGTTAAACCCTGGTCCAGGGGGGGGGCATGGTGCCCCTGTGCTGCCAATGCCCCAGAATCCCAGGCTTGTTCAAGTTTTGTAAGACTCTGAAATGTTCCATGAATAAAAGCTGGACCAGACCTGCAATGTAGGAGGACCAGAGCTTTTAAACAAAGCCACTTCTAAGAAAATCAAAGCAGAAGATTTGTTGCTGCGCCCACCCAAAAACACCTCATAATAGGCCCAGGCTGTAAAGCGCCTGTGGCATAAAAACGCAGACGGCACTGCAGGCAATTTAACATTGGGCATCCGTATTTGAATAAGCTTGAACGGGACTCAGTCCTCCTCCTGCTGTTCTGCCGCGTATTATATCAGATGTTATTTTGCAGCTTGATTGTTATGTTGATACTGCGCCCGCTCACCGAGCAAGTGTACCTTTTGGTTCTGACGACCCTGAGTCAGTGTGAGACGAATGGAAATTGAAACATGCAATGAGTGACAGGAGAGCTAAGCATGGGCATGACATATTTTTCTACGAATTTGTCTTTCATGACCGAGAAGATAATTCTTTCAAGTATCAACTTTCGTGTGTGATCCCTTCACTGATGCCTAACAGTTCGGGTACGTCAAGACTGAAACCCGTTACTTGATAGACTTGATAACTACTTGAGATTCACACTATTTTCTGGGAAGTAATATCCATTCGCTGCACTTTAAAGTTGTAGCGGTTCTCTGCGTACAATTAAGGGCTCTATTAAGCACCCTGGTTAGCAGGCAGGTGCGTGGGCCACCCCAACAGCTGGCTAACGTGTGTAATGCTCAATCTCTCGTCTTGCTAGCGGGGGCTCCAAATGGCTGCAGATTTCTCCGCCGCGAGGTGACCCTTGCACCTGCCCCCATCTTCCAGGCCTCCGGTGAAGCCACCTAGAAGCGTCATGTGGCTAACGGACAGGCCGTATCCGTAGCTGAAAACTCCATGAAGAACCAGTGCTGGCAGGTGGTCGCACACCACAGGGCCTAACAGGGGGCGGGGAGACGCTGCCTCGGGCTCCACTCTCGCTGCTAGTGAGCAATGTCGGCAGACGCTGGACATGCTGTGGAAGGACCGCTTCAAAGGCTGGTGCGTGGTTCATAGAAGCTGCGATGAGGCGGACGCCTGGAAGGCGCAGGTGGTGGTGCCGCCAAAGGCTGCCAGGTGTAGAGCGACACCCCGCTATCAGGCCTCATTAACGTTCGGCAGTCGTGATGACTCGCCCACGTGCATTTGGAGTTCTACTTTTCTGAGGAGAAGTACATTTACACCCAATGCAAATGGTTAAGGGTGTAAGTGGGCTTGAAGAAGCCAGCACCATGTTTTGCATGGGTACTTGTCAACTGCAGAACATATGCATCCCGGAAACAACATATGCATATGCATCGCCGTCACGGAACGTTTATTCGGGGGAAGGACTCTGAACTTGCGAAGTGGTGGGGCAAAGAAATTTCGACCATCTGTATTGGCTGTCTTTGCAAGCGCTAACAACAATGCACTTCACCATCACACATTTACATAGGTACACGTGAGTAAAAGGGTTAAAAAATACGTCGATTTCCACATATTTTTAGAAATCTTTCCTGATTCGTGAGTTGCGGTGACGCGTCCCTGTCCTCCCTCGCCTTCGACGCCCATGTATGCATTCAGCCTCTGAGTAACTGGTTTGCTTTTGACTCTCAGAGAAATTATGGCCACACACACTGGCTGATCCAAGAAGGGTCAAAGGGGCCGTGGCTCCCTCCAAAGCTTAAAATAGTGTCTTTTGGCCTCCCAAAGGCACCAAACTTTAGCCGTTTTTGTTCTTAAAAATACTATGTTTGTGCAATTTTTTTATAATTCCCCCCAAATGTTGGTCTGGCCACTCCGAAAATTTCTCTTGGATCCACCAATGGCCACAATTTTGAGCAACTGAACATTGCATTGTTAAACATATGCAAAAATAGTCGCTGGATACGCGAAAAGATGCTGATGGAGTGTAAAAGAAATGGTGGATAAAAGGAAGTTGTTAATGACAAATTGGGGCACCTATTTCTATTTTTGCAACGACATATGGTTTTCAGCCAAACTTAAAACAAACACAGCGAAGCCAGCAGCGGAGCTGGAGCTCAACTGCAGATCAGCGTCGACTTCAGTTGCACAACCCGCAGCTCGGACCTCAGGCGAAGATGTAGAGGGGGGCATCCCCTTCCCGGGCGTTAGACTGGGGAAGCCCCAGTCTAACCCTCGGCATACCCTCGGGCAGCTCAACAGCTGACTGAGCCCCTACCCCCTGATCAGAGCCCTGCATCCGCGCTTGACCAGGTTACAAAACCTCAGCGGTGGGTGAGTGAACTCGCACGTTCCCCTTTCTGCCGTCTAAATGGCCGATAAACGCAGCTTCCGCGAAGCTGGCGCCCGGCATCCACCGCAGGTGGTTGCCACCCGCCAGAGGGGCCGCGGTTGGCGCCGCCGCACGCAAACGCACTGCAGACGCATACGGCGGGAGCGTCTCGACAGAAGTCTGTCATTGACCTGCTGAGATAGTGGCGAGCAGCCAGGCCGGCCTCTCCCCCTGCGTATCCAATACCTGTAAATCACACCGGATGGCCACGAGCAACGCTGGGTGGCTCTAGTTTAGCGTGTAAGTATGATTCTGGGCAGTCACAAGGTGCCCTTTGTGGTTGAGAGCTGTCACACATTTTTGTAGGAGCAGCCATATAGTTACTTTCTGCTCGTTTGCGCTTGCAAAATGTGGCAGCCGTTGTACTAAAGCTGAAATATTTGTCAATTTTCTTAAAAGACAGAAGCAAAACATGAAACCAATGTTGGCTTTGCATCAAAGTTTATTCAGCCCAAGACCATATACACTTCAGCCTTCCATAGGCGCAGCAGCTTCTTCCAAGTTGGGGGGGACAAAAGTTGTCACCGCCGCGCCGGTGGGGTCAAATATGATTCGGCCTATCACTTGATTTGTTAATGGAGAAAGTCTGCAATCGGCTCAAAGTTGAAGGGGCACTAACCCCCAGTCCGAAAGTTGGGAGGAGGCAGCCGCCCCTGTCCCCCCTCCCCAGTTCCTGCGCCTATGCAGCCTACTCAGTTCACGGAAGTAGGCAAAGTTGAACAATCCCGCGGATTCCATGCCCACACACGCTGACGCTTAGAGCCAACACCAAGAACAACACTGGAAATGTGTTTCAGGCAGTGAACGATGGATCGCGCAATCACGTGCGATCCATGACAGGCTTGTTTGCCACCACGCGTGCGCCTGCTAACTCAATCAAATATCAATCAGTGCGTCATCACGCCGGCACAATACTGCCACTGCGGTCTGACATGCTAGTTAGACACACCTTTCAGTACCGATACCAGCACAACAGCTCACAGAAGAAGCAGCGGTTTCAGGGTCAGTTCCTGTACTATCTTCGTGGTACCTAACGACACGACAGATAGCACTTAGCACGGATGTGAATAACTCGACCATTTCCTGAATCGTCTGTAAAAATAGCTAGAGACAAACGCCTGCTTAAAGTTTATACGAGCTACCATGATCTATATCTATGCACATTTGTAGCATTGTCAAACATAGTTGGCATCATTAGAAGCCAACTCCCCCAGATGGTGGCCGTTGCCGCGCCTGGAACCGCGGTGGCGGTGTTCCGGACCCGCGAATTGGGAGGGCCGGCCCGCTTTGATGTCTCAGTTACGATGCGGCGTCACGGTGTGCGGCGTCACGGCGCCGTCACGACTGGCGTCGTGACGCGGCATCTGTCGCGCGGCGGCCAGACGAGACGATTTGTCACGTGACACGGCGTCTGGGGAAGTCCAGACGGCCGTTGAATTCATAGGTCAGTGCCGGGCCGGGGCTGATAAATGCTGGCAGGTTCCCAGCGATGATCTTCACCAGCTTAGTTAAACTGTTTTTGTACGTTGGGGATTCCGGAACAAATGGAAAAGTGACGTGCATTTCGCAACAGGCTTTTAACGAACAGCTTATATAAAGCAGAAACTGAAGTTTCGAACTAACTTTCAAACAGCGAATACTGCACGCTTTTCTATGGCTCATTTTTCTGTTTACGTCTCTGTTTCACGCCTCTCTTTTTCACGTCTTTCTGTGACGCGCCTCACTGTTTCACACAGCCTCTGTTTCACGCCTTTCCGTTTGCCGTGCCTCTCTGTTTTCACGCCTCTCTGTTTCACGCCTTTCCTTTTCACGTCTCTCTGTGCCGTGCCCCTCTGTTCCACGCCTCTCTGGTTCACGCCTCTCTGTTTCACGCCTTCCTGTCTCACGCCTTTCTGTGACGTGCCTCTCTGAGTCAACAAACAATGGAACTGGAGTTTCTTCCGAAGAGAGCTCGTCGCTTTTAGCTTCAACGTTCACAATATATCAATGATTGTCACAGAAATTGATACAAATAAATAGTTAAAGGGACATTGTCGCAAATTTTTTATTGGCTAGATCAAAAGGTTGCAAAAAGTTGTTTCAGAAGTCGTATTCTCATTTTTGAAAATTCAGGCTCAAAATGCCTCAAAATCGGCCTCAAAGTCAACATTTATAGACGACTTTACCGAGTCCTTATGGTATCGACAAAATGACGTATTCCGGGCTAAAGCCTTCAATTTTTATATCAAAGAATGTAAAAAATTCAATCCAAGCAGTTCGGTAGCTAAAACTGAGATATAAAAAAATTATTTTATAAAAATAACTTTCCAAAACGCTTCTAAATAAGAAATATAGGACTTTAAAGAAATACCATCAACCAATCAGAAGCCCAGCCCTTATAGGTTCTGGTCACGTGGGCCTATCTTACATCAATGTGATGTCATTACGGCTTTCGCTGAGTTATCGGTATCTACCATTTCAAAGGCCGCGGCAAACACGGAGATATGAATACAAATTCTATAAGACTTATTAGCGCTTCGGCCAGGCCCGATCACCCTAAAGATTATAATTAATAATTGTTCGTTATTGCATGATTGCATTGCAGCGATAATGATACAATAAAAAGATACGGGTAGCGCGATCCAGAAGAGCCTCTTTTGAGGCTAACGATGAAAGTTTTTGGTGGTTTTACGGACGAGGAGATAGTCGCCGCTCCGGTCTCGTGATCAACATATCAATATCGTCGGTTATCTGTACGTAAAATATTTAGAGCCTTTGATGTGGTCAATTAAGATTTTCTTCGAGGTAAAGAAATGTATGAGTGAAAAGTTAATGAAACAATTTTATTTTTTGCCATCCATCGTTTCTGGCCACGAATGCTTATTGAGGTTTTGTGTAGTGAGTGTAGTGAGTTAGGTAGTCAGGCACTCATCCTATCAAATATGGGCAATGCATTTAATGTTTCTGTTCTGCATTAATTAGTTTCATGAAGTTGCCAGAAAGCAAATTGTATGCTTAATTGATAACTATTCATTTTGGCCCACTATTATAGCTGTGGTCTCATTCCGTCTGTCAACAGCAATCAGCGAGCAGCATTGAGTCTATGTCACATGACTATACCCTCTCCCTGAGAACAAATCTTAGAACCAATCTTAGATTTACAGGCTGAAAACCTGCTGTGGTGCTGCTGGAAAAACAGTAACAGCACAACAGTGGTAGCATACTATTTTGTGATTGGTAGATAAGTATTCTAATCTATTTTTGTTTGATAAGCAGTAGCACGTACTAGAGGCAGTTGTGGCGCTGATATTTCTTTTCTAGAGGAGAGGCTCGAGGGCCAGTGGACAAGACTGTGCTGACAGATGGAACAAGGCTTATGAGTAGTTTCAATGCCAAAAATCCTCATTTTATTGTTGCACAGGTCAACTTGTGTACCAAAATGGGTGAAAATGATTGGTGATGGCAATTTTCCAAGGATTGTTTAGGCATATTATTTTTGAATGTCTCATATTCCCTGTCTTTTTGGTCTAACTTTCTATTTACAATATCTGTGCACTCTAGTAAAAGTCTATATCAAGCCTGTAACTTGAATTACAAATTTATACCTGTTACAAATACTAGCTCTGTACAATGTGTGCATGCTAGTGCATTTGCTGCTTAGTTTACCTTCTTCAAAGTATGACAATGTTTTTGATAATTTCACGGATTGCAACAGATTTTTCCATTTATTTTGGTACCATGCAGTACATAATATTTGGTGTACTCTTATCCACTTCTCGGATCAAGTTACTCATATTTCAAGTGCTACTGTTTGTTTCCAGACATGAAAGTGGCTGTGGCATGAATTCATCCATCTGCCCTCTGAAAATGCCAATCTGCATGCTTTTTATAATTGATATTAAAAATAAACTGAAGGAAAACTAGGATAACATGTATTATGATTTGAAACACTAGGAGTGTACCCAATACAACAATATAATTGTGAACAAGAAGTATGGATAGACATAAAGGAATGACAGGAGGGCAGTCTTGGGTGATGCAATTTTTGTGTTTTCCTGGAGGAATATGTGAAAGATTAGGCTGGTCACTTCAAAGAGAAAATTTGTTTACTAAAAAACCTGTCTTGTAGCTGCTGTGTATCATCAAACTATCATCCCAATCAATGGACCAGCTTGTGTATGATCTTTTTTTGTTACTTTGAATGGGATGAACCCAATCAGACCAATTCTCCCATAGACCTGAAATTCGAAATATTTGTTTTCTATTGTGGGCCAGTTTGGAAATAATGTATTATGATTTATTAAAAAAATTATGATTTTGCATGGTTCCACCCGACCCCTCCACAAACCCATGATCTAGATTATAGATCGTCTTTGGGGACGTCTTTCTTCTTGAATATATATATATTTTTTTGTATATGTTCAAAAAAAGATACAGTGATATCTTGTTTGCTTTCATTGTGGGCTTGTGATATTTTATTTGTACCCTTTATTTGGTCCGATCTGTTCCTGCTGTGAAAGTGTATTCTAATTTAAAAAGAGCCTACCCCTGAAAGCTGAATGCAAAACAGAAATAATCTGGTGCTGCCCCTCGACAGTGACTATCGCCAATTACGCCCGCTGCTGGAAGACAAGCTTCAGAGGACGAGCAATGGAATCCTAGAGTTGGCAGAGTACCACAGCCAGCAGTTTTCTGCATTGAACACGAACCTGCCTGAGTGCACCTCGGTCGTCTGCCTGTGTGCCCGCAGTATACGTTCATGTGTGTGCGTAAGTGGTATTTATCGCCGTATATCAAGGCACATCCTCTGAGGACCTCTGTAAAACATGCCATTAAAAGTACTTTTTAGCTTCAAGGTAAAAAAACACGTAATGCAGCAGGCCTTTATAGTCAAAAATCAAGTGGTCAGATTTTGTTGGTGGTCGTACGTGTGAAAGTCGGCGAAAATAATATGTGACACCTTTGGGCTCAGACTATTGCAGTGTACAGTTTATCAAATCGTGTAGCACTTATTGTGGACAGATGCAAAATCTGTTATGCTTTTGATGTACGCTCAGTATTTGGTTCGCTCCCACCCTTCTTAGAGTGCACTTCAAGGACTGGAAGTTAGAAGCCGCATACCCACTGGTGGGTTCAGGGAAAAATGTACTTTCCTCCCAAACTCTGCGATTTTCTCTGATCTTTAAAAATGTTTATTCACGATTTTGGACCCTGTCTTCCCCCCCCCCACAAAAAAATTAGCCTGGATCCGTCACTGACGTACTGAGTTATATCCTCTAGTTCACGTTGCACTCGGAAGATTGCTCTTTGGGGACTCGCAGACCTGATTGTTGCACGCGTTTCTCACCTGCCGAGGGTTAACACTCGCTTTTAATTTCCTGGTAGGCTATATTTTCTCATGTTTTTGTGAGTCTGAATATAAGCCTCATTGATCAACTGATATCTGTTGGTTTTTAAAAGTAGATGAATTTTGCATTGCGTAGCCGAGGAGCATGATTATAAATTGGTAAGATGTTTCATGACTTTGCCTCTCAAATTCCTGATGCATAATGGAGCCTGTGATCACACTGTGATCACATATTCGGGGCACAGCCCCTCGTCAGAATCCTCATAATACAATAAGCGAAAACTTGTGGTCATAGTGTGGCCAAGGCTTGAAATTTAGATCTGATATGGAACTCGAATACTGGAATAATGTAGTTCAGTACTGGAATATTCGAATTTTGGAACTCGATTCGAGGTTATCCTAGCATTCTGACTAAACATTTATGTTTTCACCTATTATATTATGAGAATTGTGGTGAAGGGATGTACCTGAATATCTATCAGTGTGTTAGCCCCATTTTGCAAACATGATTCGAGGAGGCTGGTCATGAAACATCTTATCAACGTAGATAATCTAATAAACAATCTAATAAAATAACGGTTAATATACTATTTTATATAATAATATGATTTTATATGAAGTACTTCTGCGATTGTTTGTTCTATTATTAGAAAGGACCGTTTCTGAACTCCGAAGTATTAACCCTATTTCCGGCAGGGGGCTAATATTGCCCCCCTTCAGGTTTTTCAAGAATATCTCCGAAACGGCTTGCGATAGAACTTTGAAACTTCCTGACTTTTCCTAAAACTAGTACAGGCAGGTTTTCTGAAATTTTCAAGATTATATATTTACCAGGGGCGGAGCTATGGCTGGGTTTTTGGGGAGGTTCTATCCACAAACCAAGTATTATCGTATGCGATGGGTTTTTTTGTAAAAGGAAGCCGTCTCTGCTGATCCTGATACCAGTTATATGGTTTTATTATATCATTTTTTATGTCAGATGATAGTGCATTCACAATTGTCACTATTTGTATTCATCAGGGGCGGTTACAGCAGTTCAAAATGGGGGAATGTTATCAAGAAGGACTAAACGTTAGTAAGTGAGAAGACTGCTTACAGCCGTGTCAGGGCGAATACAATTGGGTATATGAAAATTCAAATTAGTTATAAACCAATTCTAGATTACCAGAGGCGTGTCCAGTCACTACACATTTTCAAAATGTATATTCCCAGCCAGTATCACCGCCGCGACTCAATATCGTTGTATATTGAAAATGTGTTTCCAATCACCCCCACCCCCACGACGAGTCCTTGATCCGCCTATGTCACCCCCTTTCCCAGAGCTGCCATGGGAGGGTAAAAATTATCAGAAATTAAATTTCAACTAGTCGAGGGACTAATGTACTCATGCATACCATTCGCATATTGTTGGTATGTATTTTACCCCACTGTTTTACCTTACTGCATCCGCCCCTGATGAGTTTTTCACTTTTTTTCTCATTTATTTATGTGTCAAACATGCCAAGCAGTATATCACGGCTTCTAATCCGCGTAACAAAAACTTTTTAGGTTGTATATATTTCCCCTCATAGTCCTGGTCCTGGAACTGCCATTGAATTTCGAATTTTTGCGTAACTCGAGTATAGGAAAATTTTGGGTCAATTATTTGTAAATCTGAACTAGTTTTGTGAAAATCGTACAACAGAGACAAGGGTTATGGAAAATCTAAAAAATACACAAAAATGGTATATTTTGCACGACCTTCTCCTAAAAAATAAAAATTTTGAATTTTTTTTCAAAATAAAGTTTAGTAGCAGAGGAATCTATGGCACTTTGAATTTTCAAAATCGGCCGGTTAGATTACGAGATCTTAGGGGGGCCGATATTGCCCCCTGCCGGAAATAGGGGTTGCCGGGAGCCTGACGGAAATAGGGTTAAAAATAAAAGCTTATCATTTTCATAAACAAATGTCATTCATGAGGCCAGCAGCTTGCTTGTCTTAAAGCCGCAATGCGTCTTCTTAGGTTTAGACTCCGTCACTACCAATGCTTAGATTAATTGTAGAATCCTTTTTATTTAATACGAACTGTTCCAGGCTAGAATTTTGAGGTATATTTTCGTGATGCTCCCGGATCAGAAACTAACTCCAATTGAAGTAAAAAAACAATGTATTTTTAAATCTTGTATATCTATATACAAAAAAATTGGAAAGAGCTACCACCACGGACAGAGAAGTGAGGTGGCCAGTCCATCTCCAACCTACAACATACAACAAACGTTCCCCCTGAAACAAAAAGTGATCAGGTTTGGGTTCTTGGTGCGTTCCAGACTTGGTGGCTGCACATATTTTTGTTAGTTCATCCAAGGATCGTGGTGGCTGCTCTTTGGTTCCACAGTTCTGACGCCTATCAAGAGTTATTCTTCCTTATCACATTCAGCTATTCTCTGGTACTCTAGACTACGTGTTTTTATATTCTCCGGGGCCCAAAGGATTAAAATTATATCAAAGATTTAGATGTCGACGGATACATTTAATCTGATTGATTGATTGAGTGTTCCGGCCATACGGAGGGGGGCGCCCCTGCAGGCGCCCCAACCGCCGCAGGAACATCGCCAGCCGTCGCGGGTCCGCCAGCGCCTCCCGGATGGGCGGGTCGTCCCGTCCAAATATGTCCCAGCGCAGGTCAGTGCACGAAGGGCACTGGGTCAGAAGGTGGTGGAGGGCCTCGTCCTCTCCGTCGTCGCATTCCCGGCACATGGTCTCCGGGTCCAGGCCGATCCTCTTTCGGTAGCTGCACAGAAGAAGGGAGTGGCCAGTGCGCAGGCCTCCACACTCTCCTGCCGTGAAAGGTCCAGACGGTCTTTCAGGGTGGTCCGTCCTTGGACACCGCCACATTTAATCTCGAACACGTTTTATCTCGTACGGATTAACGTTTTATCTCGTTGTTTTACCAGATTAACACGCGCATTGACGGGGTCCAGACGGTCTTTCAGGGTGGTCCGTCCTTGGACACCGCCACATTTAATCTCGAACACGTTTTATCTCGTACGGATTAACGTTTTATCTCGTTGTTTTACCAGATTAACACGCGCATTGACGGGGCTCTGAGTCACCTTCGCTTTGACGGGGGGAGGGGCGGGTACCCTCCCCCTAAAATCTCGAGAACCACGGTAGGTAGTGAAAAATGGTAAACGGTGTTGGGTAGCCCATACGCTTCTCTATCGAAATATTTTAACCATTTTGTCAGGTCACTTTAATCGGATGAGTTCACTTTGTTCCGACTTATGCTATCTTAAACTTTTTTTGAGGTCAGGGCACTTGACCTGTACTGGTGACCTGAGATGACCTAACCTTAAAATTTTGAAAAAAGTTGTAAAAATGATGAGAGAATGTATGCCATATTCTATCCGAAAAACCAGACGGGAGGGAGGGGGTGGGTACCCTCCTCCCGTCAATGCACGTGTTAAAATGATTAATTTATCTCGAGACACATTAATCTCGGGATTAACACATTTAATCTCAAAGAGCCACCCTTGTTTTTATTGGGTCGGTTTCTGGTTCCTGGTTTGCACCAAAACCGGTCAGGCTTCAAGAATGGCCTTCAGCAAAGGACACAAAAGACATTTTCGAATGGCAAACAGCGTGTCCCGGTGGTAAAAAAAAACAGAAGAAATGGTCTCCAACAGAGGTAAATCCGACGGACTGAGAACCATTGGAGGGAGCTGGAGACAAGCCGGTCCCAATTTGGTACGCCCGTCAGATCAGAAAAATATTTGGGGCTAATATCCCCCTTCCCTCAACTACCCGGACGGAGGGATAACCAGAATAAATTGTCCTTATAATAGCTTCTTCATACCATAGGAGGATCCAGGAGGCCAAAGGGGGCACGTGTCCCCCTCTCTGATCGACTCTCGGTGAACCCTAAAATGTCGCGTCCCATCCCCTCCCCCAGGATGCGAAAATCGGCGCACACCGATAGGATTTAGCATCCATCTGATAGGTTTTGCCGGTCAAAAGTGGCGCCCCCTCTGGTCCGGATGGTGCCCGCCCCGGAAGTTACCCCCCGATCGGCAATCATGGATCTGACTATGCTTCATCCATTAGTACGCATGAACAATCAAGAAGAAAATCAGAAAAATTGTTTTTACAGTAAAAACTTGCACTACCTAGATTCGAACCTGCATTACCTGTGTGAGAGTCGGGAATGGAGGCCACTATACCAGTCCGGCTGTACGACACCTGGCCGAGTTTAAAACTTTCCTGATTAATATTCTAAAGCCGAATGTTTTGGACAAACTAATGTAATTTGCGTATTTTTGAGGCTTAGCAAAAATAAATTGAATACTAATACAATATAAAAACATTTTCTACGGCAAAAAAATTATTTCTAGAACTTAAAACTTTAATTGCTAGAATAGAGGTGAAGAGCAGGATACAGCCTGTTATTGATATTGTTAACAATTTTGAATAATTGTTGAGTGGCCTCCCAAAATTTAGCAGAAGATAAAAAAATGATTGACGGTACCAGAATCAGGATTTTTCAAATATTAAGAAACCACAATAAAAATTTTTGCGACAATGTCCCTCTAAGAAAGCAGAAAACGCCTGAAAGTTTGATGCCTTTTTCCCGGCACGCTACTTATGCAAGCTGCATCACAAAACACTCAATAAAGTGTATTTGATGCCCCTCTCACGGCAGGCCTGCACACGCAATCCCCATTTGATGCGGCAAAAAGGGCTATCTTTTCTAATCAGATTCACACTACACTATCAAACCCGGTATAAAAGGAGTATAACAACGCACTGAGCTGCACAGCTCTGAAGTTCTGTGTGGATAGTACATTTGAAGATGGTGACATTGTTTTTTATCGTTTGTCTGATGGAAAGCTGGCCGTCAGTGCATATGATGGATCAGGTAATATTTTCCTCATCATTCTTTGCTTGATTCGCCACCACAAAGAAAATCGATCGAATGAACCTGATCGTGCTCGCCAGGAGTAATATTCAGTCAATAGACGGACCAACCAGCACCTCTAAAAACCCTCCATCCTACCGGCGCGGAACCCTCCCAGTTGTGTCAGCGAGGTGTGGTTTTTACGGCCTCCGAGGCTGATAATTTTCCAATAAGACAAACAGGAACGGCTGGGTAGCGGCACGAGGCTGCGGGAATCCTGCAGCTCCACCCGTGCCTCTGACCCGGCCCGCCCCAGGCCGCACGCGGTGCGCGCTGCAGCGCAGGGCGCTCGCTCTCGGCGGCCCAGCGTGACGTGTCATGGCACAGCACGACCCTCCGCAATGAGCCAGCTTTTTTGCTGGACAGGCCACCGACGAAGCTGGAACCTGAGAGGACCCACCCTCATTAATTAGGGTGGCGATGCCCATTCCCGGCGCCGCGGCCTGCTTTGCAAGGGAGCTTGCCATATGCGGAGTTTGATCGGCTAGGCTTCGCACGAGAGATCGAAGAGATGCGATAGAAAAACTAGCAGAAGCGATTGGACCTGACTGGTTGGCATCCGTGGCGTTTTGACAGTTTCACTGCTCCACACACAGTTCAGGCATTACTGAATACTTGACAGATGATATCAAAGTGACTGCGACACTTCACGGGCTGCTGACTGTGCATTCTGTTCAGACTTTTATTGTTTCTAGAATTGATTGCCCGGGCCTGTGACGGTTGTTGAAGGGTCTGCCAGCCACGCTGTATGTATTGTCCAAGAATCTTCTTGCATACACAAAAAGAGGAACATACTGTGTTGTATTGTGTTATTGGCATTATGCTTTCTGTGTTAAAGTGTATCTCCATTGAGTTTTTTTAACTCCATTCAGTTTCGCAGATATACAACACGTTGAGTGACCGAAGTCAAAGTGAGGCGGCATCCGACAGGTGATCGCCTCGGTTCCCACGGGCCAACCATACCCTCCGGTACGACACGCGTCATCGCCAGTGAGTGCGCGCTTTTTTGCAGTTCCCAGGCTTCCCCTGCATCGGCCGACGTAACATGGTAACCACACATCACCTGCCAAATGGCTGGAATCAAACGATCTTCCAGCTTTTTATTTTCCGATTTAGTCACAAATCACTAATCCGGGATGTAGTCGGCGCCTGATACCGGTGATTTACACTGATTGTCTCCATCAGAGGTGATTTCATGCCGACGAGTGAGTGACAGCGAGGACGCGCCCCCGTCTTACAGCTACCTCTTCATCCCAACATTATTTCTGCTCAATCGAATGGTTCCGATAATTTCCCATTTCTGCTGCAGAAAAAAAGTTTGTCTTTGTCTATTTGTGATTTCAGGTTTTTTTTGTTATGGATGTAGGCTCGGAAGTCGGCCAAAGTTCCAGGAGTATTAAACAAACTATCATATCCTCTTGAGGGTATGAGCGGCGCAAACGATTAGACCGAGTGTTCGGCCCGGTCACTTGACCCATGACCGTGGACAAATGGTTGTGGGATCGAGACCACCCAGAGGCTGAATTTGGCCACTTGCAGTATTGCTTATTGAGTATAATCAGCAGCAGGTATGGCACCCAATTATAGGCGAAGTCAAAAGGATAAAACATCATGGTAGATATTTACAGTGATATACAGGCGAAAAATATAAGACAGATGAATGTTACTTAAAAGGAGACACGGTACGATATAAAATTTTAGAGGCGAACTAAGGTGCTGTGCGCAAAACGCCTTCTAAAATGTCCTTAACTAGGTAACTAAGATAATAGAATGGAGGAAGCGAAAAACTTTATGTGAGCAGTAAAAACACTTGGCATTTCATACCACAGAAGCAAAAAAAGTACAGACACTGAATCATTTAAAGTGTATGGCTTCGTACATGCTTCCTGAAACCCGATTTAAAACTTGTCAGTGTTGAATTAAAAGAGTCCGCTTCGGGATATCGGATAACATGGTTGTTGAAATAAAGCATTGCCCGCGAAAATAATTCACGGCCAATTCTTACTATGCGTGCCACTAGAACATGGAGCAAGTTGTCTCTCATAGCCCTGATTTGTCGCCAAGGTATGTACATGAAAGGATCCGAGCAGGATGGCTGAATCAATTTTACCCGAAACAATTTTGAAAACAAAACATACATCATGCTGGAGCCTCATCTGGGACAGGTTGTTAATTTTGAAAATATTTAGAAGATTGCGAGATAACAGCGAAGTGGATGTCCGAGATGAGTGAATGTTTGAAGCCAGCCACATGAGGAATTTGTGCTGAACTCTTTCCATTCTGTCCAAATGGCACTTTGTAGGTCCCACTCAGATGATGCAACCATATTCAAGAATTGATTTAACATTTCCGAAATATGTAGCAAAAAATAGGGTCGGCGGCCCGTGGCTGGTACAGCGTCTGACACAGCCGGACCACTGGTAGGTGGCCCGTGACTGGTACAGTGTCTGACACAGCAAAATCACTTGTCAGCGCCGACATGGGTGAATTTTTACAATTACATAGGTCAAAGATGGACTATTTGGGAAGTATGCAATACTGGTACGACCATGTCTCTCGTTTTTCTCTCTTCTTCACTATAGTGAACAAATTCTAAATGCCTCATATTTGGAAATGTGTTGTTGTTGAGCCATTACCACAGCACGATGGTACATTGGGCGTTTTTTTAGTGAGAATACGAGAAGGATATATATCCACGAGTTGACCGGTGCTCAGTCAGTGATACCTTACCGCGCCGAGAAGGCGACTCTGTGCCTTGCGCGCAATACTTGTGTTTCGAGTCATTGAAATGGCAAATATTCGAAATCCAAACGTGACTCGTCGATTTAAGATTCACAGATAATCAAGCTTTCATTTGGTATCCGACAACAAAATGTCAGTGACGAGGAGGTTAATAGAGAGATTCTGATGTGTTTTTTTAACACAAAACCTGAAATTACTAAAAAAACCCGCGAGGAACATTGACAAATTGTCACCCGTTAGGAATCAGCAGGCTCTCAGCTTTCCAGTGATGAAACATTTACACATTGGCGCGTACATTGTCTTCCAACAAACCGTGTATTCGCTTTAATAATTGTTGGGATTTAACGACGCACCAACTGCCAGGGTTATACGGCGTAGCCAACTCTCACTCTGTTAGGAGGGATTTTGGGGATCAGATCGACTTATTCAGAGGCTCCGCCGGGACTTGAAGTCAGCACCGGCGGCTTAGAAAATGCTATGCTGTCCACTAAGCACCCCATCCCACGTGTATTCACTTTGCCAACAAATTGACCTTCTCATATGATCGAAAAGGTCAATTTAGAGTCCATCCAAACGCCGAGGTCCCAAATTTTCTCCACGTGATTCAAGGTGTGATTTATAGTTTTGTATTCGGATGGGACAGCGTTCTAGTGATTTGAAAGGATTGCCACGGCTTGATTTAAATTCAATTTCCAGGTTTTTGACGACATTACCAGGCCATCGAGATCTTCTTGAAGCAATTTTCCATCATCTGAACAAGCCATTTTGTGAAAGAGCTTCATAAGTATCCCTTGCCTTATTTTTAGGCTGTTATTAGACTAGACAGAAACAAATGTGAAACCAGTGGAACTTCAGACTCAGAAAAAATTGAATTATACATTTAGTGAGCATGATGTAAAGCAAATGAAGGTTTCAACAACATTAAGCCGCAATACATTTTTGTTGGGGATTAGAATAGTTCATTAGATTGATTAAATGAAGCTTGGAAGGTCTAAACCATATTCACATAAAATATTCAACACTTCTCTGTATTTTCAGACCGAAATACTGTCTTGCAAGATTTTCACACTCATTGAAGCTTCCGCCCAAAGGCAGGTGGGGACACGCTCTCGATACAAGAGCGGCAGATGGGGACACGCAATCGATACAAGAGCGGCAGATGGGGACACGCTCTCGATACAAGAGCGGTAGATGGGCAAACGCAATCGATACAAGAGCGAAAGCTAGTGACACGCTCTCGATACAAGAGCGAAAGCTAGGGACACGCTCTCGATACTAGAGCAGCGGCTAGGGACACGCTCTCGCTACAAGAGCGGCAACTGGGGACACGCTATCGATACAAGAGCAGCGGCTAGGGACATGTTCTCGATACAGGAGCGGCAGCTGGGGACACGCTCTCGATACAAGAGCGACAGCTGGGGACACGCTCTCGATACAAGAGCAGTGGCTGGGGACACGCTCTCGATACAAGAGCGATCGCAGCATTAACGGTATGAGTCACGGATCTGAAGTCGTTTTGTGTGATTTTCATCGCTTTTTCATGGTACTTATTACAGAAGAGGCGAGTCTCGTTTGCCCGCATACGTTCGTTTGATTACTGCTGGCGTTGTTTTATGGCACGCACGTGAAAGTAGTCGGCCAAGGGCGCCTCTGCCGTTACACATTATCCGGTTCAATCACGAAAGCAAAAAAGAACATGCACGCTCCCCATCCAGCCAGCGGAAGAGAACGGAACTGCATCTGACACTTTATTTAGCTCGGCTCGGGGAGTGGCTGAAGCTCCGGTTATTGCACTCGTCAGGCATTCCAGTAACATAACCAAAAACACCGATGGGATGCATATAATCCTGGAAGTTGATGCACCTTTTAACTCCAAAAATGGTAATGACAAAAACAAGCCTCTGAGTTCAGGAGGCAAGGGTCACAAGCAATCAGCGGTGTAGCCAAGGGGGGGCGGTAGGGACAGCCCCCCCTGAGGACACGGGCTGCGTGAAGCGCAGCTCACCCGCACTATGCTCTGTACCCAAATTTGAAATTTCATACCAGACAGGGCCCTCTTAAGCTCTCTTCAGCACTCTATTATGTAACAAGCAGGGCCCTTTTTACCCATCAGCGCCTATTTGGCGCTGTCGAGGGGCCCTTTTCGGGGCGCCGCCCTCCCTGAGCGAAATCCTGGCTACGCCCCTGCAAGAAATAGTGTTACAAGCATTCTGGTGGAATCGTCAGGAATGCTGGGAAGGGAGAGACGGTATTTTTTAGTCTTTTTGGCATGCAAGGTCATATAAAGAATGGTGTGAAAATGAAATAATGTGCAAGACGCGCGGCTACCTCGGTTCCTATTCTCAGTCCATAATCGCAGGCACAAAAAAAACTTATCAACTCGTATAAATATTCACAAAAGTTGCAACAAAACTTACCAAAGCACACATTGGCACATCGATAACAAATAGAAGAGTGACCGCGTGAATGCGCAGATCCACCTCACGCTTAACCGGGGTCGAAGCCACACCAGGCACCCAAAAGTCAATGGTACCGTACTACACGCGTACTCACTACTACGCGCCCGGCCCCAGTCTGGCGAGAAACACATCCGCCCCGAGCCGGACGGCTGCCATCGCTTTTAGTTTAGTTATTTCTTCGACGCGTACGTTCATTCACGCACCCGGCGCCTCCATTGCGTTCGATGCTGACAGCTCAGGCGTGGGGTAGGGATAAGCGCTGTCAAACATTGCAGGCTTTATGGCATCAGTCGCCGTCCAAGAGCAAGGATCTGTCCGCAGTGTGGCGTCACACGCCCATCCTCCAAGACTGCATCAAGAGTTCATCAATACTATTAAGAATAGTACAAAAGGTCAACCGAACATTTTCAGTAGACCCAGTGGTGGAAAATCCCTTCACTCTGTGTCTGACGTCACTCAGGCGTGAAAAATCCCCCTTGAATGTGCCTTTAAATAAATTCATTTTATGGTATATCCATCGCGCGATAAACCGGACAGAAACGGATTTCACAACGTTATTGATCTGTTATTTGAATATGATTGTGTGTAGGTTTGTATATAAATTATATCAATTTCTAGAAAAATACAAAAATGTTCATCAAATAAATGACAACGAAGTATGCATTCAAGTCTTGAATGGTGGGGATTTATGATGTATGCTACAGACAGAAGCGGATACAAGAGGGCTGGAGGGGCTCAAGCCTCGGATTTTTCATTTCAAAAGGCTCGGATTTTTCATCAAAAGACAATAGAATCCTTCACCAATTTCCTCCGTCGTTAAAGCTGTTTTTGAAACAGAGTCACAACGCCTACACTGAAAAGATACGATCATTGTATACAAAAGGTTCGTGGAATAAGAGTGACACGCGGATATTCTAATCTATTAGGCGCGGCCAGAAGAATCGATATGACGTGCGGACCTATGCAAAGCGCCAAGTTCTAGTTCAGCAACGCCAGGGAACTGCAGGGCGAAGTCCGAGCATGACACCAACATTTACGGACCTGGAAATGATGACCGGAGACGCTAATGACCTCGAGCGTTATCTATTGTGTTTAACACATTCAATTAGAAGGGCAACAGAAGCTGGAAAATACTACCCCAAAAAATGCATAAACCGTAATTTTTATCACACCAAGCTTCCTTATTCTAAAAGCCCAAACCTCTTTACGTTGAAGGAGTAGTAGAAAGAGCTCGGTGGGGCCCGCAGGCTGGTCCGCTAAAGCGTCGGCCACTGCAGCCCCAGGCAACGGGGCGCCAGATGGTGGACGGCGCCCACACTCCCCCACATGTATGATGCAACCCTTGCAATGAGCGGCGGCGAGTGAAGATTGAGGTGGGGTGCACCAGGGGGCGTGTCCCGCCGATTTTAGACGCGCGCGCGCGCGCGGTGTGTGTGTGTGTGTGTGTGTGTGTGTGTGTGTGTGTGTGTGTGTGTGTGTGTGTGTGTGTGTGTGTGTGTGTGTGTGTGTGTGTGTGTGTGTGTGTGTGTGTGTGTGTGTGTGTGTGTGTGTGTGTGTGTGTGAGCATGAAGGGAAAGGGCGGGAAGGGTGGGAAGCTAGCGGCAGCACACGATCCAATCAAAGTATAGAGTGTTTCCATGTGGATGTCTTACTAGATTCGCTGGTCCAAAGACGGAACACGACACATATTCCACACATTGTTATCTCGAACCGTGTCATCATCATGCCATTGACATGTGCATTGAATACATACATACATTCTGCTACGGGAATACCGCATAGAACGGTTTCCAGGGCTGCAAACAACCCTGAGAAGGCTTTCAGTAACGCTTCTGCGTCACCATTGCCGTGCCCTGTGATCCTATGATTAATGCACGCCCTGGTTGCACGCCATCGAGGTTGTTGTTGAATATTTGGCCGGGGGAATCAAACGGATACGCCGCCGGGCCTGGAAGCCACTGGTGCATGAAGAAATCAATCTGACAGACGGTCCGGGCTCTTAGAGCGGTGGTGCGGACTTTCTGGAAAGTTTGGGCTGATGTTGCAGACCAGGGCGTAGCAACTCCGACGTCTCCAACGACACTGACACAACGGCTTCCGCTCTCAACGGAATGTTTGATTTTAGTGTCTTCACCGCGAGATGCAAATGCAGGTGGATGACACGGAAGGCTAGAAAAGCACAAGACAGAATGTTCCCAATCACTGATGAAACCTTCACCGTTTACGGCACTGAGACGTAAGTATTCTATAAGTTGTAACATTATGCTCAAGTTTAGTATTAGCATTTTCTTTTGCTAGTTTTGTACCCTGAAGATGTCAAAATTCTACCATGAGTTTTCTCTTATTATACAATTTTTAATTCTGTAATACGTTTATTTTATTTTATTTTATTTTATTCTACCCAACAAGCTGACTGCACATAATTTATGACAATCATCAATATATATCCACCGTCACACTTTATGATTATCTTTTACCACTCTCATCTCGGAGATGCCCTTGTTGGGCCAGCCCAACTCACTCGCTGGTTGATACCCGTTGCCACAGACTGACAACATTTCTGCTGAGAGAAGGCTGACGTGCCCTGTCTGATGACTGGTCGCAAGTTGAATGGCTGCCATATGTTTTACAGCGAAGAAACAAAGCAGGGCCTCCCAGTGGCAGCGTCGCGTCAGCACACCACAGAAACGGACAAGCTATTTTCGCCAGTCAAGCTGCCGGAGCTCTTGATAAATCATTTCCAGCTATGTATTTTTAGTCTTCACTGTTGGATTTCGCGGACCAAGCCGGCGGATGTGCCCGCCGTGCTGGTGTTCTGGTTAAAATTAGGGCCGCACTGCTTTTATTCCAAGGAGCATGGCTGTTTTACAAAAATCACACTCGTACAAACCTATAGGTATATGCATTTCTTAGAAGAATATATATTTAGGTGGATCCAGGAAGAGGAGCAAAGGGGACACGGCCCCCTGATCAGTCCCCGGCGCCCCCTAAACTGATCACGGCGCTCCTCTGAAGGGTCAATGGCGCCTCCTTAAATGTCGCCTCCCACCCCACCCTTCCAGGATGCAAAAATCGTTGCCCGCGATAGGATTTGTCGCCCACCTGATAGGTTTTTCCGGCTAAAAGTAGCGCCCCCTGGCAAGGTGCCCCCTTCCTGATCGGTGATCCTGGATCCGCCTATGATACATACAAGTATAATTCAACGTTCACGTGCTTTTTCACCATGCGCTACCCTCGACAAGATGTAAGCAGCCATTGCGGATATTTCCAAGTCCTGTTATTACGATTACAACACCCCAAAAAAGGAGTAGATCAAATCATATCAATGGATGATATAAGCTTACCTTTGTCAAAATCAATGGCAGAACACTCAAAACCTACTCATATCAATGCAATTAGCAAATATGTCTTCAACATGTCTTTACATTCACATGCTTTAGGCACTTGGTGCCTGTCGCTCGGTTTGATTCATTGCGCTTTGCTGTGGGAATACACCGAATAGGACCATTGGGAATACTCAGCCGCTCGGTCAGAACACTTTACTGGTACGAGTCTAAAGAATGTGGAGCGTGCTAGCTCAACCCATGCCCTTCTGGGACACTGCACATTCTCCTTTGTGGTTACAACAAAGGAGTCACTTAACATCGACCCTAACCTTCGTAGCCGAGTGAAATTTCCTCACCTGTAAAATATCGCACAGTATCCTGCACCAAAACCAAGCAGCAGCAGCGCACTTCATACTAGAAATCCCTCTGCCGGAAACTTAGCTTTTGGTAACTGGCTAAGGGCGCGGATTCTAATTCTAAATTTCATATAAAAAATCTTCAAGACGTAGGTCATGTTCCAACACTCAACCTTTATTGGTTATCACTAAGCAGTCAGGTTAGTGTTCAAGTTCATGTTAGAGAGTATTAAACATCAGTGACCTGTTGGTATGCTATATCAGCTATAACAACAAATAATACAGTTTTTTACCAAAAGGCACAACGAGTCTTCTAACTATAATTATCTAACCTTGTCCCATCTGGACTTTTTCCTGCCTGCAGCAATTACGCTCCCGTGAGTGCGCAATAAGCAGCAGGAGGATAGACTATCTCACACAAGGGTTTACCACCACTCTTTCACTGACTGCGAAGCTGTTCACTTCTGACGACGACACGTGTGATAGTGCACCTCCAACAGCACTGGCAGACCCAGGGGGGCAAGGGGCCATACTCCCAAATGGTGTAATTTTGACCGATTTTCTTTCAAAACACATGCTTTTACGATTTCTCCCGAGTTGCCATACCTCCCCGAAACGGCACTCCTGCCTCCGCCCCTGCCCACCAGCGCGTGCCATCACTTATACACAATCCGTTTCTGTCCAACAAATTTCCTGGCGCAGGGATATAAAGCAAGCCAGGCCATTACTTGTCGACATGGTCCGCTGTGGTCGGTCGTAGCACACGTTTTATGCGTGTAAAAACTATCCGCTTGGCGTGCGTTGTGGTCGCTTTAAATTCATACAAGCTGGTTCGATGACAGGCTTGCTCGAATCGATTCGGTAATCATGAAACACGCCGCTTTTTCACTGTGGTGCACATGTGAAGTTAATGGTCGGCTCACGGCTTTTAATTCTTCCTAGGGGGATTAACGCATATCGACGTGACTTTACTTAAATGTATTTACACAAAAATTTTGACTGCATGTTTCTACTGGGGATGCTAGTCCAGATGCTAATTTACCAAATGATAGAAGAAGCACGGTTTCTCCGTGTAGGGGTAACTGTATAACTGCGTTAGTAATCTTCCTATTGGAGAAAACGAAGCAGAATGCATGATCATTTTCAATGGGGAATGTATTCTTTGTCCGCTTGTCAATGAATGGCTGGGAGGAGGCTTGGCGGATAGGTCACGGGTGCCGAGCCGCAGAATTACTTTGGAGAGGTGACTGAAACCATATGTGCGATCACAATATAAACCGTAATCGGCTTTCGCTTGGGGCTAAATGATATCCCGGGATGCAAAACCCCCAATATTATTTTATACGGGCCTGAGCCTGCACGCATAAAATGCACATAATCATGCTGCCGAATCGAATTATAGCATATATTCGTCCAGCCGGGGTCCGTAAGTCAGGAAGCTCAGAAGGTTTCCGCTCCTCTGCTATCAAGCACCTGCCTAACAGCTCTGCATAGTGATAGGCTCTCACTGAGGCTAGCCTCTGCACAATAGCCCTGCCGTCTTTCCCATACCGCACAGTTAGCTTCAATCGTCGTTTTCCCGCCGTGGTCTCCGGGCGGGGCGGCGGGGCCGCGGGGCCACAGCGCCGACGCCCCCGTACATGCTCTGAAACGGCGCGGACTGCAGTCGCTCCCCTTCTCTCTCTCTGTGTCTGCTGCCTTGTGTGGCGTCCGGGTAGCCGGCTCCCTCCTCATGCCTTCATTGCACGACAAAGCCGGTCTGAGACGCTGCTGCGCCGACGCGCAGCTGTGCCCGTGCCTTTCATCGTCGCAGACGCGGCGCGAGCGGCCAACAATGCCAGCGCGCGACGCTCGCGACGCGACGCCAGCGGCGCGGCGGAAACGGCTGCGACGGGAGCGACCAGAGTACCCGAGGTGTGTTTGCTAGTGGTTGCAGGACTGCTCTCTGGAATTTTGGAGATTAATGAGTACGCAACTAACGCAGCTTCACTATACCGATGCAAAGGTAAGGAAAGGTGACACAACTCATGCATTGTATTCGATCAGGCAAATATTTTGTATTGTAAAAGACTCGGGAAATGACAACAAGATTAGAACATTTTTTTACCTCTAACTCCGGTGCTAGCAGACAGGTGAGCAGCTGAGCCGGCGGGAGGCTGTGGTCCGGACCCCGACACCAGGCGGCGGCCGCTGATTACGACACTGTGACGTGATTGTGACGTAAGCCCGGAGGAACACAAATCGGCACGACAGGCCAGCCGTGACGTGTCCTTAAGCCGGACGGTGGCGGTATCGTCACGCCAAGTCTGTGGATCTGTTTCCAGGCTGGGTCGACGCTTATAGCACCGCTGTTAGATTCTGTCGCAGGATCGGCGGATTACATTTTCGCGCGAGCGATTTGGGCTGAGACTGCGCGGCATCAGCGCGGTTTGGGCTTTATGAGGGAATTATCTTGAATGAGCTGTTGCTGGAAAAACCATAGCTTATCGTATCTCACACCAGAATGAAAAATAATCGTGTTAAAGACCTCATGAACTTTATGACAAAAAGATCCGACTGTCACGACAATCATGGCTGAAGATCTCTTCTCGATCCAAGGGGGTGTCCTGGGTGGGTTGACGCTGGCACGGCAATACAAGCCCTATACAAAGCCTATGGGGAGACCCAAAATCCAAGGGGGCCTGAACCCCTGACCCTTCCCCCCGGGATACCCACTCATGACGACAATACAGCCTAAATAAAAATGGGAAAATACAAATAAGACAAACAAAACACGCAGGACCCAATATGTTCCTCGCAGTGTGCGGGACAGATTTTGCTCATCTCCCCTGTTTATGCATGATATCTCCAAAACGGTTTGCGAAAGGTTTTTGAAACTTGTTTCCTGCTCCTAAAACTGAATTGGACAGACTCCCTGAAAGGTTCGAGACTATACCTTTCCCAGGGACAGGGCTGTGTCGTCTTTAAGAAGGATCTAATACTGGGCTTCGTATTTAAGAAGGATCTGTTACCAAGCCGGGTATTAATGTGTACGGTGCGTTCCTCGTACAACAAAGCCATCCGCAGCAACATTGAGGGCGGTTAGAATGCTTGAATGTTATGAACAAGATACCAGGGAAAAGATTATCTACATTTTCATATATTTTGGGTTGAGGTGGTTCCAGCAACACAAAATGCAATGTTTCGCATGTTATTGGAATTTACTCTTGCAGAGTGAATAAACTGCCTTACAGAACAGCTGGGAAGAACAAAAGTAGCCATGCCATACTTGCAACTCTATACTATATAATGATAAGATACCATAGGCGTGCCCATGTATCGTAATTAAGGGGGTTTCATGCAGATGCCGCCCCCGCAGCTCAGTTGGTAGAGCGCTGGGCTCCGGTCCGCTGCTCAGTAACATGCAGTGGCAGTGCATGTGCACGTTGTACAGGCTTGGGATCGCTTCCCCTGAGCCACTCCGGCGCTCAGTTTTCACCCGACGTAGGTCGGCTGGCAACTGACTGGTGAGAGGGTGGCCTGAGCGGGGCAGTCGTCCCTGTACTTTGTGGGACGTTAAACTTCAACTTCTAACTTAACCTTTCATTGCAGGAGTAGCTCGTTCGAATGGTGGGGTCGGTGTCTCCGTTGGCCAATATTTTTAACGCCTCTGTTCACAATGTTCGAAATTTGAGAATTATATTATTTTTTAAATTGACTTCAGCGTGAGAAAAATCGATCCTAATTTAGATTTTCTAAATCGAAACGGGCAGATTTTGGTGACTGGGCTTCATATGACTTACTTTGTGGGTGTGCCCTAAAACCCCAAACATGCTGATGATGATGGGCAGATTTTGATATCTTAAAGGGTGCGAATCTGCCCCCTCCCAACTGACAGGAATAACAGTAAACAGGATCCTGCCAGGAAAAGGTTAAACATTTTTGCTGATATTATGTATCCATACCATACATGTATTTCGTACACTGGTACATATGGAATAAAACCAAACACATAAAAGTGGGATGAAACATGGCGATGGAATACAATCAGGCGAGTGATGAAAATAGCGGTAAAAACGGGCACCCACAACCGAACGCAGGGGGAGGGGATCTCGCTCCGGCGCGGAGGCGACCGGTAAGGGGGCAGTGACAGGCACACGACAGCTAAGTTCGAGCGATGCAGAAATTCGGTGCCTTCTGAGCACTCGCATGGTTCCCTGGGGACAATAAGGTATCGTCAGGAAGAGAAAAAAAGAAAAAAAGAAAAAAATAGAATGCCGGGCAATAATAAAAAATGAAAAAAATAAAATAAAGTGTTTTAACCGGACATTCAGGAAAAGATTCCGGAAATTGCACTAGTACCCGAAAAAAACGTTCATCTCAGCTGCCAGCAAGCCTGACAACCTCAGTAAACTGCACCCCGGCAGCGAAACAAACCGACGTCACCCAGCGCCGCCAACAACGGGAATACAAGTACCACAGAGGCGCCGCGACTGCTGCCGAGTGGACATGGCAAGGCCATCCATCAGAGAGCGATTAGGCCCATCACCGGGCGGTTCGCAACACGTAGGCCGGAGAGGCCCCGCAGCAGCACCAAGGGAAGCCCACGGTCAGGATCAGGTCGGCCGACTGTTCAGACCCAGAACGCCACTGCCCAAAGGGCGGGGCACGAATCGCACCAGCAATACGCATTGAACATTCCAACAGACCCGACAGGGCCGACGGACATGACATACAGACCCCGCACGCATTTTCACCGGCAGGAGTGGCCCAGCCGCGCAGGCAACATGGTCAGCCCACAGGGGCCACCCGCCAGCCATATCAGTCACATGCCAGCCGCGCCAGCAGAGTCGCAAGCCATAGCCCCGTAAGTCGCCCGCGATCACGAAACCACGCCCCACCGGCGGCCACGGCGGCACAGGACGCCGCGCACGCCAGCTCAGGCAGGGGGACCCCGACCCGGAGCAGCGCAGAGTCCAGCGGAACTGCGGAAGAAAAAAGGTTAGCTGCGGAGGGATAGGAAAGAAAGTCGGTGCCGCATGAAACTTTCAGTGAGAGAGAGAGAGGGCGAGATTGGGCGATCACACGGCAGTTAGGGGGCTGATTTTAGGACAGGTAGAGTGGTGCCGGAGGCCGGCCTGTATCGACACCTATCCGCTACCGTAATATATAGTTCCCGCGCTAATTCAATATAAAAACTACAATCAGGTTGACGAAGGCAATGTGACTCAGGCCGGTGATTACACTACTCACTCAAACATATACGTACAGATTCTCAAGAGTTACGCGACTAATAATTATCTATATATAATTTCCGTAGGACTATCTTGAAAAATGGCTTTGACATAGGAACATCAACCAAATTTCTAATTTTTGGTGAAATAATCTGATTCCAAGTCCGAGGGGCACAAATAAAGAGGGAAAACTTTCTGTACACTGTTGAGGCATATGGGACCACGAAATGATAGTTCGTCCGGACGTTTCTCAAGGTATCATCCTGATCTCTAAGGTTAAACTGGCTACTTAAGGGGGGACGGCAGACTACCCCTTAGGTAGTTGTGGATAACTTTAAGCGTTGAGAATTCGACCAGATCATGAAACTTAAGAATTTTATATTTTTTAAACAGGGGACTGGAATGAGCGAGACGCTCTGCTTGATCAATTATTCTAACGCTTTTTTTCTGTAGGATCGATAATTTATTGAGCTTGTATTTGAATGTATTCCCCCAGACTTCTAGGCCGTAAGAAAGGATGGGTAGAATGAGGGCATTATACAGCAGAAGAAGTTGACTTGGTTCCAGAATATGTTGAGCTCTTTTAAGGAGTCCTAAATTTCTTGATACGGTATTTTCAACAATTCTAATATGGGATGCCCACTTCAGATCCTCATCAATATAAACACCTAAATATTTAGTAGAGGCTGTTCGTCTAAGCATAGTGCCATTGATTGAAATTGGGATATCTAGACTAGAGGTTGTGAACAGTTGGTAGACAGATTTTGTTACATTTAAAGTTAATCTATTAGAATTTAGCCATATTGATACGTCCTCGAGACCTTGTTGGACATTGTTCATTAATTCATCATGGGAATTTGCAGCAAAAAAAGAGGGCTGTATCATCTGCAAAGAGCAGAAATTTCGGTATTTGCGAACTATTCGAGATATCGTTGATATAGAGCAAAAATAGAAGCGGGCCTAGGATACTGCCTTGAGGGACGCCCAGTGGCATAGACGCAGGGATGCTGGAGATGATATCATTGACTTTTACATATTGTACTCGATTGAGGAGATAAGATTGCAAGAAATTTAACTCTAGAGTCTGGAAACCATACTTTCTTAATTTTGATAAAAGGATTGGGTGGTTTACCGTGTCAAAAGCTTTGGATAAATCTAAATAGATGGCAGCACATACTTTTTTCGAGACAAGGGAAGACGTAATCAGTTCGTAGAGAATCGATATTGGCATGTAAGTGCTATGGTTGGGTCGAAATCCAAATTGGCCATCCTTGATTATGTTATTGAGGGCAAGATACTCAATAATTTGAGAATATATAATTTTTTCTAATACTTTAGAGATGACTGGTAAGATCGATATGGGCCGATAATTTGTGAAAAGAGAGGGGTCTCCTGATTTAAACACTGGCACCACCACCGCAATTTTTAATTTATCAGGAAAAACACCGGTTGAGAGACAAAGATTGAATAGGTGGGTGAGCTGAGGTGAGATAGTAGAACAAAGGTGTTTCAAAATTTTTGAGCTGATTCCATCAAATCCAGCACCTGCATTACCTAATGAATTGATAACTTTTTCAGTTGTGTTAATTGAGATGGCACGGAATCGAAAAGAACTAGTGCACGGATTGCTCAGGTAATGGCTAGGATCTGAAGTGGGCTGGGGCAGCTTTGCATCAAGGGAGGTGGCTATGGTAGAGAAAAACTGGTTAAATTTATGCGCTATTTGAGAGGGGTCAGCAATGGTGGAGCCATCATGTTGAAAGTTGTCAGGAAGTTCTTTACGCACCTTGTTCTTTCTTACGATAGTAAGAAGTGTGTCCCATAGCTTGGCTGGGTTCGATTTATTTTCTTGCAATTTACGTTGGAAGTAAAGTTTCTGAGCTGTTCGAAGAATGGAGGTGAGAGAGTTATGGTAGGCTTTATAGGCCAATTCATCAGATCTGCTTTTGGATTTTATAAATTTCTTGTGGAGGTCGCTCCTTTTATTAATGCATTTCAATAAGTGGTATGAAACCCAAGGTTGAATGGGTACCGTTCGCCTGCTGGTCGTTTTTACTCTGAGTTTGTCTATTTCTAAAGTAATCGTTTCTTGAAGAAAATCTGCTGCAATATTTGGGTCATGTATTGAATAGAAGCTAGCTAGTTTGGAAGAAACATTTTGCTTTAGAATATCAATTTTCCGGAAGTCAAATGGCGAACAACGAAAAGGAGTTTTGATAGGTTTATCTAATTTCATGTTCAGCTGCAGCCAAATAGGGAGATGGTCACTAATATCAGCTATGATAACTGATGAGGAGCAGAGCAAAGACGGGTCATTACAAAAGAAGTTGTCTATAAGTGTTTCAGAGCTGGAAGTTATTCTGGTCGGAACTGATATACACGGGAAGTATCCCAGCGAAGCTAGGGTGTTGAGAAAACAGTTTGGGGGCTCAAGAGAATTGGCCTTTAAAATATCAAAATTGTAGTCACCCCCCATGATGCAAACTTTATTTTCATTAGCTATTTTGTCCAGGCTGGTTTCCAAATAATCAATGAAGAGTGTTGATGGGTAAGAGGGAGATCTATATAGGGCACCAATGATAACATGAAAAGAGAGAGGTTTAGTGACTTCCAAAAAGACAGATTGGTGACTGATAGAAGTGGACTCCAGATCAACTCTCCTGCTGTAAGATAGAGATTTGCATATATAAATTCCAGCCCCTTTACCTTTAAATTCAGGTGGTGATGAAATTTCAAAGGAGTATCCCTGGATACTGTAAGAGGATTCAAGGCCTGGAGATAACCAAAGTTCTGATAATAGAATAATTTGTGGTTTTGGATCAATACGAGAGAGAAAGGAGTTGAGTGAGTCAAAATTTTTGGGAAGAGATCTCACATTTACATGAACTACCGATATTTTTGAAGATTTTAGATTTTTTTCGCATATTTCAGGTATGGATTTGTAGCTGCAGGAGTCCAAGACACTATGCACATATCTAGAGATTAGATTATTATCATCATCTATGTTAGAGAAATGAGGCTGGTATCTGGGGTAATTAGCTCTTGGCAATGGAATTTTTTCTCTTTTGGGCAGGTGGAAAAAGAAGTATGAAGCCTATCTGCAAATTGCAAAAAAAAACTAAGCAAACGAACAATAAACCTTGAGAGGGACAGTAAATGGTAACAGCCTAGCACCAAACACAATTCTGCAGCTTTTGTACCAGTAGCTTTTTCTAGCAGCTAGGTGGACCAGCAACAGAAGAATAATATTAAGATTCTGTAACCAAATTAACACTACTATAGAGGCAAAATGCAAACTTCCTTGTCAGTATACATAGGCAAGCAAGAAGCAAAAATTTAATAGGCATAATATATGGATATGTTTAAGTACAAAATTAAGCAAGTACCTTGTGCAAGGGTCCCACAGACAAGAGCCCAGGCAGATTTGGCAGTCAGTCATCACCAGCAGGGTCTGTTGCGGTGAGGCATGGTGAGTATGGTACCGCCAGTAAGTAGAGCCAGTAGCGTCAGTTCTGCCGCCAGGAAAGATCCTGAGGGAATTGGAACAATAGTTAATTATCATGATAACTAATGTAATAGTTCAAAAATGAGAAATGGATGCATGAACTGGCCAAGTTATCAGTTATACCTAGGAAAAATTCAGGTGGCAACAACAGAAGAAAATATAGAAGTCAAGGGACCGGGTAGAAAAACAGAACTCAGTGAAATAGTAAGAATGATGACAGTTAAAGTAAAGTGCAGTTCCACATGACAAGTGTGAATGAACCTACACCTGGTCAGTTGATCCTGTGCAAGTTAGAGGCGAGGAGGGTCGTATCTCATCACGCTGAGAAGCCATCAATCGCTGCGGCGGGGCAGCAGGCGGAGCAGACGGGGCCTGCAGAGGCGACATCGCCAGGGCCGGGCCGATCAACTGCAGGGGGACGGCAGGTCTGAGCATTGACGCCCGCCCAATGGGAGACACAGCGGAGCCTGCAACAGCATCACCCGATCCCACAGCCAGGAGTTCCACTCCCTCAGCCTCAACAGGGGGAGGGAGCACATACCCAGCAGGTACAGAGGGGAGTACAACCTCCACATCAGGAGCAGCAGAACCATCCACCATGTCAGCCCCAGGGGTAGAGGGGCCAGCAGATGCAGGTGGTGAGTCGCCACCCACAGTACCAACCCCAGCCAAGGACCCAGGTAAGGAACCCACCGAAGTCACCTGATTCAGCTGAGGCCCAGTCATCCCCGGAACAGCAGGGACAGGAGCATCACAGGAGGGGGCCACACTCGCAAGAGGTCCAAGAACCTGGCCAGCACTCCGACCCCGAGCCATGAGCCCCCCTCAGCAGCCACCACAGGGCCTGTGGCAGACGGACAAGGAGAGGCCCCAGAACCCCCAGCGGATCCCAAATTCACTCTAGGGGGACCAGCAGCAGGATGCACATCACTGGTGGTTGCCATAGAACGTTCAGACCCACCCCTGACAGCACCAGCCCCTCCCCTATCCGGAGTCCAGCCCCCTGCTCCGCACACAGCTTAAGGATGTCCTCTCGAGATGTTCCCACCAAGATTTCTGTGGGCCTAGTGCTGTTGTGGAACTTAACAAAGATTCGCCCGCTACTTGTGTAATATGATTGGAATGGAGAACCTGCCCTGGGGGTGTGGAGATCCTGGATGGACCTGACTACTGCCAGGCGCTCTGCTGTTAAGCTCTCGTGGATGATAAGACCATGTCTGGTTGGTTTGGTCCTACGACTATAGACATACATCCTTTGCTCCAAGTAAGCAAATCGAACCAGTACTACCTTTTTGTTTCTAAGTCGATGGCACGCAGTAATTTCACCTGGTGTTACTGATACACCTAGATGTTCCTTCATTAGTCTGCAGGCCAGGACACGAGTGTTCTCATTTTCCTGAGGGGGGAGGGACAGCCTTCCCAGAGAGCAGCAGGGTGAATTTACGGCTATACTGTGCCTGTTCCTCTACAGCGCACATCAGCTTTTTTTGACTGGAGTCTAGTTTTGTTTGGTGAGCAGAAAGTTGAGTTTGTGTAGCCAAGACAGAGGCACAGTTCCTGTCAAGAGCAACCAAGTTGCTCTCCACAACCTCCCCACGGTCTAGGCTCTCGGAAACCTTGAACTGAAGTTCGGTGACCTCAGAACGGAGTTCCTTCAACTCCTCCCTAGCTTTTTGAAGTTCACTTTTATAAGCAACCATCTCATCCCGAAGAGTTTCAACAATATTTTCTAAGAATTTGACAGTGGGCTTAGCAGGCTTCATCCCTAAGCTCTTAGTTTAATACTTGCTCAATACAATTGACTTAATACAACCAGAGAAAGCAAAAGAAAAAAAGAAGACAATTGAAAGCAGCACTCAGCAATGAGTCTGGAAGAAGGCTACAGGAACTTGAAGTTACAGCTGGTCCACCTAACTTAATTTGTACCTACTTAAGCACGGATAGCAGAATAGTAATCTGGATTGTGAACGTGATGGTCAACAAGCTAATTGAGTACCTAGCTGGTGAGGTCCCTTGTATTTGGTTTCAGTTTGCAACTCCCTACTGTGTTCCTTACTTGTGTGACAAAGAACCAAGCCCCAGATCAATGTGGAGAAAACCCCAGCAACTGAAGGGGCATTAGTGTGACACAGGCGTTGCTCAACCGTATGGGGAGTCAGAGTCAGAGTCAGTTTATTCGGTAACATCCTCAAGATAGCGAGGTTTTTCATGCTCCCACGTCAATGCATTGTGGAAATAAAAAGTAAGAGAGAGGTGAATAAAAGTAAAAACATACATACACATCATCACACACGTAGCCCCTCAACCGTCACCACGTAAAGCTTCTAGCAAAGCACGTTTGAACAGGCTCTTCGCTCCCAAATCGCGAATTTCGGTGGGCAGTGAATTGTGCTTCGCAGCAACAACGTACGCAAGTCTGCGCTTTCCTACATTAGTTCTAACTCGGGGTATCTGAAGCTGTCCTATCTGTCTGGTATGATGAGAATGGTGAACGAATTGAAACATCGTGCTCAAGTCGGTTGGTTGACATGTAAGAAGCACATTCTTAGCTAAACATAGTTGATGATATGAGGTCAGTGAAGATGCAGATAAAAACCCTAAGCGCTGAACATCTTGTGATATGTGGTCTGACCTTCTCTTGCCGGTAATGATCCTGGCACAAAAATTGATGAGCTTCTGTACACGATGGAGTTGCGTTGTGCAGCACGTGCCGTAAATGGAAATGCAGTAACGAATCGAAGATATGACTAACGCGTTGATGACTGGTTTCAGAACAGATCGAGGTAAAACATGACTAGCATTTCTCAGTCCTATCAACATGCCTGTGCACTTAGCAGCTAAGTTGTCAATGTGTGTTTGGTATGTCAATGATCTGTCCATGTAGAGTCCTAGGTTTTTCACTGCCCTACTCTCGGTCACGACAACATTGCCAACGCGAATGCTAACTTTTGGCAGATTATTTTAGCATTGCCTGCGTGCCGAAAACAATGAGTTGACTTTTGGAGGCATTTAATTTCAGCGAGTTGTGAGCAAACCAATCGAGCAATACAGAAACTTCATCTTCTAGGTCAGCAATCATTCGAAAAATGGCCTGTTTCTTGCCTGAGATGAGTATCTGGGTGTCGTCAGCGAACTGAACAATTTTGGCCTTTTTGGTATACAGACTCAGTTCGTTAGTGAAGACCGAAAAGAGCAAACAAGAGAGAGATCCACCTTGATATACGCCCATCGTGTTTGGAAGAGATTTTGACCAGATTTTGACCCCCTCTTTAGTTGTAATTTTGACCTGCTGCTGGTGCTGTCTCAAGTAGTCTGAAAACCAATGATTTTCCACTCCGTAGGCATGTAATTTCTCGAGTAATTTAGTATGGTTGATCACATCGAAGCATTTTGAGAGATCGCAAAGTAGAAGAAGTGAAATGTTTCCATTATCCATGGCCTGGTAGATCTCATCGGTTATGAGAGTGAGGGCTGTTTCAGTTGAATGGTTGTGTCTGTATCCGTGTTGGGCATTTGAGTACAGTTTGTGCTCATTCAGGTACGCATTCAATTGAGTGTGGACTAGTCTTTCAGTAATTTTCATGATCGCAGGCAAAGTTGTTACAGGTCTCCAGTTCGATGGCTCAGATAAAGTACCTCCCTTTGGGAGCGGAACCACAATACCATGCTTCCACTGTTGTGGTACAACGCCGGTGATTAAACTAGAATTGATAATGTCGAGTAAAACGTGGTGTATGCCATAAAAGAACTTTTTAAACAATGAAACGCTAAAACCAGTACTGTCAACAGATGAAGATGGTTTCATGGATCCCACAGTGATACACAAGTCATCCGGTGTCACCGGCCTCACTCTCAAGCCACAGGAGGGGACGCGTGGCAGCCGGGTGGTTGGCGCGGCTACTGGTGGTGTCACACTAGCAGCGGTTCTGGGCCCGACATTCACGAAATACTCATTAATAGCATCAGGTGTAACACTAGGCACACTACTAGTTGTTTTCCGACTGCCAATTATTGGTCGCAATACATGAAACATTTTGCTGGGGCCAGCTTCCACGAGCTGACGTTGCAGGTGTTCACGCGTGTCCCTCCGTATTGCTGTACGGCACCGCCTGTTGACATCTTTGTAGTCCGCCCGCCCGCCCCCGATCCCACGCAGCGCGGCGCGGCGCTGGGCCAGCAGGTGCTGGGTCGGGCCGGTCACGTGGGGTGCAGAGGGCGGGGCTAGCCGCCTCCGTCGCACAGGTGCTACAGCGTCAAGTAGTGATGTAAAAATCCGGCGGAACTCGTCCCACTTGGCGGCAGGTCCAGGTGCTCGGTAGACTGAGTCCCAGTTTGTAGCCGCCAACGTCAGGTTGAAAGCAGTCTTGTCTATCCGGTTAAGGCGTCGTGTCTCGATCATTGGTTGTTGTGATTGTATTTTCGAGCCGTACTGCATTAACACACGGGTAAAATCGTGTGGCCCTCCGTAGTGGCATCTGCTGACACCACTCTTCAGTATCCACTCTGGTCGGTTCGTTAAAATCACGTCGATGAGTGTGCTTGCCGGTCTGTAGGTCGGGACGGTTCGATTACACGCGTGTAGCCCATATGTGAGTATTATCTGACGCAGTTTGGAGGTAGCACTGTTTGCGTTATCGTCATCTTTGAGGAGACATGCATTCAGGTCACCAGAGATAATCAGTGTTGTACCAGGGTGAGCTGCAATCACGTATTGGATCTGGTGCTCAAGATCTTCAAAGTCGGCCGTCAGTTGCTGGACTGTGTTTGTTGGGTGGCGATATGCCGATGCCACGATCAAACGCTTGGATTTTCCCGGTCGCACGAGTGCCCATATGATCTCGAGATTGGAGGCGCATGCTGTGGTAGTTACTGGGTTGGTCAATATTTCGACGTCAAAGTCTTCTCGTATTAGTAGCGCGACTCCTCCATGGCCCTTAGGCAACTTGCTGGTTTTTGGGCGATCGCTGCGGTAAATCGTGTAGCCATTAACATTCAGGAGTCGTGATGGGATGCTGGTCGTTAACCATGTCTCTGCAAGTGCAAGAACATGGTACGCTTGAATGTCAGATAAATCGTGGCGTAGGTCTGGTAGTTTCGATCGTATAGACTGGATATTAAGGTGACCAATCATCAAGTTCCCGGGGCGAAATCCCCCCGGTCCTGTCCATCTGCTGCCGCCTCTGCTGCCTCGAGCGCGAGACCGCCTGCCCCTCCTGGATCTGCGGCGACCCGTCTCCCCGCTGTCGGCTGCAGTACCCGTTGTCCCGGCGATCATTTCTGACGCAGCGGTCCTCAGCTCACCCGTCTGGTCAGGCGTATGGGCGGAGCCTCGCCCAGTGGTCCTGTGTCTATGCCCTGGGGGCATTTTCGGACGGACTGGCCAGGGCCTGGTAGCTGGTTGAGCAGCACGAACAATGATTTGCAATACAGCGAGCAGGACTAGATGGCGTAGCACATCGCGATGGACCATGATTGGTTTTCAATCGCACAGTGATGGAAACTTATCTGTTGTAATCAGTCGTTGCTTGTTTGTTGTAGACACGTCGATCAGCTGGGAGAGCTCCGGTTCGGTTGCACGGTTGCAAGATGACGTGAGAGGCAGGGGCACCCCAGTTAGATTCAGCTACAGTCAATCTCACTCACACACTTACACAGCTTCACGTGAAAAGGGCACTGGTGTGGTAGGTCGGGAGAGCTCAGCAGCACGTCCTGCCACTGGCGCCGCGCGCACGGAGCCAGCCAATATGCCAAAAGGGCAACAAAATTTTAAGATTAGAGGTAACTGTGGAAAGACAAGAGGTTAGTCTCACGCAGGGAAAAAACACTGACGGAGTGGTGGGCGTATGCGGTAGTAACTGACTGCTGACTGCTGGCCCTATTCCCAATAATATCGCACCAAAAGGTAAGACAAAACTCAAGCAAACATGTGATCCTTGCCTACCTTGGGATCGAATTTAATTAGAATCCGGATCTCAATAACCAACAACCACGACCCCGACCACCAAGAACAACACAAACAGATGGCCAATAACAAAGCAAAGCCCAAAAATGGCGGCGCAGCTAGCCCGCAGGCTGCATACAAATATGGCGAACTGTTTAATTTAGAGAAAAAGACTAAGCAGCGTTCAGAAATACAAAAATAACTCAAAGAATTTTGACAATATTAAATAAATGAAAAGTAGGAATACTGCACCTAAGCCAACACCCTTAACCACTACAAGTAAACACCCAGGTATTGCGCACCTGAGCAGCGTCAACAGAGCAAGCAGGAACGTCCGGCACCAGTGAAGGACGGAGAAGGAATGAACGTCCGGCACCAGTGAAGGACGGAGAAGGAATGAACGTCCGGCACCAGTGAAGGACGGAGAAGGAATGAACGTCCGGCACCAGTGAAGGACGGAGAAGGAATGAACGTCCGGCACCAGTGAAGGACGGAGAAGGAATGAACGTCCGGCACCAGTGAAGGACGGAGAAGGAATGAACGTCCGGCACCAGTGAAGGACGGAGAAGGAATGAACGTCCGGCACCAGTGAAGGACGGAGAAGGAATGAACGTCCGGCACCAGTGAAGGACGGAGAAGGAATGAACGTCCGGCACCAGTGAAGGACGGAGAAGGAATGAACGTCCGGCACCAGTGAAGGACGGAGAAGGAATGAACGTCCGGCACCAGTGAAGGACGGAGAAGGAATGAACGTCCGGCACCAGTGAAGGACGGAGAAGGAATGAACGTCCGGCACCAGTGAAGGACGGAGAAGGAATGAACGTCCGGCACCAGTGAAGGACGGAGAAGGAATGAACGTCCGGCACCAGTGAAGGACGGAGAAGGAATGAACGTCCGGCACCAGTGAAGGACGGAGAAGGAATGAACGTCCGGCACCAGTGAAGGACGGGGAAGGAATGAACGTCCGGCACCAGTGAAGGACGGAGAAGGAATGAACGTCCGGCACCAGTGAAGGACGGAGAAGGAATGAACGTCCGGCGCCTTACATCAGCACGGCGCTACTTTTGGGAGTCAATGGCAGCCTGGTGACACGCTGCCTCGTATAATACCACCCAAATATGGTCTACGCTACGCTGCCAAATGCTATTTCCCTAACTGTAGCTGTCCAAAGATAGGGGAGAGGGGGGAGAACTGGGACGGAGGAGAAGTATGACAGAGCCGTTTTCTCCGCCAGCTGCCGGTTTTCTCGATTATTTTTTGCTGGCCCCACTACTGTCGTACTGCTCGCACATCACCATGGTGATACTTCCCCTTTTCGTCTGGCGGTGGTCACGATACGTGAGTGTCAACAAAAAACTTGTTTTTCTGAGGGTATGTTAAGTTGTTTTGCGTGATTTTTAGAACTGTGATGTGGCCGTTGTCGCGCTTTTGTATTTCTGTATGCTACACAGACGTAATGCCCTGAAATATATAACATTGGGATAGATAGAATTCCGGTGCAGGAAGACTTTGTTAAAAACGGCGACCTGGGGAGAAGTGGGACTCAGTGTCCCAGTTCTCCCCGCTATTTCCCACTTCCCCCAAATGTAGATTATAGGTAATGCGATTTATTATAGTCTCTGGAAGAGAGTTATTATGCAGTCATTTACTAGCGTAGGATTTGTAGAATTATCATATTCTTTTAAGGTATTATCTTTTTTATAGTTATTTATCCTCATCACACACATTGAAATCATATGGGCCCCTACCATTTCACGCTGCAATTTAAAATTCAACTAGCATGTCATTTTTATTAAGATAACAACATTTAATATTTTGTTATAACACCATGTGTCATGCGTTTGGATAGGTATTCTGAAGAGTGGATACATGCGGGACGTGCAATGGGCTGGGACAGGCTGGGCGTGTGTGCCGTGCACGGATGCCATCCCTGGTCAAATTTCGTACGTTTTTTACCTGTATCGTGACTGAAGTGATGTGGGGCCGAATGGTTAGGTGAACTACATTTCTCTGTGACCATGTTACAAAGATGTGGAAATATGTTTCGTTCTCCTCCGGCTCTGGTGGAATTTGACGTATATGTTCATAATACCGTGAACATGCAAAGCGTGTGTTGAATTTATGCTAACCCTCGCCCCACCGGGTCATCGATGGCCTCGTAAGAATTTTCAAAATAACAGAAGAAACGACGTGACGCAGCAGCGTGGTTGAGATGTCTACCTCTGACCCCATCAATTCCCACTATCCCTGAAGTTTTTTTTTTACCCTAGGCCACACTAGGTCAGGTCACCAGACAAGGTCAACCAAGGCCACGTCACTTCAAAATTTGCGCTCAACAATAGCTACATTTCTAAGCCGATTGATTTGAAACTTTCCATACTTGATGACCCCTCCAGGGTCTACAACAATTTATGTCCGGGGTTCTTTATTTGGATACCTGAGGTCAGGTCACGAGGTGACCTCTCCAATACAAAAAGACATGAGAAAAGCTGTCATGAAAAATTATTGCGAATTCTCAGACTGCTCAGGAAAGCATTCTCGATCACCCTTTCACGGATTCCAGGGAATATTTTTGTCTTTCAACTATCTGAGGTAATCACAGGTCACCAGGGGTGAAACACCGCATTTTGACGATAAATTTTGACCTAATCAAGCTAGAGCGCTAAATTAGATGTCATTTTTATGTATCAGCTTTTACTTTCATCTGCTATACGGCAAGGCCACTTTATGACCTTTTGTGACCTTAAGCCATGTTAGGTCAAGAGGTGCCCTTTGGAGGTGAAACCTTTGGACGGAGGTCATTTTGTTCTTCATGGCGGAGAAAGCTCTGACATTTTCCTATCAAACTTACTTGACCATATGTCAATAGCTCTAATGACGTGAGAGATATGCTCAAGTTTCTTAGGCATTGCATATTTCAGTGGAAATAGCATGTGACCCTACTTGATATCTGGAGATCAAACCATTGACCTGAGCATTAAAACATGCGGCGTAAAACTATACTGAATTCTCACGAGATTTATAATGTATTTTGCAGATTTGTGCTAACCCCCATATTTTTGGAGTTAGAGGGGGCATCAATGCCCCCCACGGGTGGAGCAGGGGTGGCCCTGGTACCCCGGTGGAGCGCGGGTTAATGCACTTTTATATTATATCACACATCGATCCATGTCCTAATTCTCCCCCGTATGTCTCACTTCTTCTCGCTGTGTGTCCCAGTTCTCCTGGGCCTGTCCCAACTCTCCACCTCAGGTGTTTTTTATATTTGGTTACGTTGGTCAAATACCTTTTGAGTATTGAAGCTGTTGCATCTCATAGCGAAAGACAATTGTCTGCTCTATCTAACGGTACCATGTTTAATATTATGGAATCAGTCACTGATTTTTTGCAAATTTATAAAATCAACCTTCAATTTTCGTCCCAGTTCTCCCCCCTCTCCCCTAAGGGCGTAGCTGAGCGATACGGCTAACGCAGCGCGCTAAATTTCGGTAGATCGAAACTCGCCACAGAAAATAACGCACCGCAATATTGTTTTGGGAGCTGGTGTTGTAACACACAATGCTATTGCATAATCAGCAGCCATTCTTTCTTGGAAGACAGACGTGCAATCTTTACCCCGCTGTCACCCGACATGATTGATGAGTGTAATCAAATGAGCCGCATCTGACGTCGGTGTGTATCTGTGTTCACCATTAGCAAATCCAGGAGCAACTTTTAGAATGGCTAAGCCAGCGGTTTTTTTTGGGAGGGGGAGCTAAATTGAGAAAATCGCGACAACGCAGTATTTTTTAAGAAAAACGCCTAAAATGTGTCCTTTTGGGGGCCAAAAGATGCTATTTTAGGCTTAGGAGAAGACTACGGCTCTTTTGGCCCCCCCATTGGATCCGTCAGTGGCATTTACACTTGGTGTACTGTTCCGCCAGTGCATCGATCTTTGCAAGTCACATCCCGGAACGTGCAGTTTCGCCTAGACAAGAGCTTCTCTAAACTTTGTGAATCCTTTAGTATTAAACAGGAAATATTCAAATAGCTGCTGCGAGTAAAGCCCAGTGATGCCGGTGGCTTGAAGACACCTGTGCCCTCACTGTGTGTCAGAATGTGTGCACGTGCATCTTTCATTCAGGAAATGCGGCATTCTGGAAAATAAATGAGCTTCACCATTATCAAACAGCGATTTGATTCGAAGAAATTATCAGGACTCAGTGGTGGATCCAGGATAACATGGGGGGCTAGGGGCTTGAGCCTCCCCCGACACTGCCTCGGAGCAGCCTCCAGCTATGCAATAACTATGGCACTGACATTTCGGGGGAGGCTTGAGCCCCTGTAGCATCCGCTATTGTCAGGATGTTTCGATTTTTGATGATTTCTCCCACTTTTTTCGCTTTTTAGCGTCTGCGTTTAACTTCCCTGGTCACTTTTGTCATTATGGTGGTGCGATTTATTTTTAGCGATCTATTTTAACCCGCGCTCCGGTGGGCCTCCGAGCCACCTTCGCCCTGGTGGGGGAGGGGGGTGTTTGAACACCCCCTCGAACTCGGCTCCTAAGCGGGATAGCGAAAAAAACGTGAAAACTGGTGGATAGCTCATAAAAATTCATGAAGAAACTGTATCGGTCACTTTTTGGCTCAGGTAATTATTGAGGTCATGACAGGTCAAAGAAAGTGGGATTTTGAGTAGAGTTTGTGGGCTCTGGCGTCTGACAGAGTTGAGTTAGCATATATTTTAGGCACCATATGCTTCCTCTCGTCACGGCAAATCGAATGATGTACAATATGACCATACTAGGTCAAAGACAAAACGACCTCACCTCAGGTCAGTTCAAGGTCACTTTTTGACCTATCATAATCTATCATTAGTCAGTATGCATATCAATCGACTCGAAATGGCAATGCACACGCAGTGATATCAAAATAAAAGCTGTATCATCATTTCATGCAAAGTTATTGACCTAAATCTGGGGACTGCTTAAGTAGCCCCAGATGACCTCTCAAGGGTCACAGGTCAAAAATTACAACGTGAACCTGGAAAGAGGCCCAGGATACTATGATTTTCAGAATATGAAGGTATTCTCAGCTGTATCTACACAAATACAGCCCAATTTCTGTTTTTATCATGTATTTCCAATGAAGAGGTCATGGTTCATACTTGACCTTAGGTCATCGATATGAAAATCCCAGAATATCTGTTGTAGCACTCGGTAGGCCCATAATGTGGTATACCTAAGTTTCAATCCGATAGATTCACCCATTTCTTACTTATGCCACCTCAAGCATTTTTTAGGTGAGGTCAATTGACCTGCACTGGTGACCTGACCTGAGACGGCCCATACTTGAAATTTTGGTGAAAGTTGCAGAATTAATCAAGAATAAGGGGAGCTAAGTACGGCGGCGTTTCGCGCCGCCGTTTTTTGTACCACCGGAAACACCAGAGGGGGGTTCAAACATCCCCCACCGGGGCGAGGAGTTAATCGTATCTGGAGCCAAACATTCGTAGAACCACGGTCAATGAAAAACTCCATAGCGTTAATCTGTACCGTGGTTCCAGGCAAAAACGATCCACAGCGCAGTGCAAGCTTGAGCTAAAGGGGAAACAAAATCAGATGGCATACTGTCACGGTTTTTCTTATTTTTGGTGCAGCTGCATGCGTAAACTTCAAATAATGATTCGTGAAATCTGAAGCTGGCACTCATTACTGCAGTTTGAAATTTTCGGTCGAGTTTTTTAAGTAACTTATCAAGTGCCTGGAGCACATGCTTCCACGTTTCGCCACATAGGTTTGATGTATGTCGATAGAGCCTTTCATGCACAATATGGTTCTATCATTTGCTTTATTTTGAGTCAGGGCCGTGGATTTACGAAAATCTTTGGGGATGCCCAAATCTGAAATAATACAAATAACCATCAAGTGAAAACAGATAGCATGGTATTATCCTTGTTTTGGCCCTCACACAGGCATGTTAAAGGACATACAACCAGTTTTAAGTACTAAAAATGATGAACTCATGGATTTCTCATGTATATTTAAAGGAAATTTTACCACTAATTCAACGTTTCATTTCGGCTGCCCTGGCATTCACAAATATATATAAATCCACATCTCTACTTTGAGTGTGTTGCAATGTTTGAAAATGTGACGTTAAAGACCACAATAGTTATCGCTTTTAATCATTAAGTAGTAACCTGCCAAGCCTCAGCAGGAGCCAAACGGCTCGTATCCAACCTTTATTCGCTCTGGGCTAATGTGAGCACATTTCTTAGTCCGTAGTAGCGGCGGGATGTTTTTCTGCAAAGTAGCCGAATAACAAATTGGTTGGACATATTGTTTTAAGCCATTTTGCTCAGCGATCGACTGTTGACAGTGTCAGATACCATGTCAGAGACTGTACCCGTCCAACTCGTTACGGGTAACGAACCGGACTCGATTCCACTTTTAAAATGGGGCTTAAACTAAAATAGTTTGGTAGAGCTTCTCAAGAAACCACTTCTGGTGTGCTCAATTTCACTCAAAGCTCCCTGTATTGAATTTCTGTATGATCTATAATTCAAAGTAAAGAGTGCTTAGACCCTTATTCAAACCCTGAGATTCCTCTCCATCTGGTTGCAAAATTTGATTGGTATAGATCCTAAGCTCCTTCCACTCCCTGAAAATACAATGGTAACGAGTGAGCCATTCTTGCACTATCCTGCACTGTATGTTTAAATTCATCAGCTTCACATGTCGGTATACTCCAAAGGAGTGATCCATATTTTCCGATCTATAAACTTATTAAAACTCATATCCGTGCCATCCTTACCCTTGGGTGTAAATTTCGGGAAAATATTAGGCTTGAATATGGAATATCGAATGTGCACTGCATCTGGCTATAGGTAACCAAAGCAAAATTATGTTGTGCCGGTTACCAAGGTTACCATTTTACAGAAGACAAAGTCTGTTCCTTTGATACCGTTGGAATTTAAAAGAAAAATATATATGCTTTTGTTCCGAATGACTTAGCCCTCACCCCAGTGTGTGTGTGTGTGTGTGTGTGTGTGTGTGTGTGTGTGTGTGTGTGTGTGTGTGTGTGTGTGTGTGTGTGTGTGTGTGTGTGTGTGTGTGTGTGTGTGTGTGTGTGTGTGTGTGTGTGTGTGTGTGTGTGTGTGTGTGTGTGTGTGTGTGTGTGTGTGTGTGTGTGTGTGTGTGTGTGTGTGTGTGTGTGTGTGTGTGTGTGTGTGTGTGTGTGTGTGTGTGTGTGTGTGTGTGTGTGTGTAGGTGTGTGTGTGTGTGGCAGGAGGGGAGGCAGGGGTGGATCCAAGGGGGGCGATGGGGCGATCGCCCCCACCTTTGGCCGACCTTAAGTACTGGAAAGAAACGCCTTCCGCCGCAGCTGCCGCCCCCCCCGCAAGAGTGTTTGGAGTGAAAAGTCCTATTTGTATATGTATATACTGACTATACATACAAAGCGTGCGAGGATGTAGGTGTGGTAGTAACCTTTAAAATGACCCCGGACTGGGCTTGAAGCACCAATTTTTTTTTAACTGAGTTCCATCAAATTTAACGTTTTTTTCTCCGCGGGGCCCCCGAGTCGTTGGCCCCCTCCCCAAACGATGGGCCCCTGAGTCTTGAATTCACCGCCTCCTTGACGACCACCGATCAGTTGCAACGGGAACAGGGTATTGTTGCACGGTTGGGTCAGAACTCATGGACATGAAAATGCTTATTTCACTTGAGCAACACCGAAGTGATGGGTAGCTCCGCATGGCTGGACAAGGATGAATATATCAACAACAATGCTGCCTCTCGCAACGGGCTTGGTTCACACCACTGCTTGCAACACACAAAAACATTAAAGGGAAGCTGGCACCTTCATAACGTGATTTTAACTGAGGTAGCCAAGTTGTAAAGCAAGTCGGAAAACCCGGTACTCAATATATCATTCGTCTTGGAACTCGAGATTTGCGTAGAAGAAAAGCTAAAACCTACCTGAAATATAGCCCTCCTGTACCCCTAGCAGCAGGCCAAAGTTGTCATGGCTGTTGGTGTGACGACATATGCTGACGTCACGATGAGCATCAGCCAATCGAAGCTCTTGATGCGTTTCAAGTATGGTAGTGGTTGCCAGATCATGACATCATCCACAGGCTGATATTTATTTCTTTTTCTAAAGGAGTATCTTACAAATCAAAATTTTGAGCTTATTGTACATTTTTTCAGAGAAATCATAAGTGGTTTCATTATTTTCGGCTAAAAGTACGCCTAATTACACTAAATTCCAGGATTCGACCAAGGTGCCACATTCCCTTTAAATGAAACATTTTGAACTTCACTGACTCATGAACGGCACAATGCTATACCCATCGAATCACTTTACAAACAATTGCGTTTACAGGGAGTGAGACACCTTGGTCGAATGCCGGAATTTAGTGTAATTAGGGGTATTTTTAGCAGAAAATCCTGAAAATGTGCATAATTTTTCTGAAAAAGTACAATAAGCTCAATATTTTGATATTGAAAATGTTCCTCTATGGTAAGAAATAAACCTCTGCCTGTGCATGACGTCATGATCTGGTAACTACTTCCATATTCAAAAGGCTTGAATAGGCTGACTTCTCATCGTGATGTCAGCATGATGTCACGCCAACAGCTGCCAGCTGTGGCCGCCTGGCTGGGGTACACTTGGGGTATATTTCAGGAAGGTTTTTAGCTTTTCTCCACAGAAATTTTGAGCTTCAAGACAAATTATATATTGAATACCGGGTTTTCTGGCAGGCGTTACAACTTGGCTATCTCAGTTAAAATCATGTTATAAAGGTGCCACATTGCCTTTAATTTTCCAAACATGAACGTCACGCGAGCGAAACTCTTCCAGTGAAGAGACAAGTCGGAAAGTGGGTCACACTCAGCGCTTGTCTGATTGCATGACTTGCTCAGTGTTCTCCAATTACCATTCTGAATGCATCCGACTTCTTTGATGACCCAGCACTGATTCAACGCTCGTGCAATTTCCACGCGCGCTGCGCAGGTCACCTCCCAAATAATGTGCTTGGCTCTCCACACCGCCTGCCACCTGCCGCCGTCGGCTGCGGCCGGCAACTGCTGACCACGGATTATTAGTAGGGAGAGGCCTTTTACATCTCCACGACTTAACTGCAACATTGCACATACACACACACACACACACACACGCACACACACACACACACACACACACACACACACACACACACACACACACACACACACACACACACACACACAGACATAGGGAGAGTGTGTATACTGCAGGGCGGCACGAGTGAGCGCTGATTAAGGCAGCTGGGTAGCGCGTGCCGACTGTGCCCTCGAGCGAGACGCCAGTCCTTCGGTAACCACCTCCACTAAGAAAGACGTGACGCAGCATGACTTTTGCGGGAGCAACTGCTCAAGACATACTGCTGTCGGATTTGTTGAAGGAAAAACGGCAGCTGGTCGCCAGGACTGTGAGCCTCCCCCTTCAATCTCCACCAAGCCCGACGTGGCTGGGTGGAGAGGAGGAAATGAGCTGGTGCCTGATTGCAGCACGAACGCTGCAGTGTGCCGGGCAAGGGAATGGTGCAAGGACTGGTTGTAAGTAGATCGTGATTGGCTCATCGTCATTGAAGGGAAACTTCAGGATGAATATTCCCCTGAATGAGTTGCGTGATCATGGACTGAACGCTCTAACACGATGTGGAGGGGAGGGACCTTAAAGAACCCCCCCCTTATTTTTCCGAGTTGATCCGAGAACCGTTCTAGGCAGAAAAAATGTTAGTTGACAACATTTGAGAGATTTTATGAGCGCGCCGACAGAGAAAATATGTTGAATATATTTTTACTTAAATTGTTTCGAAAGCAGATTCATATTTTGAGATTGCTAAAATCGCGCATTTTGTAGACCAAGTGGTGACGTCATGACCTCATAATAAGTGCAAGCGGGATTATAGATTAATGTCACCTTTCATGAATGTCAAGTCACAGGTCAAGGCCATACCAGCATTTTCAAGGTCATCGGTCCCAGTGCATCCGGTCAGATGACGTCTCTCAGTGTGACGTAGGTATATCATGGGATGATGTCATAACAACGACTTCTAATCTGACAGTTTTTCGTTCTCTGTTATCCCTAGAAGTTGATCTTGCTGTTTGTTCAAGCGATTGATATCACAAATACTTGAAACTTGTATGGTTAAAAGGCAGGGATCCATGAATAAACCTCCTGGGTGAAGCTTTTTTGACATTCCGAAATTGTTTATGTTGATATCATTGGTAACTGGCCTTGACGACCTTGCACCCCCATGAATTTCAGAAACCTATTGTATGTGTCCATTTCACGACATTGGTCTACTTCCAGTACATTCGGGATTGTTTTCCGCATGATCACAGTCCGAGACGTGCCGGGGAAGGCGGAACCGGGCCCGTACCGGTGGCTGCTTATATCTGGTGCGTGAATTTAGACCCCATAGACGCTGTTATCTCATTAGCTCTTTGACTCAAATGGCCTGATGAAAAATTAAACAAATTAAAAAGCCATATTTTCCGTGAGTTGATCTTTGAACTGCTTAGTACTTCAAACTACTCATGTAGCTGACAGTGGCAAACCACAACGCCTCTATTCATGGCTTATAACTCCGGGAAAACTGTTATCAAATACCTGCAGCAACTCGTAAAATACTCCGTGGAATCAGCTCAACACCCCTTCCAGACCTCCCTCCCTGAACAGCACGCACCTGCCGAATCATAATATTATGAAACTAGTCGGGCAGGGAGCGTTTTTACGCTGGCCTCGTAGTACGCCATTGTGTTCCCCACGGTGTAGAGGCCGCCGGGGGGAGGGCGGGGAGGGGCGGTGAAGGACAGCGCTGAGACGACGCCGCGACGCGTCGTCGGCGACAGCTGTCTGCCCAGCAGATGGTGCCGCCCGAGCCGGGAGCATTTTTCAGCGTACGTCACCGCGGCAGCTGCCGCTGCTGCCAGGTCTCGAGGGCAGGAGACCCTGCAATTGCGGCAGCGCCAGCTGAAGGTGCCGGACAGGAAGACGAACCCTTCAAACTCCTACCGAACACAGAATAACCAGACAACTAACTGGAAGCGTGTGACAGTTACAAGTGCGGGTTGGCAATCGCTATTTTCCGTTCCCCCCATCGGAAGAAAGCCACACACGCCTCTGTTTTCGGTTTGATGACATCTGGAGAGCGATAAGACTGAACAAAGCCCTGCAGCCTGACAAGGGCAGGTGGCGAAATAACCCTGCATTTCCTGACCTTCCTGTTCTAGGAAATTTAGAACCAATAGTCGAAGCCAACTGACTTCTATCAGCATAAACGTTTTCACTGCATCCCTTAATAGGACGAATTTGTTCTCTTGCTCTGGTTTTTTAGTCCTTTACGATCGCTGGCATATAGCTTCAAGATGAACGAAGCGTTGTTTGATTGAGCGCTTCTGAACAGTCTTCTGACATTTAGTAAATTAACGTTATGAGATTGCGCATCATTAGCGTATCGATCGTTAGAGCCCCTAATTAGGCAGACTATTTGCTTCATGGCTAGCTGGCACAAAATGCCAGGTCCACTGACAGGAGGTATTGGAAAGCGACGCAGCGACGCTCCCTGCCCTGTGCGGAAGCTTACACCAGTTGACCTTACTGGAAACTTGTCCTTGAACAGTCTCATTATCGTCCCGCAAACAACTTTGCTAACGAAACATCAGGCGTTCCTATCGATTTTTTCTAAAAATCTTAGCGTTTATCAGAAATATGTGACACGCCAACCATAGTCTTACATTTGTTTACGGTACACGCAGTATGGAGGGATAACCAAAATAACCGAACGTACACAAGAAAATTTTGTTTTCTCAGCCTCCTCCATTGATTCTCTTAGGTCGCTTGGTCTTTTGATAATCATAGAGATGCGTAGCGCAAAATAAATGTTCAAGCGTGGCTTTCATATAGACAAAAATTTTTGATGGACTAAAACCAGGGGCGCAACTTTATGTTTTCGATTGGGGGCACCCGGCTCGAAAGGGGGCCCGTACATGATGGGGGGCCCGTACATGATGGGGGGCCCGTATTTTTTAATGAAAATGTGACCGAAAAAACGTATTTTCGACCGTTTGTTGTCGAAAACTGACTGCAAAGGTTAAATAACAATTTTTAGCGCGCTATTCGTCACTGTTCCTGATTTGCACTATTTAGCCCAAAAAGTAGTCAGAAGACCCAATGTTTTGAACGAGCTGCCAAACTATGTAAGGATATTGGACAAGTAGGTGTCTACTTTTCGTCTTTGTCGTCCACGTGGATGCTCTCCTCCGGAGGTACAACGGGATCAGCCCCGGACGACGCAGGAGGGATGGATGCTGGAGGGTCTTTTAGCAAACGGGATCCGGCTGATGGCCTAGCCGAGGAAGGCAATGATCAGGAAAAGAAGGATTGGAATTACAGCCTTACTTTACCGTTTTATCAGACCAATAGGGGCCCGGGATACCACAGGGGGCCGCATGGCAAGCATGGCAGAGGCTGGTTGCAGTTTCACGAACCGCATCCATGGCAGGCCCGTCTGCATCCACAGGGTATTAACTACTAGGAGTAGGGACCCGGCTGCAGCCACCAGGGGGCGGGGCGAATGGGGTGGCCACCAGGGGGGGGCGAATGGGGCAGCCACCCCTTAAACCCAAGAGCCTCTGAGGACGAAATGCCGCCCCCAAACCCTCCCCTCCCCCAGGATGCGACGATTGGTCGCCCTTTGGGTGAAAAGTGCGCTCTTCGGGTGGCTAAGTGCCGCCCTGTCCCCTGAGGCTGTGCCCCTCCCCTCCCCTTACCCAAATTCTAGATACGTCACTGGCGGCCATAGGGGGCAAAAGATTCTCCAAGTCTTGGTATTTAGCCATCAGTGATGCCGGACAGGGGATCATCACTCATTAGGGATTCAGCCCGACAGGAGCTAATAGCAAACAATCACTTCACTTGCCATTCAACACTGCGCATCGGAGCACGATTTGGATTGACACGAAAAGCCAGTGGCGGATCCAGGGGGGCAAAAAGGCAATTGCCCCCCCCAAACGGAAAAGCTCGGGGCAAAACTATGTTTTTGCCCCCCAAAGCGATCGACCTCCTTTTTCCCCCTACTCCTTTTTAGCTTGTAAGCAAAATTTTGGTGCTTCAACTCTCAACTTCAAACAGAATTAGAGGAGTTCAGTGTAAATATTGGGGCTTGGATAGGAAAAAATGTATCTTGAGCCCATATTTTTCACCCCGTGACGGTTTTTTTTTGCTTTTCGTCTCCAGTTCCCAAAATCCTACCGAATAAGCATATTGTAGCGCAATTTTTCACTGCGCGACGTTTTTTTTTTTTTTGCTTTTCGACTTTGGTTTGCCCCTCCCAAACCAACCGGCTAGATCCGCTACTGCGAAAAGCCCAAACGTAAAATCCAAATCAGAGCCTAACGAAACTTTTCCAGAGTAGACAAAAGCCGATTGAATTATAAGCATGCCAATTTTACTGTTCAAGGCAAACTTTGTGCAAATAATTCGCCTCGGCGAATGCGACAAGAGAGCCAGGAGCATGCCTTAGCTTCCTTCGCGCTGCGCTGACAAGCCCGGGAAATTAAGAGGCTACCATTCGCCGGCGGACGCACATTATTTAACCCAGATTTGACGACAAGATTTGATACACTTTTTGACAGACAAATTTAAGAGACTTAAATTTGTCTGTATTTAAAATTCCACTAGAACAAACAAAAATGGAAAACTTCATGCACATTTCTGACAAAATGCGTAGAAATATATCAATGAAGAAAAGTAGTGCCGGCGGAGAGATGCAAAAATAACAAACATGTCAATTTATTAAACCAGTACTTATCGGAACGGGCCCGGCTGCGCACGGTGGGGGGGTGGTAAACTACAGGGGGTCGTAAGCAAGGCAAGGAGCCCGGCTATAGTCAGAGGAGGTCTGGGTAGCCCAGAGGGAGCCTGAAATTATAGCACGGGTTCCCGGATACAGCGAAGTGGGAGGAGTGGAATCAGGGGCGGATTCAGGCCGATGGTGGGGGAGGGGGCAACGGGGCCCCAAATCGTGAAAAAACACATGGTTTTTGTTTGAAGAAATTCCGTAAAAATTGGTAAAATCGGGGGATTTGGGGAGGGCATCAAATCCCCCAATTTTACCTTTACCCCCCCCTGGATCCGCTAGTGCTGTGGTTCCTTGCAGACCACAGGGACACGGACAAACCATAGGAGCCCGGGCAAATTGCAAGGGGCCGGGCAGACCGCAGGGGGCTGGGTAGACCACAGGGGGCCCGAGCAGACCACAGAGGGCCCGGGCAGACTAAAAGGAGCCCAGACCGCCCACAAGGGGCGCGGGCAGACCACAGGGGCCCGGGCGGACCACACAGGACCCAGGCACACTACAAAAAGCCCTTACCACCTACAAAGGCCCCGGGCAGACTAAAAGGGGCCAAGGCAGAATACAAGGAGCCCGGTTGCAGTCACAGAGGAACCAAAAATGTCCCAAGACTGCCAGAAATAGGGCCCCCGGATGCAGTCAAAATGGGCCTGAGAATATCGTTAGGGGCCCGTTTGCGGACACAGCGATTATGGGTGGCCCTAAAGGGGACCGCACCCAAGCAAGCATGCCAGGGAGCCCGACCGCAGCCACAGCAAGCCCAGATAGACCACGGGGCCCCGCACTCATGGCAAGGGCCCGTCCGTGGCATTAGAGGACCCGCGCCTCCTGGACCACAGGGAGCCCGGTTGCAGTCACAGGTCCCGGTTGCAGTCACAGGGGGCCCGGGTGGATCACAGGCGCCCGGTTGCGGTGACAGGGGCTCGGGCGGATCACAGAGGGCTCAGTTGCAGTCACAGGAGCCCGGGTGGATAACAGGGGGCCGGGTGCATTCCAGAGGCCCGGTTGCAGTCACAGGTGGCCCGGTTGGACTACAGGGAATCCGTTTGCAGTCACAGGGGGCCTGGGTGGATCTCAGGGGCCCGGTTGCAGTCAAAGAGGGCCCATGTGGATCACATGGGGCCCAGGATGGATCACAGGGGGGCCCCAGGTGGATTACAGGGGGCCCGATTGCAGTCACAGGGGGCCCCGGGTGGATCATAGTGGGCCCGGGTGGATCACAAAGGGCCCGGTTGCAGTCATAGGGGGCCCGGTTGCAGTCACATAGTGCATGGTTGCAGTCACAGGGGCCCCGAGTGGATCACAGATGGCCCGGTTGCAGTCCCAGGGGGCTCGGGTGTATCACAGAGGGCCCGGTTGCAGTCACAGGGGGCCGGGTGGATTACAGGGGGCCCGGTTGCAGTCACAGGGGGCCGGATGGCTCACAGAAGGCCCGTTTGCAGTCACAGGGGACCCAGGTGGATCACAAATGGCCAGGGTGGATCTTAACTGGCCTGGTTGTAATCCCAGGGGGTCCGGTTGCAGTCACAGAGGGCCCGGGTGGATCACAGGGGGCCCGGTCGCAGTCACAGGGGGCCTCAGTGAATCATAGGGGGCCCGGTTGCAGTCACAGGGGCCCCGGGTGGATCACAGATGGCCTAGTTGCAGTCACAGGGGGCCCGGGTGGATGACAGGGGGCCCGGTTTCAGTCACAGGTGGCCCGGTTTGACCACAGGGAATCCGTTTGCAGTCACAGGGGCCCGGGTGGATCTCAGGGGGCCCGGTTGCACTCAAAGAGGGCCCGTGTGGATCACAGGGGCCCAGAATGGATCACATGGGGCCCGGGTGGATCACAGGGGGCCCCAGGTGGATTACAGGGGGCCCGGGTGGATCAAAGTGGGCCCGGTTGCAGTCACAGAGTGCCTGGTTGCAGTCACAGGGGCCCCGGGTGGATCACAGATGGCCCGGTTGCAGTCACAGGGGGCCCGGGCGTATCACAGGGGGCCCTGGCGTATCACAGGGGGCCCGGTTGCTGTCACAGGGGGTCCGTTTGGATCATAGGGGGCCCGGTCGTAATTACAGGGGGCCCGGGTGGATCACATGGGGCCCGGTTTCAGTCACAGGGGGACTGGGTGGATCATAGGGGGCCCCGGTTGCAGTCACAGGGGCCCCGGGTGGATCACAGATAGCCCAATTGCAGTCACAGGGGGCCCGGGTGGATAACAGGGGGCCCGGTTTCAGTCACAGGGGGCCCGGGTGGATCATAGATGGCCCGGTTGCAGTCACAGGGGGCCCGGATGGAGTCACAGGGGCCTGGGTGAATCATAGGGGGCCCGATTGTAATTACAGGGGCCCGGGTTGATCACAGATGGCCCGATCCCAGTCACAGGGGGCCCGGGTGGATGATAGGGGCCCGGCTGTAATCACAGGGAAACCGGGTGGATTACATGGGGCTCGGTTGCAGTCACAGATGGGCCAGGTGGATCACAGAGGGCCCGGTTGCAGTCACAGGGGCCCAGGTTGGATCACAGATGGCCCGGTTGCAGTCACAGGGGGCCCGGTTGGAGTCACAGGGGCCCCAGGTGGATTACAGGGGGACCGGTTGCAGTCACAGAGTGCCTGGTTGCACTCACAGGGGCCCCGGGTGGATCACAGATGGCCCGGTTGCAGTCACAGGGGGCCCGGGTGTATCACAGGGGGCCCGGGTGGATCATAGGGGGCCCGGTTGTAATTACAGGGGGCCCGGGTGGATCAAATGGGGCCCGGTTGTAGTCACTGGGGGCCCGAGTGGATTACAGGGGGCCCGGTTTCAGTCACAGGGGGCCCGGGTGGATCATAGATGGCACGCTTGCAGTCACAGGGGGCCCGGTTGGAGTCACATGGGCCCGGGTGGATCATATGGGGCCCGGTTATAATTACGGGGGGCCCGGGTGGATCACAGAGGGTCCGGTTGCAGTCGCAGGGGCCCGGGTGGATCATAGATGGCACGCTTGCAGTCGCAGAGGGCCCGGTTGCAGTCACAGGGGCCCCGGTGGATCACATTGGCTCTGTCCTAGTCACAGGGGGCCTGGGTGTATCACAGGGGCCCGGGTGGATGATAGGGGGCCCGGTTGTAATCACAGGGGGCCTGGGTGTATCACAGGGGTCGGGGTGGATGATAGGGGGCCCGGTTGTAATCACAGGGAGCCCGGGTTGATTACAGGGGGCCCGGTTGCAGTCACAGGTGGGCCGGGTGGATCACAGATGGCCCGGTTGTAGTCACAGGGAGCTCGGGTGGATGACAGGGGGCCCGGTTGCAGTCACAGGGGCCCGGGTGGATCACAGGGGGCCCGGCTGGATCACAGGGGCCCGGTTGCAGTCACAGGGGTGCGGATGGATCAAAGAGGGGCCCAGTTGCAGTCACAGGGGGCCGGATAGATTACAGGGGGCCCGGCTGCAGTCACAGGGGGCCCGGGTGGATTACAGGGGGCCCGGTTGCATTCCACAGTGGCCCGGGTGGATCACAGAGGGCCCGGTTGGATGACAGGAGGCCCGAGACTGCCGGAATTAGGTACCCGGCTGCAGTCAAATTGGGCCTGAAAAAATATCGTTAGGGACCCGGTTGCGGACACCGAGGTTAAAGGTGGCCCACAGGGCACCCGCAAGCATGCCAGGGAGCCTGGCCTCAGCCAAAGCTAGCCCAAGTAGACCACTGGGGCCCGGAATCGTGGCAGGGGCCCGGCTCTGTCCGCAGGGGCCCGCAACTTGGGATTGGGGGGCTCGTCGGGTCATTGGGGGGCTTCTCCGAGCATTGGGGGGCTCGAGCCCCCCAAATATATGGAAACTTGCGCCCCTGACTAAAACGATTATTTGACCGTATTAATTCCAGGCTTCTAGCCACCCCTACCCCTGTCAGGGAACTGATTCGGCCCGCCCTAAGATATCTGAATCTACTGATCCAAAAGAAATGCCGGGATCGACTTGTCTTAGGCAAGACTTAGTTTTGAGGGAAAAAACGAAACATTCAAAAATCAACAACAAAAAACTGAGGAAGTGCATATTCGTTTTTTTCGTTCCTTTAATGTTTCAGTTCATTTCCCTATTCACTGATTTCCATGGAATTAGTACGTTTTGCCAGTGAATTAATGCAAAATTGTCATATTTTTTCTTGCAATTTTCTTGTAATTTTTAAACTCCAAAGCTTAAAGTGAAATACGTCGAGTGAAACGCATCACTTTTTATCGTTATCTACCGTCTGGTTAAAAAAAAAACAGGTGAACAGGTCCCTTTTCGTTTATTTGACTGGACTGAGAAAGGTGTTAATCTGCACTGAGGTAGACGACACCGTATTAACAGGTTGAGTAGGTTCAAACACATCGGATTTGAAAGCCCTTCCAACCCGTCGCCTTCATTTTGCTCACAAGAGCAGGAATGTTAAGCGATAGTGTCCATGAACAAAGCCTTACCGCCTTGAGATTTCCACCTGTCAATTTGCTTTAATACCACGCACGAGTGTCGCCAGCTGCCATCTTTTGGCTTTCAAACCGGTCCTTGTTTCTGGGCCAGAAGAGACTGCATTAAAGCCCCGGCGATAGGCAGCCTGTCCTCATTGCCCGCGGTTCGAATCTCGTTTAAAATCACATTCTGAAAGTCCCATGAATCGAATCATTTCCGAGAACTCCGGGTAGTCTACCAGTCTGTTTCCGGCCGGTTCCACGAACTGCCCGACAGCTTCTAAAGCATTGAGAAAGAGCCAGAGAAAACAGTTTGAAGTAATTGCGAACAACGGACGTGCTGGAGATCTTACCATACTCGCATTTCTTACCAAAAGCCTTTTTCGTCCTGTGTGATGGATGGTTTTTATCATGCTTACTCTACATGCGCAGTAAAACTCAACACATCAGTTGGTCCTTGAAGCATAAGAAGCTACACAGATATTGCTCCTGTCGAGTGCTGGCGGTAAAACAAAGGATGAAGCATTTCAATGATTTGCACCGATTGGGGTTTTCGCAAAAACAGCGGCAATGTAAAACACATTTTGCATGTATGAAATCAGACACATAGCAAAGGAATGAACTTAAAAAAATAAAAACATCTTTTAATGAGACACCTACACCCTGCACTGATGGATGCAGAGGGGGGGGCAAGGGTCCATGTCCCCTCAAAAGTCACGAAATGTTGGCCGATTTTCCTTAACAAGTTATGTTTTTACTATCTCTCCCGAGTTCCCCCAACGGGGCTCCTGCGTCCGCCCCTGATACCCTGGTTATCCAGGCGCCCATTCCAGTGGCGGATCTAGCCGGTAGGTTAGGGGAAGGCAAAGCAAAGTGGAAAAGGAAAAAAGTCACGCGGAAACACATTTGGCCACAAAATAACTAGCTGGTAGGTTTGGGGCTGTTTGGGAGGGCAAACTCAAGTTAAGAGCAAAAAAAGGCACGGAATGAAAGATGTGGCCGGAAGAGTATTGCTTTTTCTAAGGATAATTCGCTCGACGATTTTTAATTTCCAAAGTACCAAGGTCCAATGTTTACACTGAAGCTGACTGGTTTTCTTGTTGACTGTTCCAGCTGAAGCACCAAAACCTTGCTTATAAATTAAAAAAGGGTTAGGACAAAAGGTCCACATATTTGGGGAGGGGGGCAAAATATGTATTTCCCTCACAGCTTTTTCGTTTGAGGTGCAAATGCCCTTCCCTCTGGACCTGCCACTGGTCCATTCAGAACTTCTGTCTTCTCAGCCACATCTCCAGCCTCAATTTCAACTTGTAACCGGCGCAGCGCATGTTCACCGTCGAGGTTATCTTTCTTATTAATTCTGTCCTTAACTACACCAATAAAACGTTCGATAAATTTGTCTTCCACAACAGTTGGAACAGCTTCTTTTTCGTTGTAGTAGGCGTACTTAATCCGTTTAAATAATTAATCTGTGCATCTTCACCTCATGCCAAAATAGTCTGACATACATGCACGTCCAATGCCTATCAATTGTCGCCTCTCGAGAAATATTGCACCTCTCTCGCTTCTCTTTCGAATCTTCCCTTTTTGATCAAAGACCTTAAAGGGAATGTGGCACCTTGGTCGAATCCTGAAATTTAGTGTAATTAGGCGTACTTTTAGCCGAAAATAATTAAACCACTAATGATTTCTCTGAAAAATGTACAATAAGCTCAATATTTTGATTTTTGAAACACTCTTCTAGGGAAAGAAATAAATATCTGCCTGTGGATGAGGTCATGATCTGGCAACCACTACCATACTCCAAAAGCTTCAAGAGCTTCGATTGGCTGATGCTCACCGTGACGTCAGCATACGTCGTCACACCAACAGCCATGACAACTGTGGTATCCTGCTAAGGGTACATGAGGGGTACACTGCAGGTAGGTTTTAGCTTTTTCTATGGAAACCTCGAGTTCCAAGACAAATGATACATTGAGTACCGGGTTTTCTGACTTGCTTTACAACCTGACTATCTGAGTTAAAATCACGTTATGAAGGTGCCACATTTCCTATAGGTAGCATCTTAAAGTAGGATCTTTCTGACTACTTTATAGTGCACCATCTGAGATACCATGTGATCCGAGATCTAGACATATTCATATTTCTTTTCAAGAACCTTTTGAGTCTTGTGCCATAACGGTTTTTTTGCAAGACTCGTCCCTGAAGATCTGAATTGCGAATCTGTAATACAATAACTGTCAGAAGCCGATGACGATCGAAGTGAGAATGTTTCTTGTCTTCGTATTTATTCTGGATTTCTTAAAGCTGTAAATATGCAATCATCGTTATGGCAAAGGCAGATCCTGAAACAAAACAAAGCCATCGTGAAATAATGATTACGATCGAAACTTTATTCGTGATCTTTTCAAATAAAATTCCAATATGGCGCAAAATTAATCAGCCTCGTCAAAAGGCTACGCCATTTCCACATTTGTCCAGCATACTCGTTAGTGAGCTAAGCCTGACTCGACCTGAAAGATAATAAACTTTAACTCCCTGGCATAAGATGCAGAGGCTTCGGAAAAGTTCATTCGACTTCCACGCCGTTGACCCGGGTTCGAATCCCAGGCGGGTATTTCGCATGAGTCTTTCTAATCCCCACAACACCCTCCTTACAAGGTGAGAGTTGGTGACGCCATATAATCTCAAAAGTGGCTGCGTCGTAAAGCTACAGGACTGGACTGGGTTGATTCCTGGACTCAACTGAGAAAACTAGTGTCTTATTCGTTATATAAAAGTTAGTTTGCTGGCCCACTCATTCCATAGCTTTTCTGGTTTTATGACCAATTTGCTTAACTCTAAGCAGAGCCAGAGTTAAAAGAGCCTCGATTCCGATTTAGTTCATACTCAAAAAGGTTTTCGGGTCAATTGGATCATTTCCTGATTCCGATTCAACGACAGTGCAGCATTCAGCAGCAGGCCAACAAACTCACGAAAATAATAGTACCTAGTACATATCACTTACTTTTGACAATGAGTGAAGATCCGGGGGTTGGGAGGGTTAGCCCCCCTGGATTTTGGGTCTCCCATTGGCTTCCCTATTAAGGTGGATCCAAGGTGTGGGCGATGGGGCGATCGCCCCCACCTTGGGCCGACCTTAAGCACTGGACAGAAACGCCTCCCGTCGCAGCTGCCGGGCCCCCAGCAAGGGTGCTATGGGAGAAAATCCCTGTCTGTATATGTATAATATACTGACTGTAAAGTGCGTGCGAGCGTGTAGGTGTGGTGGTAACCTGTAGAATGAACCCAGGCTGGCCATGGGGCACCAAATATTTGTTTAAGCTGAGCTCCATCACATTTGAATTTTTCCGTGCCCCCCGCAATCGCGGGCCCCCTCCCCAAGCGACAAGCGCCCCGAAGCTCGAATTCGCCCTCTCTTGAAGGAAATCCTGGATATGCCCGTGCTTGTACTGTCGTGCCAGCCTTAGCCCATCCAGAACCTCCTTCCCCCTCCCCTGGGTCGAGAAGAGATCTCCAGCCTTAGTTTTGACACTCGCAGTCGGATCAGAAGCTAGGATTTACTCTCCTTAAGTGTGGCTCAACCTTGAATCCCTAAGAAGTCTGACTCAGTCAGCAAATGCTTTAGATGTGATCAGCTAAAACACACTGCGCTGGCAGTTTTGGCTCCGACACACCGCGCTGGCTACCAATGGCATCACAGACGCGTGACGTCACGGCGGTTGCGTGAAGTGAAACCGGTGGTAGCCGCGGGGGATTGCGTAACGTCACCATGGTGGTGGCTTCGCTGCTTAGAAACCGACGCGAAGGTCACGGGTGGTACTGCTGTTGCTAAGGGAAACTTGTGTGACATGCGCGGCTGCTGGGTTGACAATGAGATGCGCAATTTTTCCCCGGATGAGTCCGGATCGCGAACGAATCATGGGGGGAGGGGGAGGGGGTAAATGTCACTGGTGTTACGTCTTTTTTTAAGTCACAAGATACTCTTGGTCATATCACCTGTCTGTGGCTATCGACACAAGTTACGAGCTTTCAGCTGATGAATTTCTGATACCGTGTTGTTTCCACATTCTCGCCCCATTGTGCCTCTTCTGGCATACGTGCTGGAGCGTTTATTCATTATTTGCAGGCAATACTTGTCTTAAAACAAGTATAACTAGAACGCCAGTGGTGGGGAAATAGGAAATAACTTTCCCCATAAGAAGGCAAACGGAAAGCTTCTGTCCAGTTCTTCAAAATGTATAGCTTTATTTGAACTCCGGAAAGCCAGAAAGTGCGACAAATACAATGCGACAAAACGTGGGACAAAATTACATTTGTATAATAGGGGAAGTCCGTGCTAGAGTACGCACTTAACTTTCTGAGGGCTTTCACTTTTCTCCTATATGTCTAACAGCTAAACTTTTCATATGGCTGCTTAGCCTGAAGAATTGTCTAGGTATGGTCCGCTTTTCAACTCGAGGGCTCTGAAAGGAACTCGCCACGAGCCAATCAAACATAGAAGTCACGTGCGTAGGTACTCTTGCCGGAGTGGGTCGGTAAGAGTACGCACAAGAGGGGTTTGGAGTACGCATCGATGCCCCGCTGTGCTTTAGGTGTGTTGAAGGGTTTGAGTTTTAGTTTTAGAGTATTTTCTGATCTGGACGTTGAAGGTTTTCGGCTATGCATATCTGGCAAGCACAGGCGTGGAGCAGGAGGCAGGGCAGTCTCAAAATGTAAAACAAATATACTGAAACGTTTTTGCATGAATATACAAGTTAAGAAGAAGATCTTTCAAGTTGTATCTCACTGATATGTAAAGACATGAAGTTTCAACATGGTGACAGGGGTGTGTTTTGTGCTTAAGATTACTGAAACTGCTGTAAACACGGTAAGCTAGCCCGCGTTGTTTTCGTCCCGTCGTGTTTCCCTTGCACTGCGTTGGGTTGTAGGCATGGATTATCAGGCCGATTGCCTCCCACTCTTGATATGCAAGATGAAAACTTGGCGGACAACTTCCGAAAATGGAAAAGGCTTGTTCAGCTTTACCTAAAATCATCCAACCACTCCACGAAGCCCAAAGATGTCCAAGCTGCCATGGTATTGAATTGTGCTGGTCCAGAAGCGATCACTGTCTTTGATGAGATCAAGCTCAGCAGCACAGAAAATGAAGAGGATCCTGATGGTGTACTGAAGATTCTCGAGAGTTTCTGCAACCAAGCAAAATGAAGTTCTTCAAAGGTACCGTTTTTGGAAAATACCACTCTCTGAACCATTTGACTCATTCCTGTTGGAGCTCGAGGCAAGGCGGATGCATGCAATTTTGCCAACAAGGACAAAATGATCAGAGACAAGATTGTGTTCACTGTGTCGGGCAAGCTCCAGGAGTCCCTTCTCAGGGAGGACGATCTGACCATGCAGAAGGCCATTGAGATCTGCCGTAAATATGAAACCCTACAAGAACCACGAGAGATGCATGGCCACCGTGTCACAGCACAAGTGGATGCTGTGGGTCAGGACGCCATGGACACAGCACAAGTGGATGCTGTTGGTCGGGGTGCCCGGGCTGCAGCGCCTCGTTCTCCTCCCCCTCGTGTCCCTCCTGCCAAAATGCGTCAGCCACCACAAACTCAAATCCAACAGTGCAAGTTTTGTGGTCGAGGACATGAGTGGAGAGAGAGGCTTGCCCTGCTTGGGGGCAGGTTTGCCTAGCCTGCAATGGCAGGAATCATTTCCAGGCAGTATGCAAGAAAAAATCAGTTGTGCAGTCTCTGAGGCTGAGCCAGGATCATGATGAGGAAGGGGACACTGTTTGGCTTGCAGCGGTTGAAGAGAAAAACAGCAAGCGACTTACTGCAACCATGCACGTGAATGACCAGGAAGTGCAGTTCCAACTTGATACCGCTGCTGATGTGAACACTATCAATGAAAAGTATGTTACCCCATCTCAGATCCGACCCTCTGCGCTGAAGCTCACTGCCTGGAACAGGGGCCAAATCAAGCCTATTGGTGAAGTCACGCTGGCAGTCAGAACCCCAAGGACCAAAGCTGCATACCCTTGACTTCGTGGTTGTGCCCAACAACCTCACCTGCCTATTGGGTCTGAACACAGTCCGTGATCTGGATTTCTTCTCTATCAACATCGATGCCTTTGTTGCTTCGGTGACAGAAGATTCCCTAGAAGCTCTAGGTGATCTGGGGGGAGCTACCCTCCATGTGGACCCCAGTGTCAAGCCACGTGCACTGCCATGCCGCACTTTGCCGCTGGCTCTCAAAGCAGGGGTCAAGGCAGAGATTGACACTCTGGTCAGAAGAGGAGTCCTGATCCCAGTTGTGGAACCAACAGAATGGGTAAGCCAAATGGCTGTTGTGAAGAAGCAAAATGGCAAGTTCAGGATCTGCATTGACCCTCAGCCACTCAACGTAGCGCTCATGCGAGAGCACTACAAACTTCCGACACTGGATGATGTTCTACCAGAATTGGCCAGGCCAAGGTGTTCAGTAAGTTGGATGTGAAGGAAGCCTTCTGGCATGTTACGCTGGATGAGGTGTCAAGTAAGTTAACAACTATGATCACACCTTTTGGTAGATATCGCTGGTCTAGACTGCCATTTGGGTTGAAGGTCAGCAGTGAAGTTTTTCAGAGGAAACTGCACGAAGCCATTGGGAACCTGGATGGAGTGGTGTGTGTGGCTGACGACATTGTTGTATTTGGTTGCGGTAATGACAAGGAAGAAGCAGACCGGGATCACCAGAAGAAGTTGGATGCACTACGAAGGCGCTGTGATGAAAGAAGATCAAGCTGAATGAAGACAAGGCTGAAATCAAGAAAACCGAACTGACCTTTCTGGGACACAGGATCACAGCTGAGGGTGTTCAAGCTGATCCCCAGAAAGTAGATGCCATCATGCGGATGCCAGCACCTCAGGATGTGCACGGAGTGCGGCGCCTATGTGGTATGGTGCAATACTTAGCCCGTTTCTTACCCAATCTGGCTGATGATCTAGCACCACTAAGAGAGCTGACTCAAAGGGAGTGGAATGGCACTGGACTGATGAATGCAACCAGGCTCTGAGAAGGTGAAGAGAAGATCACGAAAGCCCTGTCCTTGCTTACTATAAGGCAGACCAAGAGCTTGTGCTTCAAGTCGACAGCAGTCAAGATGGTGTGGGGGCTGTGCTGATCCAGGCAGGACGACCCATTGAGTATGCATCAAGATCGCTGAGAGGAAATGAAAAGAATTGGGCGCAGATAGAAAAAGAACTTCTGTCAGTTGTATTTGGCCTCACAAGGTTCCGCCAGTATACATATGGCAGAAAAGTGGTGGTCTACAACGACCACAAACCGCTGGCCTCCATCTTAAGGGGACCACTTGGCAACGCACCAAAACGGCTTCAGGGCCTGATGTTGATGCTGCTCAAGTATGATGTGGAGTTTGAATATGTCTGTGGTACGAGTCTGAAGCTCGCTGCACATTGAGCAGGGCTTACGTTGACTCCACTGCTCGCTACCCTGAAGTTATGGCCGTAGACGCCCTCAAGGGTTTCCCGGATGCGATCCTCGAGAAGCTAAAACAAGCTACTGCTGAAGATCAGCTCATGCTAGCTCTCATGCGGTTCATACACATGGGTGGCCATCAGATAAGAAAGATGTGTTGCCCCTCCACTCCGGCAGTATTTTTCACTACGCGGCCAACTAAGCCATCAAGATGGGATCATTCTGAAAGGTGGAGGCTACTGATACCAGAAAGCATGCGTGGCTATGTAAAGCAAAAGCTGCATGCTGCTCACCTTGGATTAGACGGCATGCTTCGGCGAGCAAGACAAGCCGTGTTCTGGCCATCGATGAAGGCTGAGATCAGCTCGATGATCAGGGATGTGGAGCATGCCAGGAGCACAAACCGAACAACCAAAAGAAACATTGTGTACGACACCTCCAGGTACGGCACCATGGGGAAGATGGGTGTGGACCTCTGTGAACTGGCCGGAAAGACGTATTTGATCTCGGTGGACTATTTCTCGGGATTCATTGGGGTTGATGAGATGGGAAGTACAACCAGTCAAGCAGTTATCAAGAAACTCAAGACGCACTGTGCGCGATATGGCATACCCAAAGAGCTGATATCGGATGGTGGGCCTCAGTTTACTTCACGGGAATTCAGGAACTGGACGGAGCAGTGGAACATCGTTCATAAAACATCTTCTCCGTTTCATCAGCAGGCAAATGGAAGATCGGAAGCGGCTGTCAAGACCATCAAGATGATGCTACACAAGGTGATGATCTCTGGAACTGATCCGTTCGAAGCTCTGCTTGAGCTCAGAAACACTCCGCAGCAAGATACTGGCCTGTCGCCTACCGAAATCATGTTTGGACGGCATACTCGCTCTCTTATACCACATGTTTTCCAATCCCCATGGCGGGACGTTATGACTTTGTGTCTCAGCGGAAATGCCAACGCCGGCAGCAGGCGAAGCGGCAGTATGACAAAGGCGCAGAAACCTGCCGATACTTCCAGAGGGGCGGCGGGTCCGATTCCAGAAGACTCCGACTCTACCCTCGTGGGACCTAGGCACTGTTATCAGCAGAGACGGTGAGCGATCTTACACCGTGCGTGATGACGGTGGCACTGCTACGTGCGGAACCGAGTACACATCCGGGACAGTCCGATGGAGTTCTCTTCCCAACCCGCTACGACGCCCGAGGAAGAGGATCCCGCGTCGGACTCGATTCCAGTGATAGCAGATCGCGGCGAAAACCAACATCCTGGCACAGATCCGGTGGCAACGAATCCGGCAGAAGCAGAGCCCGTCAGTGCTGCCCGAGGTTCCGACTTCGGACCGCGTTCAGTGCGCACCAGACGACCACCAGCGTGGGCCTCGGACTATCAGATGTAAGGCGAGTAATAGTGATAGCCGCCTGTGTCTAGTGCTAGTCAGACACAAGTGCATGTTAGCCAGCACCGGTAAACAGTGTCTATAAGCCGAGAATCAAAATGTTCGTTTTCCTCACGTTCGGAGGTAAGTTTTGTAACTGTAATGTTGCTCTTACAAAGCTGATCATCCTTTCTTGAGAGCGCCATTTTCATGTTCGCCACCAATGCCCTTCCAGCTCAGAGATGTTCTATATCTTTCACTCGTAAGGAAGGGAGGATGTTGAAGGTTCTTTTGTTATTGCGGTGTTGCTCATCCCTTCTAGGGAACGCCATTAGCATATCTGACACCTAAGCATTTCCGGCTGATAGGTATGCTAGATCTTCATTCGTAAGGAAGGGAGGATGTTGAAGGGTTTGAGTTTTAGTTTTAGGTATTTTCTGATCTGGACGTTGAAGGTTTTCGGCTATGCATATCTGGCAAGCACAGGCGTGGAGCAGGAGGCAGGGCAGTCTCAAAATGTAAAACAAATATACTGAAACGTTTTTGCATGAATATACAAGTTGAGAAGAAGATCTTTCAAGTTGTATCTCACTGATATGTAAAGACATGAAGTCTCAACAAGGTGCATAGGCCATGCCATTAATTTTTTGTCGCCAAACTAGGCGAATGTATGAATTTTTATCGTTCTGAATATACAAGAACTAAGTTGCAACGTTTGGTTTTTCAAATATGAATTACGGACTCTGTCCCAAACGAAAATTAAATTGTCCTATCTCTTAACCCGCGCCCCACTGGGGGTCCGGCGCCACCTTCGCCCCACCGGGGGGCCTAGATGGCCCCCTCTAACTCCGAAAATATGGGCGTTAGCGCAAATCTGCGAAGTGCACTAGAAGGCTCGCGTGAATTCAGTAAGAAATAACTTCACATGTTTTAGTGCTCAGGTCAATGGTTTGACCTCCAGAGGTCAAATTAGGTCAAGATCGGCTATTTTCACTCAAATATGCAATGCTTAAGCAAACTGGGCAAAACTCTTATGGTATTAGAGCTATTGAGGCCTGGTAAAGTACATTTGATAGGAAATTGCCAGTACTTTTTCTGCTATGTGAAACGTAAGGGACTCCCGCCAGTGGTTTGACCTCCAGAGGCCATCTCGTGACCTAATATGACCTGAGGTCACGAAAGGTCAGAAAGTAACCTTGCCGTATATCAAATGAAAGCAAGTAACAAGACAAACACGATGGTGTTTGTTTCAGCGCTCTAGCTTAATTAGGTCAAAAGTTATTGTCAAAATGCTGTTTTTGAGCCCTGGTGACCTTGGATGACCTTGAAGAGGTGAAAGGGCAAATATGGTCCCTGGAATCCATGAAAGGGTGTCCAAGAACGCTTTTCTGATGAAGCTGAGCATTTTCAATCGTTTTTGTGACTTTTAGATCATAAGAAAGCTTCTCCCCATGCTTTTTCAATGGGAGAGGTCACCTCGTGACCTGACCTCAGGGCACGAAATCGAAAAATCCCAGATATACACCTTGTAGACCCTGGAGAGGTCATAAAGTGTAGGAAGTTTCAAATCGATCGACTTCGAAATGTAGCTCTTACAAAGCTCTAAAGTTGAAGCAAGGTGACCTTGGTTAACCTCGTCTGGTGACCTGACCTTGGGTAACCCGGGGTAAAGCATTTCAGGGATGGTGGGAAAATGATGCAGTAAGAGGAAGAGCCCTCAACCGCGGTGCTGCGCCTTATTGTTTTTCTGCTATCCCGGAAAAAACCTTAGGGGCCATCGATGGCCCCCCGTGGGGTGAGGGTTAAGCACGCACACTCTTGCACAATGGTCCACCGCATATCCTTGCTGGACATGCTCACTTGGGAATAAAGTCTTCATAAACATGTTGGCAGGCGTTTTAGTGTCAGCTCCGGTCCTGCAGCTCAGTCACAGCTCAGCTTTCTTACTGATGACAGACGGTAATACAATACTTCTTATAATAGAAGCGTGGTGTACAATTTTACCTAGCCAAGAAATATTACATCAAGAATGCCCAGAAACTTATTTTTATCTGTACTCCCGTGGAAAGAACAGGACCACTTTGAATTTTTGTGCAGCCTAGGCACTGACCTTGCTTTTTTATACCAGGGTATCAGTCATCTCTGTGGTCGCTAAATAACCAAAACAGCTGCTGCGTACTATCTCCTGCGTACTCTTATCCGCCCTTACCCTATATGACTTCATAAATAAAGGCCCTGTTCTTGGAGCTGTTAGATGCATTTCCCTGTATCGTCAGCCAAGGAAGAACTGATTTAAGCACATCGTTACTCTCGGCCCTAGACTGGTTTAAAAGTTGAAGAAGAGTAAGGAAACCTTTCAAATAAATCGGAATACAAAACTCGTGTCAATGTTGATCAGATTTCGTTCTATCGATGTTAACACAATTCTTGCGCACTGCACTGTGAAGTTGAGGTTTGGAAATTAGTTGTATTCTGGAAGACTGAAGACTCACTTTAAATGGTAAAAGCACTACCCAGTGAATGGAACATGTTTCAGTGTCCCGTGATCTACAAACTTCCTTCGCCCGGGCACAGGGCGTGCAATATGGAAGATTTCGTTTCGAGAAGGCCCGTGATGGTTTTTCGTTGGATTTCTAAATTTTAAGGGCTCATGTGCTTTGTATCGATTTACAATGTTTTGCGGGAAGTTTTCTGGATGTGAAAAGCTAATGAAAATTTCGGAGAACAGATTTAAAACGTTTCCAACGAGCTTTGTTAACGAATCTGTGACTTTGATTTACTTTGTTTACAGAGTCAACTGAACCGAAACCAATGTGATAGTTTTTTGTCCACTCCAGAGAAAAAATTATTTACTCCCCCATAAGCTTGAGCTCTAAAGCGCCTCCGGCGTTGAAAGGCTAATTAGTCTGGCATTTGACATCCGTGTTCCATGTTGCTAGGTAACTTGAATGGGGGCTGCTTGACAAGGAACTGAGATCTGACTCCGATCTGAGATTTTTCAACATATTGGTCATTTTAAAAAGCGATTTCTGTACTTGTTAGGATGTAGAACTCTGGCCAGGGGCGGCGCCACCGCGGGCAGCCGGAGGGCGAGGTTGTGGTGTCCTGACCCCGCCGCACCGAGCGGTACGCCCCTCGATGGCGCAGTATGGTTTTTGTATAGTTTTTGTGTGAGGGACTTCGCATCTGTTGCTGTGTGTGAGCGTATATAAAGAAAGAGTGCATGTCTAATAAACAAGGGTTCAGCAAACTTCTTCTCTCAGTCCGGCACACAACAAGGTCACTAAAATTCAAGCCTAAAGCGAACGCTGCTTCTCTCAGTATCTCGTTATGGTTGGATCTCTGTTTTATGACGAAAGTTTTACAGCCTTCTTTACAGGTGACTGAACTTAATACATTTCTGGCAGAGGTTTATAGCTGCGTCCAACATCATTCAAACTATATTTCGTTGATATCATGAGGAAGCACCATCAAAACGCGGAAATAAGTTACATAAGCTTACGATAAATCTATTCCGAGGTATAGTTAAATTAATCTATGAACAACAACTTTTCAGCCACCACATTCATCTGCAAACCACTCCCAGTGAAAGGCAATTTCATCGGTTTCCCATAGCGCCTCGGGCCCTGAAATTAAGAACGTCATTGCACTCTGCGACCCTTGCAACACCAATCCCGCCAATTGGTTTCAGCAGCTGGATGTTCTGGAACGTATCGAAAACCACATCGGATGTATTCGAGACTGACGTCACTCGCTCATCGTTAACTGGCGCCAATCGTGTGAGCTCTGGAAAGAATGGGCTCGGGAGGCACGACAGCACGCTATTTCAGTCACTTCTCAGGCATTTCGATCAATACTCATTCCAGGTCATGTCACGCCATCTGTTCAAGGTGTATCTCTAGCACGATTGGGGTAATTTCAGTGATGATCCGTTCTTTCTCTGTTTGCCAGAGAAAAATCACGGTATGGGGCTTCTTTTTACTTCTAGTGACGGTGTTTTCACCCTGTTGAAGCGGAACGACTGTCCAACGACAGGCGCTCTCTCGCCTCCGGCCTGTAGTCCGATTCACTGCCGGCCGCCGTCGTCCACAGCCATCAATGAACGCCAGTTTGTTCTGTTCACAGTCAACACGATCCGACTCACCTCGATGGTTACTGAGCGATACCTGACCAGCAAATGTGAGCTGACAAACATCCAAGAACGTTGGGCTGGCTCGAAGACCATCTTTCATTCTCATCTGAGTCAAACATCGAATGGAAGCAGACACTGACGGTGATTTGAGAAGACTTGAGAATATGTATGATTCCCAGCTAATTTTCTTGGGAGAGTCTGACAGAACACATAAGAGGCTCCCATCGGGTCTCAAATATGTCTTAAGATTCTTGATGGAGAAGTTACCAGCACCGAGGGAGAATCTTCGACAACCATGTGAACCGAAAACAACTTTCAGATAACCCTTACTGCTCTCATTCGAACGCCTTTTTTCTTAAGGCACATACCCCTTATCCAGTGGCGGATACACGGAGGGGGGTTAAGGGCACGAGCCCCCCCACCTCGAAATGTCGGTGTCTATATCAAATGCATAGCCGGAGGCCCTTCCAAGGCAATGGCGGGGAGGCTCAAGCCCCTAGCCTCCCCCGAAATGAAATCCTGCAGCTGCCACTGCCTGTATCCTCCTTGATAACATATATTAAATGTTCATAAGCAGAAAACAAAACAAAAAATCGAAAAAGTCAACTCTTTGGCCTATCGCTAAATGAAACGAGCGAGTCTCACCAGTGACGTGTTAAGCTCTCAGTCACGTGATTACCCAGCGCTGCGGAGAGGCGACTGCAGCCGACGCGTCACGCCACCGTCGCGTCGGCATCGATTCCAGTTTCTGAAGGCGAATCTCATGCAGGTCTGGTTCTCGTAACCGCCTCATCCGAATTTCACAACTCATTCCCATTGTTCTTTGTTAGTTGGTAGAGGAATGGTTTGACATTATCCCAAACTAGAGATCGGGCAAAACTGTAATGACAAAGGAGCAATCCTATGTGAAATAATGCATGCAGAAGGCCTTTTATTTACATATAGGTACGGGAAAGTGTCGTTCATTAACCTTAACAGACGTGGCATTGCGACTTTTTTCTTGCCATGGACAAAAGGGTGTTTCATTGTTCCAAAATGCAATATTTCGACGCATATCGATGTTCCCCTCAAACCTCATCTGCTTACAAGCTTCTGTGTGAAATTTCCACGTATTTCGATGATATTTGGAGGTCGCGCACTTTTGCAAATTTTTTATCAAATGTATTCAAATGTACACATAAGCGTAGGAACGTCCAGAATATTGGGGAGGCCATGGTGCATTTGGAAGTCATTTCTTTCCAGTCAATGCCAAAGGGTTAAGGGTTAAGAATCAAGAATATTGGGGGAATACCCCCTGCCCCCTGTTCCTACGCCTATGAATGTACAAATTTCCACACTGATACTGGCGCTGGTTTTCTTTTGCTTGGTCTTCTATTTCACATCTGAAATATTCTTCAAATTAAGTAAAACATTTGTTACTGCACAATGACTAGCCTGAGTATAAAACCCGACCGATTTCGGGAGCATCCCGCCCCCGTTTTCAAGGGAGATGAAGATACGACATGATACTATGACATGAACCTAACTAAGCAAAAAACACGAAGACAGGGTACACTTTGAAAGAACAATCTTAGCTATGAACATGACGAATCATTTTAGAATTATTAGCTCTAAACACGTGTTATTTTTCCATTCAATCTCTTGTTTGGCTGGAGTTTTAAGTGGTCCAAAAATCCAGAGAAGATGGTATATTTCTATTAATTTTTGGTTCCGTGGTGGTTTGGATGTAAATTGCCTCTTTTATTTCCCGCTGTTTTTGTCGTGAGTCGAAAGTTAAAATCGTTGTGGCGTCCCATTTGATATCATGACCCTTCTTGAATGAATGTTCCGCTGTGGCCTCCGCTGCTCTCTCGTCAATTGACCCTCGGATTAGTTTTTGTCGAGATTTTCGGTGTTCGTCTTGTCGGACTTCCATCATCCTTTTACTTTCTCCAATGTATATTTTTGGACAGTCATTACATTCCATCTTGTATACTGGGCCTGGTTTTTCCGGTTGTCTATCCTGTCCTTTGGTTTGACCAGTAATTGTTTGATCGTTTGATGTGGCTCAAAATATGTTCTTACGTTGAATTTGGAACATATGCGTCGAATCCGTTGCGATACTCCTTCTACATATGGGAAGGATCATTATATCAAATGGGACGCCACAATGACTTTAACTTTCGACTCAAGACAAAAACAACGGGAAAGGCATATCGCCCTCATCAAGAGATTCAACGAATTCGTCAAGGACGAGAAGCAGAAGCAGTACCTGCTCCGGGTGGTGGAACTCCATCGGAGGACTCTACCCAAGCGCACCAAGAAAGAATGCGCCTCTTTCAAGTGTAATGATTTTTGGTGATAAAAGTGCGAATGTCTGAATGTCCTTTTATTTTGCTTTTAAGGGTGTCAATCGATTCAGTTTTACTTATAGAGCTGGGGGAAAGTCGATATGACTTCGTTCCAAACGAACAAAATTTTACTATAGTGGGCTGAAACACCCTAATGGACAATGGTGCTATTTTGGTGGCCATTTGGCACTGTCACCCTCAGTGCTTTCACTATCTTAAAATCAATATTAAGATGTTGATGGCAAACAGCTTCGCCGCGCTCAGTAAAGCAGAGCTGCAAAAAGTCGGGCTCTCGGGTCATAAAGTGCCCGACAGATTTTAGGGCACGGTATGGTCCTGCGACAGATCTTACAATCTGTGAGAAAAAAAATCTTGAAAGGAAACAGAAAAGATTTTTTGTTCTAAAAAAAACTCAATATTAGAATTGCCACCTCTTTCACTTAACAAGTTTTTCATGAATTTGCACCTCTCCCATATCAAGCCAGTGTGCGGCAAGAACCGATGGAAAATCGAGGGACTTATGAATCGAGGGACCTTTGAATAGAGGGCCTTATGCACAGAGGGCCTTTTAAACGTCACCCAGAAAATCCTCTGCTGGAAAAATTCCTTCACCGGCCTGTCGGGCCCGATTTGTATTCCATAGCACGCGACAGCTTGGCCCGACAGGCCGCCGTAAAGGCCTTTCGACAGGCAAAACAGTTTTTTTCCTTCGTCTCCTTCGTTTGGAAGTACGCTCAACGCTGCCGCAAGGGCGCTGTTTGAACAGCGCCCTTGCGGCAAAGCCGGTGTAAAAGGTATCTTTGGTTTGAAAAGCAGCCCTGCGGTTTGGTGTGTTGCGTTGTGGATGTGGTGGAGGCCAAGGCCCTAGAATCCCGTGGTGTGGTGGAGGCAATACGTTGCAAGGTTGTGTTTTTGATTATTTTTCTCTTGCATTACTTTGGTATACATCTTGAGTAAACTGGTTGAGTTTGGATTTCATCGTCCATAGTTGAAGGGCTGATAAATGGCTCCGATTAAGCTGAAGCCCCTTCCACCGTCCCGTGTCAAGCTTAAATGTGGATTTGAGGGATGTGGGTATTTTGGCGAAAAACGTTTCAGGAGCATCAGCGAATCAAGCATTCTTGGCTGCCCTGCAAGTTCAGGAGCAGTGGTTTTGGCCAAGGGGGTCGTTTTGAAGCATGGATCAAACAGCGGGCAGATCAGAACAGTGTGGGGAGAAAACAAACAAGTAAGTGATGTGGTGTTCGTTGTAATTTCGGCAGCTTACATTTATTTCCACACAGTATGTTATGATCACTGTTGATCAATAATTTTAAATAATATTAATAAGGGAAAAATACCAGCAAACTGGTCAAATTAGACTAAAACATTTGATTTTCCCTTCCGTCTTCTTTTAAATCCAATGCCTGTTTGTCCAGAATTAACCACAAAAGTTGCATACCTTCATCAGTGGATTTGTAGATGCCAAAGAAACAAAACTCTTCACCTTTCCACATTAATTTGAGTTTTAAGTACCAAACTATTTCTCCCATTTCATTTTATTGACTTACCTAAATATGCCTATGATCTATGTCAAGGGGACAAAGATATAACAAAAACACAGACTAGTGCTACCTTTACTCATTCCTTTTACTCTTAACTGCCTTGGAAACATGATATTTATTTGACATTTACTATCTAACTGACTTAAGGTTATTTGTTAGCCTCATTAACTTCAGATCCTAAACCACCTACCCTCATGGAAATGAGCACGGCAATGCATGAAAAACTTTGAAATAGCCAACAGCCTCAAAATTTAGGATTATTCATGTAAACATGCATTTAAAAGTCATGGAAAGCTAATATTACATGTTTGCATTCAACTACAAGTAGCCATGATCCTTAAAAACACTTTTTCGAATATCAGAAAAGTACCTCTCTAATCTTGTTCGTCTGGCCATCAGAGCAAAATCCATATATATATCCAAATATCAATAATCCAAATATATCCATATCCAAATATCAAAATATCCATAACAAGGTGAGATATCGTGTCTTCGTCTCCTTTCATGTAATTGCTCAGTATTCGTTTTTGCTCAGTATTGTAATTGCTAAGTAAGCTAGCTCTGTAAGTAATTGCTCAGTATTGTAATTGCTTCATATTCGCAGCACAAACACTACCAGAGAATTTATGCAAATGCTAGTGCTTACGTCACCGAGAGTCGGTAGTGTTCTGTCCATTTAGAGTGGGCTATTTAGTTAAATTGCTGGCCTTCGTTTAGTCGTGACCGGAATGGCCCTGAACTATCACAGCACACGCTAAAATCGCTGTATATGTTATTTAACCGGTGGAAAGGCTTATTGTTCCTTGTTTGGCCTACCCTAGAGAAGGTTGGCGCTACCTTTCATCATGCTGATATGGTAACTGCGTGCCTGCTAAATCATCAGGCATCGCTCTGAAACGAGGTGAGATTTCGTGTTTTTGTTTTCTTTCATTTAATCGCTCAGTATTCGTTTGTAGCACAAACACCCCCAGACGGAAGTCGCCCATAACGCTAGTTCTCATGCCGCCGATAAAGCCCGGCCGAGGCGCCGCTGTCCAGGAAGCCGGATAGACGGCGGCTGGGTCTGGTCACCGCTGCTCGTGCCGAGATATAACCCTGAGGAGAGAACCATCTGACGCTTGGATTGACGCCTAGTGACATCTGACGCCTAGTGATATCCATTGGTGCCAAACTAGAAGTTTTTTATGCTAATTTTAGTATTATCTATTAAGAATGTAGAAAATGAGTAGGAACATTTTACCAATTGAATGGCTTTTAGACAATTTTAATAGTCCTATCCTATTCACCCGACAGATTTGGAGGTTTTTTCGAAAGTGCCCGACAGATTTGAGATTTTTTGCAGCTCTGCAGTAAAGCTATAAAACCGTGCCCTCATACCAATGACGGATGCAAAGGGTTATGGGGCTCAAACCCCGTCCCTCAACTGTCAGTGTTCCTACATGCTGATATGGTAACTGCGTGCCTGCTAAATCATCAGGCATCGCTCTGAAACGAGGTGAGATTTCGTGTTTTCATTTCCTTTCATTTAATCGCTCAGTATTCGTTTGTAGCACAAACACCCCCAGACGGAAGTCGCCCATAACGCTAGTTCTCATGCCGCCGATAAAGCCCGGCCAAGGCGCCGCTGTCCAGGAAGCCGAATAGACGGCGGCTGGGTCTGGTCACCGCTGCTCGTGCCGAGATATAACCCTGAGGAGAGAACCATCTGACGCTTGGATTGACGCCTAGTGACATCTGACGCCTAGTGATATCCATTGGTGCCAAACTAGAAGTTTTTTATGCTAATTTTAGTATTATCTATTAAGAATGTAGAAAATGAGTAGGAACATTTTACCAATTGAATGGCTTTTAGACAATTTTAATAGTCCTATCCTAACCACCCGACAGATTTGGAGGTTTTTTCGAAAGTGCCCGACAGATTTGAGATTTTTTGCAGCTCTGCAGTAAAGCTATAAAACCGTGCCCTCATACCAATGACGGATGCAAAGGGTTATGGGGCTCAAACCCCGTCCCTCAACTGTCAGTGTTCCTACATGCTGATATGGTAACTGCGTGCCTGCTAAATCATCAGGCATCGCTCTGAAACGAGGTGAGATTTCGTGTTTTCGTTTCCTTTCATTTAATCGCTCAGTATTCGTTTGTAGCACAAACACCCCCAGACGGAAGTCGCCCATAACGCTAGTTCTCATGCCGCCGATAAAGCCCGGCCAAGGCGCCGCTGTCCAGGAAGCCGAATAGACGGCGGCTGGGTCTGGTCACCGCTGCTCGTGCCGAGATATAACCCTGAGGAGAGAACCATCTGACGCTTGGATTGACGCCTAGTGACATCGGACGCCTAGTGTTATCCATTGGTGCCAAACTAGAAGTTTTTTATGCTAATTTTAGTATTATCTATTAAGAATGTAGAAAATGAGTAGGAACATTTTACCAATTGAATGGCTTTTAGACAATTTTAATAGTCCTATCCTAACCACCCGACAGATTTGGAGGTTTTTTCGAAAGTGCCCGACAGATTTGAGATTTTTTGCAGCTCTGCAGTAAAGCTATAAAACCGTGCCCTCATACCAATGACGGATGCAAAGGGTTATGGGGCTCAAACCCCGTCCCTCAACCGTCAGTGTTCCTACAGATAATACAATGCCGAAGGCTGTTCCGAGGTTTTCGCGGGGAGGGGATTTTGCCCCCCCTCAGGCTTTCGCGGGATATCTCTGAAACGTTTCGCAACTAGCCTGAGAAGCGTTAAGATGATATTCGTTGGGAAGAACCGGAGTGAGATTATGCAACTGTCATCGGCGTGACGTTTTATAATTTTGACAGAAATTGAGCGAGTGAGGCATGTGGGAGTGTCAGGGGTTGATGGGAACATTAGGAAGAATACAATTGAGAAAAACACAACGCCAGTACTTTTTCACAAATGTTAAGATGTTAAGACTATACTTTAGATGTTAAATATAAGACTATAAGATAGTTAAGTTAAGACTATAAGATGTTAAGTCTAGGACTGTACAAATGTTTAGACTACTTAAAAACACAACGCGAGAGTGTTTATATTTAAGGATCAAGTACATACATGCGTTTAAACGTTTGCAATATGCATTTGGTAAACTATTTCGCTTCCTTGCATGGACTTCTGATGATTTGCCGGCATTTTTCCGTTTATCTTAATGAAAAAATATCCTGCAGTATCTGACGTTTGCTAATATACCTATGTAAAAACAGGTAAAATATGTTAACCTCACCATACAGGGTTATTGCTCTGGAGCCTGCATTCAATTTTGAATTTCCACACATGCAAACTACTATATGCATTTGAGCTACAACTACATGCATTTGCATTGAGACGTGACGAGCCATTGCTACCCATGCTAATTCCACAGTCGCTCGTTCCGTCTCCATACAGAGAAGCTACATTACCATAAATGCTGGAATTTGAATGCTGAGCATGAACTTTGAGATATCTTGAGCAAAAGAGACGGGCATACAAATAGCTAGAGTTCACGGAGGCCCTGAGAACCGCCATGAAACTGTTCTGACTTGTTTAAATTCTTTCAAATTCCATCCACGGGCGTTACAAGGAATTCACAGTCTTGCTGGCTCTGGAACTTCCAGTGGATGCAGTTATTCATTTCCTACCCAAGACAAAGATGTCTCACTTTATATCAAAATGGGACCAGAGAGGCCTTGACGCTATTTCTCGCGCCGAAATCTGTTGACGCTATCTTTCTCACACCGATGACTGTAACAGTCATTGGTGTGCTCTAATATGTGTATAGCGATTTCCAGGTGCATTCCTCTACAAGTGTATTTTCAAATCTCAATCTTCCAAAACGGTTTTCATGCATGCAAACCGCGGGCGTGGACAATGAAAAACGATGTCCGTCGCATTTTGAATAATTTCGGTTGCCCCGGATTTTTGGTGAAATGTGTATGGTCCCTTGTAAAATTTTCGCTGGTTGTTCCTTACCTTTTATCCATGGGAACGGCACACTAACTGCCAAGGTCATACGGCATTATATCCTTGGGCGAACCATTTCGGGAGGCTTCATTGTCAGGGAGCAGGCCCCTTGGAACCCCTGGATCCCCCTATGATGGTAGGCACGAAGCAAGGTTTTGGACTTCGAGAGAGAATAAATGACTTAATGATGATAAATAACAGGAAATACCCTTTTTCCAACATCTAGATCGAGAGCGTGGTTCAGTCGAGTCGCTGGTTGATATTACAACGCCCTAAAACTCAAACAGCTAGTCCCTGTTAGCTGGTCGAATCTAATATTTTCGCGAAATTCCTTCACCTCACTATCCTACCTCCTCTGGTTCGACATTCATTTCTGCTCTATCGACTGCCTCAGGGACCAAATAGTGCGTGGCGACAACTGCAGGCAGCAGACCCAGCCCTGCACCACCGGATGGCATTGACTGCCCAACTCTCAGCTTGTGACGTTCTCCCGCCACGCGTCTCGACCAATGAGCGTGCTGTATTTTCCCGCCACTACAGGGTGATGAAACCTGTGTGGACGCCAGGAGAACCTCCAAGGCCGTGCGTTCAGCAGGGCACTGGGTTCCCGGGTCGCACGACCCCGAACAAGCAGCGCAATCGGCGAGAGGCCAGCTTCTGCGAAGTGCCCTCCCGCTCGCGGAAGGTCATATCCTGTCTGTAACGCGTAATGGAGCATCACATCTCTGAATAAAATTTGACATGCTAGCATAAAACTACCACTTCTGTAGAGACCAACGAGCTTTTCAATTAAACATTTACAACCTGTGTTTCAAATCCGGGCAGTGAGACCTACGTTTGCAGATGTCAATAGCCATCGGTCACGGGTAGGCCGAAAGCGCCGGTGTCCGCAGTCGTTCCGCTGGAACGTTCACGGTCCTGGTGGCGGCGACTTCAGAGGGCGCCACTTAGGGGTCGGGCGTCAACAAGTGGTGGGGGGCTTGTCTGATCCGTCACTGTCCGTAGGAGTCACTAACGAGCAAGCGCAGGGAGTCTCCCAACAACTAAAACTGTTCTCTGGGGAGGCAGGTTCGTGAGTCGTTATCCCCGCGCACATTGCTGAGTAAGCTGACGGCTAATCAAGTTGTTCCCTATGCCGTCAATTTCAATTCCTTGCTTTTCATTTACTGGCGTTATTGGGATATCGGTTGCCATAGTGAACGGATGGAAGTTTGCAGCTGGTTATTGAGGAAAGCAATGACACTTTCCGTGAATGATGATTCCGTGTGTGGACACGGCATCAGCCAACAAGTTCGGCCAAGCTGTGATGGAAGTGCTGTGTATCGCTAAAATAATACTCCCAAAGCCACGATATATTCATTTCGATTGCGAATGTTTCGATACACTGAATACCTGAGAGAAAATGCACGATGATTTACTGATTCATCGCATCACCATATTCCAGCTGGTTCGGAAGTTTACAGCAATAATGTAGGAACTGATATTTGGGCAGAGCATATTTCAAGCTACAAGGTGGTGGGTATTTTGCCCACCAGTCCTCCATCCTATGTCCACCAGTGACCGGCCCAGTGCCCACCAGCAACCAGCCATTTGATGCTCTACGAGTGCCCTTTTCGTGATAATTCGTGCCCTTTTCAGCCCAATGCCCGCCAGCCCCAATTCTATAAAATATGCCCTGTATTTGGGTCTGTAAGCATAACATCTTAATGAGAAAGCTAGGAGCAGGTACAATTTCAAGTTTAATGTCACAAAGAAGTATGCTTATCATACTAGCAATTTGCAAATGGTATTTTATGGGATGTATCGACGAACCCATTAGTCGTAGGTATACTACTCTGGCAAAAACTAATAATGAAGAGACGAGATTTTGAAGTCAGCAGGGAAGCGCAACAAATCTGAAAATACTGCAAAAACTTTTGAACTAAAGGTGTTTGATATACCTATGTATTTCAGTTTGGGCTTGAGGATGCGTGGCTCAGTGGAACAGACAGCACCTGTCTCCTGAGCCACAGGTCCGGGGTTCAAGGCCCGGTGGTATCTCTGAAAAATCCAGCCTGATCCCGGAAAAATCTCCAAACAGGGTGGATTCAGCAGTCCCATGTAAACTTGGCAATTGATGCGTCATTAAACGCTAGCAATTATTGTTATCGTACGGTTTTTCTCCCAATTCTGTCTCTGTATATTCTATCCACTTCCATTGAGCTATACCTCTTTATCTGTACACCACTGCCACTGAATTGACCTTCCCAGCTGCGAAAAGGCAAGAATAAGCAACTTATGTAAGCAAAGACTAAAATATCGACGAACTTTGATAGTTTGGTCCTGGTCCGTGCCTGAAGCGATTGTTTGACCTGTGAATTGTGTGTACAGCCATACGTGTTAGCCTTTCCAATAGCGATGCTGTGCCGCCCACCTTACACCGCCTGCAACAAACCTAATGCAGGTTGTTGCATCTGTCACAGACAAGATGGAGCAGAAACAACGAAATGTATCAGCTCGAAAACAGAATGAATACGAAGCCGAAGAATCAGACATTTTCATCCTCATATTATTTTAGTTTAAATGCTTGAAGTGCGTGTGCAATTGTGTTTTTGTGTGTTTTTTAACCGGTACCTAATCCTTATTCTTATCCTTACTCTACCTGGAGGCTGTGAGCGCATGCGCCTGTGGCTGCAGCGACCCCTCCAGGTAGAATCCCATCCTCTTTATCCTCACCTTTCCTCTTCCTTCCCATCTCCTTCCATAGTTTATAATCACTTCATACTCATCACGACAACACTTTAAAAGCCACCTTAATCGTGAGGAAGTGTTAGTAATACATGATAATACATGATGATACACGCCCGTAGTGGAACCCTCATACCACGTGACATCGTCATATAACATGCCGAATGACTTCTAGAGCGTCAACCCGCTGGTCAGCGACTCGAGTGGCAGTTAAGTGGTGCATGACCAGAGCTCACAGTTACGCAGTGACCCGTGAAGTGTGGAATGTCTCATGCAATCTAGGTAATTTAGGATTTCTAACCGAAAATAGAATGCAAAATGAATTAAAGTTTGGCATGACAGACTCGTGACTCGAACTACCTTGGGGCATCAGCTTCTCTTCTAATTTGGAATGTTGATAATTGAGGTGATGGACTGAACGTTCAGTCCAACAACTTTTCGGGGGGGTTGGGGGGTGGGGGTTTACGACGCACCAACGGTTAAGTTTACGACAAATCCTGTCTTCTGGTTGGGCTCGAACCCGCGGCACTCACAATGCCAAGGCCCGAGCGAACGCGCGCGTGCTAAACAACTGCGCCACCAGGCCCCGGTGTTTAAGAATGAAAATTGGACTGACATGAATACATTTGATATTTGTAGTAGCTTACTATCATGTTTCACAGAACATGTTTTACATTTCTGGAATTCACCAGATTCTTAAATATAAAGGGGAAAACTTATGTGATGTTGGATTAACTTTAAGCTTAACCTTCAGACGATTTTTACATGGCTGTCATCCCTCATCTACACATCTCTGCCGTGTCATTTGTTGTCATGTCACGATTTCCTAAAGCTTTAAAAAAGTATGTTTGTCCCAGAGGATACCCCAGTTCAGCATTTGATGTGTGCCCAATCTCATTACCGGAAAAGTGGACTCCGGCAGTCTGTTCGGGAGTTTCCCACTACATGTGTCTCAGTGCAGAGATGCAGAGCCACCTTTTACATGTTCGCATGTCTTGTGTTGAAACAAACAAGAGTAGTTTGTTCCGAAGGGCAGTAATTGCCTCTAATGATCACGCTGGATGCTGCCCCGAGGCAGATCCATGTAATGAGACTTGTAGTAGTTTTAGAGCTGGAGTGGTGCAGGATCTGGAGGATCACCCATCTTAGCCTTCTTAGTTTTTACGTGTCTGTTTTTTTACGTTTTAGTGTGCTTTCGGAACTTCAATATATTTTGTTTGTGTCTCACTATTATACAATTTCATGTACATACATAGAGTGTTTTCTGGGTTTTCCATTTTTATTCCCAACAATCTGCAGCATTGTAAATATCCTTCACTCTGTTTATCTTTTTTAACTTCGGCTATAATTGGGATTAGAAGCGAACTAAAAATATTTGTCTACTTTATCGACTTCAACATGTTTCTTCAAGACAAAACATCGTAATTTCAGTAAACAGCCAATGTTTGTGACGTGCCGAAGTATGGCACCGTCTTAATGCACATATATCGTCCGGAATATCACGATCAGCCCCAGGTCCTAGAAGCCGGCCCAGAGAGTCAGCCACATGATCACAACCGCGCCCAGCCGGACCCCTCCCTCCAATCCGCACAGACTCCGCTCAAGTTGCCGGCAAATGGCCCCTCCGTCATCGGCCGACATACGCCACAGGCGTTTTAGACCTTGAGCCTTTGAAAAAATTTGTATTTTCGGCACGGGAGTAGAACGAAAACGAGGGCTTCGAGGTCTTCGACATCGACCCGGTTTTAAAGCTCTCTTTAAGATCTATACAGAACCTACGCCAGCTATTTACTTTTGGCCAACTTCGAAAATCACCAGAAGTTAAACCAGCCTGCCTTATGTAGAGGCCTGCCGTTCACATCCCTCTCCGGCATTCTCCCCGACTTCGCGGGGGAGGCCTCTCCCAAGGCCACTCTGTCTGCACTGCTGCCCCACGTTCGTGTTGGAACGTGTACGGCGAGAGTGGACTGGCTGTAAGGGGGCGTATGCGTACGTGGCGCTCCCCTGCGCGCGGCCCTTACTGTCGCGACGCTTCGCGCCGTCGCTTACGGCCGCTGTTGCTAGGCAGCCCGTGCCCGGCCAGGTAGGGCGTGATGAAAGTAACGGTCCAACCCTCAGCCCTGTCTGCTGGGGGCGCGCGACCCAAAATATGTCGAGGCCAGCGGTCGTCAGCAGTCAGTGCACACAACCCGCAGGTCACAAGCTGCGCAATTTCCGACTCATCAGAATTGGCAGCTGTGTTCATGGTTGCGGACATGTTTAACTACACAACTGAATACTTATTCAGAAGACAGAGAAGATAAATGATGGCATTAACCCTCGCACCACCGGGGGCCATCGATGGCCCGCTCCTGAGTTTTGTTTTCGGAATAGCAGAAAAACAACGAGGCGCAGCACCACGGTTTAGGGCTCTATCCCTCACCCCATCATTTTCCCACCATCTCTGAAATGTTTTAGGGTCACACAAGGTCAGGTCACCAGGCGAGGTCAACCAAGGTCACCTCACTTCAACTTTTGAGCTCTACCATAGCTACATTTCTAAGGCGATCGATGTGAAACTTCCTACACGTATGGTCCTTCCAGGCTCTAAAAATTTGTATCCGGGATTTTTTCGATTTCGCGACCTAAGGTCAGGTCATGAGGTGACTTCTCCCATAGAAAACACATGGGGAAAAGCTGTCTTATGATCTAAAATTAACAAAAAGGATTGCAAATGCTCAGATTGTTCAGAAATGCGTCCTTAAACATCTTTTAACGGATCCAGGGGCGATATTTGCCCTTTGGCCTATCTGAGGTCATCACAGGTCACCAGGGGTCAAAAGCAGTATTTTTACAATAACTTTTGACCTAATTAGGCTAGAGCACTAACTGAAACACCATCGTGTATTTCTCGTCACTGGCTGTCATTTGATATACAGAAAAATCACTTTTGACCTTCCGTAACCTCAGGTCATATTAGGCCACGAGGTAACCTCTGGAGGTCAAACCACTGGCGGGAGGTCATTATATTCTGTATAGCGGAAAAAGTCAATCATTTTCCTATCAAATGCACGTACTTTGCCAGATCTTAATAACTATAATGCCATGAGAGTTATGCTCAGTTTGTTTAAGCATTGCATCTTAAGTGGAAACAGCCCTTTGTGACCTAACTTGACCTCTGGAGGTCAAACCATTGACCTGAACGCTTAAACATGCAACGTAAAATCCTACTGAATTCACGCGAGCTTTCTAATGCACTTTTCAGATTTGCGCTAACCCCCTTATTTTCGGGTTAGAGGGAGGCCATCGATGGTCCCCTAGTGGGGCGAAGGTGGCGCCGGACCCCGTGGGGTGCGGTTTAAAGCAATGAGGAATGGTCTCTATTTTATACGCAGAAGAGAAAGATGTTGACGAGATTGATTTCAATTAATAAAAACAGAAATCTAGAACATATTTTAGGGCGGCTGCAAAGTATGGTACGAATTCACAATATCCGACTAGAATCCCCAACTTCTATAGTGCACAAAAATACATGGAGGCTAAATACGTTCAAAACCTGAACAAGAAGAGTACGTGTTGCGACTTTAAACAAAACCCTCCGAATTTGTGACCGCAAGACCTCTAGACTAGAGATGTGATATGTCGCTCGCTGGCAACCTTTGATAATTCGGTTGCCAGAATTAGAGTGGGAAAATGCGGCGGCCATTACACACGTGTGCTCATAGCTGAAGAGATCCTTGATAGAGGTCGTATTTGTACTTTTGTTCATCATAGGTATGTGAAGGAGCTCATCACCATTACAGGTGTACCTAAAACACTTGGTGAGTAAGGTTATAATCATATGCTTGGCAATAATGGCGCAATGAAGCTAGAATTGGGCGGATTTAGCACATAGCTCAGAATTTATGGTTAGTTTGAATTGCCAGTCACCAAGGCTTAGATGTGGATTGCTAAGTTACTCTAGGTTACAAATAGTAGGTAGAATCAGCCTATATTATGAGCTGTGTTGCGTCTGGAGCCTAGAATATGTTTGCTAATGAGATTTGATGCATTAATGACTGTTTTGTTTCTGTAAGATAAAATGACGTTGAAGCAATGGCTCCAATATTGAAAGCAATGTCTGCATAACAAAATACCTCTGTTTTGCACAACTGCTTGTTGACGCTCTGCTGACATGCTCGTGTCCCATGCTTTTCCTCTGTGTCACCTGATAGCCCATGCTGCTTCCTCAGGTTACCCTGAATGACCACCCTAGTTTACCCTGTTGCCACAAACCTTTGTCTTGTCTCTAAAAGTTGAGATTTAGAATACAGTTCCCAAAGCGTGTATCAAGTTTTTCCTGTCGGTGATGACAGTACGTAATCCATTGATCCATGCCGGGTTAGTGCAGCTTGAAACTACCGGGAAATAAAAGCTTCGAGAGAATCCACGCTAAAAGAACGGACGATTTTGTGACCAAAGTTCACAACCTATAACATTCCCATGATAATTTTTGGCCATATCACACCATGTAAAACCGCTGTAGAGGAGAATTACTTGCGTTTAACACTGGCCTTTAGTTCTGCGTACGATGGACCTGCACCAGTGGGAGGGCCAGGACTGCATTCTTAGCTTTGCATCCGTTTGATAAAACAACTTTGATGAAAAACTCTTAACATAAGCCACTTTTCGAAGCTTTGAAACCTTCTGCTTCTTATGAATATGCGAAGTTACACTCCTGGGCATTGGTGTAGCCAGAATCAGTTAAGGGGGCCAAGCCAGCCCAAACCGAGGTTGAGAAGCAAAAACAAAAAAACGCCAACGTCTTCTAAAAACGTCGCACAGCGCTTTCTCTGCGGTGCTCTTGCTACCCCACCATCACGGCAGCTCGGTGGCTTCCTCACAGCTGTGGGGCCAAAGGCGGGGTATTGGCACTAATGCTCCCTCTGGCTCTGCCAGTGCTGAGTGCTCATAGGTACTCAAGGACTGTCAGTTGGTGGCTGACCTCCCCTCCCGTGTCCCTGTGCAAACCCAGACGGCTGGGTGTACCTGGAGACTTTGTGTGACGAAAAAACCACCTTTCTGACCGTCATGACTTCTTCACAAAACTCCACAACCTCCCCTGTTTGAGCCTCTTCATAGTTCACAAAGATTATCAAAACAGGCAATACTATGCAAATATTGGAACCCAAAATGATAATTTGGAGCACGTGTGTGCATTTACGCAACGATAAGTCGCTTCAAGCGTTTCCACAGAGGTGCAGAAAGTATGCTGGCTGTCACAAACTCAATGCGACGTATGCCTCCTCTGTCACACAGAGCTGGAAATCACAATTGTATACTTGAATACTATTTCCAATATGCTGAATGTCCTCTACCTGTCTCTTACTTTTTGCAGCAGACGAGGTTCAAGCACCAAGCTATTACAGCATGAAAGTAGTAAACTGTGTTTTTATTTTTAGATAATGTTTTTGTTTTTGGAAGGTAAATTTCCAATTATGGATCATTGTTTCCAGTATTGGGATCATAACTATTATTGGTAACTCTGCCCGCAGTTTCCCCAAATGACTTGCATTTCCTTTTTTGAAGAAGTTTCCATTTTTGGAAAAGAGTGTTTCCAATTATGGTACATTTTCCCATGATTAAATGTAACAATTATCATGAAAATAATTATTATTGGGAACATATCAATGAATGGGATCGTACACGTACACACAATTGGGAACCCTGATCACAGCTTCCCCTCTCACTAAACTTCTATCTCACATATCAATAAAAGGGACAAAAATGTCAATGTCAACATAGGATTTGGATCTACCTAAAATGTGTTGGTAACGTGGACCTTAGGTAGCATTTTTAAAGACAGACCAAATGCTTAAAATTTGCCTCCCAACCCCGATTATCACCTGCCTGGTTGTTCCTTCTTGCAGTAAAGGCTAAGAGGCAACTACCCTGCGTAGATGTAAAATCATGTCTATTGGCCAAATAGGTACAGAGGCATTGGAAGACTGTACAAAATTGACATGATAATTTGATCATGAAATCTCACCTGAATTACTGCTGTTGCCAGTCTGTTGCTGGCGCCAACTCTCCCAACTTCCTCCAGCTCCAAATCTACCTAACCAATCTAGGGCACAAATAAGGTAAGGCACAAGCAAGCTAAGGAATGAAAAACCAAGTTTGATATGTGAAAGTGCATCAGTCTTACAGTAGCCTACATTAATCTTAGATTAGCCATGGGCAGCACTATTTGTTCTAGCTAGTTTTAGCCTGCACTTATCTCAGATATACCTTATGCCCTCAAAGAAGTGGCTTCCCACCTGTTTAAATTTTTTGGCAGGATCTACATCACATAAACATTTCGAACTTGTCTTGTCGCAGTTGCGTATTTTCAGTAGAATTGCTGCCCAGCCATGTTTATTTTTTCACTCCTTTAGTACTTTTCTTAGTAGCTTTTAGGCGTACTTAATACTAAATTCAAAGAAATAGGGGCTGCTAAATCCAAGAAACTCAAACTGTAAATATGATTTAACCTGACAAAATGGACAGCGAAGTACATGATAAAGTATCTGCGTTATCGTTATTGCCTTAAATATTCCCGCAATCGTGTATTTCTCGAAAAAAACTGACTGTCACATTTCGGGTATCTAGGCGGCAACTTTCTGGCAATTACTAACAATCGGCACCATTGGGCTGAATGTTAAAATCTGGCAACTAAGACAGCAGTTTCCGGGTTTTCTGCAGCGGGGGTCCGTCGTTTTAGTAGAAACTGAACACAGTACCAATATTGTATCATTGATGGTACGCTGTGCAATTGAAGAACAGAGTTGCTAAATAAAAATATTTGATACACGCTTGATTCTGTATTTCGAAAATCTGTGGTTTAATTTTTGAACCATATAGTCAAGATCGCTATTTTGTCACACTTATGCACATCGATTTTCGTAAATGTGTCACAAACTTCAGTAGCCGAGTTGGCAAGTTTCTGAACCTCTGCGTTTCCACTCTATTAACTGTTCAATACACCGCCCAACCTGAGAAAACAGCACCCTCTCCTAGCCCTCGTTTTTGGAAGACGTACCGGATAGCAGACCTCTGTCCTCTTTGGTAGCACGGCCATATCCTACTATAAGTCACCTCATATAACACTTTTTGGATTTGCGAAAAACTGCTCTCCGCACTCGTTTAGGGGTGGGAAAGACACGTTTGCCCCCTATTTTCCGTCTAGGGGTGGGGTAAATTTCCCATTTTGCTCTAACGTAGATCCGCCACTGGGCTAAGCCAAAGCCCGTGCAAAGTCAATGATACATTAACACCTGCACTGGAGAGGGCTTTGGCACTAACGCGCACTGGAGGAGGGCCTGGTAGTCCCCCTAATATCTCAGTAACTAAAAGGTGTAGAAAAACGCCCGTTAGAAGGTAAGTGAAGAATATGGTGATCTATATCATAGCTCATTTGCATTGACCTAGGTCAACATCTTTCAAGGTCAAACGAGATCATAAAGGTCAAATCTATGCCATGCTGGGAACCTCTGGGGAAATGCCAGGATTATGCAAGAAAATGACGAAAAAAATTTAAAGACGGACCTGGGTCACAAAGAGAAGGTCGCAATGAATCTTTGCTACAATTTTGGGGTCAATGTAATCAAAGGTTATTGACATATGAAGACTCAATTTGGTACGTTACCTATAATGTACGTACGGTATAACTAGCACTATAGCAACTATTTGGCGGGAAATGCGGATATACCTTTACTCACGACCTTTGACCTTGACCTTTACATTGAGTTAGTTTAACTATAACATCATAGCATAATATACGTCAGACCGGGTACCACCATTTGACCGGAAGTACCGGGGTAAATGACCTTGAAAGTATTGATAGGACCTTGACCTGTGACCTTTGAACTTGAACTTGACCTTCATGTTAGGTGACCTTGACATATCATCTCAGTTATATTGTGTTATGGCGTCACCACTCGGTCTCCAATGCAATCAAACTGGTCCGACCCCGCGATTGTGGCGATCTCAAAATGCAGGTCTGAATTTGAAAGCCTATACGTAAAAAATTCAATCAATTCACTAAACGACGAGCCGGTAAATTCTCATAAATTTGGCCAAGTATCGTTTTTCGGCTACGAGTGGTGTTCCAGCCACCTTGGAAAATAGGTAGAGGGGGCTCCGAGGCCCCCTCTTTCCAGTGCCCATGTTAATGCACACATGAAGTGAATCACATCCGCACTTGTCAATTTAACCCTCGTCTGCCATAGACAGGCTGCATCCTCTGCCAAAGGCGGATCCAGGATTCACGATCAGGGGAGCGGGGAGGCGCCCGGTCTGAGGGCGCCATCCAGATCAGAGGGACGCCACCTCTGGACCATGCAACTGACCAGGGGGAGGGAGGCAAAACTTGGCACCGGGGCGCTGATACTTGCATCCCGACGAAAACAAAGTTTCGGGGAGGGACCTCTCAATGGAGTGCCGAGGCCATTTCAGGAGGCTCCGAGGTTCGATAGGGGTGGGAGGAGGGGGTCTTCCATACCCCCTGAATCCGTTTCTGGTTCCCACCATGTTTTGCTATATTACGTCGTAATGCGTACTGCACTGCGTCTTTTTGGGAAGTACAGAGGCGACAGAATGGAGGGTAGGCCACCCCTGCACATGTGGACGTGTGGTGGCAATATATAAGCTTCCTAGGGTGTAACATGTGTGTAGCACATACATCCTGACAGCCAGGGTGGGGCTTGTCAAGGGGACTTTCTGAACTCAGAGGGTGGGCGGAAACGGCTTGCATGCATGTTGCACAACTGTTACGACAAAACGTACATTCCGGGTTTGAGGGCTTGTGCATGATAAAATAAGCATTAGCACACAAATGCAGAATTTTGACTCATCTTGAAATGATGGGTATATATTAGAAGCCCGAGAATGTTACCAAGACCCACATATACATAGATAGAAGGGTGCACACCAAAGGCCCAAAACAACGCACTCTAAACTATACATACAAATACGAGACATTGAATGTCAAGATTCTGTGATCAGTACGTTCTCTTGATATTTTGTATATTATTTGTATTATTTTCTTCTTAACGTTAAATCGCTCCTATTTACTAAGCAGCCACGAGGCGTCCGCGAGGCAGTGAGGGCGGAACGTCCGAATTAAGGGGGGGCACCATGGACTTTTCAATCCATTTCTTTCTAGTCAACGTCAAATGGTTAGTGTTAAAATTCATGATTTAAGGGGGGACCGTGCCCCGGTGCCCCCCCCAGTTCCACTGCCAGTGCCGCGAGGCCCCGCTCTAACTTAGTAGAACATTATACGGGAACCGGCTCAGCCCAGCTGTACTAAGACCTTTGGCGAGCTTATAATCTATACGAGTAGCTGTTGCAATGAAATGAATTTGGCAGTAGCAGGTTACTGCATCATTTGAATTCAAGGCATTACATTTTCAAACGAAACCGCTACCCTCCATACCAGAGGTTTGCGTTTCTCCTATCCCCCAAACCTTGCAACACCTATATGAGTGAAGGATTTAGAAGATTATAAAAAATAGCATCGACAGGTTCAATTTGGGGCCATTGCTACTTATCACGTACATCACAGTGAAAATTTGTAACATTTAAAACAAACAAGATTATCTAATTTGAAGAAGACACTGTGATTACGCAAACCCAAACATGAAAGTTCACATCACTTACAAAAAAGAGTCAAAAATCCTATTTGAAAGTTTGCTTTTTGCTTTCAGAGGGACCGGCTCCCTCTCGACGTAAACAAAAGCACTATCCAACTTATTCCAGAAATCAAACTAAAAACTGAACAGCATACTCGAATCATGCACTAACAACTCAAAAAACTAGTGTGAACAGGCATATACATGGATAAAGGCTTAGGACAGAGCTCACATAAATCGCGTAGTATCTGTTATTGGTGGAAACATTGGAATCTAATCGTAAGTTTGTTCTTACCTGTGCCGAGTTTCACTTAATCACTTAAAATAACATATTATTAACATATGTTTCATATGGGAAAACAATACAAAATTACACCCAGCAAAAAAAAACAGTAATCAAAATCATGCCATCTGTTCAACATAAACTTAAAATTATCGGATATTATTCAAATACAAGTACTGAGCATACTCTTGGCAAAATGAAATGAAATATTTGTCTCTTCAATATATTGTGGCTTGTTTGAGTTTCACCATCAGGGAAACAGCAAAAAGTATACAGCATTTGAGGTACCTTATGCGGAAACCTAATACGGAATATATGCATTGTCTATTGTTGGATCCAAGACTTGCAACAAAGTGGTATCATCTTCTGCAGTATTGGAAGAAGTTCCGAGGACAAAATGACATTCAAAATTCGTTTCCATAAATACTTCATTCGCAAACACAAAGATTTAGATCAATAGATTAACTAATATCCCAAACCTTATAACCTTTAGGTGTCTTCTTGGCCTCTCTCTCTCTCTCTCTCTCGCTCTCGCTCTCTCTTTCTCTCACTCTCTCTCTCTGGGTGTGTGTGTGTGTCTTCTTTACAAAAAACTGTAACTTCTAGCCACTTGGGAAACTTTAAGAATAGCAAACAAAGTATGAGCGATGACGCCGAAGCTCAGTGAATGAACGATCATTCTTGTCTGATGTGTTCCTGTCGTCCACTTTTTTGTTCGCCTGACTGTTAACTCGTGCCTGGCTCTCTCATTTGCTGATGAGTATATATGTAGATATATTTAAGTGTCTGTCGCTTCATATTTGTGAACGTCGCGATGCTTTCTGTGAACGTCAGGTACTGGCAAAGTTTTAGTAAACTATAGTCTTACTGAGCTCTTTTTCATGGATGAAAGACAGATTGGCCCCCTGTATGACTCTGCACACTTGCATTATGCAATTGCATCACACTGGGTATCACCTCTGCTGCAGCCTGCGCCAGCGCCGCTCTCCTCTGGTATCGTATTTTCTAGCTTACTGGTGGGGCTGTCTGTGGATCGACGGTTGATTGTCCAGCGAGTCACGACGGTACCTCTCGGCGGTCATGACGGAGGGCCAGTGACCGGGCTGCGCAGGACCCCACCCAACAGAGCCGGCATCTCCACCAGCAGCGGTCACCGCACCCCACTCACAGGTCGGATGTCTCGGTAGCTGCACTTCAGCCACTGATCGAATATATCGGTAGCTTCAACGCACTCCAGTCACATATTGGATATATCGGTAGCTGAACCTCAGTCAAAGGTCAGCTATACCGGTAGCTGCATCGCACTCCAGTCACAGATCGTATATATCAGAGCGACAACTCAGTCACAGATTGGCTAGACCAGTAGCTGCACCGCACTCCAGTCACATATCGGATATATCGGCAGTTGAACCCGAACGGCAATGAGCTCCTTGCTCGTTTGTTTCAGCATGGTAGCCCCGTTTTAACAATAAGAGGAATACATGACCTTTCTCCAAAAGTGAGAACTGTTATATAGAAAAATAGGTTTAATTATTTTCAAATGTATCAGCGTCGAACCTGCTTCCTCACTTTCTCTAAAATATCACTGTCCGATGTGGAAAGAAAGATGGAGAGTGCACATGTATTTTCATTTTATTCAACACTGTCAATTCTGAGCTTTACTGCCGGTTGGATCCAACAAAACATACAGGAACTTCATGACTCCTCCGCCTTGATTTTAATGACCACCATTGTCAAAAGCCAGCTTCATGTTGATGCGTGGGCTTTCCAGGAAAATATCCCCGGCCAGGGGCGTCGCCACAGGGGGGCTGGGGTTCTCCCCCCACTCTTGGAAAGTGGTGGGAGGGCCACCCCTCCCCCCACTTTTAGCTGGAAATATCATAGAAAATTTCGAATTCAAGAGGACTTAGGGCTTTCAAGGGTTTCATCGCTGACCCCGCCCCCCCCCACTTTGGCCCCGACCCCCCACTCGGAAATTCGTGGCGACACCCTTAGCACCGGCAATTAGGTCATCACCATCACCACCCATTACATTTTCACCCAATGTCATACACAAGATGACTGACTATTAGGTACCAATGTCAAAACGACTACGATATAGATAGAGACCATGCAATATTTGGATCAATGGGACCAAAGAAGTACCGCGTGGGCTTATAGAGATGTCTAGGAAAAAATTTGTCCGCGCCGCACGTGCAGCGGGTCTTGAGCATGACGTCACTTTTCTTAGATCACATCATAGCACATAAACCTAACACGCACCCTGCTGGGGTCCCTTGCATGACGCGCCCCGCTGGGGGGCGTTTTTCGCCCCCCTCCGTATCTCGTTCCCCACGAAAGCTAAAGGAAAATTACGGGCGGCGTTCGAAAGCTCTTGACAAGACGAAGAGTATTTATAAGAAAAAATTTATATCAGGTTAATATTGAGGTCAGTAGAGGTAAAAAATGCTCCATAGGCTTACAAAAGAGCAGTGTACGTTTCCCTCTCTAGATCTGCTCTCAGGGAAGCTAGAGTAAATCTTTATGCATCATTGGATTTCTCTTATCGCGGCAAATCGAATGATGTATAATATGACCTTGCTAGGTCAAATAATCAAAATTACCTGACCTCGACCTAGGTCAGGGTCACAGAGTAACCTGGTATGGTCATGTTGCATATCAATCGACTCCCCATGACAATATAAACACAATGCAAGCAAAATGGGAGCTTTATCTCAATTCAGTGAGAAGTTATTGGCAAAACAATCACTCTCTGCTCCCGTGACCTGATATGACCTTTGAGCGGTCAGATGCCCAAAAACTCACCTTTGTGGTTAATATCGTGGTAAGAATGGACAGTTTGGAGGATTTACAGCCTTATCTATCCATCTAGCTATCCAGTATTTCTTGAAAACGAGTCCATTTTATTTTTCACCATAGACTTATAATGGGGTGACCAAAAAATTGACCCCACTTTAGGTCACCAATATCAAAATTCCGAGATAGCAGATTTGTAGACCCTAATGACCTTATAATATTGTGGAAGTTTCAAACTGATCGGTTCGCTAATGTTCTCTGGGCGCTGCTTCAAACTCGTAATTTTAGGTTTTGAGGTCGGGTCACTTGACCCTGAATAGCTCCTTGACCTGACATGAGCTTAACTAAAGAATTTGGTCAGATGTGTAGAATTGATCAGGAATAAGGTACCGTAAGTTTCCTTGTTCTGCATCTCTTCGTTTTTGAGCTATTTGGGCAAAACCAGGAGGAGGGGACGAATTTCGCCCCTACCCCCAGCGGGGCGCGTGTTAACGGGGGGAGGTTCGGCAGGTAGGGAATTTTACAGAACGCGAGTGGTAAGTTCTGGAACAAATGAAACACGGATCAAGTGGTTTCTCGACATGCTCTATCACATGGCTGTCTCAGCTCAAATTCCAGCGTGAAGATGTCACATTCCCTTTAACGAATTTCTTACGTCATTGATAGCCACGCACACTTCAGAAGATGGCTTTTCCTGGTGTCGAAATAGTTAAGCTACTAGCCTTAGAATAATATTTGAACCTACGGCAGCAACATAAGTTGAAATTAAGATTGGGTAGGTCTCATTCTTACAAAAGTTCTACCCAATACAGAAAAACGGATGTGCATTTGAAGCAAAACATCCGTTTTTTTACTTTTACTAAATGTTCATGACACGTAAGTTGGTATTTGGCGAGCAATTGTTAATGGTTAATCACGTTCCAACATTAGATTGTGAGGTAACTGAAATATTTTTAAGACCTTCAGCTGCATCATCATGCTGCGTGTGCCTTCTCCATGATTCTGATCGCTTGCTACCCATGATCTCCTCCTAATCTTACGAAATTCAAAGGTACGAAATGATTTATCTGTGGAGGGCACCCTGTTTCAGTGTTCCATTTTTCTCTGTAACGTATAAAGAACTTGTTGCCAAGACAAAAATGTAAATGTGAGCTTGAGCTTTATGTACCCATGCATATTTCGCAAACAATAAAGAACCTGATTGTAAGACTTAATTCACAAGGATAATAATTGTTGGGGCTTAACGACGCACCAACTGCCAGGGTCATACGGCGTCGCCAGCTCTCACCCTGTTGGAAGGGATTTTGGGGATCAGATCGACTTATTCAGAGACTCCGCCGGGACTTGATCCCGGGACCAGTGGCTTAGAAGACAAGGGTGCTATCCACTAAGCCACCTCATCCCCAATTCACAAAGATGACGGTGTGACCTTATTGCACGTCATAGTGCTAACTCTTTTTGCTATGCCATACTTCTTGAGAGCGCATGTCCAGGTGTTTGCATTTTTAAGCAGCGGTGTTTCTTTATGTTGCAGGTTTGCTGCAGTGCATCACCAGCAATGTGGGTCAGTGGGCCACGTGGTACGTGGACTGGGAGGGCGGCTGCTGGTCTACGGGCAGGTGGGACGTCTGTCAGTCACACTGGCGGACGCGGGGGTGCCCAGGTGCCCTTCCCCCACCCCAAATGACGATATTTTGACCGATTTTCTCTAAAACACTATTTTTACGACTTCTCCCTAATTTTCCCCCAAACAGTGGTCCTGCGTCCGCCCCTGGACAGTCATAGCGCTGGGGTACTCCACCACGTATGATGACCAACTGTCCTCACTGCATTACTTAACCTAAGCCTGCGTGATTTTTACGACCATTTTTCACTATAGACTGAATGGGTTCAGGCCAGACCAGAACGCACACATTCTGTCAGGATGGAAGATCACCTAGCGCGGGGTAATGGTGTCTTAACCCCTGAGAAGCACAGGTGGGCGTGTAGTTGTTCCGATAACTCAGGAGAAACCCTCCAGTGCAGTCACCACCCCCAGCCCCGTGGTGTGACGCCGGTTTCCACCTGCTCTCCCGCTGATGTTCGTGCAACCAGTTGCACGGAATGTCGCTGAGAGACTTGCAGCGTCACGTCACTCTGACGTCTAGTCACCGCCGTGTTATCCGTGACGTGGTTGTGTCACTTAATTCAGCTCATTTACGTCATGTACGTACGTCATTTGATACATAATCTACTTCAAATACTTGTCTTTGAAACCGGTGAACCCTGCTCCCAGTGGGGTGTTGAACATCTCCCGGCTTTTTCCCGACTGTGGCAGGAAACGATAGCGCGGAGCGCAGTCGTACTTAGCATATCTTCTCCTTGATCAATTGCGCAGGTGTTTCGACAATTTTAAGTTTGGGTCATCTTGGGCCAGGTCACCATGAAACATGAAACCCCACCTCCAAAAATGTGTTAAATGATAGCAGTGAGAAAGGTTGATTCTTTTGATTTGAGAATGATGTAACATAACAAATGGTTCTATTCGCTTAGAAACGGCTCAGAATAACTTATTATTCTCAAAAGTATCCTAGTGTCTTCAGCCACTCTTCAGGCTCATGCTTTAGACCTGTGACCTATGAGCGGTCATCTGGGACCACTTAAGCAGGTTTCCAGACTTGAGTCAATAATTTCGCAGAAAATGGTGATAGAGCTTTCATTTTTTTCTATATATTTGTCCAAGTTGTTCACAGTACGGCTGTTGGAGTCGGAGTCTCACTAAAACCATCTAGGGACTTGTCACGGAGACCCCGATCCCACCACCCGAACGAGCAACTCCCACAAAAAGGGTTAATTTAGAAGCCAAAGTTTAACGTCCCTCAAAACACAGGGACGGCACCATTCAGTTGCCAGCCGGCCTACGCCGGGTAAACTATTGAGCGCCGGAGCGTCTCAGGGGAACCGATCCCAAGCCTGGACATGCACTGCCACTCAATGTTTCTGAGAAGCAGGCCGGAGCCCGTCGCTCTACCAACTGAGCTACCGGGCGACAATGCGGCAGTTTTGATACCAATGCACTTGCAGTATCATTGCGAGTCCATCGATATGCATATTGACCACACTAGGTCAGACAGTGACCTTGACCTGACCTCAGGTCATGTAATTTTGGATTAGCATGGTGATATCATACATAATAAGATTTGCAGTAGTGAAATAAATCCAATGACGGCTTTGCTGTAAGCCTCCTTTTACCACCTGTACTCCCTCAAATAGCCAGGTGCTGACCCTTTTGTTATCCAAGTGTTATCTATACCGTATCAACCCTGCTTCTCCAACAGTCGACCATCCTCCACGCTCTTGAACGCTTTTGAGGTGTTTGACGCGACAAGGCAGACTGACCTGCAGGTATCTCGATTTTCTGAGATGTAATTTATAGCGTCGAGCAGGACCGACTCGGTGGTGAGAGTCGGGCGGAAGCTGCGCTGTTCAGGCACAATATTTTGCTAAGCTCGAGGTAAGTCATCTCCTGATTGAGCACTACCCATTTGGTGAGCTTTTTTATGTTTGTCTTACGTATATACACCAACAGCGCGTTATAACACTGGGTGAACGACCGCAGACATGTTTAGTATCTGTCAATCTGGGTGCTCGACCACAGGTATGTTAAATGTCTATTAAACATCTGTAACACAATGACATGTTTTGGGCCTTTTTATGTGATGATGAGGTGAGAGTGCCTTAAGATGAGCATGATCTCCCCTCTCCGTTACCCGGTCAGACCAGCGAACGAGGTTGATCCTGCCGATCAACGGACCTCACGGGCAACAAAGAGAGGAAGGTTACCTGGTAGGGAATGTAGCCGATCCATTGGTCTCGTCATATTGTCGTGCCGTAGTCGAGTCAGGAGAAAAAGAGTCTGGTCTGCGCTGATCTCTTTTTTTGTTGCTAATAAGGGTTAGTTGATTCCCTGCGCCCTCCCCGAAAAGAATAGTGAAACTAGTAACATAAGGGGAATACACTTTACATACGGAATGAGCTTTGAATAAGTATGGGAAATAGAAATAAGTCTAACGGTATCAAGCTGAGACCTGCCACCTGACTTAAAAACCGGCATCACCTGAGAAAATCTCCAATGACTCTGCAGCGCGCCGCCCAGACAGTTTATGGTGCAGTACAGTTTATGTAGTATTATGGTACAGTTTATGGTTTTCCAGAGATTAAGTGTGATTGTTTTTAAACGTCATATTAAGCATGCTGACAGTTATTCCGTTGGCTCCGCTCGTCCTCGGATTGTTCATTCCTTTAAATGCCCTTGAAAGTTCAGGTAGCATTGCTGACCTGACCTGAAAGGCGCTAGCGTACACCCTGGGCGGTCGAGGTGCTCATTTTTGTCCAGAGGGTCCACCGCCGAGTGCAATTTTGGGGCCTACAGAAGAAAAGTGGTCATCTAACTTGTTCGCCCACTCCTGTCACTCCAATCGCGGAACAGAGTTCCCACGGCATTAATTTGTCCCGCGAGAGGTCTCCAGAAATTTACCCACATTTTTCCAGGTCTTCTGACGGGAAATTCAAAGTAAGTCTGAAAAATTGAACTCTCGTTTTAGTTTGGACAGGCTCTTCAGCTAATGGGTTAGGTAGATCTTTGAGATTGATTGCTTAGCAACGGTTTTGGGCTCAGATGTGTTCGCAGAACTACTAAAGTACCGCGCGGCGCCAAATCTTGGCCATTTGAAGCACCAAACACCCAAATTAAAGTGCTCAGGTCGTTCACTGTTCGCAGAATTTATATCAGTAAAACGGCTTTATTAACCATAACCGAGCAGAAGCATGTGTTTCAAAATGTTTAACGGAGACTGGCTTAAGCTTCGTTTGATGGCTCATGATTATTTTCTAACATACACGCGACGACATCCAGCAAATTTCCCTTGACCAGCCTCGCTTTCTTTTCAGCCATTGAATTTTGGGCGCTGGTGTAGCGCAGGAATATGATCTGCCTCATTTCCTAACACAATATCCATTGGTGGTTGCAAATGCCATACATATGTCGATTTATGAGCCTCCTTGAGTACTCAATAACTATAACGTGGGCCCTTTCCTCGGGGGAATTTAACGAATTACCTTGGTAGGTGGTGCGTTGTTAAACCTAACACTCATCAATATTAGCGCCTCGCCCCACCAGGATGCAAGTATAAGGCACCTGTAATGCAGTGTGCAGCCTTTTGATAGGTCACATCTTAAGAATTGGCGGCCCTTACCTAAACGGCTCCCCTACCAGGGCTAAATGGTGCCTCCTCCATACCCAAATGGCACCCCTGACTGAAGTTCGCACCTCACTAGAGCCCCTGGATCTGTCTATGTGAGTATAGTGCTCAGGAACTCTCCCAGCGACTTGCATGCAAAACTGATCGCAACCCTTTCTAAAAAAATGTCGGGTGGCACGTTAAAATCAGAAATAAATACAAAACCCTGTCGGATTTCCGGTGAATTCCTCGTCGAAGAAACATTCGATGCGATAACATTTCCTTTTATGAAACTGAGGCATTTACGTCCGATGTTTTAATTGAAAAACTTACATTTGCAAAAAAGGATATCAACTGAAAATTCAACTGACCACATATTTGCAATTTGCATTTGAGCTGTGTCGGTAGCAAAGAAACAGAGGCAGGTTGCCGGATCTTCTGTTACATCAGCCGAAGCACGGTAGGGCGGAGAAGAAAACGGCTTCATAGTCTAGCATGATGTAGTGGTAGGATTTCCGGTTTAACCTGCTTAAAACAACCTAAAGCCAGCAGAAATCCGAGAGACTGTACGACAGCAATTAACAAGCACATTGTTTACCCAGAATACTTCTTTAGAGAATGTGGACATAGATCAGAGATGCAGCTGTCCAGTGCAGGGTGCTGACCACAGCTCAGGTCTGCGGAACCTGTCGTTCGTCAGCGTCGACGCAGCGCCGCACCACGTTTGGAGCGGCAGCCTGTCGCGTGCGACGCCGGGAAGACCTGCAGATTTGCGGGGCGTTGTGGGGAATCGCCGCCGAGACGCTTACGACACGACGGCCCAGATGGAAAAATAGCCGGTAGGGTGTTGCTTCCACTGCCGTCATCACCAGGGTTCTAATTCCATCCTTATTTTGTTGCTTCTGACTGTAATGTGTATTCCTTGCCCTACGAGGGTAGGGGTCAATTCGACCCCTCTCCATTTTTTCGGAACTGCTAAAAAACCAAATTCCTGGTTTACTGCAATGCAGCCCAGTACATGTGAAGCAAGTTCAATTCGACGCATCTTGACGAAATGTAAAGTCTCACTCATCTTAGGTCATTGAGATATGAGGCCATTTGCAAAAGCTTGCACGAGATATTAGCCGTCTTCGTCTCTGCACTTGATCTATGAACATTAATTTGACATGGACTGGGCTCTAGCTTGGCTGGAGGCTTGAATGCAGGGCGTTGATACTTCCTGACATCTTGAGCATATTACATGAGTTATAGCGGCCTTAGGTGATCTTAAGTGACCCTGTCGACCCCATATCAAAATGCCCGATCGTAGAATTGGAAAACGACATGCCTTTGTGCCTAATGCGTTCAACGAACTGTCTAACACTTACCTTGGTGATTTTCGGATGTCTGAACCTTTCAAGGTCAAACAGGGTCATGACCTAGGGTGATCCAACTTGGTAAAATTGTGTAAGCTATCGATAGATAGTCAACAAGCTGTTATACTTTTAAAGGTTTGTTGCTCACCCAAGGTCAGAAACCACTTGCAAGTTCAAACAAGGTCACCGAAATTAAATGCTCTTCACCATTGTAGCCTTTCACACATGTTTGTGATTGCTACTACCATTAGCTCCCGGGAACGTGGATGACCCTCAGATGGTTTACTGATCTGTGATCTTCCAAGGTCCGTGAAAGCCTGGTCCTGAAATAACCTGGTTCGGCATGCAACAGTACCTATATGCCGAAAAAATCAAGCGCATTATATATCGTCTTACTGCTGCTTCGACTTTCAAAACATCCTCGACAGAATTCGACATCAAAGCGTCAAATCCTGCCTCTGGGTGGGCTCGAACCCGCGACACCCTACACTTACAGAATGCCGCGGTCCGAGCCGAGCGCGCGCGATAACCGACCGCGCCGCCCAGGCCCCCGGCCATATTTTTAACTTGTGCAATTCCAGGCATTATACTGAACGTACAGAACGTTGCAAATGTTAAAAAAACGTTGCTGTGGTGTTACGCCACACAATAATAGTGCAAAATTACATGGCACCTGTATTTTACGTGGTTTTAGCATGTTCAAGTCATGTATGTAACCTCTCAAAGACATCAATTGATCCAGGGCCGAAAATAATACGCAATAAGAATTCAGACCACAAGCAACAGAAGCTGCACAGGCACAAGCTGCAACTTACCGCTTATTCCTATGTATATCAGTTTTCAGACGGCTAAGGGGCTTATCTTTTACCAATAATTCTGACGACAATACAGGTTATATGACATATATATGCTGCATATCAAAAGCAAATTAAGCAGACTAGTCAAAAATGTTGTTTTGAATGCACAAGTGGCAGAGGCAGATTACGTGACCTGATGTCACCGGGTTAAAATTTGGAAACACCGCGAAAAAAACAAAATTCCAAAACGAAACTATCGGGTCGAAAGATAGGCGGCCCCTTACACCAATGCAGATCAGAGGCGTTTACTGCAGTGTGTGATGGTCCTACCCACCCATCCACGGGCCAGCTGCTACATAATGTATACCACGTCCGATCGCAAGCCTTTCTATTAGCATGTTCAGAATCAATGTCAGAGGCTGCAGGCGTCGCCACGCTGTCAAGGTCGGAGTTCCGCAAGGATACCACCCAAACCCGGCGCTTTTGGTCGCAGCAGAGGTGCGCGCGTGAGACAATGGCCGAAGACGGAATGTGATTCCAGACACAAGCGGCGCCGGCAGAGGTCGTGCATAAAACAGGATGAGATGCTAGGTCCAAGAATGGCATTGTGCCAGCGCCGGGACTCACCTGAGGCGGCGTTCCTGAAGCTGCGTGGACCTGGCAGCGTGAGGGGATGCCCGGCGCGGCAGCAGGGGCAGTCTCCTCTGACCTCTACTATGCATGTCAGCGATAAACGAGTTAGCGGATGTCCAGCTCCTGTGCAGTTATCCCTGCACACTCGCTGGATGTGAGAAAACATTCCCGGAAGAAGTGATTTGCTAAGTGCCAGCGAGTGGGAGTTTTCAAAGTTTTCGAGAGATAGCTCAACCTGTTTTTTTCAAATGGTATACTTAACTTTACTTTATTCTTTTTTAGCTCAAAATATGGCTGAGTGCACCCGGGGAGAACAGTCGCGCTCATTTTTTCCCCAGTTTTGGAATCTGATATCTGCGTAAGCCGACCAAGAGTGAATTACTAAACCTCTAATTAAAAAAATAAAACAATGCACCATTGTACTTTGCTACAGAACTCCAATTTTACAGGATTCTGCCATAGTTTGTTTATAATTTTAATGCCTACATTTTTTATACCCAATTCATCTATATTTGTGAACTCTGGCTGGTCAAACATATCAAAGTCGGGAAATAAAACACTCATGGACAACGTTTGGAAGGCGTACAGAAGCTTGCGGCCTCCACACAATTATCTCGAAGGGCATATCTTACATCACCCTCTTCATTCTTCTTTTTGAACCGGTTTGTGAGCTGGAGAAAATTGATTTGGCCTTCCGTTAAAAAAACCTGAACTGTATCGTGAAATGAACCATCGTTTTCTTCTACGCGTTTGCTCTTTTCTGGCATAACAGTTTGTGATTACTCAATTTTCACATTCATACTTGACACGTCGATCAATGTAATGTGTATTCACTGCAAATGGTGTATCACCTATGCCACTACCCACACCATGGATGGGGTAAGTCAGTGTTACCTATGCACTCACCTGATGCACTCACCTGATGGGATTCCCTGCCTGGCCAGGTTGTTAGGAAGGTATACCAGGACAGGGAGGAAACCCGTAAATCACAAGACGCTCCAGGTCGGGGAGTAGGGCCAGACCGGTATTGTGCGTTTACACAAGATTTTACAAAAGTTTATTACATATGATCATATACATACACTTTGTGCCTCTCACCTATGTTATGTCACAATTTAGGGTCATATTTACAAACTGGGCGCACGTCAGGGCAGGTACGACTATACGATGTATCACCCAGTGCAGTTGCCAGCTTGGACTTGAAACATTGCAGGTAGATCTCAGTGACTACATGGTCTGGAAGACAATTCTAGGCACGGACACAACGAACGCTAAATGAGCGTTTGCGTGTGTCGGTGTGCACATTACACCATCCGTGTACATCTTACTGCTCACAAAGCCCGGGCTTATTACAGTATTGTCGAAATTATCTCGGAAATCTCACATTGATTATTTTTAGAGGTTTCTTAATCCAGCGTTGCGTGATATCTGAGAGGGGGTCTGCCCAAGCGTTAAGAACCGTTACGTGGTGGAGGGGGAGTCGGGGCTTATTGACGCATCATTTGCCAGGGTTATATGACGGGGAGGGGGAGTAAAAAATAATAAAATTATGTGTTACATAACTTATAGGCACCCCGGACAAGAACGGGAATTACACGAATATTCCTTCACTTTTGTCCAATAATTTCTACATTATCTTGCGTTTATGCTGCAGCGTTATTTTTATGTCGCAGTTTTACGGCCCCTCTTTACTCCCACAGAATGGCTTCATGGCCCGAAATGGGGTAATGGCCCACCGTTTGGAAACTGCCGAGGAAACCAATCGATACAAAATAGTTCTCAGCCTTGCGATCGTTTGCCTAGAGGTGATAGTTACGGAAAAACCTGTAGTTTATTTTATGAAATGAATGTGATAATTCAGCACGAGCTTACAGCTGAAAGCTCCCAGGTCAAAGCATGGTAGCCGGAAGCTTCAGCTCGGTCTTCTTAGAGTGAAGCTCTCTTGTTCAGCGTCAGCATATATAACTACTTAAGATGAACGCCCGTCTTGCTCCGCGTTGGTATGTAGGGGCCCGGAGGCTGAGCGGTCATATTATGACAAAGTGGTTTGGGACACTTTCCACTATGATCACTTTGCTTGCCGGGCTTGGGCAGATAACGTTGAGTTTCCCTTCGTCCGGACCGCGGAGGCATGACGTGGTGAAATTACCTGCTCGGGCCAGTGAAAGCTCTCCTTTCGACGGTCACCTACCTTGCACACGTAGAACTGTTTAGAAGATAAAAATGACAAATAATGCTTCCAAATCCAAACTGTTCTGCATCATTTGAAAAAAACATAAAACGTGTACGAAGGCTTAGCTTTTTTATCCCATAGCTGAAGTGGTTGCATTTTGCTTGTGCCGACAACTGTTCTAATGAAAATTCTTCGAACGTTGGTAGATTTCGGAGTGCTGGGGCGAAGCTGGCAGGATGTTTACTGGCCTGCCTCCTCAAATCCTGGTTGCGAAATGGATCTAATACACTGGGATTAGATATTCGGGCACAGCCTTCATCAGAATCAACATAATCAGCTTAGGTTAAATCACAAGTTCTTGGTCATAGTGTACAAAGACCTCGGATCAAGTTTTTGCAATGAAACTCAATTCGTATTCGAGTAATTCAATTTCCCTCAATAACCCTAGTTATTACCCTCAATGCAATTGGAGTATGGAACTCAATTCCAGGCCTTGCCACGCTATGACCAAGACAATAAAATCCTAGTGTATTAGATCCTTTTCGCAACCATGATTGGAGGAGGTAGGCCAGTGGACATCTCGAAAAATTTCTCGAAACTAATGCGTTTGCTAGTCGGTGATTTAGGTACATTCTCTACACTGCAGCAAGAAAGGGTTAAACCATACCGGAGTGAGAGGGAGAGGGAGGAAGAGAAAGGGCATCAATTTGAAAATTACTGCTACATACAGGCAATCAGAATAGGACACAGGCCTTAGACGGGGTCAGCGCTTCCGGGTAGCTTCAGCCTGAAATGGCCGTCATTCGCTCCAGTCCCGTGTTCAAAGCCAGCGCGACATAAACACAACCTCTCGGCCGCTGACCGAGACTTGTTACCGGCCAACCAGGGGCTGACGTCAAGCGCTTGAGATAGAATCTCAAACTAAAACATCTGGTGGCATTTTGGATTATCTGTCAAGAAAATAAATACTGGCCAATCATATTCACGTCAATTAGGACTGGAGGATCCGCGCGCCGCGCGGGCGAGCCGGGCGGACGGCGCGGCCGGACACCGGCGGCGGGCCGGTGTTTTTCACTTCTGCTTGAGCCGACTGCACGGCGTCCGGCTCGATGTGGGCCAGCGACCCGACCCGCCGCCTCAGACGACCACGCCCTCGCCGTCTCGCAGTTCACAGGGGCGCGCCCGGCCAAATTCCAGCTACGGTCATCTGCGCTCCAACACTGGGCCCTCTGTCGGCGGGCCCACGGGTACCGGATGGGGCCTGGGCTCTGGATGCGAGAACTTTATTAACGTGCGGGGGAGTTTTTGGTTTGATTTACAAGTCTCTGACTAACCCGGATGTGTCATATGTATACCTGCAACACATTTTTAATGGGGATGGAAATGTAGTGTGCGAGCAGGGGCGGACGCAGGAACGCCGTTTGGAAGGGGGAGTGCAACTCGGAAGAAATCGAAAAAGCAGAGTGCTTTTTTTAAAGAAAATCGGCCAAAATTTCGCCATTTGGAGAGCCATGGGTTATCGGCCCCCTCTGCGTCCACCGGTGTGTGCGGGTGCGGGAATTCGTTGATCTATTGTATTGGTTCTCACTGAAGAAACAGCTTTCCGCCAATGGCAGCTCAGTGTAGGATTAAGGTGAACTGTCGCGACTGTATTTTACCATTTTCACCTTCAGAAAATTTATTTCGCGATTTTTCATCGATCTGTAATGCAGTGCAATGCATGGTGGCAGTCATTCTGTAGGGTCACTTTAAATCTAAACCGTGAATTTAAACATAAAACGTCTTTAAAACAACCCCTATTGATAAAACAACTCTGATTGGTGGCACCTCACACTCCCCATGCTTTCCAGGACCTGAATATATCCCAGCCGATGAAGATGCTGCCGGGAAGACAGAATTCCTTACCGAGTTTTTTAAAAGAAACCCTTGGGCTTTTTAGCAAGCTGTCGAGCGATTTTCAATCCTTTCGAGCCACGCCCTGAAAGCTGATGCCATTCCCAACGTCGTATCTGTGTGAGGCTAGTTTTTTACGACTGTGGTTGGGAAAAACGAGAAGTTGATAAAACGTATATTTGGTATCGTATTCGTAAAATGCCCGAATAAGTAATCACTCTGACTTTGCTTAATTTTGCAGCCTTGCTTCGAGGAAATGGGTTAAATAGCATCTAAACAATCCCAAATTTTCCGCTTTTGCATTTTCAACATATCTTAACAAAATCGATGACCGCTGTTTCTTAAATCACTGAAGTACCTATTTGAAGTGTGGACAGAAACGATATTGCAGGAGCAGCGATTTCAGCACAGGTGTTGGAATCACTGGGCACCGTTAAAGGGAACATGCCACCTTGTTGGAATTCAAGACTGGGTGGCTTTATGTGTAATTTTGGTATTACAGAAAGTAAGCATCTGGTCATATGAGTGCTGAAATGTAATCAGGATCCTAACCATTCTTGTACCTGTGCTTCTTGCAATAATAATCACGAATTAATACACACACATGCTTGTACCTATGCTTCTTGCAATTATAGCCAATAATAAATAAACTTTGTAGCGATCTTCCAAGGCAAGTTTTTGTTTTTATTTTAGATGCCTGTTACCCGGATAGGGTGTGTCAAATACAAGGACGAATCTAGGATTTCGTTAAAGCAGGGCGGGCGGGAGGGAGAGTTTAGCCTCGAAGAAGCTTTTGGTATCATGAAGGGCGCCTTTGGGACAGTAATTTTGACTGTTTGCGACGCTGTTTCAAACAGCGCCGACGAAAACAGTAATAAAAACATCCCCAGGGAAAGGAGAAATTCCTCCGTGTGTCCCTAGTCAAACACCAGTGCCTGAAACACAGGGCTTTTCTACCCGAACTACCTTCATCAGTCGACTTCACGCAGGGCTTGCCTTTGAAGATTTTAGCGAGCAATTTCGGTCCATAATTTACCGTATCTGTGTGGAGCGGATCATAGGCGGTTCCAGGACTGCCGATTGAAGAGGAGGGCACATGGTCGGGGCGGGGTGCCACTTTTGGCTGGTGAGGCCTGCCAGGTGGGCGCCATATCCTATCGTGGAGGCGTCGTTACTCGCATCCTGAAGGGGGAGACGATATTTCAAGAGGCGTCATCGACCTTTCAGAGGGGCGCTGTGACCATACAAGGGCCGTCGAGGGTTGATCGAGGAAGGGGGCAAGTGCCCCTCCCCCATCTACATATTTGAGGTGTGGGAAGGGAGCGACTAGTAGCGAGGGAAGGGAGGTGTGGGAAGGGAGCAAGAAGCAAGGCAGCGACTAGTAGTGGAGAAGGGGCACAGGTGGTGAGTGAGGGTGGTCCGCGTTGAAGGGGGGCACCCTCAGGCTGCAGAAGAGCCGCCGGCGACCATGCAGAATCAGCCACTTGAAATCATGCAGAAGAGGGCGGTGAAAACAGGGTGGGGGTGTTCCATGATGCAGTGGGCTGAAAAGGGTGACCAATCGTGAAAAAGGGGCGATCAACCACAAAAGGAGAATGACCACAAGTCGACGAGGGTGGCTCACGTTGAAGCGAGGCGCCCATTGGAAGGTCGGGGCAGCTGATTCAAAATAAGGGGCCACTCACGATGGAACGAGCCAGTTTCGGGTGGCTTATTCTTCGCGTTTAGGTTCAGTATTTACTGTTCGTACACATGCTGAAGTCAATTTCGGGCGCCTTTAGCACCCGAAATTGGCCAGGAACGGAATCTAGGTGCTAAAAAAGAGGGAGGTGATCACTCCCTTCGCCCTCATGCACCTGTCTCTGGTCCGAAAATAATTCACACCAGCATTTTATCGCAATAAATATTTCCCTGCATTCCCCGAATCATGAAGTGATACGACGGAGCAGGTGAAGACAGGGGGATGGGATGACTATACAACTGTTAGCGCTTCCGTGTCATGCACCAGGTCTTCAGACAGTCCAGGTAACAAAGGTCTGTCCACTCAGTGTGGCGTCAGCATCACGTCACGGAATAGCAATGGTCACGTGACCGCCCGGCGCCGACGAGGTCGAGGTGGGCGAATTTCTACTCTTTTCTCCGTAGGCGGAACAAAAAGCGCACGGACGGAGCGCAAAGGCAAAAATGGTGTTCCGTTTCGAACGCAAATGGAACTTACCTTCTAGGACAAATGAAATACTAACCCTTCACCTCTGGGGGGGGGGTCCGATTAAACACACACCGGTTTTTCGGGAATGCTTTCGAGCCGAATTCAAAGAGAGACGCATTGCTTTGCATACCTGTTAGTAAATAGTTTGATAAACTATGACAAAAAATTTGCATCAAGCGAGGTCAGATTGACGAGTTATGACGTCATTTCTAAGCCCAGGTAAGGTGATTCTGTTCCTATAACATAAGGCTTTCAAAACCAGGGTGTAACTCAGTTTCCAGAACAGCTAAATTAAGTTTCTAGACATCATTTGAAAGCTCTTGAATGTATAAATGTATACGCAGCCAATCATTTTCCAGTCAGGTCAATTACGGGTTTACCAGAGTTGTCGTTGGGTGAAACATCACGTTTTTCGAAACTGTTCGTGCATATAACTTTTGATCCAAGCAAAATACAGCGGTGAATTTGATGCCATAGTAAAGAGTATGATCCGATGATCTTAATAATGCGCCAAATGACGTTGGCCAAAGGTCAAAGTGGCTCCAAGGTCAAATTCCTAGGTTGGCCTGAATTTGACCCGTTTTGGCCCACTGCGGCATCCCAGGTCAACGGATATGGTTCAAACTTGACTCAAAAGTAGAAGACGATAAGGCGCTTTTAACGCCGGCTGCATCGCCTCGGGTTTTTAAGATCGAAGGTAAAAGGATCCCTCTCTCTCTCCCTTTATTGTGCCTGTCTCTTACGAACATTTTTGCACAGAGGAATGACATGTACAACATTCAATGGGTGATGACGAATGTCACAACAACTGATATAATTTTAAGGCAATAATCATAATTTTGCTAGGGTTCGATTCTTAATTTATCTTGAACAATTCAAGGCCGCGTTTAAACTCTTTTAAACTTCCTGAGTCCACAAGAGACTGAGGAAGCTGGTTCCATGAGGCGATCACTACAGGGTAGAATGAGTCTTTATATGAATTTACGTAGCACATCGGTCTAACAAATCCTATCGGATCCCCCAAACGGGACGGTACGAAAAGAGTCTAGGCGGTTCCGAGTTGAACGAGGTTTTTAGGTATACTCTGTCACATGTCTTGAACAGATCAAGTCCCATAATGAAGGTGTGATACTTCCTCTCAGAAAAATATTTGCTGTATTTCCAAGTATTTTGTTAACAATCATGGCAATGAAATACAACTTTTTGGAATGAAGCCAAGCATGTCAGGTCCATGATAATATAAACTAGATAACAAGTCATATATATGGTCTCCTTGATTTTTAACGGCATGGTTTTCTTAAGACACTATTTAAGAAAGCCCAATCTTTAAGGGGAGAGCCGAAGGATGATTGTCAATCGTTTGCCATTAAAACTACAATGCTTCATTTCGTGCAAGTTCGATATTTTTCTACCTCTTATCTATCAATCGCTATACGGTGCAGTTTAATCCTGTTTTCTATTTGCATCAAGCTGGCATGCTTCCTTACCAGATGAGCCCAGATATCCTCTAATCATCATCATCATTTTCTATGCCTTGCACCACAAAATACAAATAACTCTAACTCAGCCCGCAGCGCTGGCCTGACATTCTCCTGCCGTTTTATCGCCAAAGCGTGTCGGCGGCGTACACTCAGACCACCAACCAAGTGCAGATTACTGGCATGACTCTAAATAAACGAGAACAATGGCGTACGTATGAACCAAATCATGCGGAACGATTCCACCGACTTCGCTTCGTTTAGTACAAAAGTCGCCGCAGCTCGTGAGTTTTGAACTCGGGTCGCCATGACCAGTATGTTTACGCTCGACGTCACTGATGGAAGCGCACCCACCGTCCTGGCGCCGCCCTTAGCTTTGGCCCGTGCTGTTCTCTTCCGAGAGAGTGGCTGCAGTTTGCAGATCAGTTGACATACCAGGCCGGTTAGTGACCTTGTCTGGTCAGCCACCCACCATCGGTGCTCCACATACGACGCCGACGAGCCACACCGTCGCCCCGAGCTCGGCGGCCGCCGGTAGGAATGCGACAGCTCCGCCCTCACGATTGGCGCAGACAGCGCTGCTATATCTGGCTGCCCTGAGACGACCTGGTACAATTTAGAGGGGTTGGTGGGATTGGAGATGGCCTGCTTTCATGTCAAGCCAAGCCCCGATTAAGCTTTATCTTGTCAGAACATCACAATCTATGAATTGAGATGTAGGTTAAGATTCTCACACTCGGAGAGATGCAATTCGTTTTACGCACCCTACACAAGCCGCAAATAAAATGCCCTTCTTAAGAGTCCAGAAACAATCATGGCTTAGAAACTAAAAAATCACGTACCTATATATTTTTCAGCCCGACTACAGGCTTCTTGTCGTCATGGACTAAGCTGCACTATCAAACTGGTCCGCCTTGTGAACCGGTCTGGAATTCCGTCACGACCGGTACTTCGAGCCACCAGTGATATGAAATTCCTACCCACCTGAGTCGGCTCTTCTCGGACCACTTATGCCCCGATTGACTTGTTTGACGTCGGTTTTCTGACACATTTCTATATCAGTAGACTTGGAGAGGGCGAGAAGTTCCGGATGCGAAATGGGAGCAAAGCTGCTCCTTTCGACGTGCCTGCAATATACAGGCATGACTAAAACATATAAGCGTTGTACTTGGATAAATCGTATTTGTATTGCACTGCAACAAAAATGCTCTGGCGTGAACTAAATATACCACGTAAAGTTGACAATTTCGCCGCTTAAGATTGTCCAAATGCACACGTGGGGTAATATCTTGGTTAAGCAATTGTTCTTAGCTTCGCCTGCATCCGTGAAAAAATGTTTCATCAGATATTGGGCTGCCATTAATTTGGCGCATGTGAAAAACACCACTCGCCGCTACACTTTCCTGCTCAAACAGACTTATCGCAAGCAGCACACCATGTCTCAGAGTGGTCATCAAACGATGCCTTGAAACCAGAAGAGTGACCTCTATTGCCATTCGCGACTGGATGTACAAGAGGTGTTATTTCCTGAGAGGTAGTAGCAGTAAAACAAATTTTAATTAATGAGTAATTATTAACCAAAAATGCACTTAAATATAAAGGGAATTGGCGCAAAATCTCAAAGCTGAAATCAAAGCGCCTTTGCAAACATATTCATTGAAGAAATTCAAACAAAGACAACAGCAACAAAAACAAAAAGGTAAGGCCGTTGAAACAAAAAGGTCGGCCGTTGATTACTCCATAAAAGGAAAGGAAGAACCGTATTGCGAAGAAATTGCAAAAATAAGCAAGTATTTCCCCAAAAAATAAAAGGGAAGAAAATAATTATTCTGCTCACAAGCTACACAAATAAAAGATAATTAAGAGTTTCGCCTTTTTAAAATTGCTGTGAACGCACGGCACAGTCTCCGTTGAAGTACTAGCCAGTTACAGTTTCACAGGTAAAACTCTCTATTTTTCTTTGACGGTTAAATCTGGACCCGAAGATCTGACGGAACTATGTCCTGATACCGACATATCTCGCACCCAATCAATACCTGACGGCAATACTTCCTGACGTACCTACATGTCTCGCTCACCACGTTCTGACGGTGCTACTTCTTGAGGCATGTACCTATATATCTCACCATCTGACGATACATATTTCTGCTGTATGCATGTACCTATATATCTCACCATCTGACGATACATATTTCTGCTGTATGTATGTACCTATATATCTCACCATCTGACGATACATATTTCTGCTGTATGTATGTACCTATATATCTCACCATCTGACCATACATATTTCTGCTGTATGCATGTACCTATATATCTCACCATCTGACCATACATATTTCTGCTGTATGCATGTACCTATATATCTCACCATCTGACGATACATATTTCTGCTGTATGTATGTACCTATATATCTCACCATCTGACGATACATATTTCTGCTGTATGCATGTACCTATATATCTCACCATCTGACGATACATATTTCTGCTGTATGCATGTACCTATATATCTTACCATCTGACGATACATATTTCTGCTGTATGCATGTACCTATATATCTCACCATCTGACGATACATATTTCTGCTGTATGCATGTACCTATATATCTCACCATCTGACGATACATATTTCTGCTGTATGCATGTACCTACATTTCAGGCAACTGCGTGACATATAATGGTCCAAGCAGTGGGGGTTCCAGGATAACATTCCAGAGGCGGCTCCAGCCTCCCCCGCCATCGCCTGGGAACAACCTCCGGCCATGAATCAACTACAGGCACTCTGACATTGGGAAGGGGGCCCTAGACCCCTTGTATCCGCCACGGGCGCAATTTATATGTGCGCTATAAGTCTAGCCATCCAGAAGTGATACAAAGTTTATCTGTCGTGCCGATTTTAATATTACGTTCACCGATAACTATACCTCTTGCGAATTCCTATATCTCGTAAGTACGCGAACCCAGTGAAATCAGGACTCTCCTTGCTCTTGATGCAGCTGATTCACTCGATAGCACCTCTGAACATCACTGAGCAATAATCATATCTCCAGAAGAAACGATATGTTCTAGTTATAGCACTCTCAGTCGAAAAGTGCTAGCAGTGCAGCACCAGGCTGTCTGAGTGCGCCTTGCTGAGACAGCTGAAGAGATTGTGTCTGACCAGTGTGCCGCGCACAGGCGACTTATGGTGAAAGCTGTGACCGCATCACGCGCGCAGTAAGCAGCACCTGCAAACACTTATGAGCGCAAAGACCTAGCCGCCCATAGAGTCCAGATTAGCTGTTTAAGAGTCGCTTTACATGCGCACAGATCTCCAATGAGATAGGCTACAACGTTCTACAGATGTGGATGCCGGATGTGCAGAGTTTGGAATTGTTTCCACCTGTGGGAACATCTGAGACTGTTTTCTGAAATTCACCGAAGATACATGTCCTTTCCAGTTGGTACTCAGCATCTTCCCGTAAGTCAAGTTGATTAATAGGATGGTATTCAACAATAATTGTTGGGGTTTAACGACACACCAACTGCCGTGGTTATACGGTGTCGCCAACTCTCACCTGGTTGGGAGGGATTCAGAGGATCAAATCAACATATTCAGAGCAAAATTAGCCCTAAAATGGCATTTTCAACTAATTTATGAAATTCATTTTTACGAGACAGTCAGATCCCAATTCACTAATTTGTTATGCCACCTGGTGTGCTAAAGAACGTTGAATATAAGCCAGGTAGTCAAAAATATATTCATTTCTGTGCTGTGTTTAAAACAGTTTAGGGAAATCTGGTTTAACAGAAAAAAACTGAAAACCTGCTGGGAAAATACAACCCAAGATTTCCCGGCAAAAATCACAATTTCAACGACCAGCTTTAGAGGGGGGGTTAAAGATAGTTTGGTCCTTTCAGTCACCTTTAGGTGGGGTGCCCTGACCCAGATGGCCCCGGTTTGGACCGTGTCTATTTCTATAGTTCTGAGTCTTTGATGGGTATTCTTTTACCTCTTGATCATGAACACACTCAGCAAAACACTTCAGACTGTCAGACCATTAAAGATGCTGGGAGTCCTAAAGCAGGTGAATAATTTATTCCAGACAATCCAGTCACTAACGACTTCTTTAATCCCTTTTTCTGTTTCCATCTTATTTCTTCCTATCACTCACTCATTCATTCCTTCTGTCTACTTCCCTTCTCTCTTTCTCCGTCTCCCTCCCTCTCTTTCTCTATCTCTCTATCTGTGTTGGTGTGTATGCGTTTTTTTCGGCGCGGCTCTGATCGATACACGTCTCTAATTGACATCTGTGGCCACGTCGGTAGAGCCTGTGGCGACGCGGGCAAGTTATGTGAACACGACGACAGAAACGTTTCAGAGGAGCACGGAAGCGTTTCAGGCGAATTGGAGGTCACTGTCCTCGTCGGACTTGTCAACCAAGCCCCACGGTCAGCTTCTCAGGCGTCTGCCAAGGCTGAGGCTGCACACTCAGCAGTCGTTTACAGCCAATAAATATCTAGAGAATACTCGTTCACAACCTAATTGGTCGCCGCTCCACTGGGTGCTGATGGGGTGTTAGCCTGTTAACGACATCTAACACGTTTTTTTGCGTAAAACATCAAGTTTTTGCGATTGTTTGGCGATAAGATTGAAATAAAATCCTAGCATTAAGGAAGCACTATTCAGCTTTGATATGAAATAAAAAATACATATGCTTCGTAAGTTGTCGTCCATAAATTACGTAACACGAATGTTTTTTATATTTTTGTCCCTTAAGTAACGATTTGTGACGCACACGTTTAACGTTTGATAACGCTGTGGCTAACTCCCCCGCCCCTTTGCGTTCTATAATTCATGAACGGTTTCTTATTCAACTTGTTAGAAACCTGTTAGAATTGCATAACTCAGCAAGAGAAATTCACCCGTACGAAAAATGTGGCCAAAAATTTACTAAAGAGCAGGTATGGTAAGTTGACCTGATCATCCGAATCCCCTCTCAACAGGATGAAAGTTGGCGAAGCTGTATAATACTGGCAGTTGGTGTGTTGTTAAACCCCAACGATTATGAAACTAGTAGGTATGATACACGTATTTGCCTACAAATGTTTTCCAACAAAACTTGCAACCCCAAAATGTGAGTGAAAATCAAATATTGCAGGCTGCTTGACGCAAACATTAACACGCGCACTGGAGGGGGCCTCGGAGGCCCCCCACCTGTTTTTCCAAGGTGGCCGGAGAACCGCTCGTAGCCGAAAAACGAAACGTGGCCACATTTAACAAAATTTGATAGTGCGTCGATTGGTGAAAACTTTTTGAAAATTGACCATAAATTTTTTGACTTATAGGCTTTCAAAGTCAGACCTGCATTTTGAGATCGCCGTAAACGCGCGGTCGGACCAGTTAGCTTGCATTGAAGACCGAGTGGTGACGTCATAACGTCATATAAGCGGGACTATATGTCAAGATCACTTCACATGAAAGTCAAGGTCAAGGTCAAAGGTCACAGATCAAGGTCATATCTGCTCTTTCAAGGTCACTGACCACTGTGCGTCCGGCCAAATGACGTTACCCCGTCTGACATATATTATGCTATGACGTCATCGGTAGGGTACCCCAATACAAAGTTCAAGGTAAAATGTCAAGGTCAAAGGCTATTGGGAAAGGTCAATCCTCATTTCCCGCCAAACAGTGGCTACAGTGTTAGTCAAAGTGTAAATAATAAGTAGTATACCATATGGTGACCTTAAAGGTCAATGACCTTGAATGACCTTGACCCAAAAGTTGCGGAGAAGCCTCTTTGAGACCTATTCTCTATGAACCTTGTCCGCCTTTAGCTTATTCCCGCCATTTTCCTGCATAATCACAGCATTTACCAATCGATCCCAGCATGGCCAATATTTGACCTTTACGACCTTGTTTGACCTTGAAGATATTGACCTAGGTCAATAAAAATTGGTCATCATGTAGATCACCATAGCCCCCACCCACCTACAAAGTGGCGTTTTTCTAACCCTCTTAGTTTCCGAGATCTTAGGGGGGTACCAGGTCCCCTCTCCAGTGCGCGTTAGTGCCAGACCCCCCTCCAGTGCGGGTGTTAAGAAAGTTGACCTGAAATCCCAACTAGAGCCCCAGCTAACCTATATTTTTTAGCAACCATGCTGGTCCTTTGACTAAATATGTTCGCCTGGTTTATACGATTTACCAGGTGTGGCACGCCAAAAACATGTTTCTACTGTGACTTTTCCAGTGAGTGAGTGAACACACCCAAATATGATCTCAAAAATGAAAGTACGTAATGCAGCAATGCTTGTGCGTCTGTAGTAGGATAAAAAACCCGACGATGATTATTCAAACATTTTCACAACGTCATATATGAATATATATATATATATATATATATATATATATATATAATTATATGTTTATGAACAGGCTGTATGAATGGTAAAATGTTATACTTAAGTATTATATACTACATAAAAACTACATAACTAGATATATATGTAATTTCATGAAACATGATATCGTCATACCCTCGCTAATCGAAAACCCAGAATAATTGAGTCTAAATAAAAACTATCTGCAGCTAAGCAAGCCCTACTATACTAGTCAATATACATCATATATATATATATATATATATATATATATATTCAGTCTATATATATCATTTTCAGTCTATATATATATATCATTTTCAGTCTAAACGTCAGCTCATAGATAAGGAAGCCGAACTTGAAATCCTCTACAAAAACTTACTTAGATTAGAAGAAGAGTGTAAGCTAAGTGTCAACCAGAATTTGAAGGGACAGTTAATTGGAGAAGGATCCAAACTAAGAGGGAGCTCCAAGAGCAATCTTCTGACCAAGGAGCTACGAGAAGCTGCCAAAGAACTAAGAGAAGACCCACTTATCATTATAAGAAGGGCAGATAAGTCTCCTGTATTTGTAATAGTAGATAGAGAGGTGTATTCCAGGAAGCTAACTGATATACTGTCAGACGACACCAAGTTTAAGTCACTCTCGTGCGACCCTACCGCGAAACTAAAGGCGAAAGTAAATGGAATCATTAATAGTGCCAATGCGTTAGTTGGTGGTGTACATTTTTCAAAGGCTGTGGGAGAATATTCACCTGGGTACATTTATGGGATGGCGAAAACACACAAACACAACAACCCATTACGACCTATCATATCCCAAGTGTGCACATCAACTTACACACTATCAAAACGACTTTATAGCTTTCTCAAGCCATATCTTCCCTGTAAATACTCCATCGATTGGGTTGAAGAGTTTCTCAACCTTCTACGGATAAAACGACCACAGGGTATTATAGCGTCCATTGACATTGAAAGTTTGTTTACTAATTTACCCGTGCAAAAACAATTGATGTTATAATAGACGAGGTTTATAACAAGCGCACAAATGGTCTTCCACCACTCAATCTTTCTGAGACAATACTTCGCGACCTTCTCAAAGCATGCACAACTGACTCACCCTTCCGTGCTCCAAATGGCAAGCTGTACACCCATAAGGAGGGAGTGGCAATGGGATCGCCATTGGGACCGTTATTCGCCAACTTCTATATGGCATATGTAGAAAATATAGTATTGAGCGACAAGGACACGTCCCCCTTTACTTTTGCCCGCTACTGTGATGACATATTCATAGAGGTCAGAGATTTTGAACATCTTAAGGTCTTGATTGAGAGATTTGAACGAAATTCGCTTCTCCATTTTACGTACGAGCAAAGCAGAGATAATGTATTGCCCTTTCTGGACGTACTAGTAGAGTCAAACGACTCTAAGTTTGTAACAAGCGTGTACAGAAAACCTACTAACAATGGCACAACAATGAATAGAAATAGTGAATGCCCGGAGCGTTATAAAACTAGTGTTCTGCGAGCATTCGTAAAAAGTCGTCGGAGCTGCTGTTTCCGGCGTCCTAACAACCGCAGGATCAGCATACCGGAGGGCCGCGGGTGGCGGCGGTGCGGCGCGCGGCCGCCCTGCAGGACCACATGCCGCGGCGGTCTATCTTCGAGTCGTGGGCCAAACGGCGCGGCCTCACCCAGGACCTCAATCAACCCAAGCGGCTGTTTGAGCATGGCGTGGCATCGTCCAGCCTCATCCGGGTAATACTGCCCACCTACCCGACTCGGCCCGCCAGCCTATTCATACTGCCTTCTATCGCGTGGACACGCCTCAGAGCTACTGTTACCGGCGTCCCCCCAATAACCGCCTACCAACGTACCGGAGGGCGGACACATAGGCCTAAATGCCTCCGTCCGTGGCCAATATTACTTTTGTGGAAAACTCCTTCGCAATACCGCAAATTCCCCCGATTTTTGATCAAAGGAGCTCATTTGACATACAATTGAACAGCGCATAAAACTTGCATTCGACATATAGGTTTTATTTTACATGGGTGTAATCAGGACAGTGAAAGAGGGGCATTTGGAGCAACTTAATCCAGCCCGGGTGTCCGTAAAATATTTTGCAGATGTTGTCGTGGCGCCATGAGTTGTGACCGAATTGTAGTTTGAAACACTGCAAACAATAAACATTTAATCCATGAACAACGATACAGCAATCTTGGTCTGCCATAAATTCATAAGCGTCACCACGAACAACAAAACGGGAGGCATCATAAATGTGTATTTGAGCTTGGTTTTTCTTTCTAAGCCAGCTTTTTGGTATAACTGTAACACTTTCTGCATGGGAATGTTCTATTATAACCGGTATTCGAGTGATTATTAACAACCATACTGGAGAGGGGTCCGACATTAACGCGCACAGGATGGGGAGCTGGTAAGCCCCTGAGATATCGGAAACTTAGAGGCTTAAGAAATGCCGATTAGGGGTTGGCTATGGTGATCTACATCATAACTAATTTTCATTGACCTAGGTCTATATTGTCAAGGTCAAACGAGGTCATAAGGTCAAATTTTGGCCATGCTTGGGACCTGTTGGGAAATGCCTGATAATGCGTGGAAAAGCCGAGAGTAAGCTAAGGCCGGACCACGGTCATAGAGGTTGTGTCGCAAAGAATCTTTCCTTCATTTTTGAGGTCTAGGTCATTCAAGGTCATCGACCTATGACGCCACAATATGGTATATTCCCTATTATGCAAACTTAAAGTAGCACTATAGCAAACCCTGTGCTGGAAGGAGGATTGACCTTTACCCATGATCTTTAACCTTGACCTTTGACCTTGAACTTACACCTGGGTTACCTTTACTACGACGTCACAGCATAATATACGTCAGACTGGGACACGTAAAGCACCGGAGTCAATAACCTTGAAATTGCTGATATGACTTTGAACTTTGACCTCGACCTTCGTGAGGTGACCTTGACAAATAATCCCGTCTTATGACACTGTGACGTCACCACTTGGTCTCAATGCAAGCAAACCGGTTCGACTGCGCGGTCGCGGCGATTTCAAAATGTAGGTCGGACTTTAGAAGCCTATAAATCAAATAATTTTCGACAAATTTTCAAAATTATTTCACTATTCGACGCGCTGTTAAATTTTCTCAAATGCGACCCATTCCCGTGTTTTGGCTACGAGCGGTTCTCCGGTCATCCCGGAAAAAATAGTTGGGAGAGTATCCGAGGCCCCTCCAGTGCGCGTGTTAACAAGCAGAGTAGAAGAAAGGGGTAGAATATATCCCTACCATGTGTTTCCTCAACAAGGCATATCAAAATATCAGTCCGTGAAGGTCAGTACGTTTCTCCCCGCCCACCCTCCGCTACATATGATATCGCGGTATCGCCAACTATGGGACGAGGTCACCTGAGCAGCCGAGCGTCATCTTGCGTCAGCTTATGACAGTGGGAACGGCGAGGAAATTCGATTCCCGATTGCACCCTAGGACACCTCGGAACTCCGATGGTTACGGAGACCGTTCATTTGGATGAAAGGTTGACTGGTATTCACCATATGTGGTTTAACGTGTGATATGCAGCAAAACAGGATTCCTGGGTATCGTTTTTTGCTGTCCCGGCATTGCTTGAAGGTGTTATAATAAATGTCTGAATCCGGGATCACGAGAGGCTTAATCCCGTGATTAAGGCTTTTTGAAAATAGCGGGATCCCAATCCCGGATTGACATACCTAGCAGGAACATTTCTCATGCAATAAATGGTTCGTTGTCGGTAGTCCCTCCGGGTATTTGGATAACAGTCAACACGGCCAATACACAATTTAGACGGTTACAGTGCTTTGAAATTGTATAACTAACTTCTGCACTTCTAGGCATTTATTATAGCATTGTTCTCTGATAGTCAACTCATATTGCTCATTCTTGGCCGGTCCATGCCTCTATTCGGTAGCCCACGGCGTTGCGTTACGCAGCGGCCTGGTTGGAGCCACAACCTGGTTATTATATGTATCTGGAGCACGGGGCTGCAAGTGGACGCAAGATATTTTGACTTGCTCTTGTAGAGCACATCCTGGGGAATCGTTTGATGGTGTCTTATGCTGGGCCGATGCTGGCCAGTTTTAAATCCCTCTCTTTGTATTTGTAAATCGAACAGTTTTTGAGATATGCAGAATACTGAGAGAATGGTCTATAAAATAGTTGTCAAACCTATTTTTGCATTATTTTATACCTAAACCCATCGCAAGGGCTCACACAACAGTGGTATTGCCATACTTTGACCTGTTCTTGCTTTCATGGTCGATTTTAAGCATAATGAAATGTACGTAGTTTTCGCTGCAGATCTTGGTCCGCGGGTGGCGCACCCGAGTGCTTACTTAGCAACTCTACAAAGACTTCCGTAGCACGGTTTGTGTTTTCCATGCCTGTTTCAAGTGCAGTGAGAATTCTCTATCAGTATATGTGTCGGAAATGATTTAGAAAAGTTGATTTTCGTAATATTGGCCACGGACAGGCATTTGGGCCTATGTGCGGCAGTACGGCGACCGGGCGGTCAGCCGCCTGCGGGACCATATGCCACAGCACCCGCTTGTCGACCGGCCCACCGGCTTACCTTCGAGTCGCGGGCCAAACGGCGCAGCCTCACCGACGACCTCGGTCGGTTCCAAACAGCTGCTCGAGGAGCGGCCCACGATGTCTCGCGCCTGCGTCTGCTACGGTGATGGACGCCTTCGTCAGCGGCACCCGCACCGAGGCGGACCCGACCAGGGACATCCCCGGCATCCCGGACGTCGGGGCGGATGGCGGGGAGCCGGACTTTGCGGGGGACCGGGAGTCTGGGGACAGTGAGGGTGTGGCTGGCGCCACGGGTGCCGGAGAGGGGGAGGCTGCTCCCATTGGCGGTGTCTGCGCACTGTAGGCCATAGATCAATGTTTATTTGTTTTCGCTCACGTTTTAACTGTGCTTTTTTGTCCGGCTCATACGTTCATCATCATCCTGATTTATTATTTCACGGAATCGGCCGGTAGACGTCTGTCGGGCTCCGAGCCCGTGCCCGTCTGGGCGTAATTTAGAGCGCTCGCGCCGTCGGCGGTCACGGGTTCGGGGCTCGGCTCCTCCGTTTATAATTGTATTTGTCCACCTCAGTCGGCCGGGGCTTGTTTTTAGGGTCTTGTATGTTTTATGTACCGCCGTAGTGCAAATATACGTGTATGTATGATAAAAAAGGCAAAAGGACACAGCTCATCCTATGAGAAGATGAGCGAGGAGTTTACTCGAGTGAAACAGCTACTTGTAAATAATGGCTTCACAAATAACGCAGTAGACGCCGAGATCAACAGGCAACTCCAGCAAAGAGACAAAACATCCACAAACAGCAAAGTTACCCATAACGTCTTCTACAAAAACTATATGAAAACCTCACACAAAACTGACGAGAGTACTCAAAGATATCATAAGACGCAATACGCAGTGCAAAGACCAAGAAGTACTACATCTCAACATATACTAGACGACACAAAAAACTAAAAACCTCATCATGCGCAACATTTCAGCCCCGACAGGGACGTTGAAACGCACCAATGTAGTGTACAAATTCACTTGCCCCCATGAGGGTTGCCGACCTCATGCTGCCCACTACATTGGTGTGACAACAACGACCCTGTCCCGGCGCTTAACCATGCACCTCCAACACGGCACCATCAAACAACACATGACTGACAAACATAGCACACCACTGACACGGGACATGGTTGTCCACAACACTACTATCATCGCATCCACCGACGATACCCACAAACTGGTCATCTTAGAATCACTTTACATCGATCAGCAGAAGCCCACCCTCAACATCTAACTCAATCCACAACAATCACTAACACTATGGGGAGGGAGCTAGACAGGGGATGAAAAAACCTCAAATCTGTCGCCAACCTGATGTCTAACACTGAAAACTGTCACTTCTAACTTTTCAATATCGGCAATTATTCAAGCACACATAATGTGACAAACATTACCTACAAACATTTACTTAAGGCCGAAGTTGCTTTCTCCGCGGCTTCTGGAGTTCCGGTTTGGTAGACGCTTTCTGTTGCATTAAATATTTTCAGGAGGCGAAGTTCTGCCGCAATCCCTGGTTGGCAAGTTGGCGGGTTTTTCCACCCCTGGAGCTAGACAATCTGACAACAGGTACATGCAGTATGTTTCATGTTAACTATTGTTTTTTTAACGGTGTGTTAATGTAATTGCTTATGTCTTAACAACTATGAAGTGTTAATATTTTCTACATGTCGTTAAGGTAGTGTACGGTAACTGAAAGTGTCTGTGTTATCAAGCTCGTTTTATACAATGGTATTTTTCAAAGATGAATGTTTGAACTGTGAGCTGAAAAATATGTATTATTCTTGATAATGATTGCGAGACGCGATAGAAACTAGTTGAAATTTATGAACTTTGGTAACATTTTACATAACCTTTTACCCGATAACAGAACAACTATACGAAAACTCGAAAAACTACTAAGAAAAACATCTAAATGTGAAACTTCCGTGTTATTTAATCGCCAGTGTGTCAAGGAGAACATCTTGCCAAAATACTCGATATATATATATATATATATATATATATATATATATATATATATATATATATATATAACTCATATATAAATAAAATTATATATATATATATATATATTTATATGATATGATATATATCATATCATATAAAACATATATAACACTGCAATTGTGAAAGATACATTCTCGCGATGCATGTAAAATTTATGGCAGCTGCAAGTTTCTGGGGCGGTTTGCAACCGTAGAATATGTTCCTTTTTACAGTTAACGGAAGCTTAATCAAAGCAGACTCCGTGGGAGTCTGGGACTCTATATCGGGCCGAATCTTCCCGCCGTGCAGGACTTTCAGGGAATACTGTTTCGGAACAATCTGCAGAACATACTAGCATTACAGGAATGCTGAGTTCACGGGTAAGACTATTTATCATGCATCCAGCAAGAAATCTATTCTGAAGGTTGAAATGTTACCGCTTCCGGACCTGAGCACTTATATAAGCGTTATCATTATTGTTATGTCTGGCGCTGACCACTTTATACTAAGCTCAAGGCAAAGTCAAACTAATGTCTACCGTGAGCACCAATGGGAAATGAACAACTTCAGTTATTGCCAAGAGGTCCACAATCGTTTGTGGAGAATGCGCGTATCTTGGTTTAATCGCAGCGCCAACAGTCCTGCACGGGGGCGGTGACGGCCCGTGCGGCAGCAGCCACTGAAGCCGATCACAGCCACATCAACATGTTTTCTTCGCGCCGATTTCTCACACTAAAGGCACTTCAATCGCTGCCGAAGAGCATCGAAGGCATTTAGGTGCTATCTGGCTGACATCTAACGACACGGCCTGAAGACGACGACCGCTCCGGCTGTCGGACCAACGACGAGGCGTTGTTTGGATTGCTGGTCGTTTGGCACGGCTACTTGGTTTGTGGTGTCAGTGACGCCAAGGTAGTTTTGAAGCTGCCGGAAATTATCAGACGCTGATTAGATAAGCACATGTAGTGAATATGAAGAGCAAGTGGTATGCAAAGATGTTTCAACGGGTTCTGGACATGACTGGAGCTTGACAAGTTCTACCTGGCTAGCAAACCTTCGCGAACGTCAAGGAAATAACGCCGTGAGTATCAATGGCGGTTTGCGGTGGCGTCACTTGATGACTTCAGGCGCGCAGACTAGAAAGCTTCGAAAAATAGTGACTGCATCTCCCAGATAGCAGCGATCACACTTTGTATGACATTGCCTGGATCAGTTTTCAAAAGGCATAACAGCATCTTTAATGAGGGGTACGTTTTCCCCGTTTGGAAAGGGAGATATTAGACCCGTTGTTCGATATCATTTATTCGACAGATCGGAAACCAGTTCTTGCATATGAGAAACCAGCAAGTCTCCTCGAGCAATTCGCAGAATGAAACCTCAGGCTGTGAAGAGCATCGAAGCTTAGTGCTTCTAAAGGAATCGAAATTATATCTAACAATTGCCAGCAAGCGTTACCAGATTACATAGTTTTCTTCGAAAACTGGATATATTCAGTTCGAAGTTATGTCTTTTGAATTTCCTCTGATAGAAGACCAAAGTTAAGCAGGCACTCGTCAGTTCCCCGGTGCCTACAGACACTTCTAGTCGCTCTGAAAACAGTTTCGCTGTTTATTTTTAAAGCATCTGAAAAAATATCAGTATGAAAGATGTTATCAAAGTGAGGCAATCTATTGTCCAATTTCACGATTATAAATCCCTCTGGGTGGTTAACTTTACACCCATTGTCTCAGACATTGGGATTTTGCCCAAAAATTTGTCTCTGAGTTATTGTCACTGCTCTTTTAACACGCGCAGTGAAGAGGTCCTAAAATCCCCCACCTATTTTTCCAAGATGGCCGGATAACTTTTCGCTTCCAAAAATCACTTTACGTTCAAATTTGAGTGAATTAAATAGCATATTAATTGTCGATTGGCAAAATAGTTTTGAAAATTCTTAAAAATATAAATATAAATGCCGTCTAGATGTTCATTCATTCATTTCAGGCAACATACATTTCTGATTTAGGCAAATAAAGCAAGGGAATTCTTCCGCTGCCATGCCAGCATTAACTTCGCTTCTTTAATTCGACACAGAGGCAATAAAAACAATGAAGTGAAAACCTACAACACAGGCATTTACCTGCTTAGTGACTAGTCAATAGCAAAAATCTTGGAAGGAAGCCGGACAAAGTGGCAGAGGCTGCAAAGCCAGATGTCGGATGCTTTTCGTTTTCGAAGCTTAAACCTCAGTAATCGGCTCAGGACTGACCAGTGCACTTTGGTTAAAACTGAAATGACACTGACGAGTGGTAATATGACTTCTCAAGAATTTGACGTCAATCCACGTACCTAATGTAAATATATGTTAAGATCAAGTATCTATTCGTTGTTCTCCTTTGCTTGCAAACATCTTTCCTCAGTGGTAAATGTCCTTATAATTGGAATATTTATCAGAAAGTACGCAATATTTGTAGAACAGACATGCGCACGTGACAGGTCTGCTGCCGAAAGCCTACGCCCGCAATAGATTGCCAAGAGAAACCAATTCGTTCACAACAGACTGGCGCAAATAGTCTCATTCGTTCTAACCCATCTGAGTCTTTACTGCCGATAATTCCCCTTTGACCAGGCTTTCTTGTTTGCTTGACTCGCTGACTTCTGGAGATCCGGGGTCAAAATTCTACAGTGACATCCCAACATTTGTATGACCAGAGCCAAGGGCATAGATGGAGATCGGGGGGGGTGGTTAAGTGGCTAGGACCACCTGGATTTTGGGTCTCCCAGAGGCTTTATATAGGGCTTGTATTGCCTTGCCAGCATTAACCTACCCAGAACCCTCCCTGGATCGAGAAGGCCCTGGCCAAGGGCGTCGATTTGTATACTTTTGCGTGGGCCTTACCCTTCCCCCCTCAATCGACAGTTCGGCTTTTCAGTACTAGTTGTTCCAAGGTCTGCTGAAATTGTGCAAGATTTGGGATGCATTTATATTCTATAGTACCTTTGCCGTCTCTGCCACAGGCCATAGTAATCTTATCTCCACCCAACCAGAGCATTGTAAGTATCTAATAGGTGATACTGACTGAAAATGAGATCAGCTGAACACGATAAAAACTGGCTCTGGCCACATCTCACCATGGCTTCTTGTTAAGTGATAGTTAACATCACCTGGCGACAGCGATACCATCGGACATCGAAGCGAAGGCAGGAAACGCTTATTCTAGCAGGTCAATGAGTTCACTGGCAATCACTGCTTTGACCAGGACTTCGGAGTCAGAGTCAGAGTCAGGGTCGGAGTCGGTGTCTGATTTTGTCGCGAATGAGAGTAAATGACACTGGCAGATCCAGGGGGAGGGCCGTCGGTAAACCTGGCTATGACCCCAAACCCCGGATTCTTGCCTATTGTCTTAACAAGCATATGTCGTTCACGATGTTGGGCCCCGTTGTCCCCCTCAACCGTCAGTCTGGATACGACCCAGGTATGTGGCACAGCCAAAGCATGTATGGCATAGACCGCAAAGCAAAAGGAGTATCAGAGCAAGAAACTGGATGAGGGAGCGGTAACTTTACACTCTCTCCCCTATACTCCTCACAACCCCAGCGTGTTTACGCCGGGCCCCCGCCCTGCCAAGGCCGCCTCGGCAGCCCTGCCGCCGGCCGGGACAGCGACCAGTATTTCTTTTAGCTCATAACGTGGAGAGTTATTGAGTGGTGGGTTTATGCCCCAGGCTATTAAAGGTAGCGATAGTTAACGGCTACCGTTCCCGGGAACGGTGAACATCTGCCCATCGCATAATATGATAAAAAGACAGTTAACATTTTTTTCTTCAAAACAAACGGTGAGCGAACCAAATGTGTGGGTTCGGCACAATAGTGACTTGTTGATTATGTCAAGTTCCCGCACTCCACTACATAAATAATAGTGATTTGGAGGCATACCTCTTGCACATGTTCTTCCACGGCAATGTGTGTATGAACCTGTATTCCACCTTACCCCTTTTACACTGTTCAAAAGCCCTACTTGCTGATGTTTTGAGCGTCTGATCATTGGCGAATTCATTGATGGATTATGGATCCATATATGAATCTTCCCCATGCCACCTCGTATACGGGGTGGCTTGGGGAAGAGCAGGGATCAGAATTGTGAACAACAGTGATTTGAAGAAAAAGCTGAAGAAAACGGCAGTTTAGAGGTGGTAGTGCTCACTGGCTCGCTTTTAGATACGCCAGTGCAACTCAATGAGTTTTATATTATAAACTTGGGTTCTGAGTGGTGCAGCTGGTTAGCGCCCGCGTTTGGCTCAGTCGTCTGTAATTTCGGTAATTACGTTTCTGTAATTTCTGCAGAGGGTTGCGGGTTCGAACTCACCCAAAGACAGAATCTGGCGCCTTGTCCTGGCCTTTTACTTCCGATGCTATATGACCTCAGTTGTTGAAGTGTCACTTAACCGCGAAAAACATTCAATTTCAATTTGTGAAAGCCATGAAAACAAGAGGAACACAGTAGAAGCACCCCGGCCAGGACGCCGCTCTTCTGCGCGTGAGAGACGTGCGCAGCAGGTTGCCGAACGCCATAAGCCAGCTGAAGAGCTTGTTGACTGCCCCTGCAACGACATGAAGCTCTGAGCGGGTTTTCACTGTTCAGTCTTCTCTCGTGACCAAACGACTGGCTCCCCTCGGCGCAGAGCCATCTCTGACAGAGCATAGGTGGATCCAGGATGGTTAATTAGGGGAGGGGCACCTTCCCGGGGGAGCGGGTGCCATCTGGACCAGGCGGGTGCCACTTTGGACTGGAAAAACCCATCAGGTGGGCGCAAAATCCTACCGTTCGGCGCCGATTTTCGCACCCTGGGGGGATGGGAAGCAACGTTTCAGGGGGGCGTCATCCACCATTCAGGGAGCGCCGTGACCATTTCAGGGGGCGCCGAGGGTCGAACGGGGGGGGCCTGGGTCACCTGACCCCCTTTGCCCCCTGGTTTCGCCTATGTGACAGAGCCATTCAACTCTGCTTCCCTCCTACGTGGAGTTGTTGGATGCTGGGTCCCCCGCTGCTCGTGGTGCCCAGCCATCCCAACGAGACAACACATTCGGCCGTTGGTGAAACGCAATTCCGGGCGTGGTTATCCTTAGGCCACGAGCGGGACTACAGAAACCTGACTTCACATCTTCAACCCGATCTGCAATGTCACTGTCACTGTTCGCGAATCATTGTGATTAATAAAAACTCTTTTGGTGATTCATTGTACTATTAGTATTTTTCTGCAAGGACTGTGGTGTAAACATAGACATACAATATATTTCAGAGCCCAAAAGCCGTTCGAGATTAAGCAGTTAAAATGACAAAACATATTGCACGATTTGACATAGGTAACTAGAAATTTGGTGTTTAACCAATGTCTGTGAGCAAAGAAAACTGTCTGTAGACATTGTGGTTTCCACAAGTTTTTCACCGCTACCATGACTTCTGAACTGAGATAAATCGTGGAGGTTGCCTATTTTTTATCACCCATTGCCCATTTTCTTTCACCCATTGCCCATTATCTATCTAGAGTTTAAAGAGAAAAATCCTAGTCCCGTAAATACCTTAAGAAAAATCAGCTCTCAATGGTTTGCCCTCTCCACGACAATTTTTTAATGGCCTGGGCGGAGCCGTCGGTAGCAGGAGCCAGAGCCATTGGAACGCAGGTCACGTGCCACTTGAACCATCTCAGGAGTGTAAAAACACCAATACGGGCTAGGGCCACCGGCCCCAGCCGCGCGCAATGGGAGTTTAATGGCGACCTCTCGGAAGGCTACCTAACCCTGAACGTGTGCTCGAACTATCGTGTCCGCAGAGCGGTCGCCCTGGGATTTATATTCTGTAACACGCAAAGCGAGAGGTAGCATGCGGGGTCACAGGGTCAAAAATGGTCTCGGAATGCTTTGTTGTACAGAATTCAGAAAAAACTAAAACCATTATGCTGACTTTGATGAAGTGGCAGGTTCAAATAGATAATATCATTGCCATCAAGAGGTGTCATCATGACAGGGAAAATATCCATTTTACCTTTTAAGCCACTTAAAGGAAATGTGGCACCTTTATAGCGTGATTTTAACTCAGATAGCCAAGTTGTAAAGCATGTCGGAAAACCCGGTACTCAATATATAATTTGTCTTAAACCTCAACATTTCCGTGGAGAAAAGCTAAACACCTACCTGAAATGTACCCCAAATCTAGGTACCCCAGCCAGGCGGCCACAGTTGTCAGCTGTTGAGTGTTGGTGTGACGACAGCCCTGACGTAACGGTAAGTAATCAGCTAATTGAAGCCCTTGAAGCCTATTAAATAGGGTGGTAGTTGCCAGATCATGACTTTATCCCCAGGCAGAGGCTTATTTTTCACCCTAGAGAAGCATTTTGAAAATCAAAATATTGAGCTCATTGTACATTTTCAGAGAAATCATGGACGTTTTCATGATTTTCGGCTAAAATAACCCTAATTACACTACATTCCTGGATTGGACCAAGGTGCCACACTCCCTGTAACTATAGTTACCGGGATCAATGGGATCAGCGGAAGCCGCTGTTTATGAAAAGCTCCAATTCCAGCCAAATTTCGGTCCATCATGAAATTTTACCGCCATCCCAATGCGAAGGTAGAAGTAGGCCTAAGTCTCAGAGTCTCACCAATGGGTTTTGGGCTTTTGAGCTGGTAGCTTTCTATCAGTGGATGGCTTAGCACGCAAATAGGACAGGGGGTTGGATGCCCCCAACCTGTTTGCGAAGTGGCCGAAGAACCAGTTTGAAGCAGAAAACCGCTAGTTGCGGACATTTCAGAAAATTAATGAGCACATCGCTTGGTCAAAAAAATCGAATATCGTTCGATACTTCTTTGTTTCTCTGCATTCAAACTCAGCTTGATATTTTGAGATTACCACAACCGTGCGGTTCACTTGTTTGTACTTGTCACTTGGTTCACAACCAGTTCACTTGTATTCTAACCGAGTGGTGGTAGTGTCATGAAGTCATAAAATCGGAATGATAGGTCAAATTCACCTTACATTAAGGTCAAAGCAAAGAGATAAGGCTACAGAGTCAAGGTCAAATGACAGCTCAAGGTCATATATCTTTTTCAAGGTAATTGTCCGGTTTGCTTCCGGTCTGATGTTGTCAGTCATTATGATATCAATTATGTTATGACGTGTATCAGGTTACCTCGTGTCAAACTGAAGGTCAAAGGTTAAGGCAAATGGCCATGAACCTCCCTTTTTTCGCCCAACTGCTGTTATAACCCTGGTCATAGCGCATGCACATACATACATTATATAGGATATATCCTAGTGCGACGATAGAGGTCAATGATGTTGAATGACCTTGACCTTGATAGTTCGGATAATCTTTTATGGTACCTTCCATCCATGACCTCAGTTCGCTTTCAGTTATTTCTGAACTGTTCTGCATAATTGTGGCATCTCCAACAGGTTCTCAGCATGGCTCATATTTGACCTTTTTAACCTTGTTTAACCTTTAAGGTATTGATCTAGGTCAATGGATGTTGACTAAAGTACAGATCACTAGAGCTCTCACAAGTCCCCAAGTAAGCTTCATCGTAATTGTCTTTGTATTTATTTATTAGGTCAGGGGGACTATCAGGCCCCCTTAAGTGAGTTAAAATCAAACCCCTCCCTATTGCTTGTGTTAATATTCTGTGCCTGCCCGATCCCCTGCCCCTCCCTCTCTTATGACCAATGACGACGGAGCTCCAAAGATAATCTAAAAAAAAGACATCAGGAATTGTCCTCATATGAAGCAAAGTTGAAAGTGAAAGCCAGTTAGAGAAACCAACTTTAGATATTACCGATGCTTGAGCAGTTCCACCAAGTCCCAGTACTGAGTGACCATGAGACTGTTTTAGCTGACCGAGACCTGGTGCTCGTGCTATGTCATAAATTGTATCCGAAACAGCGGAAAGCTGTTTGTTTAGACCGATGAGACGGACATCGCACAAAAACTCAACGTAGGGAACTGCACCACATCGGACCTACCGCAGTTCTGGCCAGACGGTCGGCCACGGTCAGAGCGAAGAGTTGACGTGGTAGTTGCCTTCTCGTATTCACGTGCTAACACGCGGCTTGGAAGGGTATACACTTACCATAACTTAATAATATAGTTTTGAACGTTCACAGACGATTCAACATCTGTCGGCCCTGGTCTCTCAAATAAGTATTTTGGCCATTCATCGGTCCTGGTGTCTCAAATAAGTATTTTGGCCTTCTCGATCTATTTCAGGTACATTTCTTTGTCACCAGGTTTACGTTTTCCGGTGATTCTATGGCTGGTTTCTAGAATAGAAATAAGCTGGGCATTTACTTGGATTTTATCCCAGCGGCTGGATTGTGAATGGCTTCTGCAGGGTTTCCCAGAAGGGGCAACCTTATGAATTTTCAAAAGCATGCTTCTTAAAAAAATCCTAAAGTTCTGGATATTAAAATAAAGTTGACGCCGAAATTAAGCCCAAAAATTGAGAATGCATCGACGTTTCACCTTTCAAACTTTCGATGCACCGGCTCGGGTCTGATGTAGCATGCTTACCAGCCCAAGTCAGCATTGTTAGCCCCAGGAAGGAAGTTGTGCCTGTCGTGTTAATAGAAACAATGCGAGACACAGGGGCCGATCCAATGTGGGGAGCGGGGGGGCAAAAGGTCGGTCCCCCTTCCCCTTAGCACGATTCGGGAGTTGGGTGCCAAAGCTCCCCGAAATGAGAAATTCCTCAAGATGACTGAACATTGTGCGATATACGCTATAAACAACATTTTGAAGGTGACCCAGGAAGTAGCACTTGAGGACGTCTTTCATTAAACCTTCACCACCCTGGGGGTGGCCTCGGTTTTTCACGAATTACTCTGAGTCGATTTAAATGAGACGCGGGTCGGTTTGCAGGCCTGTAGGGTGATTAATTTGACAACTTTTTCCAAAGGGCCTGACAAAACCCGGGTGTAACCCGGCTTCTAGAAGAGCTAGATCAAGTGCCAAAACAGCATTCAAAAGTTCTTTAAACACAATATATGCACGCTTCTATCCATTTTGAGGTCACCCGAGCGAGGTCACCAAAGGTCACGGTTTTGACATTGTTTTGTTTCTATACCTTTTTAACAAAACAAGATGCATTCTTAAGTTCAGTATTGTAGAAATAATCCTAGCCTCAGAATCCGAATGGTATGCAACATCACCTTGAAAGATCATTATTTGACCTTGACCTGAATTCAAGGTCCTAATGCGACCTTATAAGGTATGCAACATATCATTTGAGTCTTTGGTCCAAGACGAACACATTGATATAGGGGAAAGTGGGGGGTCACGGACACCGTGGGTAAGACGGACACCCCCTGTTTGGGACGAACTGACAGCACCGCGACGGGGAAAAGCGTGTAATACGCTTCATTTTAGCGTGCGGCGGTCGCACAGCCACGTTGGGTCCGATAAGCTCTCTAGGTTTTATACAATTTTCATAAAAGTAAAACTGTAACTCATGTGTTATTTTCACAATCCAATTCGTAAGGTCATTGCATGGATGTTTCTACAGATACTTTATTGGCATTACGTAATATAGCTCTTCAAGATGTTATATTTTGTTCACCAGAGTCGCTGACTGTGAAATCACAATAGCGTCCGATTCATGTCCAAATTTGTTTAGGAAGAACAAAGTGGGGTAAGACGGACACCACGTGTGGGGCAACATGGACATGGTGTCCATGTTAACCCGCAAAAGAGTATATTTAATTTTATATAATATAAGCTTAAATAAATAAATTTATCGAGGGTTTTGGGGTCCAGCGATACACCTGAGCGGAGGCGGATTTGGCTGATGGTTGGTAGGGGGGGACACAGGGCCCGGAACGCTGCAGAATATATAATTAAATTTGGGGGTCATCCAGGGGCAGGTGTACCCTTCGACCCTCAGCGCCCCTGAAATGTTCACGGTGCCCCCTGAGAGATTGATTGGCCCCCAAAAGTGTCGCTTCCAACCCCTACCCTTAGGAGCGGGGAGGGGCACTCTTAGCCCTGTGAGATGATTTGGGGCCCACCTGGTTTTGCGTTCCAAAAGTGGCACCACCTGGCAGGCGCGCACCAATGATTTTTATTTGGGGAGGCCCGGCTGACGAGAGGGAGCAGCAGGCCGGTGGAGGGGGCGGCATTTTGCCTCAGGGGGCGCACTTGTTCACCCAAAGGGCGGCCAATTTTCGCATCCTGGGGGAAGGTGAGAGCGGTGAATTGTTTGCTCCACAGACCTATAGTAAATAATTTTAGGGGGCGGCGTGTTGGGTGCAGGGGCAGCAAAGCCGGTGTAAGGGGGCGGTATGTTGGGTACAGGGGCGGCAGGCAGCGTAGCGCTGCCTCTAAAAGTCAGTGAAGTGAAGGCTCAACATTCCCCTCGATGGGCGCCTGCGGCGCCTCACATGGATGGGCCCGGCACTTTGGAGCCAAAGCGTTGGGGGGGGCGGGCCCGCTGCTCCCCCAGGATGCGCGCCCGCCCCATGGCCCGGATGGCGCCCTCCGGCAAGGTGCCCCGCCCCTGATCGGCGATCCTGGATCAATCTATGCACAGTTCCGCGACAGCCCCTGATACTTTAATCCTCCGTCATCAAAACATTCAGAAAATACATGATCCTCTTTGACCCTTTGACGGAAAAAGTAAGAAAATGTCCCCTTCCTCGTCGCAGACGACATTCGTCTCGTGGGTAGATGCAGATGGAAATCTTCAAGGCCTGGTTCGATCACTTTGTTCATCTTGTCCATCTTTCCCCATGGGGTGACCATGTTACCCCACTATGTGGGGCGAAATGGACTTTTGCTACTTTTTTCTAAACTTTACGTAAATTGTATTATGCTAATTACAGACACATAGCTGCTTGCATAGTGGTAGATAAATGTCTGAAGTATCTTTACAGCAAAAATAGGAACAAAACAAGCTCATTAAGTCATCGAAAACTCACACCATCGTTACGGTGCCTGTGACACCCCACTTTCCCCTACTTTGTTTCGTTCTATGTCTAATGGTTCTCGAGCGATTTTCTAAATGGGTATAAATTTGACCCATTTTGGCCCACTGTGACGTCACGGCTCAACGGATATCGTTTAAACTCGGCTCCAGAGTAGAAGATGGTCAGGCGCTCCCAGCACCGTTTCAATTTGTTCGTATCATTTCCGGTTCCCGAGATTGCGGGGGTCCGATCAGACCTCCCAGGCGGTGGTGTGTACGAAAAAAACCCAGGAGGTGTCGGGTTAAGGCCTCCCCCGCCTTAGCGAAATCCTACATCCATTACTATCCGATAAGCAAAAAGAGCTTATCCTCTTTTCCGTTTATGCTACCCCGCAGGTGAACCGCCAAATCTGCATATCATACATAATTAAACAACATCGAATTGGGAGTCAGAAAACAACCTGCATCGAATGCGCTCGTTTCGTCAGCCACGTCCAACCGACGACCCTCATCAAACGGTACACCGGCGCACCCACTCTACCATCGCGCACTGTTCCGGGGATAACATCCGACCAATCGTCGGCCACCAGACGACGACCATCAATAAACCATCACATCCCGAGACGCCAGCGACGACTCCAAACACAGAGCACTCACTTCTCACAGCCCCACGATGAGCTGAACACTCGTAAACCGCCCATCAGCCGGCTCAGTCTATAGGGATGATGACTGTTTGGTACAGCCTGGCTGATCTATGGGGCAGCCGGCAGCGTCTGTGCCTTTGTCTGCCGATCACGTCATTCTCACAGTTTCATCTGGTGACCAATCAGAGGGCAGGTTTTACAGCCAGACCTCCCCGCAGCTCTCACGGCAGGCAAACGACCACGTAACGGGGCTTCACGGCTGGGAGTACTCGGCTGATGCGGACGCCAACGACTCGAAGAAGCTGATGACGCGCTCCTGTGCCAGTCCCAGCCGGTCTCTGCCACTGTTTAGTGGGTCTTGACCAGAAAAGCGGAGCGCCGCAGCAGCAAAATTGCCCGACCGAAACTGGCTGAAGACAAACACGAGCAAGTGCTTTTCCCGCAACGATGGAGGCTAAATCTGAAGTGTCAAAAATGGACCGAAGGAACCGGGAGTCAAAGTAACCGGCTGCTTTTGTAATCGAGATAAAATACAGGAAATCAAAATCTCGATTCAAGCATTTACACTCGCCACATATGTTACAACTTGACCAGCGATCAAGCAATCAACAAGCCATTAGTCATATTTCCGGACCCGGGGCCAACAGCAGAGTTATAACCTACTCAGCCGCCGTCGGTGATAGAAATTGGCTCCCTATTGACACCAAGCGAGCATCAAGCTGCTTGCAATAGAGCGCAGCTGTTGAAGCGAGTCGAAAGTTCTGCTAGATGGGATGAACGGTTTCGGTCAGAACGAAAACAAAGAAATTGTCTCGCGATTGGGAGCCGTTAAGGTGGTACCTATCACTGCTGGTTGGATATAATTCGAACAGGAGGAATAAGTGGTGCTACACATGCAGATGTTACCGAAATAGAGAACATTATTTATCTTCTGAATGACATTGAATAAATAGCTTCCAGTGCTCGCTATATTTTCTGCTTTACTCGCAACAGCGATTTTAGGCCGGGAGGCAGAGACCACCCCTACGAATCGCTGTAGCCCGAGGGTGCGCAACTAATATAAAACCCATTACCCACTCGACGCAGAATTACATAAAAGTGCGAAATTTGCGACATCCTGGCTGGAAACACCTTGTGAATATTATTTGCTAAAATAGTGGTCACAACGTATGAACGAGTGTACGAAATTAGCCGTCATTTTGGAGGGAATTAGGACAAATTAGGGCGACAGTTGTAGTGACTAAAAAGGCGGCCGGGGGCATGTGCCCGTGAGACGTCCGGGAAGGGTAGTGGAGCTCCGGCAAATTGGTCCATGGCAGCCACGGCCAGCAGCTGAAGGAGATACCCCGTTGACTGGCGCGTCCGATACAACCGTCTGCTGGCGTGGCACCCCTAATAAACGTGTCAGTCGGTCCGATTTCGACAGTAACGTAACATTACGGCGCTGAGACGGACATCACAATCCATTCAGCCCTGTCCAAATCACATACCTGGCCAATTCGAACAGGGCCAGTAGCCGTGTAGCACTGGTGATTAGAACGTTTAGCAGTGCTACGGATCAATGTCGTGTGAGAAGGTAACTCTTACGACAAAATGTTCCGACGAAATTCGCCATACTGTGCTCTTCGATCTGTCGAAGCATATCCAAAGGACTGACTATACTATCAATTACGTAAAGCAAACGGGGGAGGAGGAGGGGGGTAGGGGGACTCGACCACAGCGTTGTCAGACGCTTTACATTGACAGCAAGAAACGTTACAAGGGGAGGGGCCGGAAATCACGTCAATACGCGTTACGTAATGCATGCACGGCCCCTAGCCAGGTTATGATTTCTTAGCATCGAGATTACATATTAATGTATGTTTGTTTGTCTGTTTGTACTAAAATCGCAGTGCGCCGGTCCAGCCGTCCGCAGTTCCCGCGGGTCTATACGAACGTCCATTATGCCCCCAGGCGATGCCACTGACCCCGGCGTGCGTGCTGCCAATATTCATTTACTAGCGCCGGTTAAACCCGTGCTGACCCGCCGTTGTCGAGGAATTTCTGTACTTCGGCTGAGCCCACTTCCAGAAAACGAGCCGTCCTTGCTGAGTTATTTGTTTGCTCTTTACCTAATTGCCGGGGGCGTTGATGCGATTCTGTGAAGTGAGCTGGGCACCTCATGGCAAAAATGCATGCCGTTGACTGGAGGCTGCATTATTTATTTTGTGCCATTCTTTAAAGGCGGTTATTATTTACGCTCAATTTAGCACGCAAATGGTCTCACTTGCCAGCGCAGGGGGTGAAGATTTGGTAACAAAGCAGGTGATAAAAAGCCCAGCGGGGGCTCTGCTGAACTCCACGCCTTGTTTACTACGCTTCGTGGATTTCGCCTAATCTGACGGGCCATTAGAAGGTACTGATTCCAAGCATCGCAATGCACAGCGGGGCCCGTGCCAAGCCTGAAACCTCCGCCATCCAGTTCAAAAAGGGTTAATGCCAGCCCATGACAAAGTGTTTGTGTATGTCTCTCGCACTGATGAGCTTCAGGTACAGACTAGTTACTGCCTGAAAGCTTCTCCTGACCATATTTTGCAATTCCACCATCTCGGCCAGTTAATTTTAACAAGGAGAGACACGGATTTCGAAATTCCGCTGAAGGTCGCTTTGAATATCAAGATTTATAAGATAAGAAAATGACTCAGATTATGAGGAGCATTAACATAACATCAGTAACATTTATAAAAATGTGTTGCCTGTCTTCAGGACTGAACTGGTGCACAGAATCTGAACATTACAAGTTTTCTAATATGTGGCTTCTCATAACATGCGCAAGACGTTTTTCTCTTGATAATGATAATATTAAATGATAATATGGGCTGCAAATGAGTAAATTGCATTTATTTATTATTATTTATTATTATTATTTATTCTGGTTTCTTAGCATCATCTGGTTTCTTCTCGAGCATTGAAAATATATTGTGTTTCCCAGTGGGAATAGGAACACGAAACATATCGTATAAACACTAAACAATATTTGTTTAATCTGGACAGCCTCATCATCATCATCATCATCATTAAAAATCATCCGGAGTGTATGATTCTAGGCAGTAAAAACTATAGGTACTAAGGGAAAAATCACCACCATTTGCTTACCATTTGCGCTGTTTCGGTGGAAAATATGGCGCAAGTTAACAGATAAAGTCTGTGAAATGCATAATCGCCAAGCAATTTGTCTACGAAGGAATATTTATTAAATAAATAAAACAGTTCGGCACTAGCGGACGGCTTCCACTATTGATTCCCGGGACAAAACGTGTACGGCGGTGCGGAGCCGGCTCGTCAGCAGCGCCGGCGAGCTTCCCCAGCCATCTGTCGCCGCATTCAGACAGCTGCGGGATGGACGCGGCGCTGCCGCAGCCTTGTGCGCGAGCGTCGCCCCGCCACTCAGGGACGCCGTCCGACGGCTTCCGCTCCCATGGCGCGCCGCGCGGCGTCTCAAACGGCGTTCCGCGTCAGGGTGGGGTTTCAGCGCTGATGTTTTTTTTGTAAGGTGGTATCAGGCGTGCTTAGCAATTTCGCAGGAACTGTTAACCGGGCCGCATCCTGTTTACATACTCTCCGCAAGAAATAATGTAGATTATTTCCTTCAAATAGAAAGATCAAACAGGACTCCAGTCCTAGGGCTCCTGTTAACATACCTACCCTCCGCCAGAAATCATGTAGACTGTTTCTTCAAAAAGAAAGAGCAGAACACAGCTCCAATCCTAGGGGAAACATCCACAATGTTTTGAAACCTAGCGGCACCTGACTGGACCCGACACTCGGTCGGCGCCGAAGCGGCAGTACACCCCCAGCACAAGCTTATCAACATTACCCAACGGTCGCCGCTCGGCGCCGCAGCCTGTGATGTGACTGAGTCGAATTCCCGCTGTTTCGGACCCACTCCCCATTAGTTGATGCGTCCTTTCGCAGGTACCATCGGTGCACCCAGTGGGAGGGGCGCCCCGTCACCGCTCCTGAGCGATGGGTCGGGAGGGGCGAGTACCCCGTCAGAGGGCGTCCCCCCTCCCCTGGTGCTTTTTGCGACCAGGTAAAAGGAGCCGAGACTGCGGGCTGAGTCGATTGAACCCATCGTGACGCAAATGCAGTCGTTTCGTCATAACTGTACACATTAAGCACGCAGACGAACTGGGTTTGGTGTCCCAGGAGATGAGCGAACATGAGCACGCTAAATATTGCTACTTTTGATATTATGGCTTATGAGCTGGTGCCAAGTGCTAACCCATCACATTCTTCTATCAAAAAATGTATTCATATCCCAATGGTCCGTGTGGGCTAGTCCGTTTTTCTGCATTTCATTTTAGCCTGCTGCCGTACTTAAATAATCAGACTGACTAAGCGTTAGGTGTCGGTAAATATCAATAGTTTTCTGTGTCCAGGGCCTCACTGGGAGTGATCTTAAGGAAGATAAGCTGACATTTATTGTTGCGGCTAAACCTCAGTTTTGTAAGGGTTTCCAAGGCATCGCCCCTACAGCCGGACCAAGAATAGGATAGCAGTGTGCATTCTCACAGCCCTCCCCCACCTTCGGAACCACTACCAGTACCCACTTGCTCACTATCAGATCCTTAACCACTGACTTGGTGACGCTGTACGGTAATATACCACCTAAGACATGATCTACTACGTGTTTCCTCGGTCGTTCATTTCAGTTATATGGTAAAGGCTCTCACTGGTACCCACTATCAATGCCGAACACTTGCTCATTACTTCATCATAGTTCCGAACACTTAAATGCGAAAGCAAAAAGCCATAATAGAGGGCGGTATAGGAGACACTATCAGCCACGTCAAGTTGTTATCTACATATCAGCTCATGGGCAATAATTCAATGGAATGTTTGGTGCGTGACAAGCAATCTAAACCAAATTAAATAATACGGCCCGTCAAGTGAAGGAACGATTCATTTCCAAAACCAGACCGTATTATAAAATCTCGCGACAGGATGTTACCAAGCCAGTCACCTCACATTGCGTCACTGGAGGTGTCGGCGCACTCGAGGCGACACCACCAAATTGTCGGGGAGCGCGTAAATTGTGCGGAAGCGGCCGTACACCGCCGTCGTTCCATCTCCGCGCCGAAACACGATTACACCTAACGAAGTCGGGAAGGGCAGTCGCATGGGCGGATCCAGGATCGCCGATCGAGGGGGTTTGGAGCTGGTGGCGCCAGGTTTGGATGCCGAGACCTATCAGGTGGGCGCCAGACCCTACTGTGATGGCGCCGATACTCGCATCCTGGGAGTAGGGGGAAGCGACGTTTCAGGGGGTCACCATCAACCCCAGTGGGGCGCCGTGGCCACTTCAGGGGGCGCCGAGGGTCAACCGTGGGGGGAGGGGGTGGTGCCTGCATACCCCTGGGTCCGCCTATGGACAGGCGGCAGTGTGTGTCAGTCTGTCCGTCGAGCTGTCGTCAGCCAGCTGCGAAGTGGTGGTTCACACGCCCCAGGTTAGGATAAGAACCATTAGCCAGCTCGTCAAAACTGCCCGCTGATGCGTTCATGGCCGGTGAACGTTTCCACCACGGCGGCGACGGCCGCAGTGACAGAAACATTGCACGTTTAAGTCTCACGGGAACTCGATGGCGACTCACGATCCTGCTCCGGTGATTATCATTTCCGTTCTTCGATATGGATGCTGGAATGGTTTGTGCATTCCTGTCTCTGATACTTTTATAATTTATTGATTAGAAACATATGCCTGCCCTTATTTGATGCACAATATGTTCACTGCTCTTGCATGCAGATCGAACATTTAGGTAGATAAGTTGCAGACAACTTAGTAGAAAACGTTGCAGGGCCGCAAAAAACGGAGTCAACCGGAAGCAGGTAGCAGAATAGTGCGACACCTTCCGTGAGCTGGTATGTAAAATTATCGACACCCGCTGAGTGAGACCCCACTTCGTTTCCAAGTTAGCATACCGCCAGTGAGAGCCTTTACCATATATCCAAAATGAGCATTCGGGGTATCGCGTAATAGGTCATGTCTTAGGTGGTATATTACTGTACAGGGTCACCAAGTCAGTGGTTAAGGGTCTGACACAATACTGGAGGCCTAGGATCCCTGGTCGCCCCCTGCCTCTGGTTCTTACCCCATGGACCTCACGCTCCCAGAGAATTCCGCCGCATGTAGGATCATCATGTGACAAAGTTTTGCTACTAGGATGATTCATTCCCCCGACAATGCGTGATTTGTTGTTGCAGGACAGCTTGCAGCGTCGACTTCCGGTGTGTGCGCGGCCTGCAGTGGCAGTGTCTGCAGTCTGCAGTTCCAGCTGTAAAAGCACTTAGTGGGAGGGGGTCTGGTGCCACCGCGATTCGGCTCGTTAAAATGTCGGCGGCCTCCGGGTGTTATGAGACCACTTAGAATCGGGTCAACTCTATGATTGTTAGTACGGTGCCGTTGTTCGAGATAAATATCCGCTGAATTTCCGCGCATGGTTCGGGACATACGACAAATGCAGCTTTTAGCCTTCATTCCGGTCGAGGGTGTTTGAACACCCCCATGAGCCTTTTCCGAGCTAGCCAAAACACGGTGGCATGGTGCACCGCCGTACTTGGCGCGAGTTATTCTTGATCGCTAGCACAATTCGTCCCACAATTTCAGGGTGTGATCTCAGGTCAGGTCACCAGGCTGGGCCAAGTGACTAACCTCTAAGCATATTTCAAGTCGCACTGACGAGAATTATCTGATTCGCACTGATTGGGATTCTCTAAAGACTCAAGTTGAAACATTCGTCATGTGACCACTGAGAGCCCTCATCTGGAGCTAGTTAAATAGGCGTTTAGATTCAGGTTAGTACATTTCACAAGAAATGGGAACATAATTTTATTTTGATATCAAGGTATTTTATTGTAATTGCCAGTATTGATATGCACACCAAACATGTTTGATCCGAAAGTGACCTGGAAGTTGCTTGAATCGGGTCATTTATACATGTTCACATTGTATGCTCAAATTATTCATAATTCCATTTTCCGCAATCATATAAACTTAACGATGCCTGCAAATTAACGTGCTCAACCCAGCCAGAAACCACAGCAAAACACGACGTTCATAGCCTGCCACATTCTTTGACCTGTCGTGACCTCAATATTAGCTGAGCCCAAAAGTAACGCTAGTCTCGAAATCATTTTCATGCGCTATCTACTACCGTTCGCGTTCTTTTTCGCTCTCGCATAGGAGCCGGGATTGAGGTGTTTGAAATCCCTAACGGCCAAGTGGGTCGGAGGCTCCATGGAGGCGGGGGCTTAACCCATTTCAAAGCCATACCCATAATGCTGCAAGGGAGAGCCATTGCCTATACTCGTCAAAAGTACTAACTCTCAACTTCATGACTCACGTGGAGGGGGGGTAGAAATTGACCGGCGTGCCTGCGAGGAAACAAATGAGCAGCTTAAAAGACGCATACATTATTTGTCATGGCTGTGAGAATATTTAAACAAGATATATCAAAAGTTGCTGATGGAATCAAGACATCTCGAGTTCATCTTCTCGGCCGTGCCATTAACGTGATTTATTCTTCCAAAACAACTTGCTTAAAGAAGGGAGAGAAGGTAACAAATAGGAAAATGTATCGTGTGAATGCTAATGATCCCGTGAATAACAGCTCCTCCAGCTATTCAAACGTCCTTAATTCACTTCGATAGCTCACTCGAAGCAAAATGGTCATAAGTAGGACAGGTAAACGAAGGCGCCAGGATTGTTTACTGTAGTCTATGAAGACCTGTTCATGGCATCAAGATCAGTTGTGTGGTGGACGTTATTTTACTATTCGGCATCAGTTCCCTGTTAGACTAAACTGAGCCAGCAGTCAAAATCAGGCAGAGGTCCCGACCACCAAGTCCGTCAAGTCCGACCGCCAGGTCCGTCAAGTCCGACCGTCAGCTTTGTCAGGGCCCGACACTCCGGGCTCCGCAAAAACCCGACACGCCGGCCCCTAAAAATGGGATGCCCCTGGCTGGCGATGCTGTGGTGCAGAGGTAGTGCGTTGGGGTTCTACGCCGCAACCCCAGGTTCAAATCCCTGGCGGGAATTCTTAATAAGAACAATCTGATCCCCAACATTCCCTTCAAACAGGGTGAGAGTTGACAATGAAATATTAACCTCAACAGTTAGTGCGCGGTAAATCCCCATAGATCTCGCTCAGCATAAACTCGACATTCAGGGCTCCGTAAAAGCCCAACGCACCAGATGCTGCAAAAATACTTCTACACTCCAAGCTCCTCAGAAACATTGCACACGAGATTCCGCAAAACCTGAACCGTGAGCTCCGCAAAACCCCTGTACGCCGAACTCCGTAAAAGCCGCAGGCAGAGCCACCTGCCACCGCAAGAAACTCATGTATCTGTTACGCTTCGTGTGACGCCTTATGTCATGACACACCATGATAATAACGCCGTATAGCGGCGTCCGTCGAAAACGATTCAGCGATTCGTCGAATCCGAGGCCGACGCGGCGACCACCTCGGAAAACACACCGTATGCTATAGAAAGTCATCTAGCTAGTTCAGGTCGGCTGGCGACTGTAGTATCGCTGGCTTCCTGGAATACACTGACACATAAAGTTCGTATCGCGGAAGGGTGGTGGTTGTGCGCCGTAAAGACCCACAAGGCTAAGAATTCACAGTTACGGCCTGTAAAATGCCGAGGGGAATTCGGAAAATGCAAATCTGTGGGGTCCACTTCCCGGTTCCAGTTTTCCGAATGGAGCTATAACCTCACAAAGCACAGGCAATTTATTTGGGATACACTGGAATTGAGCGTAAATATCGGAAAGCGTAGCCTGGATTTGCTTGGCCTAGACTTGAGCTCATTGTTGCCTTCCAGGCTGTCTGATTACCATAAAGTCCAATTATCTCCCGACTTGACCAAAATCGGAAACATTTTTGGAGCAAAAGGGGACCAGACCCCCTGTCGTCTCCCCTTTGCCGATGCATGCTGGTTTGTTCACATTACATGAAGCCTGCACGATTTTAAATAGCTACCGACAGTGGTGGACTCAGAATTTTATTTCAGGGGGAGGTAGAGGTAGAGCCCAGCCCTGACTTTCCTTTACCCCGAATAAACTCTTGCAATGCGATAACCATGGACACTAACAATTACGGGGGAGGGGGCTTGAGCCTCCTAGTCCTCTTTGACCTATCTATCTTTAACTATCGGCGAACCGCCTTTAAATGCCTCTCTCTCTCTCACTCTCTCTCCCTCTCTCCCTCTCCCTCTCTTTCCCTCTCCCCCTCTCTCCCTCTCTCCCCCTCTCTCTATGCGTGTTGTGTATATCTCTACCGCTGTGTCCTTCAGACACGTGCTTTTCTCACTCTGGCACTGTTCCAAACGAATGACACCTTTTCGGTGCCGCCTCTGCCGCCTTCCAAACCTCACCACGCGTCGAGATCGGTGCCGGTAACGCCGGCCGTAATTTCTCGGCGGGGGCAATCTCCAGCTGGTCCACTCATCCGAAAACACGCTCTGCTAACGCAAGCGTGGGAACGAATGTTGTGCAGCTATCCCTGCGGCAGGCTCGATTCGTCAGACGCACACCCTCGCCATCGCTCCGCGGCCGGAGCAGAGAGCGGCGGCCTTTTTATCGCAAGCGGTGCCCGGCGCATTTATCAGAACACCGCCACAGCTGAACGTATTTTTTATGCAGATGGTTGATCGAGATGTCCAGCTATTGCGAAACAAGACATCGGGAGATCCGTCACCCTGCGATATATGTATTTTCGAAACTGCCTGACAAGCCTCCCCCAAACTGCGCTCCGCCCCTCAGCTTAACCCCAGTCTTGCTGCAACACTGGCCATAGGGACCCCACGGTAGCTAGGCCAGAGAAGACAAACGGTGCGATTTACCGAAGAAGGCTACTTAACACGGCGATAGTGCTAATTCCTGTCTTGTCCTGAAGCGAAGCCACTTCTTTGTGCCTGACTACGTCGCTTTCCAGCCCCGGCACCAGTGCAACAATGGACGGGACACTTATAGAACAAGGAGCTGGAGGGGGTGGGGGGGCTGGGTGGCAACTGACGGCTACGACGCCGTCGGCTCTTATCCGTCAGTCACGGCGCACACTGGCCTGCCGAGCCGTAGCCGACGCCGCAGACGCGCCGTGCACGCTTGGGTGAACAGCAGGATGCGTGCACCGCGCTCCACACCTTGCAACCACCAGCAGACCGCCGCACGGCTGCGCCTCTCCACCTCCGTGTTTACCTTTTAACTAAAGGTATGGTGGTTTTCTTTACACTGCTTATCCTCAAGAGAGATGGCATATTATTATATTTAACCCGCGCCCCGGTGGGCATCCGAGCCACCTTTGCCCTGGTGGGGAGTGTTTGAACACCGCCCTCGAACTCGGCCCCTATGCGGGATAGCGAAAAAACGTGAACACTGGTAGATAGCTCATACAAATTCATGAAGAAACTATATCAGTAAATTTTTGGTTCAGGTCAATATTGAGCTCATGATAGGTCAAAGAAGGTGGCATTTTGAGTAGAGTTTTTTACTGTAGCATCTGACAGAGTTTAGTTAGAATAATTCTTTAGACACCATTTGCTTCCTCTCGTTACGGCAAATCTTATGATGTATAATATGACCATACTAGATCAAAACACAAAAAACCTTACCTCAGGCCAGGTCAAGGTCAATTTGTGACCTAACACAGTCAATATGCATATCAATCGACTCGCAATAACAATCCAAATACGATGGTATGAAAATAAAAGCTGTGTCATCATTTCATGCAGTTATTTACCTAAGCCTGAAAACTGATTAAGCAGCTTCAGATGACCTCACAGAGGCCACAGGTCAAAAATGCAAAATGAACCTGGAAAGGGGCCCAGGATACTTCAATTTGGAGAATATGAAGGTACTATCAGCTTTATCTACACAAATACAGCCCAATTTCTGTTTTTCCCATATATTTGCAATGGAGAGGTCATGGTCCGTACTTGCCCTTTGGTCATCGATATGAAAAATCGCGGAACGCATTTTGTAGAACTCGGTGGGGCCATTATGTGTTACAAGTTTCAATCCGATAGATTTACCCATTTCTTAGTTATGCCAACTTAAACATTTTTTTGAGGTGAGGTCACTTGACCTGCACTGGTGACCTGACCTGAGATGACCCAAACTTAAATTGTTTGGAAAAATTGCGGAATCAATTAAGGATAAGTTGTGCCAAGTGCGGCGGCGCTTCGCGCTGCCGTTTTTTTCGTACCGCCGGAAAAACTCGAGGGGATGTTCAAACACCCCCCACCGGGGCAAGGTTTAAAGGGGACATGCCACATTTGTGATGGGATTCGAACTAAGACAAGACAGGAATTAGGACATGGCGCATATCGTAAAATCCACTGTTTGGAGCTTCATTCATCGTATAACTTGCGATTTACGGAGAAAAAAGTGTTGAGCTCGTAGAGAGAAGGAGAAGGAAGACGTGACAACGCGTTCATGAAGTAGTTCTCTCGTGAAGGGCTTCGGCTCCGTTACCACGCACCCCGCTGGGGGGGGAATTCGCCTCCTCCTGGTTTTCCCCGGATAACGCAGAAACGGAGAGATGCAGAACAACGAAACTTACAGTACCTTATTCCTGATCCATTTTGCGCATCTGTCCAAATTTTTTAGGTCAGGTCATGTCAGGCCAAGGAGCTATTCAAGATCAAGCGACCCGACCTCAAAACCTAAAATCACGAGTTTGAAGCGCCGCCTAAGGAACATCAACCAAACCGATCAGTTTGAAACTTTTACAATATGATGAGGTCATTAGGGTCTACAAATCTGCCATCTCGGTATTTTGATATTGTTAACCTAAGGTGGGGTCAATTTTTGGTCACCCCATTATGCCTAAGTCTAAGGTGAAAAAGAGGAAGGGCTCGTTTTCAGTAAACACTGGATAGATCAAGCTGAAAATCATCAAATCATGTATTCTTACCACGATCTTGGCCATTAAGTTGCGTTTTTGACCATCTGACCCCTTAAAGGTCATGTAAGGTCACATGAGCATACCGTGACTGTTTTGTCAATAACTTCTCACTGAATTGAGATAAAGCTCCTATTTTAGGTACTTGCATTGTGCTTATATTGTCACGGGGAGTCAATTTATATGCAATTTGACCATACCAGGTCACCACGTGATCTTGGGCTAGCTCGATGTCAGTTCATTTTCACAAGTTGACTTAGCAAGGTCAAATTATATCTCCCTCGATATGCAACGATGAGAGAAATCCAATGAAGTATAAATATTTGCTATAGCTTTGCTGAGTAAAAATCTAGAGGGGGAAACGTACACTGCTGTGTTGTAAGCCTATTGAACCTTCTTTGACCTATGCTGACCTCAATATTGGCCTGACATAAAAATATTACGTCTAATTTCTCTTCGTTTCGTCAAGAGCTTTCAAACACCGTCCGTAATTTTCCTTTAGCCTTCCTGGGAAATGAGATACGGAGGGGGGCGAAATACGCCCCCCAGCGGGGCGTGTCATGCCAGGGACCCCAGTGGGGCGCGTGTTAAAGGCAAGTTTTGAGTAAACAAAACATGGAAACGAGGGTTTTTTGTTACGTGCTACGTCGCGCTCAGTCGCTCAGGCGCTACGCTCAGTTCATATCCCACGAAGATGAGACTAGAAATATAAAATATATTCAACCTTCCGGTTCCGCGAGATTTTCCCCAGCGATGTTGGCAAGGTTGAGATTTTTCTTACCTCTGTTACAGTGGTTAACGAAAGGAAAAAAATGATGTCACAGGCATTACAAGTGGATTACATGTATACAAGTGCATACAAGTGGAACAAGCGGATTACAAGTCTTTCCACATGGTCTGGCATTGGCGGACGCAGGGGGGCATCCGGCCATGCCCCCCCAAAACGCTGGAGGGGGCAAACTATCTTTTGCCCCCCCAAACGCCGGAATTTTTTAAAGGTGTTTACACTAGGTCTATAGAGCAAAAAATATTCGCTCCCACCCCCCCCCGGAGAGCGATCATGTACATGGAGAGGTAGCTTATAATAGGTCTGTCGAGCACTGAAAAAAGGTGTTTACACTAGGTCTGTAGAGCAAAAAATTATTCGCTCCCACCCCCCCTTTCCCCCCAGGAGGAGAGGCAGACATGGGTTTGGCCCCTCCCAAAACTCGGGTCTGCGTCCGCCCCTGTGGTCTGGTGCATAGAGGAAAACTAGTTCAGCTCCAGCTAACCCCTCCAAAAAACTACAATCGAAAATAGTATTAACTTTATCGGGCTAGTAAGAGAAACAGAACAAAACGTTGTAAAAGCAGCCTCAAGAATGCTCTTCTGACTTTCGGAAAGCATGTGATTCTACACGCCTGCTCGCTTCTTCGGAAATCAATGTAAGCGGTAGTTGAGCATCAGGTCCTCATTTCTTCCAATTTGAACCGCCACATTTATCGCTCTGTATTACCCTCCCCTTCCCGACGTCTAAGCGGTAGTTGAGCGTCAGGTCCTCATTTCTTCCAATTTGAACCGCCACATTTATCGCTCTGTATTACCCTCCCCTTCCCCACGTCTAAGCGGTAGTTGAGCATCAGGTCCTCATTTCTTCCAATTTGAACCGCCACATTTATCGCTCTGTATTACCCTCCCCTTCCCCACGTCTAAGCGGTAGTTGAGCATCAGGTCCTCATTTCTTCCAATTTGAACCGCCACATTTATGCTCTGTATTTCCCCTCCCCTTCCCCACGATGCTGGTAGATCCCGGCCACATTGCCTGCAGGCATATTCTCTGGCAGTTGGTGGCCTCTCGTGCGACCCTGCACGCGCACTCGCCCACGTAGGAAGTGCGGGGTTGGAAATCCGTCATACTTAACTAGTTGCTTTTTTGTGAGGCAGGAGTGGCGCATGACTTTTGAGTCAGAGGGTAAATATTACATTACGTGAGAAAACTCGAGTGAGAGTAAACGTGAAGTGAAAAAGCGTGATAATACGGTGAGCAAAAGTGAAGTGCACAAAGTCCTTGAACACATTCCTTGAGTTGACGTTCTATCAGCGTGCATGTTCGAAAATGGCAGATGTATCACAGTATCAATATATATTCTACAATTTGTGGTGGAAGAAAACGTCTTTATATGTTTCAAAAATCTTCAGCGACGAGAAAAGGAGCACATTTCAGGTGAGTCCCTGAGTTCTCTCCATTTCACTGTATTGTGTGTCGTTTTATCTGGTGGTATGTACAGGGTCTGCAACGTGCATTTTTAAAGATGATTGGGGGTGCGCAAGTTTGAAGCAATGGCAACAAAGGCACTATACTTGGTCGATGACTTCTGACCACCATGTTTAGAAGTGATAATATACTATAACGTGTGTTTGAGCCTTCCAACCGACCTGTTAAAATACACAAAACTGTCTTTAAAATGAAAAACGCGTTAATTCCAAACATATTTCAACGTTATTGGGAGTTTAATTGGAGGTGCCTGGGCAACCTTAAATAAATATCGATAGGTTTTGAAGTGCTGCGGCGAGGAGCATGATGATAAGTTGATAAGGTGATAAGGTGATGAAAAGTTGATAAGGTGGCCTGTCCCTTCGAATCCAGAAATGTAAAGACACTGAAGATTATATATTCGGGCACAGCCCCTCATCAGAATCGTGTAGAAAATATCAAAAATTATCGGTCATAGTGTATCCAGACCTCGAATTCGAGGTCTGGTGGTCTGATGAAGGGGCAGCCACTATGGATACACTATGACCGATAATTTTTTATATTTTCTACACGATTCTGATGAAGGGGCAGCCAGACCTCGAATTCGAGGTCTGGCTACACTATGACTGATAATTTTTGATATTTTCTACACGATTCTGATGAAGGGCTGTGCCCGAACATATAATCTTCAGTGTTTTTTACATTTCCGGATTCGAGGGACAGGCCACCTCATCAATTTATCATCGCCTTATCAACTTAAATAAATATCCAGATATTCTCATATAATAAATACTCACCAGATATTCTGGTGAGGTAGCATTAAGTTAACGTACTCATAATCTTGGCAGGATTCCGATCGGATAGCGCATTTGGTCAGGGGACGCCATTTGGGCCTCGAGGAGCGCCGTTTGGGTCAGAGGCGCCAATTCTTTAGGTGCTTCCTATCCGAGGGGCGCCAAGCTGCATCGTGGGACTGCCTGTATCCTGGGGAAACGGCGTCTCAGGCAAGGGGTGCCGGCGGGGTCGATCAGGGGAGGCACGTGTTCTGTTTGCCCCCTGGGTCCGCCTACGTAGTTGAAGCATGGTAGAAAATTCGGATAGTAAGGAAACACAATAAGTCAGAAGTGGTGACAGGCCTAGGATTTTGCCAAGGGGGTGAAGTCTCAAGGGAATGGGGGCACATAAACTCTGGTGGGCGCCCTCCGGGCGTTCTGAGAAGCGCCCTTCCGGCGCTAATCTGGGGTGTTTTAGGGGTGGGTGATCAAAAGTCTTACTGGAAAGTAACGGGTCTTATTCTGCGAAATGGACTCCAACTGTCTACAGAAGAGCCCCCAAATGGCTGATCAAGGGTCTGTGGCTGTCAGGACGGGACGCCGAAAAACAAGGAGTCTGGGCCCGGGCAGGAGCGGACGCAGGTGCGCCGTTCGGGTGGGGGGGGGGTGGCAATTCGGGAGAAATTGTAAAAAGATGGTGTTTTTAAGAAAATCGGTTAAAATTTAGACATTTTGGGGGCAAGACCCCTTGCCCCCTCTGCATCCGCCAGTGGGCCTGGGTTATCTAGTGCTAACTTTGGGCGCCTGTGCCGTCTAGATTCCTGACTTCACAGGCGCTTGAATCCAAGTTTTCGGTTTCGTACCACTACGCGTCTTCTCCGGGAGTAATGTCCGAAAAAAAACAGAATTAAACCTCGCATCCCGGAGAACGTATCCCCTTCTGGTCACAGTGACGTGTCTAAGATTTTGGTAAGTGGGGGCGGGAGGGGGGGAGGGGGTGAAACCCCATTGGCCCGTCTACTATTCCATGAGGTGCTCACTTTTGTACATTTCGAGGGACGCTCTTCCAGCGCGATTTCTGAGCGTGTTTTAAGGTTTAGTATTTGAAAAGTCTTCCCGATAAATAGTCGAACACTTTCTATACCACAGAGGCGTCGTCTGTAGGAGAAATCAGGAGGCGGGGGGGGCTAAATAGTCGAAGGGAGGTATGTGGCTGCCACGGAGCCGGTGGTAAATGAAATACGTCAGAAAACAGGTCGCATCTACCCTGGTCGCCTTCTAAGGTCCATTTTAAAGCGCCTGTACCGCGCAATTCTTGCATTTTAAGGGCGATCAGGGCGCCTTCGGCGGCCGACATGATTGCCCGGCGTCCACAGTGCGGCGGCTCCACAGGCCTAGGGAGGAGAGAGATCACCCCTTCGCTCCCTCCTCCCACCCTCCGCTTTGTATCTGTCCCTGCTGGCCACGCGGCCCGTATGAGCTTAGTTTAACATCCACAAAATAGGCAATAACTGTGACCACGTTCTGGGTTTCAAATTTTTAAAGTTTTTAGGAGCCGTTCACGTAAGCGAAGGGATGGTGTCTGAAATTTGCTGACTTTCGCTAACGAAGGGGTCTGGCGTTCGCTGATGACTGCTGACGATGAAGGGGGGGTGGCAAGCAGAGCATTGTTCTTGACGTCACTAGGCTGACTACGGCGTTCCCATTTACCGTTGCATCGAATTAACGACGGGCAGACCCGTGAGTGCTTCGAGAAAATACTTTTCACAACGCACTTTCACAGAAAATATATGCTTGCCTTCCCTCAAGGAGTCAAAAGATTGTACGCGTCCCAGCCGTTGAGCTGTGTTACACATGCGTGTGCGTGCGTTTGAGTTTCAGGGCGCTTTCAGCGAGGTGACTGGATCGCGCCGCTGTATCGTATCAGCGCTACATCACAGTCACTTCGTACACTCGTCCAAATATTTCGCAAGTTAGAGCGTCCTGATGTCCCAGAATGAATATTCCATTCCAAGCCAGGGTAGCTGAGATAAAACGGACCACTCTGGGTAAATGGCCCCGCGCGGTGGAGAACGCCATTGGGGTATATTGGGCTGAATGCGCCGTATTTGTCTCTGACAGGCGCAGTCGCTGGGGAGGACCACTGCGCTTGTCACCTCACCCCACGCTTGATGGCCAGAATAAGGCCAACTCTCTGTCTCTCCAGGAAATGTTTTCAATAATTTCTAACATAGAAATCGATTTAAGGTGTTAGGTTCTTGCATGTCTAATGAGGTTTTTAAACGATTGAGAAATGAAAGCGCGGATTTGCCGCGGAGAGATGAGGTGACTGGGGATGGTGACGGATACAAGGGAGGTGGGCTAGGGGAGCTCAAGCCCCCCAGGAATGTCGCAGCGCCTTTAGCCGGAGGCTGATCCGAGGCAATGTCGGGGGAGGCTCGAGCCCCTTGGTCCCAAGCCCTCGATCCGCCACTGACTGGTGATGAGTGGCACAGTGGATAACAATTCTGCCCCTGAGCCACGGGTGCCGGGTACAAGTCTCGGCTGGCTCTCTGAATAAGCTCACCCTGGTCCCTGAAATCCCTCTCAACTGGGAGGAGTTGACGACGCCGTGCAATTGGCAGTTGGTGCGTCGTTAGAGGTGTATTAACAGCCTCAGGTATTATAAAATACAGGTAATCGGGTTAACACCACGGGCCTTTAGTTTTCCGCATATTTTGGCGCCAAAACATCCAAATGGTTACCACACTCACCTCCAGCCCCCGGGTCTCACTCGCTGAGAACACCTTCGCCGCTAACCTCGTTGCCGTTTTGTCGTTCTGCTCATCAGTGGCAGATCCAGGGGGAAGGTATTTACCCCCAAACGGAAAAACTCGAGGAAAAACTGTCGTTGCCCCCAAGCTGTCCACTTCCTTTTGCCGCAACTCTTTTAATTAATAATTAAGGTTGTGGTGCTCCAACTCCAACCTCAAACAGACCCAGTCAACTTCAGCGTAAACATTGGGCCTTGGATGGCAAAAACAAGCAACATGTGACCAGGGGATGGACATGAGATACTTCTCTAATATTCTGGGGGTTTTGAAGGTTCCATTTCTGGGTCTGATAGTTTTTTTTGCAGCAAAACTTAACATGTAATTCCAATGGGACTGTTTGCAGGGGTTTGGAGCACGGGCCAGTGGGAAAATTTAAGTGGTGCTTAAGGGTATATTTTTATTTTTGGTATGTAAAATTGATCAGACTATCTTCTGGGTGCAGTTTTTAGTCCCTGACATGCTTTTATAACAAGAAAAATCCACAATGAATTTCATGCTAATTACTTCAGCATTCTGTTTCGAACGTTTCGCTTAACCGATCAAAGCACTGTATTCTACCTTATGCTACCAGAACCAAAGGTATCTTGAACAGAATCCTCCAAAATACTACCATATCCTCAACATGCTGCCAAATCAGGCAGTCAGCTGGCTGTCATGTCCGAACCGTATCTATAGGAACCGTGCGTGTGACCACATGTTTCACCCCAATATTTTTTTTGCTTTTTGTTTTTTTATTTGTGCTTTTTGACTCTTGGGTTACACCCCAAACCTACTGCCTAGATCTGCCACTGCTGCTCATTTTTTATAGCTTATGGAAAGTGTCATTCTGATCACTGTTTTCGATCCAGGTGCCCTGCCATGTAGAAATGGGACTGAATATATTGGTGATTTAGAAGAATTCTCTCATTTCGAACGTACTTTGATTATTCGGTGAGAGACGTGTCCTGTTTCGGCGCTGCTTATGTTGATACACTCATTGCAGTTTCCGCCCCCGTGTTCGCCGACGCGCTCGGAGCAACACCCGTACCCAATGAACCCACGCATCCGGGGGCTCTGGCGCCCACGCGTGCAAACACTGGCTCTTGTGCAACGGCACATTTGTAAACACCTCCGTCAAAGTGTAATGTCATCCTCAAAAAATAGTGGACAGCTCGAAGTGTAGGAAAAACGCAACAGCAGCACTGGCGGTTAGAAAAACGCCCGTTTCGAGGGTGTGTCTGGGGTGATAAGTGATCTACATTTTAGGTAAGGTTCATTGACCTAGGTCAATATCTTCAGGGTTTAACGAGGTCCTAAAGGTCAAATATGGGCCGTGCTGGAGACCTATTGGGAAATGACGTGATTATGCGGAACAAAGCGAGGAATAAACTAAAAGCGGACAAAGGCCATGAAGGGAAGGTCCCACACAATATCCTCTGACAATTTGAGGTCAAGGTCATTCAAGGGCACCAACCTATGACTTACCAATATGACAAATTCCCAATAATGTACAATATAACTGGCACTATAGCAGTCTTTGGGCGGGAAATGAGGGGTTGACCTTGAAAGAAGGTCTTTGGCCTTGACCTGTGACATTGACCTTCACATTGCGTAGGTTTAACCATGAAGTCATAGCACAACATACGTCATACTGAATAAGGCCATTTGACCAGAATATCGGGGTCACTGGCCTTGGCCTGTAACCTTTGCCCTTGACCCTTATGTGAGGTGGCCTTGAAACTAAACCCGATTATATGAGGTTATTCCGTCACCACTCGGTCTGCAGCGCAGGCGAACTGGGACAACCGCGCGATTGCGACAGTCTCAAAATATAGGTCTTACTTTGAAAGCCTATAAATCAAAAATATTACCAACCGATTCGCAAAATTCTTTCACCAACCAATGCGCTCATGAATGGTCGTAAATGTAGCCTAGTAGCGTTTTCCATCGGCGAACAGTTTTCCGGCCCCCTCGAGAAAATAGTTTCCCCCTCGAGAAAATAGTTGGAGGGGGAACATTAGAACACCCCCCTCCATTGCCCGTGTTAAGCGTGATTCTATTTGGCCAGTGTTTATTTCTCAGCCACGTATGACACTATCACGCCAGGCCGCCTTTGTTATGCCGCGGAACGTGCGGCGCTCGATGGTGGGGTGCGCCGCGCAGAATGCGCTCCGATGCCGCCGTGGGCCAAATCGATACGCGTGCCGTCCAAACACTGCCCCTTTCAAGGTCACGGCCACACCCCGAGCGGGATGACACAGTGTTGCCAGCTAGAACGGTTCTTCTAAGTGGTGTAGTGATATTTTCGATGTGAAGAAGACCAACAGCGACGGACCCGGGCGGAATGTGACCGTCAGAAATATCGTTTTTAGGTTTACTAATTGATAAGGATAACTCTTGCTGCACTTGTCAACATTGTGTTAACGAGGCATCAACGAAGTGCTAAATGTCGTGCAGTTACTAAGAACTAGATAAACGAATAAAAAGGACAGTTGGGACAATTGTTATTTGGTCGACCTCAATGGTTGGCACGCCCTCTAGTCCAATAACTAGCGGGCAGGTGGCAGACGGAATTAAGTGATGGTGGTTACTCTCTGAGCCAGGTACACAGGCTCAAACTAACGTGAGTGACTGTATTGGAGACGGCGCTCTTTTACGATCCACACACGAGTCACGGGACGCGGGTTAGTCACCTCACACCCATCACTGGCTTCGCACCGTTGAGGAATGAACCGGGCGAGAGACTGATGTAACCCAATCTTTTGGGGGCGCGGTACTATAGTGGTTAGCACGCTCGCTTTCTACGCGGCCGACCCGGGTTCAAGGCCCGGCGGATTCCCTCAACAAGGAGCAATCTGGCCCACGAAAAACCCTTCCAACAGAGAAAGAGTCGGGGAGGTTATATTACTCTGGTAGTTGATGCATCAATAAAACCCCACAATTTTTATTATAGATTTAAAGATAACCGCAAAGTATCACAGTTATCGCCCAAATTTAATAAGCTGTAATAAAAACTAGTAACCCAAGAACATTCTGTTCAGAATGCACCTTATTCCCCCACATTAATGAATCGTACACAGTTGCACTCATTCACAAAACCCGTCCGGTACGCGAGGCGTCTTCGGCAGCATTTTTCAGTCACTGTTCGGGGGCATTAACTGAAAAAATGCTGAATTGGAGTGGCATGTTGTGATATTTTTGACAGTGCACGCAATCCATCAGGAAAAGACGTGACAGTGAAAGAAAGATAACAGTACGTACGCGTCGCAAGATCGTCGTCGAAAAAATATAAGGGGAGGTGGGAGGCAAATGTCCCATTGCTAAAACAGGTTCAAATATTCTCATTACGGCGGTTCAGACAAAAGAAGTCAGAGCCTGTTCTGTGCGAGGAGACTAGTCCGACACCGCCTGGGATCTGTTCGTATACCCACCACGGCCTGATCGCAGTCCCACGGGCGGCTGATCGCAGTCCCCCCTCCCGACGATCTTAGGAACCAGCGATGATAAGGACACAAATCGGAAAGGCGCTGAAAGTGTTATACCGTCTTCTTTTCGTAAACCAGGATTAAGCCATATCCGTTGGTTTGTGACGTCACGGGGGTCAAAATGGCTCAAATTTAGACCCATTTAGGAAATCCCTTATGACTCGGAAACCCCTAGTTGTAGAAAAAGCCAAAATATCAGTGTATTCCGGTAAATATGACACATGAATTTGAGTTATATGCAGTAAGCCCCGTTAAGTCTTTTGGTGACCTTAGTCTTCTGTCAACGTCAGATACGGGATTCAAGGACATGTTGAACATCATTCAAATCCTTAGGTCATGTTCGTAACTGTGATATGAAATGTAATGCTTTATCTTGTCTCATTCTTAATTATGGTTACACATTTGAAAGCGTGACCTTTGGTGACCTCTGGTGACTTCATTAATGACCCGATCTCAGAGTGGTTGGCATCTTAGCCATTTACTTTTTCACGAGCTTATTTTAATAACGTTTAGAAACTTGATCTGGTCTTACAAGGAGTTGAGCTACACTCTGGTTTGTTTTGCTTCATTTTAGAACAACAAAATTGCCTTACATTGGTTTAAAAATGACGTCATAACTCGGTGACCAGACCAAAACTAATGCCGTTATTTTTTTTTAATTCAGTACCTGACAGGTATGCAAAGCGACGCACTTCTCATTCAAGTTGGCTCGGAATAATTTGCGAAAAACCGACAGGGAATCCCATCGGGCCCCAGACGGCGAAAGGCTAGTGGATGGCTGCAAACTGAAAAACTTAGAAATTAATTGAAATAATGTCGCTGATATATATATATATATATATATATATATATATATATATGTATATATATATATATATATATATGTGCGTGTGTGTGTGTGTGTGTGTGTGTGGCGAGGCAACGCCGTATGACCCTGGCAGTTGGTGCGTCGTTAAACCCCAACAATTATATTATGTGTGTGTGTGTGTGTGTGTGTGTGTGTGTGTTGGCCATATATTTTCTCTCAAGCATTGTCGATTAACCTTCGCCCGGGTGGGGGGTCTTTTTAGACCCTCCCTCGGGTTTTTCCGAAGTTTCCGAAGTGACCAAAAAACGGCGGCGCGCAGCGCCGCCAAACCTGGTCTAGCTGTTCCTTCATCATTTTTACATCTTTCCTGAAAATTTTGGCTCAAGGTCATATCCGGTCAGGTCACCAGGCCTGGTGACCTGACCAGGCCTGGTGACCTGGGTTAATCGATCAAGTTAAAACTCATACCACATATTGGGCCCCCCAGGAGCTACAAAATTTGTTCCGGGATTTTTTATATTGGTGACCTAAGGTCATGTGCAGAGCATGACCTCCCCATTGTCAATACATGGGGAAAATCACGAAATGAGCTTTTCTCAGTAAGTATGGATGGAATCAACTTCAAACATCGGTTGCGACTTGCTCTTAGCCCATTTCTGAAGCTGATGCCAACATTTTTGACTTGTGACCTTTAAAAGGTCACCTTAGGTCAAATAAGCATTTTTTGGTGTTTTTTCTCTATAAATTTTGAATAAACTAAGAAAGAGCTTTTATTTTGTCACATAAGTGTTTGTATAGTCACTGGAAGTCAAATGATATACATCATGACTATACCAGGTCAAGTTGGGTCAGACCGTTGACCTGGGTCAGGTCGAATTCTTAACCCGCGCCCCACCGGGGGTCCGGCGCCACCTTCGCCCCACCGGGGGGCCATCGATGGCCCCCCCTCTAACTCCGAAAATATGGGCGTTAGCGCAAATCTGCAAAGTGCAATAGAAAGCTCGCGTGAATTCAGTAAGAAATTACTTCGCATGTTTTAGTGCTCAGGTCAATGGTTTGACCTCCAGAGGTCAAATTAGGTCAAGATCGGCTATTTTCACTCAAATATGCAATGATTAAGCAAACTGGGCATAACTCTTATGTCATTAGAGCTATTGAGGCCTGGTAAAGTACATTTGATAGAAAATTGCCAGTACTTTTTCCGCTATGTGGAACGTAAAGACCTCCCGCCAGTGGTTTGACCGCCAGAGGTCACCTCGTGACCTAATATGACCTGAGGTCACGAAAGGTCAAAAAGTGACCTTGCCGTATATCAAATGAATGCCAGTGACAAGACAAACACGATGGTGTTTGTTTCACCGCTCTAGCTCAATTAGGTCACAAGTTATTGTCAAAATACTGTTTTTGACCTCCGGTGACCTTGGATGACCTTGGAAAAGTCAAAGGGCAAATATGACCCCTGGGATCCGTGAAAGGGTGTCCAAAAACGTTGTTCTGAGCAGTCTGAGTATTTGCAATCATTTTTGTGGCTTTTATATCATGAAATAGCTTTTCCCCATGCTTTTCCAATGGGAGAGGTCGCCTCGTGACCTGACCTCAGGGCACGAAATCGAAAAATCCCGGATATACACGTTGTAGACCCTGGATGGGTCATGAAGTGTAGGAAGTTTCAAATCGATCGACTTTGAAATGTAGCTCTTACAGAGCTCTAAAGTGAAGTGAGGTGATCTTGGTTGACCTCGTCTGGTGACCTGACCTTGGGTGACCCGGGGTAAAAAATTTCAGGGATGATGGGAAAATGATGCAGTGAGAGGTAGAGCCCTCAACCGCGGTGCTGCGCCTCGTCGTTTTTCTGCTATCCCGGAAAAACCTTAGGGGGGCCATCGATGGCCCCCCGGTGGGGCGAGGGTTAAAGTTGACCTGGCATAGCAATATCATATATCATTCGATTTGTTTTGACGAGAGAATTGCAATGGTGCATAAACTATGGCTGTATCTTGTTTGGTTTGGAAGCTATTAGCGAAAAAGTAAACGCCCTTATGCATGGGTGGCTGTGGACATTCCCAAGAATATGCCCAATATTTAGTGACCTGTAGCTCCCTAGGCTTTGACCTGACACTAAAATGAATGGCACTGCAATGAAAGCGCATCTCAAGAGCTTTCGAATGGTGTTAGAAAAATGTTTCTGGCTATCATAGTTTCTGAGATATATGAGGTTTTCTTAGTACACCTTATATTAGCGATTTTGACCTGTTTTGACCTCTGGTGACCTTGATATTGACCTGACAAAAATGACCGAAGTATTTTCCATATCATTTTCGAAGAGCTTTTGCTTGCCGTTTTGCGCTTTTTTCTAGCTCTCTTAGTTTTTGAGATCGTGGGGGGTCTTTTTTAGCCCCCCCACCGGGGCGAAGCTGGCTCGTACCCGCCACCGGGCAAGGGTTAAACTTTAACGAAGATTCCGTTTTTGTTAGTTTTCTGTTTTCGTTTTCGCAGGTTCGTTTAAGTTTTTTAACTCTGTTGTCGTTGATGGAAGATAATATAAGTCCTAAATCGGTAGGCATTACAAAGTTATATTAATCGTGACATTTACAGGTACAGTGGACGTTTCGAAGGCTTTCAGCGATCATTATTGAGACATTAAAGACATAAACACATAATAACATTACATACAAAAACACATATTATATAAAAGTCGTGGCAATGTCGAGCGGATTTCAAATCGTGATCGGTTGTATGAAGAATGAAGCTCACAATAAGTATGATCACATGTTAACGTGAGTAAAGGTTTTAACTTCCTCTTTTTGAGCATACACAAAAAACATGAGGCCTAAAGTCTTTCACTTTTTTTGCTCACAGTCAAGGCTGCCACAGTCAATTCTCTGACAGTGCTAAGCGAAAGCTCAATAGTACGAGATTTGCCCAAATAGTACCAGAATACCCTCGTGCGACATAATGTAAGAAATAGACGTCACCGGAAGCTAATTCATTAACTCTGCGAATATCGGCCATCAGGAGCGGATCCAGCAGCTTGGTTTGGAGGAGGAAACCCTTATTTATTAACAACCTAAAAGCCGACGACAAAAAACACGCTTCAGAAGGGGCGGATGCAAAGGGGAAAAAGGCATTTGCCGCACCCCGAAACCGCCCGATTTTCTCTCAAAATCATGTCTCACAAATTTGAGCCCCCCTTCCCCCAAACCATGGGCTTGGATCCCGCACGGCGCTTCAGGCCACGGTTTCCGTGATAACACAGCTAGTGGTATACATAATTGCGCTTTAACAAAAATGTTTGAATACTTTAAACGGACCAAAACGTCTAAAATGCGTGTTACTGGCTAAACTGTCCTCCAACCGATGCGTTATGAAACAATTGTGCTTGGGGGGAGGGTTTGGCCCTCCTATATATCACTGGGAGGGGGAGGTGTATGGCTGGACTTCCCCTTAATCCACCCCTGTCGGTCATCGAAATTAAAAATGTAAAATATGTAGCTTGCTGATGAACACTCATATTCCGATGTTCATTGCGAACTAATCTGCTCTTGGAAGCGACGAGGCGCAGAATCCAGCGCACAGAAGATAACTGCATCATGGTGCGGGGAGGCTCCCACTCGTGGCACGGGGGCCGCACGGCTTGTTTGGCTCGAATCAGAGCCGCTGTTGTTTCGAGCTTTAGCCGATTTCGGCTCGGTGTCAGAATCAAATTCATGCAGGAGAACACCCTCTCTGCGGCTGCACTGGAGTGGGGCAGCGACAGCAGGTCCTGCATGAACCTTCAGGGCTGGGAGTGCAGGTTCACCGTTTACATCGCTGATGCGCCAATCTCGACCCAGTACTGTCCTGCGGGAAGTTCAGGACCTGGCAGCTCTTTCACACAGCCTTTCTTAAGCTGCCGCCATTCTGAGTTCAGACCCTCGTACATGCTCGTGCTCACCATGTTCTGAAATCTGACTGCCAGCGGCACTACAGAACTCACTGTCGAAGCTGGGTCCACAGCTTCTAGTAGCGACCACGTGGTATCATTGAAGTCAAACCGGCTTTTGCTTTGTACTGCGAGCTCAATGTAAAACATTTGAACTCGCAGACGGAATGAGTAGACGGCATCAGGAGATAATTTGCCACCCTCTGTGAGAATCAGAATCAGAATCATATATTTAGGCAGCGATCCACACATGTTGTGGTTTTTTCACACTGACACGTCAGAAAAACACAGTAAATGTTGGGGCACAATAAAAGGGTAAAATAAACGGAATATCACACCACTGAAACATCTTAAAATGCTCAAATCAAACCAGACAAGCTCATGGAAAGCTTCTCATGTTCCATTTAGGACTGCAGTCCTCAAAGAACGTCTGTATGGTATGACGTCACTGGTTACAAGTTCGTTAAAACATTTGGCGCCCCGGTAACACAGCCATCGCCTCCCCGCCTCAGTTCTTATGCGTGGCAAGGTAAGGTTATAACCTTGCGTTGTTCAGAATAGATCACGATTTAGAATAACCACCGTGTGGTTATTCTTAGTCGTGCATCGCCTCGAACGAGCCCAACTGCAGTATCTTGTTTGCGAACCGGTGACATTAGGCGAGGCGATATTGATATTAGAACCATGCTAACACTAAATATAACACCTGATATTAGACTCCAGTCTGTTGGAATCGATGGCTGGTGACATCACGCATTCCTTCCATCAGTTTCATAGTCAAACTAAAAACAGTTGCGTCACCCTGGTTCCGGGGGCACCGCGCAGGGCCACAGGAAGGCTATTTAATGGCCAGTGTAGAACAATTAAACCAAAAATAATAACCCAAACTTTATTATATGTTCTTTTAAAGTTGTTTCAGCTCCTGAACAGCTTAGCAAAAAGATACGCATTAGTACCTGTTCCCGCCACCAGGTTCGCTAGTGTCGCCAAGCCATTAAGATGGGGAACTTATCTCTCTCTGCGCTGGATGGGGTTAAAAATTCTGACAAAATGAGTGTTGCCATCGTGTTTCTACACGCTCAGGACAAAAGAAAATCATAGGAGCACGTGTGCCTGAGATATGCGACACACCCTAATATATATAGATATAATTTCAAATGCTGAGACTGGTGGCGACGACAAAGAGATTCGCCAGCAGTACAGGCCGCTGTGCTGCCAGGCAAACCCGCTGACTAAAATGTTTTAAATGTATGAATATGGTGTGGAAGGATAGTGTACAAAAACCGTCGGAAATAGTTTGATCAATTTTGCTCTCGCTTCAGTTGCGCGGTCCCTCCAGTCCATCTGCATTGCAGGTCGAGAAGTGACGGCATAACGCCATATAATAGGGATATATGTTAGGGTCACCTCACAACAAGGTCAAAATAAAATTCAGAGCTCACAGGCCTCGGCCACACCACCTTTTTCAAGGTCATTGACTACATTGGCATGATGATGCGGGCTACTGGTTGTGAGATAGCTATTGACATCATCTCACAACGTATGGGACGCGCGGCTCAGCGGTAGATCATCTGCCTCCTGAGCCACAGGTCCCGGGTGCGTGGCCTGTCGGGTTCTCTAAATGTGTGTTTCTAGTCAGATGACTTTACCCGTGCGAGGCTTATTATGTCATGTCCAATCGTAACCTTTTTAGACGCTGCACACCCATGTAGGTATGACTCGTAAACTAACCAGGACGGAATATGAACTTATTTAACCAGTGCTAACGAGCCCGTATATTCTTGACAGCTGATGTGAAACTCCAGCCACTACCATTATTATGTTATGACGTCAGTGTGAAGGCTACTTGGTGTTAATATCAAGGCACGGGTCAAGATCAAAAGTAATGTGTCAAGTTCAAATCCGTATTTCCTGCCCAACAGATGTTACAGTGCTGGTTATAGTGTGCATTGTGAGAAATATATCATGTTGACATCATAGGTTATTGCTTTTGCATGACCGTAACGAAGCAATTCCAAAGAACATTATATGTGGTGAATATTTTATATATTTTAGATATCATGACCATAGCCTTTTTTAATGAGTTCCCAATTTTTTAGTGTGTGCATAATCACGGCATTTCCCAATAGGTCCCTAGCACGCTCCAAATTTAACCTTTGTGAAATTGTTAAACCCTGCAGATATTGACCTAGTTCATTGAAATTAAGATACTATGTATATCATCAAATCAGCAAAGCTACATTTTCCAAACCTCCTGGTTTCTGAGATCTCAGGGTAGGGGGCGGGGGGCACTTTAGGATGCCCTGCGCGTTAGCGGCAGACCGCTCTCCGCCGCACGTGTCAAATACTACCGTAGGCGGGCAATTAGTCGTCTCTAGTTTGTACAGAGTGCATTTACTTTGATAGGGTGGTTTCCATCAAATGGAAATAAAAGTAAACATGTATCAAAAGTAAGAGCGGGTAATACCCAAGAGCCCATGCAACAGCTGAAGGTATTAGGCTTTTATAGAGATTATTTCTGTCCGTGAGAAGAAGAGTAATGCTTCACCGATCACCCTCATTTCTCCCGGATGGCGGCGCCCTTGTGTTAAGTCAGAGTGGATATTTATGGCTGAGATGTTGCGTCAATTTAGCTCTTGTGTGATGCTCCTTCCTGTTTACCGTGGTTCTCCACTCGGACTATATATCAAACGCAAACAGCATGAACCTCAGCGCGAAGGGAGTGGCCCACATCCCAACTTGCAGCGCGAAACAAATGTAGGCATTTTGCGGAGGAGAAATATTGTTTTTTATAGCATGCATGATTTCTTGTTGATGACTACAAAGCCATTTGCTGTGGAAACAATTGAACGGGAAAACGATATATTGGTCTGAGCTTGAAGGGAATTTACAAGATTTTGAAGGCATTTATTTACTTTCCGTGTCCATTGGTATCATCTCACAGCGTGTAGGATGCGTGCCTCAGTGGAAGACCACCTGTCTCCTGAGCCACAGGTCCCGGGTTCAGGGCCCGCCGGGTTCTCTGAACAGGTCCGACCGGATCACCCAAAAATCCTTCCCATGGCGGAGTTGGCGATGACGTGTAACATTGGCATTCGTACGTCGTTAAACCGTAGCAATTATTATTATCTTACAACGTTATAGTCAGTGGGAGGGAAGATGTGCTCTGCGTCTTCCTCACTGCGCGGCAAGATGAAGTTAATATAGAGTTTACTGAAAGTGAGGTGCTGTTCGAGGAAAAGGGACTTGGTAAGTTTTAATGCATTACACATTGGTGGTGCCGAGCTCAGCTAACTCTGCCAAAAGTGGTGTTCAAGGATCCCCAGCGGCTGGTGTTCAGAACTCTTGTGTTTCAATGATTAATTATGAATGGAGGGGAGGGGGTGGGATTGACGATAAACCTATTCGCTTTTGGCTTGTAAATTTTGTGAGTCAAATAAGGTATATAAGCACGAATCAGGAGGCTGCTGGACTGACTACACCTGCTTTGCAGCTTTAGTGATAAGATTGAGGGCTAAACATGATCGTGGTAGCCTGTCAGGAAACTTTGGGAAACGTATATCGGCAAAAGCAGACGAAAATAAGTTATAAGTCATTGTTATCTAAGGGTTCCTCAGAAGTCTTGATTGCACCGCCGGATAATAATTAAACTTTCTCGAATCATCAGAAAATACTCGAGAGGTCGCACTTCCAAAATGGCAATAGAAAGAAGCCATGATTAACCATTCCTTATAACAATTATAGGTTTTGGAGTGCTGAGGCGAGGAGCATGATTATAAGTTCGCAAGGTATATACTGGCCTGTCTCTTCGAATCCTGGACATAAAATGCACTTAGATTATCCCAGCTACGCAACTTGGAAATCTAAGTGGATTTCATATCCAGGATTCGAGGAGACAGGCCAGTATGTAACTTTTAAACTTATTGTCTTTAATGAATTGAGCAACAAGCTTCTTTTTAATTAAATTCTGACTTTTTCACATATCCAAGTCGCCATTGTGTAGGTATTACCCCTCCACTTGGTGTCTTTGCACTCAGCAGATGAGCTGGAGCAGCCCGGACCCGCCGTGTCGCGGAGTTCTCAGCCTCCCTGTTAGCTGGAACACCCTCAGTGTGCTCTGAGGTGGACTGCGGCAGTATGCCCAGCTCCTGATCGCTGCATTTAACGCGCCACCCGGCCCGCCGAGCCGGAGGCATTGGCCACTAAATTCAACGGCCGATAACGCCTCCCCGCGCCCCCCCGGTGGGGGCTGCAGCTCAGCTCCGTGCCCCCGGGGCATCCGCTGCCAGCGGCGCGACTCTCTACCACACGCAGCTGCGACCAGTACTGATATCGCTTCTGTGGCAGACTGATGGCGGCAGAAAATGTCACATCAGACAGTGGCCGGCAGTGGGTTGATTTCTGTAATTGTTAGGCTTTTTTTAGATGAATTACTGGTTCTGGTTTTTGCCAGTAATCACGCAGAGCCATGAGCACTGGTTTCTTTTATGTTGAACAATGGGCACTAAGCGAGCAACAATGCCAAATGAAAGTTATCGCGCTTGTCCACTGCACGACATACCCATGTCCCAATTCAGTGGGGACATTAAAGTATTTAGAGGACAAAGAGGGAAAACTTGTACCACCAGAAAAAGACCAGTGGTCACAGACATAGATAACTCCAGAATAATGGAGGGGGGGGGGGCATGAAGTATATTTTTTTATTCAGCTCTTCCCGTGTAACACACATCGTAGGCTGAACGGTTGAGAAGGAAAATATGCTGGGGAGTGAGTAACGCTCCCTTGGCCTCCCTGGTCTTACTTCTATGGCAGTGGTAGACTCGTTCTATGCTGAGTGCTTGCGTACAGAAGAGAGTCTGAGAAATAAAGCAGCAACATCTGAGTCCACTCATGCTACTCTTGAATCCTCCGAGGATAAGGCAAGCGCATAAACTTCACCGATCATTGCGGTAATAAAAACCGGAGCTCATTTTCCAGCGACAACTTTTGTTGGAAGCGCGCGTTTTAAAGAGTGAACCGGCCATTTCGATGCGCAGAAGGGGCATTACTGTCATGATCCATCAACGCAATCGACCTGGCGTACCATTACGCCTTACTAGAAAAACAAACGCTCGGCCGCGGCGCCACAACACTGGGTCGGCGAGGGCCGATGTGTTCATTACTTTCGTGTTAGAGCTACGCAATAATTGTGCGTTCTGAAGTCGCCGCCCGGTTACAGTAGAAACCATCATTATCATCCGAATGTGAGACTAACTACAGCCGCCGACCCTTACGACATGAAAGGGGAAACCTTTCAGCTTATCGGAAACAGAAGGCACCAGAATGAAGGGTTTCTAATTGTTGGTCTTTGAACTGCCGGCGGTTGCGCATTGGGGTTGTGTTGAAACAGAGCGACTCATAGCAACAACTTATTCCGTGGCTGGCTGGGATCTAACCATTCTCACGCCACTGTCAAATATGTCTCAAAATGAAAACGATACAAATTCCTTATGTACTCGTGTTCCGCTAAATACATATAATGTATCCTGAATTTTTCCCACTAATTCACTAACACTTTGCATGTTTCTTCTGATTTGATTTTAGGCAAGAGAGCCATTGCAATCTTTAAGTTCGTAACACTTATAACGGTATATTGGACGGAAAAACGGTGATACATCGGCGGGTGCCAACTCTTTTTGTGGTGCCGATAGTCAATCGGAGGGGCACGTGCCCTCGATCCGCCTATGACATTTTCACAATTGAAGAACTAGTGGTTGAATATAATACGGATTTAAAAGACAAATTTCCCTATCTCTCCTCTCTATCTCTCTCTCTCTCTCTCCTCTCTCTCTCTCCCTCTCTCCTCTCTCTCTCTCTCTCTCTCTCTCTCTCTCTCTCTCTCTCTCTCTCTCTCTCTCTCTCTCTCTCTTTGATTACGCCATGTTTTAACCCTCGCCCCACCGGGGCCATCGATGGCCCCCTAAGGTTTTTCCGGGATAGCAGAAAAACGACGAGGCGCAGCACCGCGGTTGAGGGCTCCACCTCTCACTGCATCATTTTCCCATCATCCCTGAAATTTTTTACCCCGGGTCACCCAAGGTCAGGTCACCAGACGAGGTCAACCAAGGTCACCTCACTTCAACTTTAGAGCTCTGTAAGAGCTACATTTCAAAGTCGATCGATTTGAAACTTCCTACACTTCATGACCCCTCCAGGGTCTACAAGGTGTATATCCGGGATTTTTCGATTTCGTGCCCTGAGGTCAGGTCACGACGCGACCTCTCCCATTGGAAAAGCATGGGGAAAACCTGCTTCATGATATAAAAGCCACAAAAATGATTGCAAATACTCAGACTGCTCAGAACAGCGTTTTTGGACACCCTTTCACGGATCCCAGGGGTTATATTTACCCTTTGACTTTTCCAAGGTCATCCAAGGTCACCAGAGGTCAAAAACAGTATTTTGACAATAACTTTTGACCTATATAAGCTAGAACACTGAAACAAACACCATCGTGTTTGTCTTGTCACTGGCTTTTATTTGATATACGACAAGGTCACTTTGTGACCTTCGTGACCCTCAGGTCATATTAGGTCACGAGGTGACCTCTGGAGATCAAACCACTGGCGGGTGGTCTTTACGTTCCACATAGCGGAAAAAGTACTGGCAATTTCCTATCAAATGAACTTTACCAGGCCTCAATAGCTCTAATGACATAAGAGTTATGACTAATCTGCTTAATCATTGCATATTTGAGTGAAAATAGCCGATCTTGACCTAATTTGACCTCTGGAGGTCAAACCATTGACCCGCGCACTAAAACATGCGAAGTAATTTCTTACTGAATTCACGCGAGCTTTCTATTGCACTTTGCAGATTTGCGCTAACGCCCATATTTTTGGAGTTAGAGGGGGGCATCGATGCCCCCCGTGGGGCGAAGGTGGCGCCGGACCCCCGGTGGGGGCGCGGGTTAAGGATGAGTGTTTGTCCCAGATAGTGCGCACAGATGGGGATGGCAATGCCAGGGTCAAAGTACGATGGGGCAAACTGCTAACCAGGACTCCTGCCTCTAACAACAGTTTTTCGTCTTGCACTTTGGTGCTGCATTTTGCCTCAGAAGAACTTACTCTGACATTGCTTTCCCCATTTGCACGCTCTATCTGGGGCAAACAATCATCAAAACACCGCGTAAGCAGGACCCCCTCTCTCTCACTCTCACTATTTTGGCCAGCATAGAAAATTACATGCACTCGCTCAAGCGCCCGTACGAGCACTTCTAAAAGTCCTATTGTTACAAAGTGGAGAGGGATACGGCTAAATAAATACGGAGCGTCTCAAGCATTTGAACATGAATGAGAAAGAGAAATAAGCATGAAGGCAATAGCATGTGGAAACCTTGGAAACAGGTTTTGAAAGAACGCAGACAGAAACACTCTCAAGCAAAGCTAGTGACCAGACATGTTGACGACTCCATTTCTTGACCCATTTGAAACTGACTGGTGGCATAGTAACCAACCCAGAGCTTGACTTGACTCATCCAGTTGAACAAGTGAGTCAGTTCTGACACCAGAAATGCGGCAGTGGGCCGACTCGATTCGACTTGTGCCGGAGCAAGTCATAAGTCCCACTTTTAAGCCAGGAACCAACTCGAACAGATAATTGCTAGTCTCGGTCACTTTGCCATTCTCTTCTCTAGGAGTGATTCGAGTGTAGTTGTAATGTATTTCCAAACATCAGCGGGGACATAGGGGCCACAGAGACAGTTGAATATATGATGCGAGATCACCCGGAGAATTGTTGTACCAACCATTAGCAGCAATACGGTCCTAAGCAGGCAGTCGTTCCATTGGCGGATCCAGGATTGCCGATCGGGAGGGAGGAACCTTCCCGGAGACGCCATCCGGACCAGGGGGGGGCGCCAGTTTTGACCGGAAAATTCTATCAGGTAGGCGCAAAATCCTATCGGTGGGCGCTGATTTTTTGTATCCTGGGGAGAAAGGGTGGGAAACGACATGTCAGGGTCAGGGGACGCTATTGACCTTTCAGGGGGCACCGTGACCATTTCAGGGGGCGCCGAGGGTCGATTGGGGGGCATCTGCCCCCCCTTTGCCAACCGGATCCGCGTATGATTCATTCACCTATCATTGCTAATTCCTGTGGTTAGCAATCAACGACCAGTTACGAAGACTTATCAGTCGTCTCAAATGAACCTGCAAATTTCAGCAATAAATAAGCAGATCCATTAAAGAAGCCTCCGACTTCCCAGTTAAACGTGTTATCTTGCGTGTTTTCTTCTCTGCTATCTTCCCCGAAGTACGAGCCCAAGCCTCTTGGAGGGTTCACCGCGGCTCGCTTTTGAACGTACACTACCGCCGCGACACGGAGCCACCGCACGCGACCCGACTGACCCCTTGCCCTCCGCTGTCGCTCGCAACCCCTTCGGTCTCCCTCTTGATTTTACGCGATCTAGCAGCAACCGTGCCGGGAATAACGGAACTAAAGTGGTGGCGGTAACAGTCAATCCCTATACATAGAGCCCAATGCTCTGAGCAGCACGCACTAACGCGACCACGCGCAACGGCGTCGTCGGCTAGGGCTCACCCGCACCGCAAATCTCGTCAGAGAAGAAAAACGCAGAATCCTAGCGACGCCGCTAATGCCCCGGTAGTGCGTTCTGGCGCCTCGGTTATGTTTGCTAATGGCTTCATAATTCGGGGCAGCTCCGTACGCTGGCTGACGCTCAATGACCGCCGGCGGCGATTTAACGTCGACGGCGGGCCACATAAAGCCCGCGGGCGACGGCGCGTGGTGCGGCTGATGGGGTGACGAGAGATTCGACGGTGGTTGCCAGACTTCCTGCAGTGGTGTCTTCCGTGCGGCAACCTGTCGCGTATTACGGGGGCAATGGTGTGTATGCGAGGTGAGAGTAGAAACTTGCAGACAGCAGGTCAAACAATATGATGTTTGGTAATAAAAAATACGACAATGGGTGTAGATATTCTTCATTTTTATTTTTGCTGACAGGCAAAAACAGATTTTGTTTTCATCACTCGAGTATAACGAGGTTTAAACAAAAATACAGAAAACTAGCATAAAGAACATATCCACCATCACCGCATTCGCACATTCACATTCCACTCACCGACTAAAGGACGAACACATGGACGACATACCATCGAAAAGATCGCAACCACGAGAGAAGAGCAGCATCGATGTTGTAACAATAATGCCCAATCTCATAAAACAGCGTGTCAGAATTCTGCTGTTATTTGTCGAAACTTCCCGTCTAAATTTGGGACTTGATGTTGTAATACCTTATCCGAAGCAGTTTTTTGTGATTTTTTATGGTTTCAGAAGTAGGGAATGGCTCTTAACATTCGCACTCTGAGGGTGCAAGAGTGCCCTCTGTCATATCTAAAAATGAAAGAATATTGAGCAAATTTCCGCTAGGGTTTTGTGGGGATATAATGACCACATAATGATCCAATTTCAATGACACAGGACAAGCTGTTAACCTTCGCCCGGGTGGGGGTCTTTTAGACCCCCTCGGGTTTTTCCAAAGTGACCAAAAAACGGCGGCGCAGCGCCGCCAAACCTGGTCTAGCTGTTCCTTCATCATTTTTACATTTTTCCTGAAAATTTTGGCTCAAGGTCATATCAGGTCAGGTCACCAGGCCAGGTGAAGTGACCTCACCTCAAAAATACCGCATAACTAAAAGAAGGGTTAATCGATCAAGTTGAAACTCATACCACATATTGGGCCTACCAGGAGCTACAACATTTGTTCTGGGATTTTTGATATTGGTGACCTAAGGTCATGTGCAGAGCATGACCTCCCCATTGTCAATACATTGGGAAAATCACGAAATGAGGTTTTCTCAGTAAGTATGGATGAAATCAACTTCAAACATCGGTTGCGACTTGCTCTTAGCCCATTTCTGAAGCTGATGCCAAAATTTTTGACTTGTGACCTTTAAAAGGTCACCTTAGGTCAAATAAGCATTTTTTGGTGTTTTTCTCTATAAATTTTGAATAAATTAAGATAGAGCTTTTATTTTGCCACCGAAGTGTTTGTATAGTCACTGAAAGTCAAATGATGTACATCATGACTATACCAGGTCAAGTTGGGTCAGACCGTTGACCTGGGTCAGGTCAAATTCTTAAATTTGACCTGGCATAGCAATATCATATATCATTCGATTCGTATTGACGAGAGAATTGCAATGGTGCATAAACTATGCCTGTATCTTGTTTGATTCGGAAGCTATTAGCGAAAAAGTAAACGCCCTTATGCATGGGTGGCTATGGACATTCCCAAGAATATGCCCAATATTTAGTGACCTGTAGCTCCCTAGGCTTTGACCTGACACGAAAATGAATGCCACTGTAATGAAAGCGCATCTCAAGAGCTTTCGAATAGTGTTAGAAAAATGTTTCTAGCTATCATAGTTTCTGAGATATATGAGGTTTTTTTAGTACACCTCATATTAGCGATTTTGACCTATTTTGACCTCTGGTGACCTTGATATTGACCTGACAAGAAAAATGACCGAAGTATTTTCGATATCCTTTTCGAAGAGCTTTCGATTGCCATTTTGCACTTTTTTCTAGCTCTCTTAGTTTTTGAGATCGTGGGGGGTCTTTTTTAGCCCCCCACCAGGGCGAAGGTGGCTCGTACCCGCCACCGGGGCAAGGGTTAAAGGGAATGTGGCACCTTCACAACGTGATTTTAACTGAGATAGCCAAGTTTTAAAGCAGGTCGGAAAACCTGGTACTCCATATTTCATTTGTCTTGGAACTCGATATTTCCGTAGAAAAAAGCTGAAACCTACCTGACACCAGCCCCCCTCAGCCCTCCGTCGCCGGCGGCCATTGTTGTGAGCTACTGGTGTGAGCTACTGGTGTGACGACATATGCTGACGCCACGATGAGCATCAGCCAATCGAAGCCCTTGAAGCGTTTCAAGTATGTTAGTGGTTGCCAGATCGTGACATCATCCACAGTCTGATATTTATTTCTTTCTAGAGGAGTATTTTTAAAAACCAAATATTGAGCTTATTGCACATTTTTCAGAGAAATCATGAGTGGTTTCATTATTTTTTACTAAAAGTACAAATTACACTAAATTACATAAATTACAGTAAATTACACTAATTTCCAGGATTCGACCAAGGTGCCACATTCCCTTTAAATGTCAAATCAGGTTATAAAGGTCCAATCTGGACCATGCTAGGGACCTGTCTCAAAATGCCAAGATTATGCGAACAAAACTCGCAAATGCACTAGAAACGGACTGGAATCACGAAAGGCGATTCTCATGAAATATTGTTGCATACATTTTAGGGTCAAAGTAATTACAGGTCATTGACCTATGACGTCACAGCACGATGTAGGGGAAAGTGGGGGGTCACGGACACCGTGACGATGGTGAGTTTTCCACGACTTAATGAGCTTGTTCCATTCCTATTTTGGCTGTAAATATATTTCAGACATCTATCTACCGCTGTGCAAGCAGCTATGTATCTGTAACTATCACATTAAATTGTACGTAAAGTTTCGAAAAAAAGTAACAAAAGTCCATTTCGCCCCACCTAATGGGGTCTAATGGGGTAATAGGTATTGGTCACACCATGGGGAAAGATGGACAAGATGAGCAAAGTGATCTACCCAGGCCTCGAAGATTTCCATCTGCATCCACCCACTAGGCGACTGTCGTCCGCCGCGGGGAAGGGGACATTTTCTTACTTTTCCGTCAAAGGGTCACAGGGGGTCATATTTTTCTGTATTTTTAATGCCGGAGCATTCAAGTATCAAGGGCTGTCGTGGAACTGTGCATAGGTTGATCTAGGATCGCCGATCAGGGGGCGGGGCACCTTGCCGGGGGCACCATCCGGACCAGTGGCAGGCGCGCAACCAAGCGGGGCAGCGAGCGCCTGCCCCCCAAGTGCTTTGGTTCCAAAGTACCGCCCCATCCATGTGGGGCGCCGAAGGCGCCCATCGAGGGGAAGAATGAGCCTTCACCTGACTTTTAGAGGCAGTGCTACACTGACTGCCGCCCCTGCACCCAACATGACGCCCCCTACACTGACTTTGCTGCCCCTGCACCCAAAACGCCGCCCCCCTAAAAAATTACACTAGGTCTGTGGAGAAAAACAAATTCACCGCTCTCACCCCCTTCCCCCCAGGATGCGAAACTTGGCTGCCCTTTGGGTGAAAAAGTGCGCCCCTTGGGGAAAAATGCCACCCCCTCCACCGGCCTGCTTCCCCCTCTCGTCAGCCGCGCCCCCTCTCCCCAAAATAAAAATCCTAGGTGCGCGCCTGCCAGGGGTTGCCACTTTTAGAACGCAAAACCTATCCGGTGGGCGCTAAATCTTCTCTCAGGGCTAAGAGCACCCCTCCCCCGTTCCTGAGGGGAGGGGTTGGAAGTGACACTTTAGAGAGCCCATCAATCTCTCAGGGGGCACCGTGACCATTTCAGGGGCGCTGAGGGTCGAGGGGTACACCTGTCCCTGGATGACCCCCAAATTTAATTATATGTTCTCTAGCATTTCGGGCCCTGTATCCCCACCCCGCCCCCCAAACCATCAGCCAAATCCGCCCCCGCTCGGGGGTATCGCTGGACCCCAAAACCCTTGATAAATTTATTTATTTAAGCTTATATTATATAAAATTAAATATGCTCTTGTGCGGGGTAACATGCAAAACCATGTCCATCTTGCCCCGTGCGTGGTGTCCGTCTTACCCCACTTTGCTCTTCCTAAACAAACTTGGACATGAATAGGACGCCATTGTGACTACACAATCAGCGACTGCGGTGAACAGAATGTAGCATCTTGAAGAGCCATAATACGTAATACCAGTAAAGTATTTATAGAAACATCCATGCAATGACCTTACGAATTCAATTGTGAAAATAACACATGAGTTGCGCTTTTAACCATCATGAAAATCGTATAAAACCTAGAGAGCGTACCGGACCCAACGTTGCTCTGCGACCGACGCACGCTAAAAGGAAACGTAGTACACGCTTTTCCCGGTCGTGAAGCTGTCAGTTCGTCCCAAACAGGGGGTGTACGTCTTACCCACGGTGTCCATGACCCCCCACTTTCCCCTACTTCCTATGGTGTGTACTGTAGCCGACACTTGAACACCCGTTTAACTATAAATGAGGGCTTTAGTGGCGGATCCAGGGGGGCAAAAAGGTATTTCCCCCAAAACGGAAAAGTTCGGGGCAAAACTAAGTTTTTCCCCAAAGCGATCGAGCTCCTTTTCCTCGACTCATTTTTAGTTTATAAGCAAGATTTAGGTGATTTAACTCTCAACTTCAAACAGAACCAGTTAAGCTCAGTGTAAATATTGGGCCTTAGATAGGAAAAAAGTATCTTAAGCCCATATGTTTTCACCTCGTGACGTTTTTTTGCTTTTCGCCTCAAATAACCAAAATTATACCGGCGAATCTGTACCGTAATTTTGCACTGCGGAACGTTTTTTTCTTCTGTTTTTCGACTTTGGTTTACCCCTTCCAAACCAACCGGCTAGATCCGCCACCGGAGGGCTTGACCTTGACCCATGACCTTTGACCTTGAAATAAACCCCAGATAACTCACTGACGTCATACAAAATTGGCAAATTAGCTGACGGCAATTCACCAATAACGCTGAGGTCAATGACGTAGACGATGACGGCAATAACTCAATATTCATCTCAATCTCAATATTCAGGTCTAACTTTGAAAGCCTTTAAACAAAAAAGGAACCAACTTATTTTCAACTGTCACCATACTGTCAGGTTCCTTGGACCTTCTCTGACTTCGCAGTGACACAATATCGGTTACTGAAGGCAAGTGTATTTCTTAGAACATCTTGTTAAGTTCAAGTGATCTGAAAGTTAGCAGAAAGATGTAAGAGGGCAAGTTAACTTAATAACCTGCGACGCCCACATGCGGGACCAGCAATACCGGACAGCCACAGTGACATGCAAGCATGCGAGCACAGGCACGCTTAACTCAGGCAAGCAAGGCCAACCAGGCAGCGGCAGCGCAAGTAACACTAGCGAGTGTCCACAGGCGGTGCAGGCAGGCCGGCATGTGTATCACCTTCACATTACCCTTCCGCCAAAAAATAAAAGGTAAGTGGAAGACGACGGTTAGTCACCCAGCATTTAGCAAAACTATAACACAAGCACTCCCCTTGCAAAAATAAAGCAGGCATTCCATTCCTGCCATAGAATGCAGGGTACTTTAACTACATAGATTGATCTATAAGAAAGGATGTGACCATTAAGGGAAAAAACCAGTAGATATCCGGGAGGTGACAGGGGAACTAGGACTGGTACCTCGGATTTCGGCGAATGACCCTCCCAGACCGTGATCGAGCTGGAAGGAACTCTAGTGGGTCGTCATGAGCAGACTCATTTCTGGAATTTTCAGTGGACTCGTGTGCCGGTTCATGGCAAGAAGGCATTTCTCTCTCTTCGTCAGCCACGGCTTCATCGCTCTGGTGGCCAGATTCCAATGAACGCTCTGCGTCTGCAGCTCTGGGATGGATAGGCTCCTCTCGATGTGAGACAGATGACTCGGGAGACATTCGAATTCCACCAGGAACTTCAGGAGAAGCACCATGGCTCTCCACAGCAACTGCCGAACCTGTCAGCTTTTTAACGCGATCCATATGTACCCGCTTTAGTCCTGTCGGCATATTGATAACCACGTTGGCTCCCTCTGTTTCTGTCACAGTATATGGGCCAGAAAAGATAGGGTCCAACCCCACGTTCTTCTCTGCGTAACATTACCCTGTCACCGACAGCTATACCGCGTGCCTGGGGCGACACTTTACCATTATCATGCTGTTTCTTATACTGCATCCGTGATGCTGCATTGTTAGCTTCTGCCAGCCTCGATGTTTCCTCCTGGGCATGTTTGGTTTCCTCAACATAGTCCTCTGGACTGACGAATGCTCCCTCACTCCGAACAGCGAGGGCACCAGGACGTCGGAGCTTGACACCGTACATGACCTCGTTAGGAGTGATCCCAGTGGACGAGTTTGGCGCAGCATTAAATACAAAGCTTACTTCTTTCAGTACGCTTGGCCACTCAGTCGTGCTTAACTTCCTGTCTGACAGCAGACATCGGAGTAGCTGTTTTGCCGACTGGACGCAGCGTTCCGCCAGGCCGTTTCCCTGGGGGTGGTATGGGCTCGATCGGCGCTTTTCGATTCCCAGGTCAGAGCAAAAACTTCTGACCACGTCCCCATCCATATTCTTTGCCTGATCGGACACTAGAATCTCGGGTAACCCATGCCTATAGACCCAGCCAGTTAGAAACGAATCGACGATCGTGTCGGCTCTCTGGTCTTTCATGGGAATAAATTCTGCGAATTTTGTGAACATATCCACCACTACGAGGAAATATCTGAAGCCATCAGCGCTCCACGGTAATGTTGCCACATCCATAGCTACCGCCTTGCACGGCGCCAGGTCACCAAGATCGTAAGAGCGAAGCTCCACACCCGGCTGATGCGAGCGCTTGTTAGCGCTACAGATGAGGCAATCTTCACAGACCAACTTCACTGTGGCTTGGATCCCGACCCAGAAAAACTGATCTTTTACCGCCTGCAGCGTTTTCTGAATCCCAAAGTGACCTATCCTGTGTATGTTGAGTGCAACTTCTTTCTGCATGCTTGACGGTACAACAACACGCGATCCTTTGAAGAGAAATCCATCTTTTACCGACATACCACGGTAGTGGCGAAAACGGCCACGGCCGATTGTGCCGTTTACCACCAGCTGAGACGTTGCCAAGGTTGTGACTGGATCGGCTGTCTGTGCTTGCCGAATCCTGTCGGTGAGACCATTTGTGCCTGTGTTGCACAACTTGAACACATGGCGTTCAAAATGTTCAGCCTCATCGTTCACAGATGTATCGACTGGCTGGTGAATCCTGCTGAGGCAGTCAGCTACCATGTTCTGGTTACCTCTCTGGTATCGGATCTCATAGTTTAGCGTCTCTAACTCCATAAGCCATCTAGCAAACTTGTGGCGAGGGTCGCGCTGCTTCCGGAGCCACACCAGAGGGTTATGATCAGTGAGAAGAATCACTTGGCAGGCAGCCTGTAGGTAGGTTTTCCACTTCCTGACAGCCGCGATTAGCGCCCAACACTCCAGCTCACTAGCAGAATAATTCCGCTGAGCAGGGGTTAACCCCGAGGAGAAAAAGGCTAGAGGCCTGCGGGTTCCATCCTGGTCTTCCTGGGACAGTACTCCGCCAACACTGACTCCGCTAGCGTCGACTTCCACACAAAAGGGCTTACCCCACTCAGGATAAGCAAGCAGAGGCCGCTCAATCAGTACCAGCTTCAGAGCTTGAAAGCTACTCTCTGCCTCTTGACTCCACTGCCACCCAACACTCTGCCGGGTCAGCCTGTAGAGCGGATCAGCTGTCTTGGCCATGTCCGGAATGAAGTGGCGATAGAAATTCACTAATCCCAGGAACCTCTGGAGCTCCTTCCTGGAGCCAGGTCTTGGGTAGTCTCTGATGGTGCTGACGTACTTAGACAGTGGCCTATATCCCGCGCCACTGACCTCGTGACCCACGAACTCACCGCCATAGAATCCAAAGCGACACTTATCTAGACGCAACTGCATGTTTGCATCGCGATAAGCCTTCAACGTCTTACGAAGACACTGGAGATGCTCCCCAAACTCCCTGGTGTGCAGGCAAGCGTCATCAATATAAGCTTCTACTTGCGGGATGTATTTCAGGACCTCGTCGATGACACGCTGGTAAGTGCCCTGACTATTACACAATCCAAACGCCATAACATTCATCTCGTACTGGCTCTTTGGCACTGCAAACGCTGTCTTCTCCCTGTCAGATTCCCGTAGTGGTACAGACCAGTATGCGCTCGCGCCATCCAGAAACGAGAAGAACTGACTGCCCTCAAACTTGTCCAGGATCCCTTGCCAGTTGGCAGCTGGGTAGGCGTCTTTCTTGGTGACACTGTTCAAGTCCCTGTAGTCGATGACGAAACGATACGATGAGTCCTTCTTCCTCACCAGGATGACACGACTGCTCCATGGAGAGTTGGATGGGCGACAGATCCCATTATGAAGCATTTCCTTCAACTGCCGGTTCACTTCCTCCTCCATGCACGGGGACATACGCGAACTCTTCTGCTTGACAGGGCGGGCGTCGCCAGTCTCAATCTGATGCTCGACCAAGGAAGTTTGCGTCGGTTTCTTGGGGTCCACCGCAAAAACCGCTCTCATATCCTGCAGGACCTGGAGAAGCTCCTCCTGTGCTTCCTGAGTGAGTTCCGGGTTGATCCTCTTTTTCAAATCCTCTGTAGTTGGCTGCAGGGTATTCTCCAAAGCTGCGACTGCAACTCTTCCACCCTGCTCGCCACCTCTTAGCATAATCTCGGGGACCTTCCACTCGTTCCCAAGTCTCACACGGCCTGTACTCCAGTCAAACTCCGTGGCTGGGAACTTTGAGAGGAAATCACGGCCAAGGATAACTAGGCGGCTAGCTCCCCCCAGAACTCTGAAGCAATGGGCAACCTTTTGGCCTCCCCAACATCCACAGTCACAGATAGGCCTCCTATAACAGGAACACTACCACCCACACCTTCAACTGAGTCAATGTCATTGGCGAACTCAACTCTAGACATCAGGCCAGCCTCGGTCACTGATTGCTCATCAATGACGGACATTGATGCACCTGAATCCAACAAGGCAGGGACTTGAGCGCCATCTAGCTTAACACCTAAAGTCACAGCATGTTCTGTGGCACCATCTGAGTGGTCATGGACATGGAAAACCTTAGGACCCGACCTACAATCTCTCGCACTGTGTCCCTTCCGCCCACATTTAGCACAGTGACGCGACGGACATTTGCCCATGAGGTGATCAGGTGAGTTGCAAAGATAGCATCTCTGGCCCTTTCCCTTCCTACCACGAAACGCGCACACTCGAGGCAGGTCATCTCGGCTTGAATTGGGACTCTCGTCTTCACTCCCACTCGGTGCTTTACTACCATGGCAAGAACATGATGGGTTTTGAGAGCCACCCTCAACAGACACATTAGCCTCCTTGGGTGCTGAGAGTGTCCCCAGGAAACTTCTAGACCCCCTGTCCAAAGCTATGCCACGCTCCACTAGCCAGCTCTTGCAGTCTGTTAGCAAGGACCTAGCTTTGGCATCTGACACAGGACCACAGTCAGCCAGAAAGCCCTTCGCCTTCGACTGCACTTCCTTAGGAAGCTGTGACACAAACAAAGAACAAATAAAAGCCATATCAGCAGAAGCCCTCTTACCCAGAGACTTGAGCCTGTAAAAAAATCATCTATCTGAACACCAGGCACCCAGTCTAACCTACACATCTCCTGCATGCACTGATATTTGTCTGCAGGTGGATCGAGAGTGGCGATTAATACATTGAAGGCACTCTCTACAGTTTTACAATCTTCGACCACTTCACGAACAAGCTCACGCTCAGCAGTGCGCCTATTGAGGTAGGCTGGGAGCATACCAACTGCAAGAGCCTCTCCAGCACTACCTCTCGCTAGCAGTGTGCTTACTCCGCCCACAAATATTGGTTTCGAGTCCTCTATTCTCTCGTCACACTTCAGGGATGGTATTGGTAAGTTCATAACCACCTGGTCCATGGCTCCTTCCTGAGCTTCCATTGCTTCAGCCTTAATTCTTCCTTCAGCCATGCAGACTTGATTAACAAGATGTTATGTCAGGTTCCTTGGACCTTCTCTGACTTCGCAGTGACACAATATCGGTTACTGAAGGCAAGTGTATTTCCTTAGAACATCTTGTTAAGTCCAAGTGATCTGAAAGTTAGCAAAAAGATGTAAGAGGGCAAGTTAACTTAATAACCTGCGACGCCCACATGCGGGACCAGCAATACCGGACAGCCACAGTGACATGCAAGCATGCGAGCACAGGCACGCTTAACTCAGGCAAGCAAGGCCAACCAGGCAGCGGCAGCGCAAGTAACACTAGCGAGCGTCCACAGGCGGTGCAGGCAGGCCAGCACGTGTATCACCCTCACAATACAACCTGGTCATCCTTTTTATCAAATATAGTCAGCCCTTTCGACTCCGCACGCTTCTCTGAATTGAATAAGATGGCGTTTTCACTTTTTGATAGCTTCTTCTTGAGTTTGATAATGTTATTAATTATATTTTTACTTTTAACTGGTACTCCGAATATCAACTCTCCGATACTCATATGAAGTCACTTCATTACGACGCGTTTCGAGTTTATTTTAACTAACTCATCATCAGGTTAAAAACAGTGCTCCTAGGTTTTTCACTTTTCTATAGGTTTTGAAAAACATTCAAGTCAAATTATTTGAACAAGCAAAATTATTGACAGTTCCTCCTATAAGAAATTCCTCTTAAACTTATTGCTTTCAATTCTATTACATTTCCATGACACACTATTAGAATACAATAATAAAGACACTTATACGCCCATTACACTAACATCATAAAGCAGATACATACATAGCTCAATTAACACAACACATTGCACGACTGCTACCTTTTATCACATTATGACACGCCTTCTCCCCACAGTGCCAATGATATGTGTGTGTGTTTGTAAAAATATAACATATAATATATATGATATATAATTATAATATTTATAAAATATAATATATATACTATATATATATATATATATATATATATATATATATATATACATATATAACATATATATGCTACAGCTAGTATGCGAAGGTTGAAAGGTTGAATCGTGACCTTGACCTCAGGTCAAGGTTCAATAATGATCTTTCAGGGTGATGCTGCACATCATCTGAATCCTCGGAAGTCATAACTCATTGACCTGAAGCCAATTTTTAGTACAAGCTATCAAATGGGTCAGCCTAGAGTTATACAAAGTAAGGCTCATCTCATTTAAACCGGCTGGGAATCATTCGCGAAAAGCTAAAGGAGTCCGGTCCAACCCCCTCACTAAGCGGAGAAGGGTTAAATACAAAACATCCCGCCCGGGCCTAAAAGGGGACCCGTCCTGAATCTAACATCCGCCACCTTCCTATAAGGAGGTCGGTATCAGTGCCTGGTCCGGTTACTAAAAACGAATATTTGGTCCAAGATCCTTAATTTGCGCCGGCACAGGGATGAGTACCCGTTGCCCTTCCCTCCCCCTCCTGCGTTTTCACAGGTGATAAAAGAGGCGGAGTGCAGTGCCGTCGTCGCTAGCATACCTGTTACGTAGTCTGTTTTGCAACTTGAAACACAGCTTTAGGTCCATGATATCTTGTGCTGCTTTCAGTTTTCCCTCACGTTATTAAAATAATGCATATTTTGATTGAGCAGTAAGGAGAAAACCGGACAGGCCACACCCGGCTCCTGCCCTTATTCTTATGCCGGCTCCTGGCTATGCTTGGCATGGCAAGAAGTACTCAGGTAGGCTACGTGGCTACCGTGCTATCCTTTCGTTGACGATTCCGGTATATCTCAAGCGGCCTGCCTATCAGTTAGGAGACCGAAACTGAGCTAGATCAGCTTCTGCATTATCAATCTAAAGTAATTCGGCTATTCCGCAAATGAACTAGTGAATTCGCAAATTCCCTAGATAGTTTGCAAACTAACTAGTTTGTTTGCAAACTAACTAGTTCGTTTACAAACTATCTCATCAGTCAGGGAGTTTGCAAACTACCTAGTTAGTTTGCAAACTAACTAGGGTGTTTACAAACTCACTGACCGGTCCGGGAGTTTGCAAACTAACTAGTTAGTTTGCAAGCTAACGGATTTCGCATACTAACTGTAACATATGTTATATATACATTCGTGCCACAGAATAATGATATTCAGAACAAATAAATGATCGGAAATCACAACCCAAGTCGGGAAAAGACAGCAGTTGCGCATTAAAACGCCGAGGGCGCGGGATGGGTGTTCGCACACAATGACACCACCATTTTAAGAATAAATTATCGCAAATATACCTAAGTATTTTCAGCACTAATAAGAAACGTCATCCTGTTATAAAAAACTTACAAGATCACTAGTCCCGAGGTTTTCATATGTTTCGCGCTGTCTCGGTCTGTGGTAAGCATTCTGGTGCTGAGGGAGCTGTTAATACCTATGTTGTTTTTCTTAAATTGTTTATCATAAATTTTAACATGTTTCCACATGGAGTGTCATATTTTTTGAAACTTGCGTTAATGAGGTGTTCCTCAAATCTAACCCAGTCGGCCAAGTGCTGTCACCAATATTCAATGCTTTGTTAAAGTACTTTTGCACGCAGCTTTCATCATTACACATATATACCCTTCAACCCATTTCGACAAGCGTGGCAGCAGGATTATCACGCAGGCAATGTTAGCGACGAGCATTCTAGATTGTGTGTAAGTGGAGGCCCATTCAGCCACGCATCTAGTAGCTGCATTCATCTATCTTTGAATTCCAGATTTCCCCGTTTACAGCCCTTAATATCGTTTTATTGAAATACGAGAGGACGTGTATGGAGAACGCTGTGTGTGCGTGCACACGATGATTGTAGACCGAGACTGCCACAAAGGTTATTGGTGTTTTCTAGGGGTTTAAACGATCGTGAGTCAAAGTATGGCGACCCAGTGACGTCTTGATGTCTGTGACTTGGTTGATTCGGTTCCACCTTTTAACCCGTGGTCATAGAAGTAATCGAACTGTTTAACGATTTATAAAAAAAACGTGTTCGAAGTGTTCTAGTAATGCCTTTATCACGTTGACAAAGTTTCATTCGTTTCCAATTGTTACAAGTATGTTTTTTTCAAGCTGATCTCATTTGATGCCACTGAGTGTTTAACGTTTCATTTCCGGCCGTGACAAGTCGGGTAATTTATCTCCATCTTAACGAGGACCTGCCTTTGTTTTCAATGCTATTTAGTTAAGTTTGTTGGGCTAACGCATGCAAGTCTGCGGCTTCTTTTTAAACCGGGTTAAAACATAAATATCTAAGCGAGACCCAGACATAATTTTGTTCATATTGTTTACTCAATACACTGTTACGTGAGTACGTTTCCCTGTTCAGATTTCCATTCCTCCGCCTCCAACTCCCCATCCCTTCGCCCGGCACGCACCAGCTGCCTGTGTTGGCAGTACCCGACGGCCGCCCTCGCACCCTCATTACCCACTCCAACAAATCGGGCCTGTTCGTGTTACACGTCGCCGACAGAGGGTCAACGATTACAAACGACACCCAGACGGCGCGTGCCACGAGAACTCCACGTCGGCCTGTCGTCGCACGCTGCCTCCCGGAAGTGGTTGCCGTGACATTTGTGCACGGGGGAAGTGTTCAGGGATATTTGTGATATTTGTGACATTTGTGCACGGGGGAAGTGTGACGGCGGGACTTGTTCGGGGAGATGGTGAATGCAAGGAAGTTTCGCTTCTAAGAGGGTGGATGAATCATAGGCAGATATAGATAGCCAAGGGGCAGGTGCTCCCTAAGTCGAACCACTTGGCGCCCCCACACCACGCCTCGGCACCCCCTGGAACCGCCCCAGCGCCCTCTCCCCCTGAAACGTCACTTACCACCCCCCCAGTATGTAAGCATCAACGCCCCACCATGAAATTTGGTGCCCCTGATAGGTAGAACCTTCAGAACTGGTGCCCCTGACCGAAATGACACTTATTTTGGAAGCAAATGATGTCCCTGACCAAAGTGCCCCTCCCATCGCTAATCCCGGAGTCGCCTATTCAATTATTAATGTTAAAAGGACTGATATTCTGGTTGGTTGAACTAAGAGGGAATGCAACCTAGAGTCGGGGAAAGCATTAAAAGCTCCGTTCTTTGGAAGGCAAATTTGAAAAAGAGCCTGCGTGACAATTGTGACGTGTTAAAGGGAATGTGGCACCTTGGTCGAATCCTGGAATTTAGTGCAATTAGGGGTACTTTTAGCCGAAAATCATGGAAGCATCCATGATTTCTCTGTAAAATGTACAATTAGCTCAATATTTTTATTTTTAAAATGCTCCTCTGGGCAAATAAATAAATATCTGCCTGTGGATGATATCATGATCTGGCAACCACAACCATATTCAATACGCTTTAAGGGCTTCGATTGGCTGATATTCACCGTGACGTCAGCATATATCGTCACACCCCATGACAACTGTGGCCTGCTGAGGGTACATACATGTAGGGTACCTACATTTCAGGTAGTTTTTAGCTGTTCTCTATGAAAATTTTGAGTTTCAAGACAAATGATATATAGAGTACCGGGTTGACCGGCATGCTTTACAACTTGGCTATCTCAGTTAAAATCACGTTGTAAAGGTGCCGCATTACCTTTAGCTCACAAAAACCCTTACGAGGTACGCTTTTCAACAGGGATGCGGAGCCGGAGCCGGTCGGAGCCGACCATTCTGCCCGGAGCCGGAGCCGGAGCCGCCGAAACACTTTTGATCGGAGCCGGAGCCGGAGCCGTCAGAAAGGGTCCGGCTCCGGCTCTTAAAGAGCTCTGAAATTACCCAAAATCAAACGTGAAATGGTCACATTTTACCTCGTCATATGTCGCTTGAAAACACCTTTATTCACCTGAAATATTACATTTTCTCAATATATTATGTATATCGAGATTAGTGAAATATTGCAACTAGGGTGTTCCGTAGACGGTCTCACTGTCGGGCAGGTGATGCGCCCCGACCATTTAGCATGGGCAGAAATTGGCAACAAATGAAAGCATTGGCAGACACTGGCGGATCCATGGGTGGTGGGAGCAAAAAAGGCAGTTGCGCCCAAACTGCCCAATTTTTGGCGATTTTCTTAAAAAAACCATATGTTTTTCACTATTTACCCCATACCATCGGCCTGCATCCGCCCCTGTTGGCAGACGCAAGGGGGATGCCATTCCGGCCATTGCTCCCCCCAAAGCCCTGGAAGGAGGGCAGACTATCTTTTGGTCCCCCAAAGGCCGAATAAATGGTATGAAAATGGTGTTTACACTAGGTCTGTGGAGCAATAAAATCTTTGCTCCTACCTCCCCCCTCCCCCCCAGGAGAGCTATCATGTACTCGGAGAAGTAGTTTATACTAGGTCTGTCGAGAACCGAGGGCGAAAGGCGCAGAAAACAGCATCCTCGTCACTCGATGTGGCACTAGCCGACTTCAGAAACCTGAGTCGCCTAAAGAGGGCGACCGTATGTGATCTTAGATAGATATCCAGCCATCATCCAGCCGGCTAGCCTGGTAATGGCCGCGCTACCAGTTACTCAGGTGTCCGTGGAGAGGTTGTTCTCCGCGATGAATCTACTGCTTGCTTATCTCAGGTTCAGACTAAGAGCAGACATATTGGAGGCAATGTTGCTGCTCCGCTCCAACCGCGATTAGATGGTGTAGTGAGCGAACCAGCTGCTGGGCCCTGGGCAGTAGGGTGGTTGGTTCCGATTTTTCTCGAAAAGGAATTATGCCATCAGCCTATCTGATGTGTTTTTCGATGTTGAGCTCTGTTAGCTTAGGGTCGTTCAAAACAAAAAATTTTGTTACTTTTCAGACTCGAATCTACTTTTTGCCCATTACATATTCAATTCTTATTTCAATGAGCCACATTCCAAGCGTCTACAACAGCGGGAAAGATCGCCTCAAAACGGTTAAAGATTTCATGTTTCGGGCGCGATTGGCCGCCCGGCGTTGCAGTCTCCCCTTGTTAAATTGGGATATAAGGGGTGCATAACCTACCATTAAAGACAGCGTGGCATGTGCGTGCGTATAAGAACGGTAGATGGCGATTTAATGTGCAGGCATTTACTTGTCAGATGTATGTGTAGCGCAATACAAATACATGTTATTCCACAAAAGACCTGAAATTAAATGATTCAACACCCTCGTACTCTAAATCCCGACAGAACATGAATGCCTTCAGGAGGCGAACCTTTCTCTAGTAACTATCGCTGGAGAACGTCGTGAGGCAGGTGCTTCCCCCTATTCTCCTGCGAACTATTTAAGAGCTCTGGTACTGATAACAGAAGATGCTGTTTCATATTTTTATCGTTTAGGTGGCTAACGAAATCTTCCACCAGCTTCACACCACGTTCTGTGGGACCGTTCACGACAGTAAGTTCTGGAATACCTTGAAACTGGGGAAGCTATACCAGCTTCTTAATGGATCCATTTCTGGTCAGAATATTTCAGATTCAGACAATCGAATACCAGCCAGCTGTCAGGAGTGACAAGCTGTCTGAGGCTTGGCGCCGATCATTTACAGAGCTCTTCAAAGCTTTTATCGGAAACTTAAGCCTGCGCTAGTCAAATGTGAATCGTTTGCTGTTTTGGCCAATTGTTGTGCGACTGGCTCCTTACCTCCAAGATGGTGGTTCTCACCAGCGCGACAGAATATAACTTTCTGTGCACAGATACTACAGCTGATGGCAAATTGTTTTAAGCACATTCAGTGCGATTTCTATATTAACTTAATGAAAGCACTGCATTGCATTTTATGGATAGCTTTGAGGCTTATAGAAGGCTCTAAAGCTGACTATCCGCGACGGAGGAATCCAAATGCATGGTTTATAACCACTTATAAGGAAAGCCACTAACTATTTCGGGGTCTGAGTGGCTCAGTCGGTTAGCGCTTGCGCTTGGATTGGCCAATGGCATCAGTGGTGGATCTAGCCGGTCGGTTTGGGAGGTGAAAACCAAAGTCAAAAGTCGAAAAGCAAAGAAAAAACGTCACACCGTGAAAGCTGCGCTACAATATCACTTGCCGGAACAATTTTGGTTATTTGAGGCGAAAAGTAAAAAAACGTCACGGAATGACAAATATGGGCTCGAGATACTTTTTCCAGTCCGATGGCCAATATTTACACTGAGCCGCCCCGGTAGCTCAGTTGGTAGAGCGTTGGGCTCCGGCCCGCTGCTCAGAAGCATGCAGTGGCAGTGCATGTCCAGGCTTGGGATCGGTTCCCCTGAGACGCTCCGGCGCTCAATAGTTTACCCGACGTACAGGTCGGCTGGCAACTGACTGGTGAGAGGGTGACCTGAGCGGGGCGGCCGTCCCTGTGCTTTGTGGGACGTTAAACTTTGGCTTCTAAATCAACCCTCCATTGAGGGAGTTGCTCGTTCGGGTGGTGGGGTCGGGGTCTCCGTGACAAGTCCCTTGATGACTTCAGTGAGACTCCGACTCCGCCAGTCGCACTAGGAACAACTTGAACAAAATTTATATAAAAACTTAACTGGTTCTGTTTGAAGTTGAGAGTTGAAGCACCAAAATCTTGCCTATAAACTAAAAAAGGAGCCGGGGGAAAAAAGGAGGTCGATCACTGGGGGGGCAAAAACATAGTTCTGCCCCGAGCTTTTCCGTTTGGGGGGGCAAATGCCTTTTTGCCCCCCCTGGATCCGCCACTGAACGGCATTCATTATGTGCTGGGTGTCGTGGGTTCGAGCCCACCCAGAGGCAGAATCTGGCGCGCTGCTCTAGCCCAAGCTAATTCTTTCCCTCTCTCCTCTGATGCCAGATGGCCTGAGCAGTTGATGCGTTGTTAAACTCCAAAAATTATAATATTCCGTCTTTAAGTATCTTCTGGAATGATGAACGGAATCTGACACAGTAGTAGCACGCACTTCATGCCATAAATGTCCCATATTCCATAATATGGCTCGCTGGTGAGCTCTGGGTATTCTAAACAGACAGTTGTTGGAGACAGCCTCTCCTGACAGCCACACGTAAACGAGCTTGCGCAATTCGAGATAATACTCCGGTATTGTGTAGAGGCGCTGAAGTCAATGTGCAAACGCAACTGTTATTTGTGACCAGAAAGTTATAATCTGCTTCGCAAATAAGAATCACAATGCTGAAGGTAAAAAGGCATACAGTACCTGGCCTAAACAGAAAAACCATCTACCTTTCAGTCAGGTAGGCTAAAGTTTCCGACAGAGGCTATGAAGAGCCCGGCTCGATACCAAGCCTCTCCCAATTTCTCATTCCTGAAAGCTGGATGGTAATCAAGCGCCTGAATCTGAAAGATTCTGACATGAAATGGCGCCGTTGAGAAGCTGGTGACTGGTATAGCTTCCCCTGTTTCAAGGTATTCCAGAACTTACTGTCGTGAACGGTCCCATAGAACGTGGTGTGAAGCTGGTGGAGGATTTCGTGAGCCACCTAAAGGGTAAAAATATGAAACAGCATCTTCTTTTATCAGTACCAGAGCTCTTAAATAGTTTGCAGGAGAATAGGGGGAAGCACCTGCCTCACGACGTTCTCCAGCGATAGTTACTAGAGAAAGGTTCGCCTCCGGAAGGCATTCATGTTCTGTCGGGATTTAGAGTACGAGGGTGTTGAATCATTTAATTTCAGGTCTTTTGTGGAATAACATGTATTTGTATTGCGCTACACATACATCTGACAAGTAAATGCCTGCACATTAAATCGCCATCTACCGCTCTTATACGCACGCACATGCCACGCTGTCTTTACTGGTAGGTTATGCACCCCTTTCATCCAAATTTAACAAGGGGAGACTACAACGCCGGGCGACCAATCGCGCCCGAAACAACATGAAATCTTTAACCGTTTTGAGGCGATCTTTCCCGCTGTTGTAGACGCTTGGAATGTGGCTCATTGAAATCAGAATTGAATATATAATGGGAAAAAGTGGGTTTGAGGCTGAAAAGTAAAAAAATGTTTTGATGAACGACCCTACTGTTCCTGTACCTTAGCTCATCGAAATTTTTCTTTGCGGGCTGTCCAAGCTTTACTTGGTCGTTGTATCTTTAATTTTATGTGGGTTTGCGGACATGCCTTGACCCATATTTCTGTTTATCATAACAGTGCAGTGCAGTTTGCCATACGACTGCACTGCAGTGTAGGTTGGTCCAGTTTTGAGGTTGAATGGTCTTTGGCATCTGATCAAGAGCGTTCGTTCATCCAGTCGCCATTTTTCATTCGTACAAATACGTAATCATTTTGTATCTGATGGAATTTCACGCCCTTGAGAACGTTTCGATCACATTCTAGATATAGGTACATTGCCGGATCCGGAGCCGGAGCCGGAGCCGGTCGGAGCCGACTATTTTGCCCGGAGCCGGAGCCGGAGCCGTTAAGACACTTGAACCCGGAGCCGGAGCCGGAGCCGAAATCATAACCCCGGACCGGAGCCGGAGCCGGAGCCGTCCAAAATTGTCTCGGCTCCGCATCCCTGCTTTTCAACCCAGTGAGAACCCAAACTAAAGCACCAAGATACCAAATATCAGCTTACCTCACCCCCATCATACCACCACTGGAAGCTCAATATCCGCGAAAAGGTGAAAAAAACTAATGTTTCCCGACAAGTTTTGTCTGCTTCGGCAGCTGCTCTAACGGCCAACGTGACGTGCCGTTGTAGGTTAATTCACGCCAATATCGACAGGTGGCAGCAGCTGACGGCCGACCAGAACGATGCGCTTCCGCTCTGGACCCGGGCTGGGCCTGGCTTAGCCGGCCACTCTGTGACAACTGAAAACGCATTGTGACTATTAGAGTGTATGGCTATAACCCAGGGGTGAATGCAGACCCGAGTTTTAGGGAGGGGCCAAACCCACGTCTGCCTCTCCTCCGGGGGGGGTAGGAGCGAAGATTTAATTGCTCGACAGACATAGTTTAAACACTTTTTCAAAAAAATTATTCGGCCTTTGAAGGAGCCAAAAGACAGTTTGGTCCCCCTTCCAGCGCTTTGGGGGGGGGTGGGGGGCATGGTCGGAATGGCCCTCCCTGCGTCCGCCAATACTAAAACCCAGTTATGTGGATGTCGCGAGAGAGTTTCAGACTGCAAATATGAGTGACTGAACTGGGACCCGATCTTGGTTTGGCATCCTTTTAATAGACTTCTCATACTATCTCAAAACCATTTGTCTACTTCTGAAAAGGCAAAGCCAAATATTTCCAACATCAAATGACCTTGCTCTGTTGACGGTTTTCGTAAACCGTGGTCACCGACTGTCAAATTAATTTAAAACGGCCGTCCGAATGATTTCTGAACCATTTCTGTTTATTGCCCCTGGATCCTTTTATGCTCAAGAGTTCTATTTTTTACACCGCCTGTTCTACGTATCATTCATCAACAGGAATGTGTAACCTAAGTGAAGTTATTTACTGAAGCCGTCACTGGAAAGCATTTACCAAGCTGAATGCAAAATGAATGCAATGCTGAAAATATAAATTGCCAGAACTTTTTATACTGCTGAAGATTAGGAGATATAAAACCACCAATTAAGAAACAAAGAGAGAAAGAGAGCGGGAGAGAGAGAGAGAGAGGCAGACAGGAAGTGCGAAATATTGGTCGCGGTCAACTGAAAAATAAAATTAAGACGTAATGTTACATGGCTAGGAAATCAATATTTGATCGCGGTGATTATCTAAGCCGCGATCAGACCAAACAGCGTGGGAATTCTCTGCCTGGTTGGTGGTCGGTAGTCCAGACGCGATGAGAGCGTTTGTGCCGGCCTCACTTGCCGTGAGAATAGCTCACCAACCATACCGAAGCTGGCTGAAACGTCCTTCCCAGAACGGGCCCTTTCTTCTGAGCCCTGGCTCAACTTAGGCTCAATGTGAACACGTGCGAGTGACCGGAAGTCCCGGCTCGTGCTTTCCTGGTTCTGTCATTACGTCATGTTGGAATCATAATTGATACAGCTTATCAAAACAAGCCAGTTTTTTCTGGCACTGGCTTTGCTCCTCGCCAGCTTGGCACTTTATACAAATATATTTTCTTAAAGAAAATTGATACATTGTATGTTTGGGCTCCCAAAGCTATGTCGAGCCCTGGTCAGGGCTCACCCTCTTCCTCCTAAGGCATTTCTTGGATCCACCGCCCCCCATGCCGATCTAGGGTGTGCATTTGATGTCCCCTACACTGCGCGTGCGAACGCCAGAACAGAATGGCCAATCGGCGCGCGTGCGCCAATTTTTTCCGGTTCATTCAATGCTAATCCTCCGATATTGCAGTCATAGTCTTCAATTTTGCACAATTTAGTGACGGGGTATTACCCATAGAAATATCATTAGCCGTTGATTTTTTATCGGTTGTGATCTCTGAGGTCAGAGATAGCGGTAATCCCATGTTACACAGCTCTCCCAGCATTGCAATCTTAAAACAAATGTCACTCTAGTTCTTACCAAGATAGGCCAATACAGGTGGTGTAAAAATGTAGAAAATTGATGCACTACCAGACACAAATCACTTTTTTCGTAACTGCTAAATGACTTCTGCAGGTCGAATTCCAAAAATATCATTTTAATCAGTTTCGCCCGATCTATTTGTTTTTACATTTTTAGGCCAAGTATGACGGTCATACATGTATATTTCTACACCAAAGAAAAATACAGTGAGAGTTTTTACAACTTCATGGACATATGACACTGTCTCCATTCTTAGTAGGCAAAATATGTTCTGAAGTAGTGCACTTGCCGTGTGACCTGTATGTATCACCTGACTCGAATGAAATTTGGTTTGCGGGACGTTCGATAGGTCGACTAATATTTCGGGATTTATGGCCTTGCCTCCGACGCCAAAGATCGAACGCCATCACCAGTGACAGATCCATAATTTCATCTCGGGGGAGGGGGGGCTAGGGGCTCGAGCCTCCTCTGTCATTGCCCCGGAGCAGTCTCTGACTATCTATTAAAGGGAATGTGGCACCTTTATAACGTGATTTTAACTGAGATAGCCAAGTTGTAAAGTATGCCAGAAAACTCAATACTCAATGTATCATTTGTCTTGAAACTCACAACTGCAATGGAGAAAAGCTAAACAACTACCTGAAATGTACCCCAAATCTACCTCAGCCAGGGAGCCACAGTTGTCAGCTGTTGATGTGACGATAGCGCTGAAGTCACGGTGAGTAATCAGGCAATTGAAGCCTATTGAATATGTTAGTGTTGCCAGATCATGACGTTATCCACAGGCAGAGGTTTATTTTTAACCCTAGAGCAGCATTTTAAAAATCAAAATATTAAGCTCATTGTACATTTTTCAGAGAAATCATGCACGTTTTCATCATTTTCGGCAAAAATACCCCTAATTACACTAAATTCCTGGTTTCGACCAAGGTGCCACATTCCCTTTAAGCATAGGCACTCTGGCAAATTTGGGGGCGGGGAGGGGGTTGAGCCCCTAGCCCCCATTTGTATCAGCTACCGGTTATCACTATATATCCCCGTACGAATAGTCATGTTTAGATTTTTATGTTGGATGCCGCCAGCTCATGGATGCAGCGATAATTGTTATCGAAAATGGCAGGCAGACGAGATACAGAGGCAGCAGGAACATGACAGCAAAACGATTGTGTTAGGTCGTCATAGTAAAGCCTACTGACCATTAAACTCAAGGCCAAAGGTCAATATCAAAGATCATGGGTCAGGGTCAACCCCCCATTTCCTGCTCTTTGCTATTGTGCTAGTTATAAGCTACATTATGTCAAATATGTAATATTGTGACGTTGAGGTCAATGCCCTTGAATGACCGATTATCCAAAATTCCCGAGAACATTGTTCGGGACATTCTCTTTATGAGCGTAGTCCGCTCTCGGTATATTTACGACTTTTTCGTATAATCAGGGCATTTCCCAATATCCCAATCAGGTCCCCAGCATGTCCAGATGTGTCTCTGTGCTTGACCTTAGGTGTATGAGTATCGTATAAGCATATTGACATTGGTGGGGGATGAGGTGGCTTAGTGGATAGCACCCTTGTCTTCTAAGCCACCGGTCCCGGGTTCAAGTCTCGGCGGAGCCTCTGAATAAGTCGATCTGATCTCCAAAATCCCTTCCAATAGGGTGAGAGTTGGCGACGCCGTATGACCCTGGCAGTTGGTGCGTCGTTAAACCCCAACAATTATTATTATTATTATTGACATTGGTGAGGAAACGTCGACTATAAAGTAGATCATTGAGCACCTAAAATCCAAAATGGGCGTATTCCTAACCATCCTAGTTTTGGATCTCAAGGGGGAGCACCTGAGGATTACGCTCTACAGCGCGTTGACGCAAGATCCCTCTCCAGTGCACGTGACGCACCACACTGCTGCTTGGAGTGTGATTGCGTTACCAGTCCATCGCCGCGCTGCGAACGAGCGCGGGGAGGACTGTGGATGTGTGTCGTTTGCGGTGGCCCGGGAGACGACCATCCCCGCCGTCACGCCACCATTAATCAAAGACAACTAACTAATAGTCGAGCTCCGCCCACCCTGCCCGACTTTCTGGCCCTCGGACAGATTGGCCTGTCGTTTAGTATCACCCTCGAGACCGAGCTGGGAGCCGAGATCTCCCCGGTCAGGATGTGTATTCTAGACCGGGCTTGGAGCCGAGATCTCCCCGGTCAGGATGTGTATTCTAGACCCGGCTGGTAGCAGAGGTTTCTTCGGTCAGGATGTGTATTCTAGACCCGGCTGGTAGCAGAGGTTACTTCGGTCAGAATGTGTATTCCAGTCACTGTATTATTTCAACAACTGTATTATTTAAACTATATTATTTCTGAGTTATTTCAACATATTGACGCGCTGGTAGCGGCTTGTATAATGCTAAGGGGCTTTCCGGCACCGGCGGTTGCCTGGGGGACCATGTCTGACCCCCACTTACTCCCACGACCTCAGGTACCAATGGTGATACGGACAAAATCGGAAAGGCACTGAAACCTTCCTCCTGTCTTCTCATCATGTACCAGGTCTAAATGATATCCGTTGAGCTGTGACATCTACGGGGAGAAGGAGGGGGGGCAGAATAGACTAAATGTAGGTTGATTTAGGCAATCTGTTGTACCTCGGCAGTGGCGGATCCAGGGGGATAGGGGGCTCAAGCTCCCCTCTCGAAATATCCGAGCCCCTATAGTTAACACATAGGCGAGGGGCTGCGCGAGGTACTGGTGGGTGAGGTCCGAGCTCTGTAGTCCCCCGAAATGCATTCCTGGATCCGCTAGTGTATCTAAGGAATTATTAGACCGGGAACAAATCCCATAACACCTATATATGTTTGTCTTGACCCCAGGGGTCAAATGGTACGCAGAATGGCTTTTTATGGTTAAATGGTGGCATAAATAAGGACTTTGCAAGTCATGGCACATTACAAATCCCTAGATCATGCTCGTCGGCGTAATTTAGAAATTATATATGTATCTTGCTTTTTTCTTCAAAATTTTTATACATAAATGAGTACAAAATGGTAACCTTTGGTGACCTCTGGTGACCGTACTCCTGATCTGAACTCAAGGTGGTTGAGAAAATCTGATTTGTCTCCAAAAGAACCTTTGCATTAATTTTAGAAACATAATCAAGCTCTTTTTAGTAGCCATGTTACATCCTGGGTTTGTCTTCCCCATTTTAGAGAAGCGAAATCTCCTTACATGGGTTTAACAATGACACCATAACTCGCTGATCTGACCTGGCCTGATAACAATTTTGGGCCAAATATTGGTTGTCAAATTGATGACTTGGCAGGTATGCAAGGCGACGTGTCCCATTCAAATAAACTTCAAATAATTCGCGAGAACGGGGGATTGGGGTGGTAGTGAGTAAGGACCTCCTCCCCATCGGTCGGGGATTAACCTACAGGTTTTGAATACTTCACACAGCTGGAATAGCCGTGGAATGATTTTTACCGCGTTTTTACTCATCATTACTGCAGCAGGAGTGATTTTCCGGTTTGTCAGGAAGAATGACCAATACATGAAAAATGTACTTTTTTCCAATACACATATTTGAAATCTAGAAATTACCACAATAAACTTGCATGAGCTTCCGTAGCGGCTCACACAAACCAAAGTTTTGAGTGAAAATATGGGTGATTTTAACACCTCATGATTGGATGGACCCTAATTGTGAACGTATATCGAATATGAGGCAGGATGGTTCGCGGAGTAAGGGCACATTTGCGCCTCTATCCGCGGATAAATGAGCAGCTTCAGTACTCTGTATTTGTACCGGCCCCAGGAACGGACTATTAGAATCATACAACCGGGAGTCACGAATGCAGACTAGTAGCACATGTGTGACTAGTGAAGTGCAACACTATATTTACGAACCGGCCGCGGGAACCAACTTATCAACTTATGTACCAGGCGTCTCAAAAGCAAACTCCCGGTTACATGAGTCGACAAGTCCGTTTCCAAACTTAGTACTTAAACAGAGCGTACTGAGGCAGCGCATATACCCGGGGTACCCGCCGCTCCCTGGGGCCGCTCTGTTTCCCGTGGCTCGTGACTGCACTCTGGGCCGTTCTCTGGCTCTGGCCAGCGTCGGGCGCGCTGTTTACCTTTCCCACGGCTCTCCAGCCAATAACAATCAGAGCGGAGTGCATGGCTCGGCCAACAGGAAGCGGCTTCGCCGACTCCCGCTTAATCGCTGCCGGGCCCCCAGATAAACTTGACTGATTGGTGCGCAGGCGGCACTCATGGCACACAAGAAGGGCCGGCGTGGCGGATGTCAGCTGCGCCGTAATAACCGCAGCGGCCACGTTTGTGACGCGTTCAAAAGTGGTGTGACGTTGCAGAGGCACACTGTTGATGTATATATATATATATATATATATATATATATATATATATATATATATATATATATATATATATATATATATATATATATATATATATATATATATATATATATATATATATATATATATATATATAGGCAAAATTGATGCCGTTAATGGTGGTGTACACTTTGCTAAAATCGTAGGAGCATTTTCTCCGGGATATGCATATGAGACAGTTAGACACATAAAGAAGGTAATCCTCTCCGGTCGATTATCTAAAACCCTACGTACCGTCCAAATATGATATTGAATCTGTATATGAATTTCGAGACATTTTATGACTGTAAAAACCTGAAGGTAGCGTGGCATCCGTAGATGTAGAAAGTCTATTTACAAACGTGCCCATTGAACAGACTATCGATGTTATCTTAAATGAGGTATATTACAAAAAAAAGTAATGACATCAAACCCCTCAAGCTACCAAGAAACATCCTCGCAAACCTGCTCCGAGCATGTACGAAGGACTCACCATTTAGGGGACCTGACAACAAATTGTACGTTCAGAAGGATGGCGTGGCCATGGGTTCCTCACTTGGCCCTCCTTTTGCCAATTTTTATATGGCATCAATCGAAAATGAAGTCCTCAGTAACCCAGTTGTAGCTCCACATATCTACCTACGCTATGTAGATGACGGTTTTTTAACGTTAGGGACATTAACCAACTCCAAGAAATAATTCGCAGATTTGAAAAACATTCAGTGCTGCACTTCACATTCGAACTAGCCAAAGATAACATCATACCATTCGTAGATGTCCTGGTATAAGCGACGAACAATGGGTTTATCACGAGCGTCTACCGTAAGCCTACCAACACCGGCCAAACCCTCAACGCAAAGAGCGAATGCCCAACACGATATAAAACCAGCGTCATCCGATCATTCGTAAGAAGAGCCATTAGAACCAGTTCATCACACGACAAAATGCATTCTGAATTCATTAGGTTGAAACAAATTCTAGTAAATAATGGATATGCTAACCAAGACGTAGACGCAGAAATCAAAAGACCACTAGACAACAAATACACCAGCAAAACATCAGACCAAGAACAAACAGTAACACACCATCTCTACTACCGAAATCACATGAATATCGCAGTAAGAAACAGATGAGAAGATTTTGAAAAGCATACTTAAAAGAAACATCAAATGTAAAGAGAATCACGCAAACAATCTTTACATATACTACCAGAGCACC